>CM048745.1:838094040-839294040 GCA_026315105.1 Locusta migratoria | reverse complement strand
AGTGAGAAAAACAACTGTGAAGCGTAGATGTTGCCTGCAGGGAAGCTTTGCGCATGCGCAAAGCAAATAAAATGATCTGCTATGAGAATGAATAGAAGAATCGTAATTAGATACATGTCCACAAAGTAAGTTCCCAAAGTATGTTTCCAAAATCAATAGAAAATACAGATCCATACAGAAAATCAGGAATATACAAACTGAAATGCAACACATGTGATGGAAGATACATTGGTCAGACCAAAAGAACATTTGACACCGGATATAAAGAGCATGTACGAGCCTGGAAGTATAAAACAAGTCACTCAACATTTGCAGAACACTTACACCACAACCAACACAAAATCACCACAAGAGACACAGACATGGAAATATTAAGAATAAACAACAACAAAAAACACCTG
The DNA here is from genome assembly GCA_026315105.1 of Locusta migratoria. Classification (NCBI taxonomy): domain Eukaryota; kingdom Metazoa; phylum Arthropoda; class Insecta; order Orthoptera; family Acrididae; genus Locusta; species Locusta migratoria. The sequence goes on along the minus strand of CM048745.1, from coordinate 839,293,639 downwards.
CTCACCCTTCAAGAAAACTATCATATACAAAGAACAATAACAGAGAAGAAATATCTCATAAACGACTAAACCAATCTAGCAAACAACACACTTTTCAAGCTTATTGACCACCTAACATAAATATAAATATTATGAGAGTCAACCCCCTTTCATAAAAACACAAATCACGATACCCTCACCTCCCCCCCACCATTAGAACCCAATTAAACCTGCATTTACTCATCTGAAAAAAAAAAAAAAAAATCTTAACACTCTGTTCACGAAATCAAATATTTCTCTCTCTCTCTCTCACACACACACACTCATGTTGCCAATAAAACCTGCATTTCCTCATCTGAATAAACATCTTAACACCATGTTCACGAGGGAAAAAAAAACCCTTTCTCTCTCTCTCTATCTGTTTCTCTCTCTCTCACACACACACATACACAAACACACACACTCATGTAGAATGAAGTCGTATTTATATTATAAATATATAACGTTGGCAACACTCACAGACCAAACGAAAAACAAATGAACACACGAAAACATAGCCACACTGTAGTGAAATGACAAACAAACAGACAGGCATTCCACGTATAAGAGGCGATATGTCATCAGTATACATTTCAAAAAGTGAAGTGATGTGATGTGCTGAGATGAAAAGGAAAAAACGAAACAAAAACACACGAAAAGTGCTGTATACGGCCCTGAAACACACGCCGGGAAACAACGAACTCCAGCCAACAAGACGGAGAAGCAGTTGTAACATGTAAAGAAGAGACATCAACACCGTGAGTAGACCGAATATTAAATTAAAAACACTTAGGCCTAACGTGCAAAATGTTTTTTTAAACTGTTTTTAATCTATTTATCGAAAACAAATTGTACAAACCTTTGTATCATTTACAGACCACAGAAGATGCTTTTAAAATAAAAAAGCGAAACGCGTCTGATTTAAAATAAATCTCTTAATTGCAGTCAGCATAAGACAGATTACCTCTTATAATCAAAGTAAGTTCCGTTTGCTTCCATAAAACAAACGTGTATAGACAAAGAAGTAATATTTATTGTACAAAAATCTACAACCGTTAAACTTCTACATAGCTTCCGAAACTTTGTACGCAATTGTCACAACGTGGCACAAGTTTTTGCATGGCTTCTTGATAGAAGGTTGCCTCCTGTGTATTCAACCATGTGGTAACACGTGCTGTCAGTAACAATTTCGTGAGTTAGTGATCGTGAGATTTGCGGAACTTCCATAGCAAGGACACTAAGTGTAAACATACGGTTGTGGTTAATCTTCTCTTCAATTGTGTCAACCGGTTCATCAGTAACCACAGACGGGCGTCCACTTCGTTCTTCATCGTCCACTTGATCATGTCCCACATTTCAGTCTGACTCATCTCCTAACCACTGAATCACTCGTAACATGTCCATTAAACTCTGAGATTTGAATTTCCTTTTAGTTTAACATTCTTTGCAAATAGAAAACGCATCACAGATCTGATTTCACAAGCGGCGACATTTTCAATCGGAACTGACATCATAGAGATCACTACAAACCGCACGTCGACAGCAGGGATCTGAAAATAACGTACATGTCTCCTCCTTGAGTGAGAGTAACTTTCACGCATGGTCGGAACTGCGTTTGTAGCGCTGCGGCGGTTAGAAATAGAACCGGAACTTTGTGGATGATCCTCGTATACTTTTTTTCGGGTCTTCACTGAACCAGTGAACACGCAGTACTTGCCGCCAATGTTTTGCGGTGTTAAACATCTTCGTTGAACTGTAAAGCAGATTTTGTAGGGAGTTTTTGCGAGTTGCATCGAACTACTTTACGTAATTTATATTTGATTATTTATTTATTTCATGGTTTGTACGAAACACTAATCAACTCATTATATGTGATTCAGATTTTAATATTAGATTTTGGCAAAGATTTTCTACCGTCTTCTTGGTGTTACCAAAATATTCAGGAAAATCCGCCGGGACAGGAAATAAAATTTTACCAATGTAATACTAGAGAATTGCGCGATATATGCTGGTTTTGTTATTTGCACTATATAAACCAGTTTAAAATATTTAAGATATCGGGAATACGTAAAACTAACGGCTATTCTACGACTCTTGAAGCCATTATATCCAGGATGAAAAGTAAGTTCAGCTGAGCAACATTATATATTGCCTGTACACTTAAAATTTTAGTTCCTATCCCGGCGCCCTCGCGTGATTATGTTGGTGACATCAACAAGACGGTGGAAAATCTTTGCCAAGATCTAATATTCAAATCTGAACCACATAAAATGAGTCGATGAGTGTTTCAAAAAGACCAAATCAAATGTTCAAATGTTTGTTAAGCTTATGGGACTTAACTTCGGGGTCATCAGTCCCTAAACTTACAAACTACTTATCAACTACCTTATACTAAGGACGGCACAAATATCCATGCCCGAGGGGGGATTCGAACCCCCGACCGTAGTGGCCGTGCAGACCGTGACTGGAGCGCCTCAGTCCCCTCGGCCACCGCGGCCGGCTCAAGAAGACCATGAAGAAAATAAATAATGACGTTCTTCTACGGTTGACAGGTTCGTGTATGAGCCCCTGTCCGCTCAGTAAAAGTAATTGCCCTCGTAAAACTAAGATTTGACAACAAAACGTTTAAGTAGTCAAGCGATTGCCGGCATTTAGCATCCGTTGCCAACCTCATCACGATGGTCGCTGGGATAGGAACTAAAATTTAGCCACTGAAGTCGTTTATGACACTGATATTTGATAGCTTTTGTCTATTTATCCGATTTTTTAGTGAGAAATTAATGTAATTGCATAGCACTTAGTAAAGAAATTTACGAGAAGAACTTAGTAAGTAACTACATTAATATTTGCTTCTTCATGAAAGTAGTGAGTTATCTGTCCTGTTAATTATAACTTATTTAATCTTAGTGTGTACAGAACATATGTGTACAGAAGATATGACTTGAACAATTGTGTATCGAACGTAACCGAAAGTAAAATGAACGAGTAACACGCCACAGGTCACGATGCGTCACATTTGCCGTATAAGCACGCGGTTGCGCTGAGCTAGGATCGTCATTAGAGCACTGTATAGTACAAGCAGAACACTCTGTCATTTTGAATCCCACGTTGAAGGCGCGCATTTAAAGTCTAAGGAACACTTACACTTTTTAATATGCTCTTAAGGCTATTAAATATACGTTACTAACGCAGAAATAGTACAGCATAGTAAATTTCTTTGCTTACATTTGACAGTAAGAGGCAAGTAACTTAAAGTGAGTGATTAGAGGGATATTTAGAGATATAATAAATCCAATTACATTCCATAATAAGGCATATGTTGCCTTTCTAAATATTTACAAAAACAGTTTAAATACGTTACAATTATAGTATTTTCTGGTTAGTAAATTGTACATCGCATTCGACTTGCATTCGAATATTGTTAAATTGTGATGCTGTACTTTCCGTATTCCCCCCTCTAATGTCTCCCATATTTTACAAAGTATGTTCAAATGTTTGTAATTCCATGGGACCAAACTACTTGGTCATCAGTCCCTAGTCTTACAAACTACTTAAACTAACCTAAGGACAACACACACACACACACACACACACACACACACACACACACATCCATGCCCGATGGAGGATTCGAACCTCCAACGTGGGAGGCCGCGCGATCCGTAACGTTGTGCTCCAGACCGCTCGGCTACTTCCGCGCGGCATATTTTACACATACACACACACACACACACACACACACGATATTTCATAGAAGATTTTACGTCAATAATGTGTTTGAATGAACGTCTGGTTTCGTTCGATAACGACTAAATAAAGTATCTCTGGTAGCATGCACTTTGAAATAAAGTGAATGCTGCAAGCTAAGTTTTCAATTTAATGCCTTTCGTGTACGACTTCTTTCCTGTTCGCATTCTTTGCGAAGTTGCAAATCCTGTTCACAGCTTGGCTTAGGCCTATATATTCCATTGTTGAGAGTCACATTTAAATTAATCATTGTTAAACACTGAACTAATTCAAAATAATGTAATTTAAAAACCACTAGCTGGGTAAAGCCAGCTGCACTCATGAATCACTTAAAATACAATCAACAGCCCTCATAATAAGGCCTTAGTTGGTCTAAATAAAATCAAGAAAATTAACTTTAAAAATACTGTATGTCGTGTTAACAATCTGTAGCAAAATTAAAATAAACCATTGCTTCCATGTATAGGCCTATATATTCATTACTTCCTCTCTGTGAGCATAACTATTTGTAATACAAATTTTAAAAGAAGTTTTGTTCTTAACGTTACACAGATAGTTGCTCGATTGTGTCGTCCATACTTGGCGTCTGGAATTCACAAGCAATATTTTACGCCGATCTAAGTTTGAAGGAAACCGAAAAACATATAGCGACCAATTTCTTGCAGTGAAACAATAAAATCACAAAATGTTCGTAGATTCCTAGATAACAGAATGCAGCAGGTTATTCTCATTGGAGATAAGTCTTCCGAAGTAAGACTGATGTCAGGTGTGCCACAGGGGAGTGTCGTGGGTCCGTTGCTGTTCACAATATACATAAATGACCTTGCGGATAACATCGGAAGTTCACGCAGGCTTTTTTGCGGATGTTGCTGTAGTATATGGAGTGGTTGTAACAATGGAAAATAGTATTGAAATATAGGAGGATCTGCATCGAATTGACGCATGGTGCAAGGGAATGGCGATTGAATCTCAATGTAGACAAGTGTAATGTGCTGCGAATACGCAGAAAGAAAGATCCTTTATCATTTAGCTACACTATAGCAGGTCAGCAACTGGAAGCAGTTAATTCCATAAATTATCTGGGAGTAGGCATTAGGTGTGATTAAAAATGGAACGACCATATAAAATCAATCGATGCCAGACTTAGATTTATTGGAAGAATCCTGAGGAAATGCAGTCCGAAAACAAAGGAAGTGGGTTACAGTACACTTGTTCACCCACTGCTTGAATACTGCTCACCGGTGTGGGATCCGTATCAGGTGGGGTTGATAGAGGAAGTAGAAAAGATCCAACGGAGAGCAGCGCGCTTCGTTACAGGATCATTTGGTAATCACGAAAGCGTTACGGAGACGATCGATAAACTCCAGTGGAAGACTCTGCAGCAGAGACGCTCTGTCGCTCGGTACGGGCTTTCGTCGAAGTTTCGATAATATACCTTTACCGAGGAGTCTAGCATTATATTGCTCCCTCCTACGTATATTTCGCGAAGAGATCATGAAGATAAAATCAGATAGATTAGAGTCCATACAGAGGCAAACCGACAATATTTCTTTCCGCGAACACTACGTCACTGGAATTTTTGTGTCTCGTTTCCGCCGGTTGTGCTAGGTGTCGGTGGCCAAGTACAGAGAGATCGACACAGGGAATAGGATGCACACGTGTGCGGGTACAGAGTCTGAGGTGACCAGTCAGTGGGACAGCAGAAACTAGAAACACTGAGCTAGATTAGTACACGATATATATTTATCAGAAATAGTACAATACTTATCTTTGTAAACTGAAGACTAGTGGAATGCAGATACATAATTTAACTAGATAGAGGCCTGCCTACTGATGAGTCCTAGTGCCTGTCCTAATCCCAAGTGACCGATCGAGTTCAGTGGTGGCCACGAGCGGAGTTGCAGCAGAGGGCGCTCGTGGCCGACGTCGTAAGAACGCCGCGCCGTGCTTTTTTTTTTTTTTTTTTTTTTTTTTTTTTTTTTTTTTTTTTTTTTTTTTTTGTGACGCTAGGGTGCTGCCTCCTTTGGAGGTTGGTCCCTCTAGTGTGTTTGGTAAGGGTTTCCATATTGGGGACACCATTTATTTTCATAATTGGGGGCTCGTTATTGACGTTTGAAGGCTGTTTGGGCACTACTTTGGTCCTTTCGGCCTTCACTGGTGGTGTTAGATTGAGCCTTCTCTTCTTCTGCTCTTCTTTTGGGGCGTTTCTTCTTAGTTGGGTGTTGATTTTTTCGTCTTCTTTAGTTTCTTATAATTAACAGTGGCACTCTGACCTTGTGCCAGTTAGCAGGTTCGACTGTGGCTACGTCTTGTAGTTGTCTTTGAGTTTGTCTGAGCTGATCAACTTTTTGGAGGCGAAAGTACGTGGCGGGCACTTCACACTTGTGCGACACCACAGGAATAGGAGGGAGAACCGATAGTGGTACTCAAGGTACCCTCCGTCACACACCATCGGGTGGCTTGCGGAGTATGGATGTAGATGTAGATTCACTTCGCTACACCATACATACAGCACTGTCGTTGGGTTGCGAATCAAATTGGCGGATTATGCAGCTCGTTTTATCCCGTGCTTTAGTCCTCATCGTGACGTCAAGACGCTCCAGCAAGTTTTCGCCGGAGTGCCTCCCCCAGTCCAGTATAAAACACCTCACGTAATTACTGAGCGCGCCCTAAGAGAACGAGAAGACTTGTTTGAAGTAGTACAGAAAGCCGCCAGAGTTTCCAGCAAAGTGGAATGACAGCTCAAAGTGGCAGCCGCCCGAGCTGCCCTTTACGGTCTAGCAGAGCTGGAGAGACGTGGCGCTTGCTGATGCCTGCGGTCTCCTGTGGGAAGCGGGGCACGTCCGGCGGCGCGCTGTAGCGACGCATGGACTGGGGCGGCCGCCTTTTGCGTAGCGCCACAGACAAATATATGGGTAGCGCGCTGCTCGGAAAGGCAACCGGCAAGGCGCCGGCGCCGACCCGCGAACCAGTCTGCGCTGTCATCGGCGGCCGGCGGCGCCACGCGGACCGCGTGTCCCAACCAGTGTGCTCAACGTGCCGAGTCTCTGACGTCACCACGAGCAGATCGAGGCCTGCGAGAAAGACAGGCCCAGCGCAGTCGTCTTGCCACGTAAGCAAGGTAGTTCCGAACCGGCGCGATCGCTAGCCGATTGGCCGGCCGCTGGGGCAATGCCTAAAGCACTGGATATACCGAGCTGAACAATCCGCCATTTTGAATCCCAATCCGACGACAGTGTTGTAGGCTTTGTGTGGTGTAGCGAAGTGAATCAGCGAATACTTCGTGATTTTAATGTGTGAAACTGTTGGTTGTGCAGCTCCAAACTGCTCAGATAATAGAAGACATGGTTTCTACTGTATAAGTTTTATCGGTTTCCTTCAAACACAATCGGCGTGAAGGGTGGCTTGTAAATTGCAGACACCAAGTATAGACGCCAAAATCGTGCAGCTATCTGTGTAACGTTAAGTACAAAACCTTTTTTTTTCAATTTGTATTAGAAATAATTATGCTCACAGAGAGGTAGTAATGAAAATATGGGCCTATACATGTAAGCAATGGTTCATTTTAATTTCGCTACAGATTGTTAACATAACACGACATACAGTGTGATTAAAGTTACTTTTTTGATTTTGTTTAGCCTAAGTAAGGATTTATTACAAGGGCTGTTAACTGTATTTTAAGTGATGCATGAATGCACCTGACTTTTTAAATTATATTACTTCGCATAGTTCACTGTTTAATTTAAATGTGACTCTGAACACGAGAATATGCTGGACTAAGCCAAGCTGTGAACAGGATGTCTGGAAAAAAAAAATAATAAAACTTAGTAAAGAACAACAGGAAAGAAGTCGTACATGAAAGCTATTAAACTCAAAACTACCAGAGAGACTTTTTTTAGTCGTTATCTAAAGAACTAGACATTCAAAGTTATTAAACACATTTTTGGCTTAAAATCTTCTTTGAAATATAGTGTATGTAAAAAATGTAAGACATTAAAGGGGGGAAACGGAAAGTACAGTATACGCAATTTAACATTATTCCCTAACAGTTTTCGAATGCAACTGTTAATTACCGTAAACGTATGTGGATGTACCATTTATAAACCATTAAGTACGATACTTGTAACGTATTTTAACTGTGTGTGGTAAATGTTTATAACGGCAACATATGCCTTCATTTCGAATGTAAGTGTATCTATCGTATCTCTAAATATCCATCCAATCATTATCTTTAAGTTGCTTGCCTCTTAGAGTAAAATGTAAGCCAATAAATTTTCTATGTTGTAATATTTTCTGCGTGAGGAAAGTATATTTAATGGCCTTAAGAGCATATGAAAAAGCGTAAGTGTTCCATAGTCTTTAAATGCGCGCCTTCAGCGTGGGATTCAAAATTGTGGATTGTTCTGCTTGTACTATACAGTGCTCTAACACTGCCCACTTCGTCATAGCGGACAGCCACTGAGCTAGCGATCGCGCCGGCTCGGAACTACCTTGCTTACGTAGCATGACGACTGCGCTGGGGCCTGTCTGTCTCGTAGGCCACGGAAAGGACCGCACGTTAGGGCCCCTTTACACGCTCCAACATGTACGCAGACGTGTCTGTACAGAACGTGTTTGCGCAGACATGTCGGAGAGTGTAAATTACTCACCGACGGATGACTTGGTCTGCGCTACTGGTCGGCGTCCGGTCTGCGCAAAGTCTAAAAATGCAAATGTTTGTAAATCTATCGGACCAAACTGCGTGGTCATCAGTCCGTAGCTTACAAACTACTTAAACCTAGGTAAACTAACCTAAGAACAAACACACACACCCATGCCCCAGGGAGGACTCGAACCTCCACGGCGAGCAACCGCGCGCTCCGCAGCGAGACGCTTTAGACCGCTCGGCTACTCCACCGCGGCTGCGCAAAGTCTGGCTCGGTTTGAAATCACACAGATGGCACTCAGAAAAGTCGGAGCGCGTAAACGATATCTGACGAATTGCACAGTCAATTGTTGCTGTAGCCAGCGTACAGTGTATTATTGTTGTTGTGACAGTGAGGAGGCTAAATCCTGGGCAAGGGAGTTCTGTAACTCATTTTTGTCAAATCTTCAAATCAAACGATGTAATAATTATTATTTGTATATCAGACATTACAGGTATACAGTTCATATTTAAAATTTTGTTTAATAAATGTGACAACTTTCCTTCAATGTTTAACATTAACAAGAAACTTATTCAAAATACAAATAAATAAATGCATAAGGAGTTGTGACTAACTTCTGTTCTCACCTTCAAATATTGCTGCTTTAATCTTGCAAGACATTCTCTGAAATGATGTGAGATACTGATGAAGATGACACCACAGCAGAAAATTTAAGGTCAACATAACTTCTGCCTGTAGCTAGAAAGCTCAATGTCACTAAGTCTATCATAAGCACTTATTGCCTTTCTCATTCCACTGTCATGTCTCTTTATGTGCGATTGATATGCGGCTTTCACAGACTGGATTGGTAGTCAAGGACACGTATTGATAGCCAATAAACAGATTTTAAAAATACGGTTATAGCTGCCGAACTAAAGGTGATAAAAAGTCATTCAAAATTCTTTGTACACAGCTGTTGTCAAAACTTCTAGTGCATGGTAGAAACAACCATCGTTCCATTTAAAAACCTGTATGTTTGCAGTAAAAATACACTTTCTAAGTAATATTACAATCTGTGTTTTGGCTAAAAATACGAGCCCCTGTATTCTGTGAAAATCACACCTTCCGTTTCCGCAATATTTGTGGTGCAAGTGTTAGGTGATAATTTGCCGATAGTTTTGTGTCCCAACTTCGTCGCCGCTTTTGTGGCCCAGCCTCGTCGTAGGTGTCGGTGGCCGAGTGGAACGAGACTGACACAGTAACAAGACAGCACGCCGGTGCAGGTACGGAGGGGAGCAGCCAGAAACTATAAACACTCGAGTAAATTAGAAAGAGATATATATTGCACAGAATGTAACAATACTTAACTTTTACATAGTACTGCAGAATGTTGATACATAGTTGTTAGAGGCCTGCCTAGTGCCTGTACGATAGCAAAGTCTTCAATGGTGCCTATCTGATTACGAAGGTCCTAACTGGTTGCTATCTCCGTCCGAAGTGACCGATGTCCTTTAGTGGTGGCCACGAGCGGCGTTGTCGCAGAGGGCGCTCGTGGTTGTCGTCGTAAGAACGCCGCGCCGTGCGTGCATGGCGGCGCGCGGCGAAAGTAGGTGGCGCGCACTTTGTACTTGTGCGACACCACATAAGGAGTTGTGACTAACTTCTGTTCTCACCTTCAAATATTGCTGCTTTAATCTTGCAAGACATTCTCTGAAATGATGTGAGATACTGATGAAGATGACACCACAGCAGAAAATTTAAGGTCAACATAACTTCTGCCTGTAGCTAGAAAGCTCAATGTCACTAAGTCTATCATAAGCACTTATTGCCTTTCTCATTCCACTGTCATGTCTCTTTATGTGCGATTGATATGCGGCTTTCACAGACTGGATTGGTAGTCAAGGACACGTATTGATAGCCAATAAACAGATTTTAAAAATACGGTTATAGCTGCCGAACTAAAGGTGATAAAAAGTCATTCAAAATTCTTTGTACACAGCTGTTGTCAAAACTTCTAGTGCATGGTAGAAACAACCATCGTTCCATTTAAAACCTGTATGTTTGCAGTAAAAATACACTTTCTAAGTAATATTACAATCTGTGTTTTGGCTAAAAATACGAGCCCCTGACTACCAATCCATTCTGTGAAAATCGCACCTTCCGTTTCCGCAATATTTGTGGTGCAAGTGTTAGGTGATAATTTGCCGATAGCGCTAGTCGCAAACATGGCGAGTTCAGGTGTAAAGCGAGTTTTCTGTGTCTTGAAGTTCTACATTAACAAGTGTGCTACAGACGTTCATCGGATGTTTAGAACCAAGTACGGAAAGGAGCCACCACAAGGAAGACATCTGTAGCACACAGACTGCGACCAGTTCAGCGTTGTCAGCGTGAGAGAAACTGTTAACAACACGTTTTCCTACAAATTAGGGAAGACCGCAAAGAAGATACATGGAACTTTGGTGCTGGTGTACCAGAGGAAAGCCGTTGTCAGAAAATGAGTTTACGCTTCCGTGATCAGCCAAGTTCAAGTCTGCCACCGACGAGAAGAACACCTGAAATGATCGAGAGAGCGTGACGAATGCTGGCTACGTCGTGGGCTACGGATCTGCAGTCTGGGCCGACAGACTCACGAGTGTGATACCCGCCTTGGCCGTCAGGCGAGTTTAGCGCAACGTCATGATACACTTTTTCGGAGCCTTAAGAAAAACTCCAGGAAGAGGTTCTGATGGGACTGCGTCCGTTGGATATCAAAGAACAAGATGCTTGGCAGTGGGCTAAGTAGGATAGGCAAGACAGAGTGGAAGCTTTACTCGGAATCATGGCAGAAAATAAATCCACCATCAAAAGAAGAGGATTACAGCTCTAGCAGGAGCTGTGGGACAACGATGACACTGGTAGGAGAGCCCACCGTCTTCTGCCTGACATACAGGAGCGGCTCTCTATGAGCTTCTTCCAACCCAAAAGTGGCCTGCTGCACAGTCTGACGGGTCTTGGGCCCTCCCCGTCATTCTATGCCGGTTTTGAGTACAGGCTTCATCAGCGTGTGACATTGGAGCTGTGGTAAGAAGCCCTGGCATAGCCTAGATCAGAAGTCGGCAAGTAATCTTGGGTGTGGTCCAAACACTTTTTAAAATTTTTATCGCTGTCCAGAAGTAAAACCACATATTCTCTATCAACATTTTATTTCAATTTTCAGTCTCAAACTAATATGAAATACAAAAGATGTGAAATAAAAATGTATAATAATCCAGTAAAACTTTTATTATTTTCTATTTATTTATTTTTATTTTCACTCACAAAAAGTATTAAATAATATATATTTTTTGTATTATTTTAAATTTTGACATGTACTTTTAACATATTCATCTTCGTCTGAAGAAGGTGCCCATAGCGGCATTGAAACCTGGTTACGATTATTTTCGTACTTTGCGACTGAGGGCTGCCCTTTAAAAATTTAATTAAATAAAATGTGTAGTCAATCTTCTGCTGAAAAATCCAGTAACAGGTCATATATTAAACATACTATTTTCTGCTTAATTTTCACTTAAAAATCACGAAATACAATGAAATGTAGATATTTGTGTTAAAAAAATCAATGTAAGACATTACATTTGCGGTCTTCAGACAGTTTCTTAGACTTAGATTCACATGCGGTGAACAGCTTATGTCAATAGTGTCTCCAAAGTGAGTTGCCTTTAATCTTGAGCGATACTTATTCTTCAAGAAATTAGTTTATTAAATGGAATCTGACACATATAAGTGGAGTCAAACATTGTAGCCAGGTAGATGCCTAATGTTTTGCAATTTTCATATTTTTCCGGGAGATGTTCACTATACAATTCGTCAGTAGATTCATTTTTATATGTTTGCAAGAAAATTTCGTCATGCCAGTCCATTTGGAGTAAATGCTTTGAAAGGTGGGACAACTTCGCAGCCACATCCATCCGTTCTACCGCTGGAGAAACCCCAGAAGGTTATTTTTAAGAGCACATAAATTGTGTTTATACTCTTTGACGATCTTTACAGTTGACAGCCATGTACATCATGCACAAATGTAATGTACAATCATTTAAATTTTATTATTAGACACATATATGCCTTAATTTAATTTTTTTTTTACTATTAACTGACAACGATGAACTTTATTTCTATTTTATTATCATTGTCAGACGCCATTTGAATGGTAACCTTCTACGTTTTTTGACACATCAATTTTATCTCACTTAATGTTACCATATAACATTATGTTAAACAAAAGTGAACATCCAAGGCACTATACAAACAAGTTTATGATCATTCTGATGACTCTTAACCTGAGTGAATATTCTAATTTTTTATACTATTATGAACCAGTTATGTGTTTTATCCCATGACGCCTTTTGAATTGTAACTTGTTCTGTTTTTGACATCTTATGCTAATATTTTACAATGTTACAAAACAGCATAAAGTTTTTAATGACAACCTAAAGCTTCATACAATAGATCATGGACCCTTCATATGTACATAAAATACATTCCCTTTGCCTTACTTTATTACAATAGCATTGTATAAACAATAGCTTTACACAAATTTCAACGACAAATGAAACAAATGGTTTTCTGCAAGGTACGGTATCATATCCTGAAATGGTTTTCCATGTATCTTAAATAAATTTTATAGTTAATTTTTTAATACCAGTAAAATTACACACAGCGCTGCAGACCACTCATATAATATCTTTGAAAATATTAATAAGAACCTGATACAATTTATTGTCAGTATTTTAATGTTTTATGCTCTATTTTAAGATGACTATAATTACTTTATCTTAGACATTGACAAAGAAATATGTGGCTAATTGTAGTTTTATATTTTTGGCTAAATTCATTTATGTGGTTTTTTTCATTGGCTATCAAAGATGGGTGGAGCTGGCAAAGGAGCAGAGCTTCAGCTATTTAAGAGCAGTAAGCCTTGCTCCAGTCAGCAGTGACGCACTGGAAGGCTCCAAGTCTCCTGCCAGCTCCACAACATCAATGGGTATAACATCGTTTTATATGCAAACGTAGGCTTCCGCGACCGTTGTCACTATCAATAAAATTCTTCCGGGTATGAGACCGCGTCGTCATTTTATAAACTCCACCGACGTTTCGGTCACTGTTGCAGGCGGCCTTCATCAGGGTCTGTGTCGGACTGAATATATTTATATTTTTTATTAATTTAGTTTAAGTTAGACACTGAAAGTCCTCTAAAAGTAATTATGTTATATTTCAGAGCTTAATTTCCTGAAGATAGTTTAAATAAAACCGAAAGTAGTCGGAGAAAAAAAAAAAAAAAAAAAAAAAAAAGAAGAAATTTTGCACTCTAGACTGTTGTTTATATACAAATTAAATGCATATGCCCTGACCGCTTAATGAGAATTTTCAGAGACGTCAAACTATGAGGTCCATTTAAGGAATTTCCTGCCGGCCGCGGTGGCCGAGGGGACTGAGGCGCTCCAGTCACGGTCTGCACGGCCACTACGGTCGGGGGTTCGAATCCCCCCTCGGGCATGGATATTTGTGTCGTCTTTAGTATTAGCTAGTTCGTAAGTAGTTTGTAAGTTTAGGGACTGATGACCCCGTAGTTAAGTCCCATAAGCTTAACAAACATTTGAACATTTTTTAAAGGAATTTCCTTTTCATTTTGCTGCATTCGCGTCTACAGGACTTTTATGCGGATCACCGGCTAGCTCGCTCCCTTTTGCCGCCGACTGTCAGCGTACTCTCCAGTGTCACCTCATGACAACCATTCATTTAATCTACCTATAATAGTATCTGTCTATAATATCTACCTATAATAAGGGTTCTAATTATTCAGCAGATAACTGTAAAATTCTAGAAAAATTATAAGGGTGGCTCTCATACGAATTGTTATCCACAGAAAAAAGTTTTTTTAATAATTTGAGTATGTAGCTTATAGTTTGAAAAATATTTTTGGTGGTCCAGTTTTTGGCCCCCCGCCAGTTGCCGACCGCTGGCCTAGATGAATGCCCCACCTTTGACGTCGTAATTTGGACTCAATTATCCTTAATGATCTTTTGCGCTCAAGACACCTTCGACGTCTTCAATGAACTAGCGGGTCGTGCAAGAAGTTCGGGCAGACTTCATGAGACAAAATTAAGTGGACTGTCATGTCCGACCATGCCGCAGGGACAGACTGGTGCCGCGGCGGAGTGGCCGAGCGCATTAAGGCGCTATGCTGCGATGGGCGAGGCCATTCCTCGTCGGGGGTTCGAATCCTCCCTCGGGCAAGATGTTTATGCTGTCTTTAGTATAAGCTTATAAGTAAGTTTAGGGACTGATGACCCCGCGGTTAAGTCCCATAAGCATAAAAAAGCATTTGAACATTTTGACCGACTGGTCGACGTCACTGGCTGAAATCCGCTGTCCCCTGCACCAGGGGGTAGATTATGAGACGTAGTTTAGACAGTAGATAACAATTAGGTTGCAACTTATTTAGATGGCGAAACGTTTTAGTTTCTGGGACTGCAGTGTATCCATGTAGCGGGCCACCCAGTGCCAATGGCATGCTCACTGGGCTTAGCTCGATGAGCTGGCCGAACGAGATCGTAGTTATATAATCCACTGGCACGCCTGTAACGCTACACTGTAGCTTATAAGTAGCATAGATTTGTTGTATAATAAAATAAAACGACTTTTGAACTCGATATGTAAAACTGCAAAAGGCAAAAACCGTATAAATTTTAGAATATCACGACCCTTCGAAATTTTTATATGTTGTTGGTGTTGTGGTCTTCAGTCTGGAGACTGGTTAGGTGCAGCTCTCCACCCTACTCTTTGCTGAGCAAACGGCACCCACATTCATCTGAATCTGTTTATTATACACATCTCTTGATCTCCCTCTGAGATTTTTTCCCCCACAACCACTGGCCGCGGTGGCCGAGGGGACTGAGGCGCTCCAGTCACGGTCTGCACGGCCACTACTGTCGGGGGTTCGAATCCCTCCTAGGGCATGGATATTTGTGCCGTCCTTAGTATAAGGTAGTAAATAAGTAGTTTGTAAGTTTATGGACTGATGACCCCGTAGTTAAGTCCCATAAGCTTAACAAACATTTTCCCCCACACCCTTCATCCACTGCTAAATTTACGATTCTTTCATGTCTAAGAATGTGTCCTACCAAGCGACCCCTTCTTTTAGTCAAGGTACGCCAAAAATTCCTTTTCTCCCCAATTCTGTTCAGCATCTCTTCATTAGTTCGCGCTCTACCCACATAATCTTCAGCATTCTTCTACATCTACATAGGTACTCTGCAAATCACATTTAAGTGCGTGGCAGAGGGTTCATTAACCACTTTCATAACCTTTCTCTACCGTTCCATTCTCTAATAGCGCGCGGGAAGAGAGAACATCTAAATCGTTCCGTGTTCGATCTGATTTCTCTTATTTTATTGGGGTGGTCATGTCTTTCTATGTAGATGCTAGCAAGATATTTTCACATTCAGAAGAAAAAGTCGGTGATTGAAATTTCGTTAATAGATCTCGCCGCAACGAATAACGTCTTGCTTTTAATGATTCCCACCTCAAATCGTGCAACATTCCCCCCCCCCCCCCACCGTTGTAACGCGATAAAAAAAGCTGCCCTTCTCTGAACCTTCTCAATGTCTTCCGTCAGTCTCACCTGGTGAGGGTCCCACACTGGGCAACATTACTCTAAGAGAGGATGCACAAGTGGTGTAAGCAGTCTCTTTGGTACAGCCACATATCAAAGGCTTTTATCCCCTTCCTGTCTAAATTATTTATCGTCCAAGTTTCACTCCCGTACAAGGCTACACTTCAAACAAATGCCTTCGGAAAGGACTTCCTTACTCTTAATATTCGATGTTTTCTTGATAAACGCTTTTCTACCAATTGCCATTCTGCATCCTCAGTACTGCGAACATCATTTGTCATTTTACTGCCCAAGTAACAAAACTCATCTACCATCTATATTGATTCGTTACCTAATCTAATTCATCATCGCCTGATTTTCTAAGACTGTATTCCACTACCCTTGTTTTGTTTGATCTTGTTAATGTTCATCTTATACACTCTTTTCAACACACTGTCCATTTCGTTCAATTGCTTTTCCAGGTGGTTTGCTGTCTCTGACAGAATTTCTAAGTCATCGGCAAAAGGCAATGTTTTTATTTACCCACCTTTAATTCCTTTTCCAAACTTCTCTTTCCTTTCCTTCACAGCTGCTTAATGTACAAATTGAATAACGTTGGAGAAAGGCTACAACCCTGTGTTAGTCCCTTCCCAACCATTGAGTCCCTTTTATGCCCTTCAACTCTAATAACAGCTGTTTGGTTAATGTACAAGTTTTAAATAACCTTCCGTTCCCTATATTTTACCACTGCTGACTTCAGAATTTGAAAGAGTGTATCCAGTTAATATTGTCAAAAGCTTTCTCCAAATCTACAAAAGCTAGACATGTAGGTTTGCCTTTTCTTAATTTGTCCTTAATGTTTCCTTAGTATTTATGTCGTAAGGTGAGTATTGCCTCCTGAACCCAAACTGATCTTCCCCGAGGTCGGTATCTATCAGTCTTTCCATCCTTCTGTAAACAATTCGTGTTAAAATTTGGAACCATAACTTATTAAACTGATGGTTCTGTAATTTTCGTACCTGTCTGCCCCTGCTTTCTTTGGGATGGGAATTATTACATCTTTTTTATTGAAGAATTATAAAGAAAGAATTTAAAAAAAACTGGCACAACATCGGCGAGGGAGTGTTAGACTGACTGTGCGACACGAATCGGGAGCAGATTTTCCGCTTAACTAAATCACCGCCAACGATGGTATGAACAGTGTCCTTGCTGATGCTTAATTCCTCCGCAGTCAATCCGAGAGTCAGTCGTTAATTTTGAAGCATCATTTGTTGCACTTTCCAGAAAATTTCTTCGCTTCTTTTGTCGATGGCTGATATGATCGTGGCTCATCCTTAGTTGTTTCCTCCCCATTCGTAAGGAATTTTTTTACTTGCAGCTTCCCTGACGTACAATTGCAACCGACAAATTGTTCCAAAATTTCAGCGTAACATGCACCAGTCACCGTTTCTCGAATGAAAAAAGCGCCAATAATGCCTCTGCTGCATACTGCAGCCCACACAGTAACTTTAGGAGAATACAGGGGTTTCGCTTCACACCAATATGGCACTTCGGAACCCCAAAATCACCAGTTCTGTTTATTCACGTATCCATTCAGATGGAAGTGTGCTTCATCTGTAAACCAGATGCAGCCAACATCAAATCCTTCACTATCAATTACTGTGAGCATCTGAAGAGCAAAGACAACCCTTTGTTGCACACCTCGTGCGGGTATGGCCTGGTGCGTTTGAATTTTGATTGGAAACATGTGTAGGCTCTTTCTCAGTATGTTCTGCGTGCTGGAATGCTTCAAACCAGTCTCAGGTGCAATTCTACGGACGGATGACATTGGATTTCGCTGAATAATTCCAGAAACTGTGGCGATATTTTCAGGCGTAACTGCGGTTTGCTTGCGGCCAACATGCCCCACTGGATCATCAGTTACGCTGCCTGTTCGTTGAAATTTTGCGAAGAGCGTACGAATGGTTTTCGCATCGGGACCTTTTGGAACATTAAATCGTGCTTGAAAACTTCGCCTTGTTGCCGTAGGACTCTCTTCTAACCTGTGGTACGCTATCACCAGAAAAACGCGTTGTTCAATGGAGTACATGGTTTTAATCTCTTCCTTCAATACGCTAAGCTCCTTTCGCGTTTCAATAGTGGAGCTGATCGCTCTGGGCTTCGGATCACTATTTATACTAGGCATTACGTATGGTGATTACAGCGCCATCTGTTAGCAGCTTTTGTGACTATTATTTCAAACTGCTGTATAAACTTCTTACAGCTTTCTCAATAAATATACCGTTTACTCCATTCCTCTATCAATCTTTGTTTTCGAGATATTTAATTTTGAAATCAGGGAGTCCTTTTCTAGACACCCTGTATGTATAACACAGACCCTTGGATTAGCTTAGGTATCATTGTGAGTGAAGGTACAGAGTCAGGAATCACTGAAGATTTATGCTGGACTTTAATTCTCGTGGCATGTCCGTTTTCAGTAGTTATTTCTTCCTTTTAACATATTTGCAGCCATTTCGCTGCCGTTTTGCACGGTGTGTGGTAATAGTTATCTGTGAACTTGGCGCGCCACAGCAGGTTTCACAACTTTCCCCGCGCAGTTTAGAGCCCGGGCTGCGCTAGATCACGGAGTATACGAGACATTGTGCGGAGTGACGTCACGGCCGGCGCCTGCGCATGCGCGTCACGTCGGCGCGACGGCAAAGGCGGGTCGCGAGGTCGCGCCGGCCGCACGTCCGCGCTGAGGACGGGCCCGTACCTGACAGCGGCGAGGGCCGGCCCGCTTACACAACAGCAGGCAGCTAGCTGTCTGTGCGGCCGGTAGCACAGTTGGGGTCTCCTTGCCTGTCTAACAGGGACAACATACGGCCACAGGGCTTTCGTAATTTGATCAGAACTCATATAGCAACCAGATGAAGCTATTCAACACAACTCTCAAAATTTCTCGGGAAAATCGACTAAAGTTTTTCCAGGACCTTAAACTGCCTATAGAAAATGCGAAATATTAAATGCTCGTGGCATCGGTGCAATTTATACCTTTACTATGAGGGTGACTTGGAAAATAAGTTCTCCCTGTCGACACTGATCAGAGTTGCGTATGAAAGGAAAACAATAGAATGAGACATTAAAGGCATATATTTTTGTACATAATTTCCAAGTACAATGTGAGACGGTAGGTTGTGGGAGGGAGCGGTGGGTAGTTGGTGGGTGAAGTTAAGGAAGCATAGTCAGTTCAAGTTCCATTTGTTTTAATTAAGTTTATATTATAATCAGAGGCTGAAGGCCCAAAAAGACAGTTCATATAAGTGATGCAAAGCAGAAGGCCAAGTTGAGATAAGCAATTTTTTTGATTAGGTAATAAGGCTCGAAATTTAGTAAAAGCAGCTCTTTAAAATACAATAAAAACACAATGAACCCAACAATTTAAGCGAAGGTGGAAAATTTTAAATGAATAGCAAGCCTTGTAAATACAATTTTATTTACAAATGACCTGTGCCATTTAAATGAAAATAGCTCAGCTTAATTATCAAAATCACATTAAAGTGGGTCCCCAAAATTTAAGTGAACACAGCCCTTTAAAAAAAAAAAAAAAAAAAAAAAAAACAATTACCAAAACACACGAAAGAGGAGCTCAAAAATTTAAGTAAATTCTGAGTTTTATTATAGAGACTGGTAGCAGGCATCTGTGCTCAATGATAGCCAGAAGGCCAATAAAACAACACACAATAAAATTTACAAATGAGCCCTGCAATGTAAATGAAAACTTACTTATCAACATCTCACTAAAGATGGGGAGCTGGCTACTCTTTAATTTAATACACCCAAACAGGTAAAACAGATGATCTAACTCAAAACAGGGAGGAGAGGAATAAAGGCTAATTCACACTGTCCGTCACGTCAACGTCACGTCACGGAACCGTCACGTCAAGATGTATTCACACTGTCCGTCCGTGTCCGTCACGTCAATTCGTCCATCTCAATACGCGGTGTTGAAAGTAAGGTTATGAGTGGCGATTTGTTATGTAGAATGTCATAGTTTAATATTAGAAAGGGGGAACAACAACGCTAAATGTTATTAACGCCCAAAGAAAACTTTACAGTGTATGTTTTTGGCCAACTTTCTGGGAACTGAACCAACATTTCAAAACATCGACATCTGTTTTCAGGCGAAAAAATAAACATATGAAGACATCAAACCATACTTGTAAGAGCATAAATAGCGCCTGTATACTTTAACCATTACGATTTGCTCGCTGACATTGTTAATACCGTCGTAAACAACTGCATTTTTGTCTTTCATTAGAACTGACATTTTCATTTAAAGTGTTATTTAATGAAAAATGCGTAATCAAATTATAATCTTATTCAAATAAACAGTTTGCTTCAGTCATTTCTGTTACAATGTTACGTAACATAAACCATTTTTTGGTTTCAGATATCCGACCTCGATTTTAGGGGGACACTCAATTGACAAAAATATTTAAGTCGTCATGAAACATTTGAGATTTACCCCTAAAACGAGGTACAACAATAAAACAAAGATGAATAAGACACATTTGCATATAAACAGTGCAATCGTCGACTGCAACATGTAATTCGCGTGACGAAAATAGGTTAACTTCCGATGTTAGCAGACGGCCGTTCCGTCAAAACATTCTTCTCGAGAAAGGTTGACGGACGTTGACGTGACGTGACGGTCCGGTGACGGACAGTGTGAATGCCGCCATTAGAAATACATTGCAGAATGTTCTGACGGACGGTGACGTGACGTGACGTGACGGACAGTGTGAATTGGCCTTAAGGTGCCCAACAGTCAACAAGAACTGTAGCTCTGACACGAAGCGGCTTACACAAACGGATAGAACGCCAAATTACAACCGCGGGGTGGCGATGCCTCACGGAGAGAAAATTTTCTGCAACGAGAAGATTTTTTTAAAAAAAAGGGGGGGGGGGGGAAGAAAATTCCCCAGTTACGTTAACCAAGTGAATGTATATGCAGTAGTTGCTACTGAGAGCAAAGAGAAAAGAATAATTCAATTGAACCGAACTAAACGTGCGATACAACACATGAATAAACAACTGACGACGTAGACACAGGCAACGATGGCCCCTGGGGGAACGATCACGAATCCTGACAAATTCACACACACAAATTTTCGGAACAGGACTGTATCACACACTTATTTATTTCTTACTCCAAGACAAGTGCAGGCACCCTCATGATGGTGCAGGAGGAGGGTGTCAACCGACGACCGGAAACATTTGATACATCCCAGATAAAAAGCCGCTGGAACGACGAGAGGAGGGGCTGAGCGCGGAGTACTCTAGCAGTTGACAGCTCAGACGCTTGGCGAGGGACGGACGCGGTGTCGCACGGCCGCTAGGAAAGCGACCACATAGCCGGGAGACGAGGTGAACAGCCCGCGCCGAGGTGCTGTTATAACTTGACAGAAAGGCCTCTCCGGACGGACCAACCTCATCAGCTCAAGGCATGCATGGCTCCCCACGGACAAAGTGTGCCACCCAGAACAGGTCCGATGCAGACGCCGGGCCCGGCCACAAACGGCCCATTAATCAAAATCACTCGACCCTGGCGGTACCATGCATCGTATCAAATTCAACTTCCTGATACCATGTCCCTCTCCAACTGCCTGGGAACGACACCGTAGCGCCACACGCGGCAAGGAAAATAGCAATCAGAAGACAATCGACGCGCGATAGATCAACAGCGCCACTAGCGGTGGACGCACAGAGAGATCGATGGTACTTACACCAGTAATTAAATCAGGGTCAATTGAAGAAACAGGACCCGGGACGCCTCACAATGAGACATTTGTCATACCACTTCATAAGCTTAAAAAAGCCTTCCAGGAAAAAAATCGTTTTTTTTTTTTTTTTTTTTTTTTTTTTTTTTTTTTTTTTTTTTTTACGGAAGAAGTGTTGAACGGCTTGTTTGACGTCAGCATTGCTTCCAAAGCGACTTCCGCCGAGAGTCTTCTTCAAAGCTGGAAGAATCAAAAATGTTCAAATGTTTGTAAATCTATCGGACCAAACTGCGTGGTCATCAGTCCGTAGCTTACAAACTACTTAAACCTAGGTAAACTAACCTAAGGACAACACACACACCCATGCCCCAGGGAGGACTGGAACCTCCACGGCGAGCAACCGCGCGCTCCGCAGCGAGACGCTTTAGACCGCTCGGCTACTCCACCGCGGCCGACTCTTTCAGTTTCGACAGAGTGGCACAGAACCACGCAGCATTGATGCCCCCCCCCCCCCCCCCAAGGGGCTCACGGTCCTTTCGTGAGTACGTGCGTGGCGAGCACGGAGCCCCGAGCTAATGCAGTCTGCCTTCCTTCTTTACTTCCCGGACTACATTTCCTTTCCCCTGCCTTCCTTTCCAATCCTCACTCCTTCCCCTCCCCACCGAGAGACTGATAACCTCGGTAGTTTAGTCGCCCTATACCAACCAAACAACCCAACCCAATCCAGCATTGATGGTTGCACCCTCCAAAAAAGTCTGCTTGGGCATCGCAAAAAACGGTGAGTAGCACTTTACCTGCAGATGAAGTGCTTTTGAACTTCTTTCTGACAGGTGATGACGGATGTTTCCACTCCATGGATGCGGCCTTCGATTCTGGCGTGTAATTGTGGACCCACCTTTCATGCTTCGTCACCGAAACAGAAAGTTATCTGCTTGATCGAGGTCGACCTGTACCCAATGGTGTATCGGTGTCTTGCACGTGCGTGTCCACCTGCTATATCGTCTTTTGCCATTTCTTCCGTATGCAACACCCTGATTTTTTCGTGGACGGCCTTTTGATTCTTATAAAGCTGTTTGACAAATGTCTCAATGTACTTCGAAATTAAGTAGAAAAATAAAGATATGTCTTATCTTTAATGTCACATACTATATATAATATACTATATATAAGGAAAGCAAGGAGAAATTTGGTGAAGGAATTAAAGTTCAGGGGGAAGAATTAAAAACGTTACGATTTGCCGACGACATAGTAATTCTGTCAGAGACAGCGAAGGACCTGGAAGAGCAGTTAAACGGAATGGACAGTGTGCTGAAAGGTGCATATAAGATGAACATTAACAAGAGCAAAACTAGGGTAATGGAGTGCAGTGTAAGAAAATCAGGTGATGCTGAAGGAATTAGATTGGGAAACGAAGCAATAAAGGAGGTAGATGAGTTTTGTTACTTGGGCAGTAAAATAACAAATGATGCTCGCAGTACAGAGGATATAAAATGGAGAATGGCAATGGGTAGAAAAGCGTTCTTGAAAAAGAGAAATTTGTTAACATCGAATATTGATTTAAACCTAAGGAAGTCCTTTCTGAAGGCATTTGTATGGAGTGTTGCCTTGTATGGGAGTGAGACATGGACGATAAACAGTGCGGACAGGAAGAGGATTGAGGCTTTTGAAATATGGTGCTACAGAAGAATGCTGAAGATTCGGTGGGTGGATCGCGTAACTAATGAGGAGGTACT
Organism: Locusta migratoria; assembly: GCA_026315105.1. Classification (NCBI taxonomy): domain Eukaryota; kingdom Metazoa; phylum Arthropoda; class Insecta; order Orthoptera; family Acrididae; genus Locusta; species Locusta migratoria. The sequence goes on along the minus strand of CM048745.1, from coordinate 839,270,127 downwards.
GAACAGAATTGGGGAGAAAAGGAATTTCTGGCATACCTTGACTAAAAGAAGGGATAGATTGGTAGGACACATTCTTAGACATCAAGGAATTGTGAATTTAGCGTTGGAGGGAAGTGTATGGGGAAAAAATCGCAGGGGAAGACCAAGAGAGGGATACAGTAAGCATATTCAGACAGATGTAGGTTGTCGCTCTTATATGGAGATGAAGAGGCTTGCTCAGGATAGGGTATTGTGGAGAGCTGCATCAAACCAGTCTCCGGACTGAAGACCACAACAACAACAACTATATTTTTTTCCTTTCATACACAACTCTGCCCACAGTCGACAGGGTAAACTTTTTTTCCAAGTACTCCTCGTAATTAAATATAAATTCCACCAAAGTTATAGTCATTAACACATATCTAATCACACTCTGTAAGTCCTTCATCAAAGAACAAATACTCCAGAATTAGAAATAACAACAGCTGCCAGCATCAGTAATTTACAAGTATTATATGTATCCCTGGTGTATTAAAGCAACTTAAATCGCTTAACAAAAGTAAGTCTCCCGGTCGCGATTATGTACCAATTAGGTTTGTTTCAGGGTGAGCTGGTGCAGTAGCTTCATACCTAGTTATCATTTACATGCACTCGTTCAGCGAAAGAACCGTACCCAAAGAATGGAAAGCTGCACAGGTCACTCAAATACACAAGATAGGCAATAAGAGTTATCCGCAAAATTACAGGCCTATAATCATTATGTCAGTATTTTAGAACGTATACTTTTGTCAAACATTATGAACTACCTCAGAAAGTATCGTTCTTCTGACTGATGATATAGTCAAAGGATCTCAAATATTTCATATTTCTAGATTTTGACTGTACTTTACAGGTCACTTCTAATCGTATTGCGTACTTATGGAATATCGCCACAGTTCTCAGCTCGGATTTGCGATTTCCTGTCAGAAAAGACATAGGACGATTGACGGAAGTCATCGAGTAAATCAGAAGTTATATCTGGTGTTCCCCAGGGAAGTGTTGTAGGGCCCGTATCTGTATAGTACAAAAATTGGCAATTGACCCTAAAGAATGATATGTGCGAATTCATACATATAACATAAATAAGCCAAATCTACAGGCCGTAAATTCAACTAAATATCTCGGAATTAGAATTACGAACAAAAAAACTGGAAAGAATATGTCGAAGGTATTTTAGGGAAGTCGAACTAAAGGCTGCCTTTCATTGGCAGAACATTTAGAAGATGCAACAGCTCTACTAAAGAAACTGCCTACACTAGTGCCTCTTCTTTTGGAGTAATGCTGCTAATTGTGGGTTACTCATCAGATGGGACTGATGGAGGATACGGATGTAAGTTCAGGAAAGGCAGCTCGTTTTGTATTATTGCGATATACGGGAGACAGTTTCACAGAAATGATGCATGAGTTGGGGTGTAATTAATTAAAAGAAGCGTTATTCGTCGCGGCGAGAATTATTTGCGATATTTATTTCACCACCTTTCTTATCCGAATGCGATCATATTTTGTAAGCACGCACCTACAGAGGGAGAAACGGTCATCATAATGAAATAAGAAGTGTCAGATCAAAAACAGAAAAATTTTAATGTTCCTTTTTACGTGCACTATTAGAGAATGTAACGGTAGAGAAATTTCATACAAGGTATTCCATCAACCCTGTGCTGTGTGCATTTGTCTTGTTTGCAGAGTTTTTCAGCAGATTTAATTTTTTTTTAATAAATTCATTCTACTTTATTAATATTCGATATTTAATAGAAGGTTGCTTGCTTACTTTACTTTCTGTGTTCAGAGAAAATATGTATGTTATTCTTCCAAAAGTTTGCAGCGTTTTTAGCCTTGTCAGCAGCCAAAACCGAATCTCGTTGCGCGTGGAAAATGTCAATATTTCTGCATATGAGTAAATGCTCCTTTGTCTAAGCTATCCCACAGTCACAGTTCACCTCCTTCAACTTCACCATGTTGCACCAGCACCTTGAAACTCGAGTTTTCAGTCGATGCAGTTTACTCGACATATGGTTGATTATGCGCGCACATTTCCTTCTTGGTTTCGGATTCAAGACCTCCTGGAACTTGCTCTTCCATAGACCAACACGGAGTGATTCAGACTGCATTCTGAAAGATTTTGGTTCTCTGAATAAAACTCTTAGGTCGCTTGAGGCTTGGAGTGATTACATATTGGGTGCTTAATGTCCATAACCTGTCTCGTCCTTTCCTTCCCTCCCGCCATTCTGCGCCTTACGTGTAGTGGCGCTGTTTCAACCAATGTGTAATCCTCATGAACTGGGGCAAGTCGCAGGGAACCTGTGCCGATATTTACTAACTCATTCAGTGCTGTATCCAGTGGTTTAGTATATGTACTGCCTATTAATACTGCAGCCACGTATTCACCTGTGCCAGAGCAATTTCTCGCAAGACTTCCGGTTGAGCTAGCCAAGTTGATAGAGTTTCTTTAGAACCGGATGCTGCCGAGGTGGGTTGCTTGCGTGACTCAGTTATACAGATAAGCATACCGTGCAACCACAGCTCAGGACTATCTGTGGAGATAACGTGTGGTTCTTGAAGACGGGCAGCAGACATCCCAGTAGATAAGAGACAACAGTCCGCATGACTGATCTGGCCTGTAAGATCAGATAAAATAACTTTGCCCTGCAGTTACTGTCAACAGCTGAAAATAAGGCGAAACTACAGTCGTTACTTTTCCCGAATGCATGGAGCTATACTGTATACATACCGGCCGGATCGCTATGTCGCGGCTACTCAGTAGGATGTCGTCATCAGAATAACCAACAGGCAATGTGTAATGGATAGCTTTAGGTTAGTGACGATTAGTGAACTTTAGTGGCAGAATGAACAGGATCTCTGGTTATAAATACAAAATAATTTGGGGGTAATGCTGGGGGAGATCTAGAAATGAAAAAGAAAGTAGTAATGCGGGTAAGTTACTAGGAACAGCACAGTGAACGCATTATTTTAGCAAAGATAAGACGATGCCTCTATTACGTGAATTGAAAGAATGTGTGATGAGATAAAAAAAGTTTTCAGACAGTTAAGTGAGAGGAAAATGTGATCGTCATATAGCACTGGCACTTGTTAGAGGAAAAGGAAGAGAAGGAAAGATAGTAGGTGGATATGGAGTGGGGAACAGGAATGAAAGAGGAAACCGCCTGGTAGAAATTTGCTCAAAGCACAATTTAATCATGAGAAACACTTCATTTGAGTATCATAAAAGAAGGTTATATCCGTATAAGAGATCAAGAGACACGAGAAGAACAAGATTGATTTTATAATGGTAATACTTAGATTTAGAAACCAGGTTTTAAACTGTAAGACATATTCAGGGACAAATATAGATTCTCGCCTTAACTTATTGGTAATGAACTGTAGATTAAAACTGCAGAATGGTAGAAAATGACATGGATAAATCGAATGAACCAGATGTTGTCGAGAGTCTGAGGGAGAATTAGACAAGAATTAAACGAAACGGGGAAAGTAATGCAATAGAAGAAGAATGGGTAGCTATGAGAGATGAAGTAGTGAAGGTCGCAGAGAATCAGACAGCTTGAAGCAATTCTTTGATAATACAGGAGATACTGAATACTGAACGACAAAACACAAAAATGTTTCAAGTGAAGCAGAAAAAAATGCAGTACAGACGACTAAAGGTGAGGTTGACTGAGCAGGAGTGGCAAGAGGGTAAGCGCAAGTCCGTAGAAGAATATCTAGCCTGGAGAAAGAGAGATTCCGTCTATAGGAAAATTAAAGAGACGTTTGGAAACAAGAAAAGCAACAGCATGAATATCTAACCAGTACTAAGCAAAGAACGAAAAGTTGAAACGAAAAAGGAGTATGTAGATTGCCTGTACAACGCAAATGAACTTTAAGTAAATACTGTAGAAATGGAAGAAACAAGTCCTCTTGAGTGGATGATAGTGCCTCTCAACTGCTATAACAGTGGGACAGCTAATCTTGAAGATTCTTTCTTCTGTAAAATATGTAGGATACAGGGTAAATACCCTAAGACCTCAATAAGAATATAATAATTTCAATTAAAAAACTAAAGTGGAGACAAGTGTGAATATTACAGAACTGTCGGCTTAATATGTCGTAGTTGCAAAGTAATAACACGAATTGTTTACAGAAGAAGGGAAAAAGCGGTAGAAGCCAACCTCTAGGAATATGAATCTGGATTTGGGAGAAATGTAGGAACACATGAGACATTATTTACCTCGAGACTTACCTTAAAATAATGAAGGTCAAACCAACATTTTTAGCTTTTGGAGATTTGAAGACCGCTTTTACGGTATTGACATAAATACATTATTTGAAATTCTGAAGGTTGCAGGTGTAAAATATAAAGAAATAAAAGTTATATATCACTTGTATAGAAGACAGCAGTTTCAAGAGTCTAAGGGCATGAAAAGGACTGGGAAAGCATTAAGATATGGGTTTTAGCCTTTCCCAAATGTTAATCAATCTGTGGAGGAATGCATGGAGAAATTTGGAGACTGAAAGTTCAGAATGAACAAATAAAGAGTTTGCATTTTGCCGATGACGTAGTAATTCTGTCAGAGACAGCAAAGGACCTGGAAGAGCAATAACAGCATGGACAGTGAGCGTCCTGAGATGAGGTTCAGGAGCAAAACAAGGGTACTGGAATGTAGTGTAAGAAGGAATGAGATTAGTAACGAGACAATAAAGTTGATAGATAGCTGTTGTTACTAATGTAGTAGCATAATTTACGATGGTCGCAGTACAAATGATATTAAAATCACCATGGAACTGGGAAGAAAAGCATTTCGAAAGATGCGAAATTTCTTAACATTCAATATTGATTTGAATGTTAGGAATCACTGTCTGAAAGCATTGTAGGGGAGTGAAACGTGGACGATAAAGAGTTCAGACAGAAAGATGATAAAAGCTTTTGAAATGTGGTGCTACAGACGAGTGCTGGAGATTAGATGGCTTGATTGTGTGACTATTAACGAGGTACTGAACAGAATTGGGACAAAAAGAAATTTCTGGCATACCTTGACTAAAAGAAGGGATCGACTGGTGGGACACATTCTGAGACATCAAGGGATCGTGAATTTAACATGTGTATGGTGTAAATGTCGCATAGGGAGACCGAGAGACGAATGCAGAAAGCACGTTCTAAAGAAAGTAGTTTACCATTTTTATACAGAGATATGAAGAGGCTTGCACAGGCTAGGATAGCGTGGAGAGCTGCATCAGACCAGTCTTCTGACTGAACAACATTTCCTGTGACTGATCTTTCCCTTCACCATCTGACAATGTTATCTGAAGGTGAATCTTCTGTCTTGTTTCACTGCCAGATAAGTTCGATTAGCACAATGTTAAAGAATATCGTGATCATCAGATTACCACAAATGGAAGAAACGTTTGCTGATAATTTACTCATCTTAGGGATTGATCTTACTGTACAAGTGGAAGGATAGACGCAAAGATCGCCATTTTTTTTTTTTTTTTTTTTTTGAGCACTGTTATGTTTTACGTCAATGAGACCAGATGATGACATTATCGAGTGTCGAAACCGGTCACCTTGAATAAATAAAATTTAAAAAATTGCAATCTTGGCATTTAGGCAGCAGTTTTGGCTACAGGGACTGGCAAATAATTAACGTGGGAACAGCGTTAAAACCTGAAAAGGAATAATACCAAGAGAAATGTTGTGAGCGCAATGTTTAAACTATGTTTCGTCGCCAAGAAGATACCATTTTTGCCAATCATTATAAAGTGCCTAAAACAATCACCAGCTACACCACTCCAGCATTGCAAAATAAGGTCTAAGAAATCAACCGTCTTAATTCTGTAATGCTAAGCCAACGTTTAGTTTTGCAATGAGTCAATAGCGAACTTGTGTGAAATTAATCAGTGTCGATAACATTATTCACCCGCGGCACTATCCAAACAGGTTCCTATTCCGTTACCTGTAATATTCCGAGGCTCAAACTGAACAATAAAAGACGTTACGTAAATCTAACTAAAGTCAGTAGTATTTCAAAAGATTTCAGTGCTCAAAGAATAATAACAATTGCAGATCATTGACTATGAACATGGTGTGCAATCATTCAATATTATCAGGACGTGAATGTTAACTTTGTGTTAAGTACTCAATTCACGTGTACTAAAAGACGCACTGCAATACTTGGTTAATGAATTAAACTGAACAATTCCATTATACTGCAAAAAATATTTGATGGCAAATAAAGTTGTTGATATTATATGGAATAATAGTCCCTGCCATTCTCAGAATTAACATTTGATCAAATTTATTAAGGAAAAATTAATTGTATAAGTCTCAGTAAATGACCCATTTAAAAAGTCACCTAGTCATTGCGGGCACAATTCAATCACAACAATTTTAATTTTTATATATATACATGTGGCGTCTGTTCCGAAAGAACAGACGTCACTTCTGATCCTGCAGCTGTTATTATTTAATATTCATAGAATATATGACATCAACTGCGATTGGGCAAAGCTGAAAATGTGTACCCAGCCGGGATTCGAACCCGGGTCTCCTGCTTTCTAGGCAGTTGCGCTGACCCCTACACCACTGGGGACACAGGGATCACCGCACCTGCAAGGACTACCCATGCACGCCTCCCGTCAGATACAAATTCCCAGCTTCGCCCTGCCCATAGTACTCAAACTCGTAGTTTAACTAATTCCCGTAAGAGTAAGGGCTTCAAACTTGCCCACCCCTCCCCACTAACGATAGGATCATTGCCCGTCACCGGCATATTATATATATACATGTGGCGTCTGTTCCGAAAGAACAGACTCACTTCTGATCCTGCAGCTGTTATTATTTAATATTCATAGAATATATGACATCAACTGCGATTGGGCAAAGCTGAAAGTGTACCCAGCCGGGATTCGAACCCGGGTCTCCTGCTTTCTAGGCAGTTGCGCTGACCCCTACACCACTGGGGACACAGGGATCACCGCACCTGCAAGGACTACCCATGCACGCCTCCCGTCAGATACAAATTCCCAGCTTCGCCCTGCCCATAGTACTCAAACTCGTAGTTTAACTAATTCCCGTAAGAGTAAGGGCTTCAAACTTGCCCACCCCTCCCCACTAACGATAGGATCATTGCCCGTCGCCGGCATATTATATATATACATGTGGCGTCTGTTCCGAAAGAACAGACGTCACTTCTGATCCTGCAGCTGTTATTATTTAATATTCATAGAATATATAACATCAACTGCGATTGGGCAAAGCTGAAAATGTGTACCCAGCCGGGATTTATTGCTAATCAAGGAATAGTAAAGTAGCTTGGCAAGCATTAAGGTGATGGTTTGATTTTATGTAGAATTGTCTCATGCATGCTTGTTCTTAAAAAACTTTATATGCATTAGAGGTATTTGTGATTATTGTTTCCACTGTTTCCTGCTGTAGTGACGTGTGCGCTTAGTTTGCATTCTGTGGCTGCGTTTTCGAAATTAAGAAATCGGTGATTATAGTTATTAGACAGTACATTTTATTCATTAAATTTGTTGCTTATACATCGAGTTGGCGACCTATTCAGAATTGTTCTCTTGGTACAGTTTTGTGTCGGGCTTATTAAGTCTAAGACAATTGTTCAAGATTTCGCTAACCAAACGATCGTTGTTGCGAATTAAGTCACGAAGTATCGTTTGTGTGTGTAACTTCCACTACGTTATTGGTTTCGCCTCTGATAGCCTTATCCGGGTAATTAATTCATTGGGCCCACGGATCATTCGGAAGTCTAATTCCCCGCGATTTTCGGTATCGTAGGCCGGTAAAGTTACAAGGGCTGTACGGAGGATGATCTAACACGTCCCAGTGAAATTCCCGTAAGAGTTGCTGGTCACATTCGCCACTTGAGATCGGACATTATCGTGGGAAAAAACAACACATTTTGACAGTAATCCTCGGCGCTTGTTCTGCATTGCGCAGCGAAATTTCTTAATGCTATCGCAGTAACCATGTCCACTGATTTTTTTGGCCTCGTGGTAAGAAATCAATCAGCAAAATACCTTGTCTGTCCCAAAAAACGGTGCACATGACTTCTCGAGGGGTCAAGATTTGTTTAGGCTTAACCTTCGTTGGAGATGAAGTAGGCCTCCATTCCATTGGTTGCCAGCTTGTTTCAGGAGTGTCGTACGATGCCCACGTTTCATCCCCCGCGACTATCCGAGAAAGAAAATCATCGCCTTCATTCTAGCGTGTCAAAAACTGCAATGCACTGCCTATCCGTTGTTTTTTGTGTTGTTCGGTAAGAATTTTGGTTACCCAACGTGAGCAAAGTTTTCGAAATTCCAGTTCTTCAGTGACAATTTCATGAATTCGTGAGATTTGCGGAACTTCCATAGCAACGGCACAAAATGTAAATTTTCGGTCTGATCCATCTTCTAAGCAGTGAATCACTCAAAGCAATTTGTCCGTAAACTTCGCAGATTTGCCGATGGATTTCCTTTGGTTTAACATTCTTTGCCTTTAAAAAACGAATCACAGATCTAATTTCACAAGCTGGTTAAATTTTCAATTACGGTTGACATTGTACAAAGCACACGCTGACAGCAGCGTTATAAACTGGCGGACACGTCTTCTCCTTGAGTCAGGGTGGCTGCCGCGCATGCTCGCAACTGCGATCGTAGCGCTGCCGCGGAAACAATAGAAACGGAACCAACTTTGTCGAGGACACTCGTATATTCGTCCCTCGGTCTCCCTCTACGATTTTTACCCCTTCTAATGCTTCCTTCTAATGCTAAGTTGACGATTTCTTGATGTTTCAGAATGTATCTCACCAACCTGCCCCTTCTCTTAGTCAGGATATACCACAAACTCGTTTTCTTCCCAATTGTGTTGAGCACCTCCTTATTTGTTGCTTGAGCTACCCACCTAATGTTCATCATTCGTCTGTAGCACCACATTTCAAAAGCTTCTATCATCTTTTTGTCTGAACTTATCGTCCACTTTTCACTTCAATACAATGCTACACTCCGGAAAATGCTTTCAGAAAGGACTTTATAAATTTAAATTAATATTGGAGGTCAGCAAATTTTTCTTCTTTAGAAACGCTTTTCTTCCGATTCTGCATTTTGTATCTTCTTTATTTCTGCCATCAGAAGTTATTTTGCTTTCCAAACCATTCAAAGTTTTGGGGGCGAAGGCTACGACAGCGTAGCTGACTGGCTGGTGGTCATGAGACAGTGGGTCGTGCCCCAGGGGCTAGCCACTCGAACATTCCACAGGCGCCCCTCTGCCTCTTATTAGGTGACGATTTCGTAATTGCTGCTTCTTGTCTACTTCATTTGGCAAAGGAACACACGGAAAGAAAAAAAATGTAACTCTATGGACACACTACCGCTGAAAGGAGCGTTTAGTGCTAGCAAGCCACGAACATTGTCTCTTTGCCGACACAGCCACGAAACGCAGCTTTTATGTTGAAGCGTGTTGTGAAAATCGGTACTGGAGTCCAAATCTAGCAGCAATCAACGTTGTAGGATATGTTTCAAAATCATTCGAAATGCACCTTGACGCCAACAGCGAGCGAAGAAGTAAACTCTACGTGTTTCGTTAAGTTCGCTGTGGAGTTTCGACTGCTTTAAATCGTTTCAAAAATTGGAACACTTCAGCGTAAGCTAACCAAGGCATGATTACGTCTTCTTCCTCCTTCATGCCAAAAGGTGTGGAAAAAAGTTGGAGACTGGACGCTGTTTAAGTGTGACGCTTCAGGTGATTGTCATGTATGCATTGTTTGCATATATAATTATAGAAGAAAAATGTTATAAATGAATGAGCACTATTAAATGTTATAAAGGTACTGAAATGTATCATTCATACATTTCCAACGTAAGTTGTTGATAAGATTTAATTTAGAAACAAATATTGTTTCTTTTTTCTCTTCACTAAAATCAAAACCTGGTATTCTTCAGTCTTGAGATTCTTGTAAAAAAAAAAAAAAAAAAAAAAAAAAAAAAAAAAAAAAAAAAAAAAATGTTACGCTACTTGCGTCAATAAAAGTAAGGACCTTCAGTTAAATCGATAATCGAGGAAAGTAACTTAGTTACAGTTAAAGATTGCAAATATTAACGCCGTTATCGTCCGTTACCTTTGGAAAGTAACTGTTATTAGAAACGGCCGTTACCTTTGAAAAGTAACTGTTATTAGTAACAGCGCTACAAGTAACGCGTTACCCCCAACCTGATATAATTCAATAAATATGAGCTCGTATATATTGCGATGGGTAAAAAATCTTTCACATCATGCACCACGGTTATTACATTTACGTATTTACTACAAAGACACTCCTTTATTCCAGTCAGCTGATAGAAAATCCTGAAAGCTGACAGAGCTGTTGACAACTATGAACCGACTGTGCAGTGTATTCGGCTGTAGGCGAAAGGAGGATACCTATAGAGCTAAAGGGAAAGGAAGAGAATGAAACAGCGTATATCCAACGAATACCCATTATTTCCGTCAGATCTACCTTTTAACTTCAAGAGACTGTATTTCCAGTGAGACTTGAATTTTCTATTACGAATAATAAATCACAGGGCAACCTATTAGATACATCTCCATGTTTCTCACATGGACAATTACACATCGCTTGCTCAGGGGTGGGCTCCCCAAAGAATTTATTCGTATTAGATTTTGGACAAGGAACCAGAAATTTTGTTTATAGTCAACTTTTGAATTAAATGAATGTATTACGATTACATATCATTTGACTCTTGATGACTACCTTTCTTTGGTTGGATACTCCAGTTATTATTTTATACTTTATGCAAGACAGCCTTATTTCTTGAACACTCTCCCATAAATTTGCAATGTTATTAAAAAAAGAAGATGGACAAAGAGAGGAGGGGTAAGAAAATTACTAATTCAAAGCTTGAATAAATAAATAAATACCCGGGTAACGCCAGTTTCAGTTAGTTTGATGTATATTTGAATAGTTGTGTGTTTATATATGTTACAATAATGTTTGATGTAATTTTACTGTAACGAAAAATGTTACTGAAGTGGGTAAACGTCGTTAGAAAAAGTCGTAAAAAACATCTTTGTCAGAGATATGCATTGTGTGGAATGTGTCTCTGCCGAGCGAGTGACCGCGGAAGTGCGTCATGAGGGACGGAGTCGCGTGCTGTCGCTTCAAGTGAGGGATTCAGGGATACCTGAGGCGTGAAAGTGCAGCGCCACGTTCCATGTCACTAGGCCTATGTTGTTGAAGTCTGTCGCACGTTATCTAGTGATGCGCGAGAGCAGATGCCACAGTTTTTAACTACATCGAGATCATGCCTTGTACATTCTTATTAAATGGAAGTGTGCCCGCATCTTTAATTTCAGCATTGTCGACGACAGCGCGGCCGGCTTCTCAACAGCGAAGACGAACTGTAAAATCGCTTCAATATTTTTAACCACACAAAAGTTGAGGAAGTCAGTGAGGCGTTTACCCGGAATTCTTGTATCTCGTGTTTCTGGCAGTAATTGAAATAATAAGTTACCATTTAAAGTGGATTTAGCTGTACAATATCCGGAGTCAGTATTATCTGTGTAGGGTACAATCCTGTCCACTAAACTGGAACCCGACTGTCGTTACAAAAAAGAATAATCAGATAATTAAAGAACACGTAAGTGCCAAGTTAGTTAAATTTAAATTTCAAGAGTTAAAATTCATGTCATTATTTCTTTATCCTGGTAAAGCAATAATAGCATCGAAACTTCAACTATAAGAAAATCGTCAGAACTTGTAAATAGTTACCACGTTACTGAAAACTGCCAATAATGATTAAAGTTAAAAATCTTACTATTAAATGTTTTTTTACTGTTTGTTGATTGCATGTTGTCTTGTTGACTGGTTCCCGTTTCGGCATTGTTCCACAGTACTTGCTCTGATAGATTGGTAAATCAATATTAATTATCAAAATTAAGTCCGAATGTTTTTCTGCAAACGTAGTTACGCTGTACATGTGTCTAAGTGTTATTCTGAAGTGACGTCATTTCTTGTGTGAAATATTTATCTCCGATCAATCAAAATTTTCTCACTGGGCACCTTTATTTTCTAAATTATTTTCAATTTAATATTACTTTTTTAAAGTCAGTGAATTTATATCATCACTTCCTTGGCGCCACATCTCGTAAACTGATTATTAGTGCATTATCATTATTAATATCACGTTCCACATACAGTGTCCATCTGGGCTGACGGCCGTATTTAATCACTTCAATATTTATTTCATTTTCAAAACGTTTGTAGTATCTGTGTGCTCTATTTCTCCTAGATACCTCAATACTTATTTGTTCGACTGTAATTGTTTCAAATTTCAATTAGTTGAATCAACAAAGGGTAGAGTAGGAGGAACGCGTTATGTGAGGATAATTCGTTGTGACAACTTTGCCTTACTTGTTGGTCTTTTGTCATAATACTCGGAAACGATACCCTTATTGAGTTCATTGTCGGCAACACTTAATACTGTTCGTCTAAATTAAGAGATAAATAACCAGTAATTGAGGAGGGAGCTACAACCAATGTAGATGAGGAATATCGGAGGTCCTGTAATACTTCCTTAGGAATCTCCATGTGCTACTTATTTTTTTCTCCATCAGTTTCTGTTCTTTATCCTCGATGCCACAGATACCAGTATCGGGAGGTCTGCTTATGCCAGTAGCCAATGACTATGTTCCCATTTGTAGCGCCGCACGGGAGTAGCCGAGCGGTCTGTAGTGTCATGTTAAGGATCGCGCGGCCTCCGGCGTCGGAGGTTTGAATCCTCCCTAGGGCATGGATGTGTGTTGTCCTTAGGCTGGAGGGAAAACGGAATCACTCGACGTCTTTCGTCTTACTGTTGAATCGATCAGATGTCTCCTCTTTGGTCTCTCCACATTGACTATTTAAGTGTGAGCTTATAACTTATTAATTGTAATGAATACCTCAGTTCATTTGAAATAATTATTTCATTCAAAATGCCTTTCCCCATTTTCACTAATTTTGTAATCTATTTCCAACAAGACGTAAAAAGATGCCTGTCCATTGTTACGAATTGCTTTGCGATTGCGTAAGGACATTCCAGATGCGACTTTCAACACGCACAATTTGTATTGAATTTTGTTTCATCGCCTGCAGTAGACTAATACTGTTTTTCGTTAAACGAAGTCCGATAATTTTGTAATTGTTACCACTAATTGTAATTGGAATTAAACACGATCATGAAACTTTATCATGCGAAGCTTAAGTAACCAAGTCTCAGTTAAAGTGAAAAAAAACCACATACAGATTCGGCTACAGTGATACGGCCGCAAATACAACCTGATTTCTTCCGGCAGGTAAAGAGCGGATTCCGCCACTTTCTTTTGTAATGATGCTTTCTGGTCATGTATTTATCCTAATCAATACTACCACTAAATCCTGATGCCGGAATCTTTCATGTTTCTCTCAACGTAGCTCTCTTCAAAATTATTATTTAATGCAATATTCCCCAGTTTGTTAAATTTCAATAGCGGTACTTAACTTTAACTTAGACAACACCTACGCAAGAGAATCATAACACACTGACGACATACATGAAGCAATCAGAGGTTACCTCCCTGAAGACAGAAGTACTTGTGCGTCTCTGCAGCCAGTCTTACGTTTTCGACACACGCCTGTAACAGTGATACGAGTATGAATGTGTTAGCCAGTCTGTGGTAACAGCCGAAGACTGTGTACTAAATCCTGGGAGAAGTGCTATTATTGGAGAGTCTGGGCAGGTTGTATGCAGGTTTCTACTGTATGAGGGAACTAGATCACTGCGTGCGGCGGCGCCAGTGAAATGAGAGCCAGCCAGCTCTCTCGCGAGAACCGGCTGTGTTGACCCCAGGCAGAGCCGAGCCCGTAACTCAGACCGCGAGGAACTCTGCACAGTTAGACAGGAACGTAGCGCGTGTGTGGTAGGGGTCTTTGAGGACATTTCCATCAAGAGGCAGCCTCCCGACGAATGTTATAAGGTGCTCCTAATTAGCGAACATAGAGTTGTAGTAGCGAGACTGAATGTCGAAATTCCCAAATGCACCAAAAATAAACGAAAAATATATCTATTCAATAAAGCAGATAAAAATTCTCTGCACGCTTTCCTGAGTGATAGTCTCCACTCTTTCAAAACTAACACATAGAAAATATTGTGGGGAAGGTGAACCAAAGATTACGTTTCATTGGCAGAACGCTTCGAAGATGCTCCTGCTTCACCAAAGAGACTGGCTACATCACACTTGTGCGTCCTCCCCTTGTGGGACCCTCACCTGGTGGGACTGACGGAAGACATTGAGAAGGTTCAGAGAAGGGCAGCTCGTTTTATCACGTTACGGGGGCGGAAAGCGTCACGGAAATGTTGCACGAATTGGGGTGGAAATCATTAAAAGAAATACGATATTCATTGCGACGTGATCTGTTTGCAAATTTTCAATCACCGACTTTTACTTCTGAATGAGAAAATATTTTGCTAGCATGCACCTACTTAGGGAGACATGACCATCCCAATAAAATAAGAGGCTTAGATGTTCTTTCTTACCGTACGCTATTAGATAATGGAACGGTAGAGAAAAGTTATGAAAGTGGTTAATAAACCCTCTGCCAGGCACTTAAATGTGGTTTGCAGAGTATCTATGTAGATGTAGATGTAAAACCTCGTACAGTCGCGGAACAAATCTATTGGCCTTAATGCAGACACAACAATCAAAATACTAATCACATCGTAAGTGACGCCATGGTTTCGTAAATACGGCATCTTTAGTCCAGTAATAGTTAGCAATACTGTCCCCAAATTCCGTACTTAACAACAACATCAAACATTCCAGCAGTCAACAGTAGCAAATAACGAGCGTTGAAGACACACGAATCAGGGCTGCTCAGAACACCGTTAAAATTGCGAGGCTAACTATATATGAAATCAGCCAGCTATGCCCGCATGACATCACGACCCACGTCGTATGGTTACAGCTTCACGTCCTTCCTCTCGCCTCGCTCACTTGTAGCCCTTGTGGTTGTCTGGTGGGGATGTTAGATTCTATGCAAATGGCTGCTTGCTACTTGCTCCCCCTGGAGAAGTGGCGATCACTACCTCACCTGAACTTCTGCTGCTGCCTGACCGTGGCTGGCATCGAACTCCGTCTCTTCCAGCAGGGTTTCAGTGCTATTGATATTAGTAATAGGACAGCAGTAGAGGAGTTTGATTTGATTTTCTCAGGGAAGCCAAAACAGTCTTGGTCCAACCCGCCACTGCCCGCACCGAAACTAACTTTCTCGTGCGGTATCGCTCCTTGTATATCTAGTAAAGCCAACCAATGCCCTTGAACAGTGCAAGGAGTCCCTTCACCAGTTCTTTATTAGACACAATTTCTTCGGGTCTGGTTGTCCCAAATGTTCTGTGCCTTTTACTCTCCAATGCAATGCATTCGAAGATTAGATGTGATGCAGTTTCATCACCGTCATCACAGATCCTACATTTAGGGTCCTCTTCTGTTATTCCCATGGTATTCTCTCTCTTGTTCAGGCCCAGGATTGCAGAGCTTCTTTTAAAACATGGCTTCGGCATCATTACCTTGCCATTTTTTGTTGATAGACTTTGGTCCAATATCCTACGTGCTGTCTTCTGAGCCAGTTACGTAGCTCCAATTTGATCATTGCCTTGGTGATTGTCAGGACAGGTTCCGGTCCAATAAATGGAGTCTCTGCCCCCGTCCTGACTAATCTGTCGGCATGTTAGTTGCCACTGATCCCCGAGTGGCCAGGGACCCACAATAGGTTTACTCTATTGCTTTCCCCTAGCTCCACCAGAACCCTGTGACATTCTGCAACAATTTTAGACCTTGTTGCAGGAGCTGCCAGTGATCTCAGGGCTGCCTGGCTGTCTGAATAGATATAGATGCTACGGTAATTGTAGCACCTACGCAAATTCTCCTCTACACACGCCCTGATGGCAGTGATTTCGGCCTGAAATTCTGAGGCCAGTTTCCCTAGAGAGATGACGCACTCCAGTCTTGGCTGCGCCCCGTATACCCCGGCCCCAACGCCTTGGTTTGATTTTGATCCGTCAGTGAACCAGACAGTATCCCCCGTACGGTGTCGAACTATTTCTCCCACTGCTCCCTATTTCCAATTGTGGAGGAGTTACAGACCAAGTAAGCAAACAGGTTTACCTGGTATAATTTTCTGTATTGTCCCTTTAGGCAAGAAGCATGTGAGGTAGCCTGTTACACATTACAGACGATTACTTCTGTAATCAAATAAAGAAATAATAACTAGTCTCGCTGCAGGACCAAGACACTATGAAAGTCAATTCAGTAAAACCATTCAAACTGAAATAGCCCAACCCCTAGCAGAGAGAGTGCGCTGAAAAACATTACGTTTATTAGAGAGTTAACGGAACAGCGCAGGCAGGGGCAACGGCTACAGTCCTATCGGTAACATTCCGAACATTCCGTACACTTTCACCCGTTCGTGGGGGAACGCATTTACTCGTCCCGGCGGATACCTAACCGATAAATAGCGGACGACTGCTGGCTCAACTAGCACTGGCGTAGAACTGCACACGACTGGGGGGTCGGGAGCGTCTCCCGTCATTTTTATGTCCTTTGTAAATAACGAAATGCCAAGATCGCGGTATTTCGTCTTTGTTTATGAGAGACGATCGGTTTCGATGTACACAGACATCATCTTCTGGTCTCTGCACTAAATAGTACCATTATTACATAAATCCATATTGTAGCCGGTTGGATTGGGTTGTCACACTTTAAAATATGTCACTAGTAGCTTGTTGTCACTCACAACTGTACAATATGGTGTTTTTTTTTTACGACTATACGAGTTTTATATCTGACAACCAAACGGCATATTTTAATGTGTGACAACCTACCAGTCCAATCCAACTGGCTACAATATGCATTTATGTAATAATGTTACTATTTAGTGCAGAGACCAGAAGATGATGTTGTCTGTCATAAATAAAGACGAAAAACCGCGATCTTGGCATTTCGTTATTTACAAAATACATTTCGCTCCCTGCCATGAGCAAATTGTATTTTTATGTCCGTCACTCCAGGACACTGTATCGCTCCGCTCCGCCGAGAAGAAGTAGGGCTCCGCAGCCAACCCGACAACGCGCCTTCTGCGTCCTTTCCCCGGCCCGTGCAGACAGGATCGGCGCCCTGGGCGGTTGGGACACCTGGAATAGCGGTTCTTCAGCCAAACACCGCGAAGGCGTGTGTCCCTCCGCCGTTGGTGAGGAAGAATCGCATTTAAAGTAACGGTCAAATGGGTCTCTCAAGAGTACGCCGTATTGCTTAATTCCCGTATTAAATAAATGGGACTCGATAAAATTATAAATCCTCCGCCAGTAGGGATGTAAGCGTACTGCAGTCAGCGCTTGCATTATCGAACGCTAGCATCGATAGTCGCGCGGTCCGCCAGTCACTTGTTTTTGCAATGTTCCAGCGTTGGCGCGATTACGAGTCCGCGCGCTCAGTTGGAGTTTCTAGGCAGTGGACCGAGGAAATGAGCAAAGTCGTCGTGAAAGAATATTATCAGGTGTGCTATGAAGTAAAGTGGATCATTTCAGGACCCTATCGTGTGGAAGTACAATTGAAACATATCATTATTTCGTTACGTGTGTAGTTCCCGTATTGTTGCTGTGACGATAACGGTCATCGTCATAATATGTGAAGTTGAGCTTATGTTAATTAATTAGTGCCACGGCTGGAACCTACGAATCACCGACCGCACATCAAGATTCTCGGACATCCGCGCCGCGAAACAGTAGACAAGTATGGAATCGCATTATCGTTGTGAGAAGTGTTGACTGGCTGGACTCGATTATTAACAAACTGTGATTTTAATTATCTTAACGAGCACAGACTATCGTAGCGCCATCCGCACATCAAGAAAGATCGGGCAACCGCGCCGCGAAATAATGAACTGTCAATATGTGTGAAATGCAAACTGGACCACATGAGATTATCGTCATCGTTACGCATTCATGGACGTGTCTGTTAATTTGAGGTGCATCGTCTTTCTTTATACAAAGTGATTTATTGCTGTCTACTGATTAAACATTTCAGTGTAGCCGTTATTAAATTGTTGAATGGTGCAACCACGTGTTCGTGATTAGTGTTATATGAGAGGAGTGATGAATTGTCTCAAGGTAAAGTTCTGCCGGCGGAATTAGGCGCACGGCCATTGTAACAAACATTTACGCCTTATCCACTCCGCCGGTAGTGTAGTTAGCATTAACAAATATATTCAGTGCAATATTATAAGAATATTTTACCGGGGCTGTTACAGGGAGTCAAGGTGTCAGCGAAGCCTGTGGAGGTTCTTACTTGTTGGGGAAAATTCACTTTATACGATTAAATTGACAATTAATTTATACTATTTATAAAGTACAGGGCCAATTACCCAGCGACCGATATCATTCTATTCGTAATTTCACGTAAGGGCCGAATCTGCTGTCAAAATCACAGGATTAATTTTATTGCGGCACTCTCCCTTCGTCACAGCGCTGGACTGTCATTTGCATCTGCCTACCTTCAGCAGTTAGGTAGCCCAAGATATTGGTGCTACACATTCACCTTTCTCTCGTCTATTCCGAGATCCGCTACATGGAAAGGAACAACACGACGTCGCTAAGCGGATAATTCAACTCAGGGAGGTGTCGGGAAGTGCAAGAACTCAGGGGAAGGGTTGGCGGGGGGGGGGGGAGGGACCCGAAGGGTGGCGAGAGGGGAGGAGGGACTGGAGTAGGGAAGCGTTACTAACGGGTGGAGGGGGGGGGGGCACGTAGGCCCACTGACTCAGTAATTCTTTGTTGTATGTACAGCCATTTTTATGTAAACGTGAAAGAAAAGGTAACTGTTCTTTATTGAATTTACTATTGAGTGATTATAAAATTTGAGTATGAAAATTACTTAAAATTAATTTACTTGATTTCATTCTCTGTGGGACTTAGAAGATTTAAGAGTGTGAGACTTCAAATTTTTTTCGTTGTTATCTTACCTTTTGCATTGTTGCCTTCGAACAAATTATTATGAAGTCAGACATTTTTATTTTCAGTGTTTCTCTTTCTGTTGAACCAGCAACATCAGTAGACAACGTTTACGTGATCTATTGAAAAAGTCCGAGAAGAAGTCTCGAACTAATCAGATTTAGAGGAAAGTTAAGTGGATGATGATGATGTGGAAGAAATTAGAACTTATTCATCGTCTGAGAATGAAGGTGAGGTCGAAGCCCATCAACTAGATGCTAATGATACCAAATGTGATAAATTCATTGCAAAAAGCTTATGAGTATATGACAAGGCCATGTCGACAAAACCGGCGTTGTGTACAAAATGTAGTGCGGGAGAGGAGGGAATAAGACAAGGAAGAATTGTGTCTCCGAAAGAGGCAATGGAGCTCTTTTTTACACCTCATATTATGAATCTATTAAAATTACACTCAAATGAAGAAGATTCTCGACTAAGTATTCAGCACACAGATGAAATGAGTTTTTTGTTGTATAGGGCTCTTGCTAATCAGGGGTTCAAATCCTGACAATAAGATACCTGTCCAAGATTTATGGTCTGTGCTTCAGGGCCGACAAGTGTATTGGTTTGTCGATTTGACTACAGTATTGAGGTTTGATGATAAGAACACAAGAGAAATTCGTCGCCAGACTGACTAGTTTGCTCCTATGAGGGAAATTGTTGAAAGGTCCAGTTCTTCACTTTCATTGCATTCCATTCCTGGTCTACATACAAGAGTGGATGAGATGTTGTTTTTGTTCCACGGTCGGGTGCCCATTCAAGGTGTTTACAAAAGAAAAATCTGTAAAATATGGTACTTTAAGTACGCTGAACAAGTGGATGTGGCTCTAAACGAAACCTGCCGCATTGTCACGGTATGTCTAAGGCCAACTTCAGTTGAAAAACTATACTGCCTGGCTGGTATAGCGCCACCTGGGATTAGAAGGGAAGTCACAGCCAGAATGGAACGAGCAAAGGCATCGAAATTATCAATACATCCTCTTTTTGATTTTCATCCAGGCCACAGAAGACTCAAATCAAGGAAAAGCTTTTTGCATGCAACGACGGAGCTCGACAAATCACCACAACTCACCAGGATGCAGATGTGGAGAGCAAAGATCGGGGAACTTGGTGGCTGGATGACCCCACAGGAATCACTCCCACCTGGCTATGAGGAGGACTGGATGACGCGGAAGTCCCTCAATAGACTGCGGACCAACGTAACAAGATCCAAAGTCAACATGAGAAGGTGGGGCCTCTCTGATGCATCTGTCATGTGCGAGTGTGGAAAAGAATAAACCACCGAGCATCTGCTACAGTGTGAGCTTTGTCCATCCTGCTGTACCATGCAGGACCTGACTGGTGCTACCCGTGATGCGTGTGATGTAGCAAGATTTTGGGCTAGCATAGTTTAATGTTTAATCCTGGGGAAAAGACTTTGAAGTGTTACCACTGTTACTTGTAAATATGTGTACTATTAATGGATAATATGTATTTAAATTCATTGATCTTCATTTTTGTTTTTGTGTTTCATGTTATGTTTTGTACAAGATGCTTATGGCACGAATAAATAAATAAAGTAGAAAGCTGTCTGATTCTGAGACTAAATATGTGATGAGCATTGACGTCTATAAAGTCAACTCTGGAAATGCACAGCATCCAATGGACCGGTGGAAATTGTAAAGAGACTAATAAAACCCATTGAGAAATCAGGTCGTAACGTTACCAGGGATCGGTACTACACTTGAATGGAGCTTTCTGAGACTATGGAATGATTTTCACCTCACACTTGTTGGCACCCTGCAGCCGAACAGACGACACATACCTGAAGAGCTGAAGACTACAACTGGTCACAGTGCACATTGGTCCATCTTCGCTTATATTGACCCTCAGACACAGAGGCCACCAGTTATTCTTGCATCAATGCCAGTCCGCGAGAAACCAAAGCGACTGCTGTTGATACTTTCAACTTATCAATCAGAAGGGATGTTGAATGAAGATTCAAAAAAGAGTAACACAAATCTTTTTTATAAGCCTACAAAGGGAGTTGTGGACACCATGGACCAGATGGCAAGATACTACAGCACAAAGAGAGAAACAAAGAGATAGTCTTTGTTCCTCTCCTACACAGTCACATAGAAGAAATAAATGCATATTCAATCTTCCTCCTCAACTTTTCTATTTGGAAAAAGAATTTGCTAAACTGCAGAAGAGTTTTTCTCACTAACGTAGGTCTTGAACTAATTAGACCTCATGTAGATAAACGGGCACAAAATTTGTACGGGCTTCAGAAGCCGGTAATAAAGGAAACGGAAAGCATGACACAAGGGACGCTCAGCTGCTCAATATATCACCACAACAGCAGAGCTAGGAACACGTGGACGGTGCCAGCTATGCTGCCAAGAAGCTGCATCTAAAAAGATCACGTACAACAAGCTGGGAAGGTCAACTGTTAACTGCTCTCAATGCCGCAAACACGTCAGTGGAAAACACTGCAAGAAGACAGTGTTTTATGAAAAATGTGTTTGAGAATGAGACAGTAAATTCTGTTTGCTTCATGTAGTGGATTGAAGTAAAAACGTGTTAAAAGAAAGAAAGAGAGAGAGAACACCATTTTGAATGTTACTGGAAAAAAAAAAAAAAAAAAACAAAAAAAAAAAAACCATGCAAACTGAATTTCGCCTCTTACTTTCCAAAAGGTACTGGCGGAAGTAAAGTTGTGAGGCGGCATCGTGAGTCGTGTCGGGATAGCACAGTCGGTAGTGCGCTTGCCCGCGAAGGGCAAAGGTCCCAGGTTCGAGTCCCGGTTCCGGCACACAATTTTAATCTGCCAGGAAGTTTCATATCAGCGCACACTCCGCTGCAGAGTGAAGTTTCATTCTGGAAACATCCCTTAGGCTGTGGCTAAGCCATGTCTCCGCCATATCCTTTCTTCCAGAAGTGCTAGTCTTGCGTGTTTGCAGGAGAGCTTCTGTGAAGTTTGGAAAGTAGGAGGCGAGGTACTGGCGGAAGTAAAGTTGTGAGGCGGCATCGTGAGTCGTGTCGGGATAGCACAGTCGGTAGTGCGCTTGCCCGCGAAAGGCAAAGGTCCCAGGTTCGAGTCCCGGTTCCGGCACACAATTTTAATCTGCCAGGAAGTTTCATATCAGCGCACACTCCGCTGCAGAGTGAAGTTTCATTCTGGAAACATCCCTTGGGCTGTGGCTAAGCCATGTCTCCACCATATCCTTTCTTCCAGGAGTGCTAGTCTTGCGTGTTTGCAGGAGAGCTTCTGTGAAGTTTGGAAAGTAGGAGGCGAGGTACTGGCGGAAGTAAAGTTGTGAGGCGGCATCGTGAGTCGTGTCGGGATAGCACAGTCGGTAGTGCGCTTGCCCGCGAAAGGCAAAGGTCCCAGGTTCGAGTCCCGGTTCCGGCACACAATTTTAATCTGCCAGGAAGTTTGATATCAGCGCACACTCCGCTGCAGAGTGAAGTTTCATTCTGGAAACATCCCTTAGGCTGTGGCTAAGCCATGTCTCCGCCATATCCTTTCTTCCAGAAGTGCTAGTCTTGCGTGTTTGCAGGAGAGCTTCTGTGAAGTTTGGAAAGTAGGAGGCGAGGTACTGGCGGAAGTAAAGTTGTGAGGCGGCATCGTGAGTCGTGTCGGGATAGCACAGTCGGTAGTGCGCTTGCCCGCGAAAGGCAAAGGTCCCAGGTTCGAGTCCCGGTTCCGGCACACAATTTTAATCTGCCAGGAAGTTTCAAGAAGAGACAGAATGAGGAATGAGAAGATCAGGGAAACTGTGAGAGAGGAGCCCTTACAGGATAGGTCAGAGATATCAAGACTGCAGTGGGATGGCCATTTAAAGAGAATGGAGGAGGATCCCCAGGAGAATACACGAAATACAGACACAGAAGAAACGACTAAGAGGAAGACCAAGGGAGAGATGGCTGAAAGGAGTGGAGGATTGTGTCGAGAAGACTGGGCCAGTGTGAAGACAGAGAGATGATGGGAAGACAGGACGAAGTGGCAAGGCTTGTGATCCAAACTAGACTTGCGCATAATAGTTCGAGAGCGCGTGGTCTCCGCATGCATGTGGAGGGAGAAGTTCCCCCACCTAGCTGCTCCATGCGCTTGCTGCGTGAGCCGCTAACGATATAACGCAAACCAAAAGAAACAGTCTGTGGATAATTTCTTGCGTTTAAGTTTAGAGTTATCTCTATATCTTGGCATTATCGAATTCATTAGTCAGATATTACAGAGTGCAGAATTCTTCAAAACAGGAATTTTGTAGGACTGAACTATGAAATCTAGCAGGCAGACGCTCACCTTGAAGTGGTACTCATCAGCAGAAGGCAAACACGTGATTTTTAATTCTGCTGCGCGCCCTCTCGCTGTTGCCCGTCGGTCTTCGGAAAAGAATTCAACGAACGAAGAAGCGAGATACGTTTGGCATAATAGTTCGCGACCGGTAACGCATGTTTTAGTTCACGACAGGTGTCGCTCTTTTTAGTTCGTCCGCTCGTTTAGTTCGTCCGCTCTTTTTAGTTCGTCCACTCTTTTTAGTTCGTCCGCTATTTTTGGCTTTTGCTTCCGCAACTAAAAGAGTTCTTTCTTTTGTTATGACAGCTCTTTTATATTATGATCAGTGTTGCCAAGCGTGTACTATTAGTCGTATTTTGGGCAATTAGACATCAAATACTTAAGCAAATAAACCAGTTATTTACACGAATGGGTGATACAATGGTATTCAACTACTTTGCATACAGATTACTCGTAGTAAATATTACTTAGACACTGCTGAATACCTTAGAAAAGAAAATTTGTGGCAGTGAACTATGAAACTGCAGCTGAGCTGCACCTCAAATCGAAATGACGGTAACTGGTAGAAAGGAATCGCGCGCTCTTGCATCCTCTCGCTGTTCCCCGCCAGTCTTCGCAAAAAGAGCGGACGAATTAAGAGGCGAGGGATGTGCGAACTAGTTCGCGAGTTCGCCTGTGGGAGCGCTCTTCCAACCTGTGGCTGGAAACTGTGCAAGATGATGATGAAGATGAATAGCGTAGTAGAATTTTTGGTGGGGATGGAGATCCGGGAGATATTGAAGGAGCAAAGAATGGGTCGGATCGGACTTGTAGGTGTGGAGGATGTGGCGGGAGGGGGAGGGGGGAGGCCTCAAGTCCAAGCAGACAGGAGCTTCAGGAGGCTTTCTGTTGGTGAGGAAGCGGTCCCGAGTAAAGCCCAGTTTACACGATGATCGCGCTAGTATGAACGGATCACGTTGCGCGCCATCTAGCGACGTAAACGCGGAACTACTCGCATTTCGTGAGCGCAGACGGCGTTTCGTACTAGCTAGTACGCTTTGGGACAGGTTCTAAATTTGCTAGTAGCGAAGTGGGTGCGCATGTGCAGAAGTGAATTCGTTGTGTGGTTTTCATATTTATGTGTCGAAATAGCCGCGTCCTTACCGAAATTGCTTGCTTTGTTGGAGTGATACGTCTTGTATCAGTGGAGTGGAACAGAGCAGGAATTCAATTTTATCCATTATGGATGTTGAAGAACTCCGTGAGTGTTCCTTATATGTTGTGGAAATAAAACCACAACCTAGAGCAGGAATTGCGCTTTCCATTGAAGCATAAAGGGTCGCTGCAGAAAATCCTCTCTGTTGTAAGAAGGTACAATGACTTATTTATGAAGAAAATAACAGAAAAGTGTAGATTTAAATGAATTTTGAGTACGTCTTGTTGATTAACTTCATATTTTTAAAATCATATAATTTTTTGCGTGTCAAAGTCAGTTGCACATAATCTCGAAAGTGTGTTGCTAAAAGCAAAGCAAAATTTAGTTGACTGTGGTCCCATTATGAATGGAAATTGAAATTGCTGTGCAATATTTGTAAGAGTCAGTACAGAAATTCTTTGTGCAAAGGCTAAGCTTTCGAAGATTCTCCTGTCGCCAGAAACCGCAATGTTGTAGCGAACCTACGAAAAATAATTACAGGAAGTAACTGACGCTAACTTTAACAAAGCTGAAAATGATACTCAAGTGTGAAAAGTATTTCGTACCTCCAGCTTGACGAAATTCTCTCTCCCATCGCCGTATTTTTGTCCTTGGACGAACGAACGAAAGCTACTTGGTTAAAAACTCAGTATTTAATATTCGTAAAAAAACTCAATTCATTGAG
Source organism: Locusta migratoria (assembly GCA_026315105.1). NCBI lineage: Eukaryota > Metazoa > Arthropoda > Insecta > Orthoptera > Acrididae > Locusta > Locusta migratoria. The sequence continues at coordinate 839,244,924 of CM048745.1, read as the reverse complement.
GTCCTCTGGTATGAGTTACTTCATTATCTGCATGCAGTACGCATTTCATTCTTCGTCTCTTCCTCTCAATCAAGGACACATCCAACTTCTATTTCTTCTTTACTGTAGTGTTCTAACAAACATTGTCACAGCTCCTGAAACCGCCAACAGTGTAAGCTTCTTAAGTTGAATATAGTTAGCTACTAGCTGAAAACCCGGCGATGCCCGGGTATTTATTTATTTATTCGAACCTTGAGAGAGTACTTTTCCTATCCACTCTTTCTCTGTCCATCTCCTTTTTTCTAAAAACATGTTACATTTATCAGAGAGTATATAAGAAATAAGAAATCACAGGTAAAAATGCACTCGTTTCGAAGAATACAATCACGAAATTGAACAATAATGATTGTAATAATATCACAGATCTGCGCGAAAGGTCAAATCGATTTTTTAAAGAGATGTATCAAAAGAAATTTCTTTTTTACTGCTTTATTTATTTTTTCTTATATTACGTTATTCGTATGCTTATCCTTACAGAGAAAGAGCTGAAGACATTGTAGCACGCATAGACCAAATATATGGTCTGTGGCATCACGTTTCGCTGTATGTAACCCCCTTGCTATAGAGTCGCAAACGTCATCGCTGGCCTTGTCCCAATTTTTTTTTATAATTTGACAACTTTCAACCACCATATCTTCCACCCCCTTATAGCTATCGGCATGGAACTTCTATGTTGTACAACGGGAGACTTCGGACACAGACCATTCGTTTGTGTTCTGTAGTTTTCGCAGCAGAGCGAAATATTAACACACACACACACACACACACATGTAGAATTTTACATACGCTGATAACTTTTCATCCCAATATATTCCACCCTTTTATCATTGTCAACCCTCAAGCAACAATGCAACCAATAAAACCATTTTCAAAGAGTAAATATAATTTTGAAAGAGTAATTATTGTTTCTCATTTCGTGTTATATTCTTCAAATTACTAAATATCTATCAGATCGCTATAAAACCGCGCCTAAAACATTCCTCGGGTATAAATTAGTAACTGTACAAATATTTAAGTATCTGCGTCTTGTCGTTTCGACGTGATAAGCGTACATCGAACAGATATTCAAATTACTTTATATAGGTAAATAGCTATCCGATCGCCATAAAACCGTGCCTAAGGCCTTCCCCTGGTAGACATTGGTAACTGTACAAATTTTTAGCTCTTTATGTATTGTTCAGACATGATAAAGCTACACCGAACAGACATTCACATTTATAGATATAGATGACATACACACAAACGTGAACAATCCACGCATACAAACAGTAATAAGCTCGTATTCTCAGACAGGCGCTGCTGTTAGTTGTAATCAGACGTGTAGACGGAAGTTTGTCGTGTTAACGCAACCAAGCCTGTATGATCGCACCTCATTAGTACCGAGTTAGTACGCTTGGAGCGCTGCAGCATTTATCTTTCTTGTGAACTTTCGATCGTCGTGTAAACTAGGCATAAGACCCTGGTAGAAGCCGACCTCGGGGAAGATCAGTTTGGGTTCAGGAGAAATGTAGGAACCTGGGAGGCAATACTCACTTTACGGCTTATCCTAGAAGATAGATTAAGAAAAGGCAAACCTACATTTCTAGCTTTTGTAGATTTGGAGAAGACTTTTGACAATGTTGATTGGAATAAACTCTTTCAAGTTCTGAAGCAAGCAGGAGTAAAATATAGGTAGCGTAAGGTTATTTACAACATGTACAAAAACCAGACAGCGGTTGTCAGAGTTGAAGGGCATGAAAGGTATGCAGTGGTGGGAAAGGGAGTAAGACAGGGTTGTAGTCTTTCTCCATTGTTATTCAATTTGTACATTGAGCAAGCTATAAAGGAAAGCAAGGAGAAATTTGGAGAAGGAATTAAAGTTCAGGGTGAAGAATTAAAAACATTGCGTTTTGCCGATGACATAGTAATTCCGTCAGATACAGCAAAGGACCTGGAAGAGCAATTGAACCGAATGGACAGTGTGCTGAAAGGTGCATATAAGATGAACATCAACAAGAGCAAAACTAGGGTAATGGAGTGCAGTCTAAGAAAATCAGGTGATGCTGAAGGAATTAGATTAGGTAACGAAGCAATAAAGGAGGTAGATGAGTTTTGTTACTTGGGCAGTAAAATAACAAATGATGGTCATAGTACGGAGGATATAAAATGCAGAATGGCAATGGCTAGAAAAGCGTTCTTGAAAAAGAGCAATTTGTTTACATCGAATATTGATTTAAGCCTAAGGAAATCCTTTCTGAAGGCATTTGTATGGAGTGTTGCCTTGTATGGGAGTGAGACATGGACGATAAACAGTGCGGACAGGAAGAGGATTGAGGCTTTTGAAATATGGTGCTACAGAAGAATGCTGGAGATTAGGTGGGTGGATCGCGAAAGTAATGAGTAGGTACTGAACAGAATTGGGGAGAAAAGAAATTTCTGGCATACCTTGACTAAAAGAAGGGATAGATTGGTAGGAGACATTCTTAGACATCAAGGAATTGTGCATTTAGCGTTGGAGGGAAGTGTGTGGGGTAAAAGTCGCAGAGGAAGACCAAGATAGGCATACAGTAAGCAGATTCAGACAGATGTAGGTTGCCGTTCTTATGTGGAGATGAAGAGGCTTGCTCAGGATAGGGTATTGTGGAGAGCTGCATCAAACCAGTCTCCGGACTGAAGACCACAACAACAACATTTTAGGTTGGGGGTGAGGCGAATGGGGCGGTGATAAATGGTGAGGTAAAAGTTGTGGAGTCGGAATGAGGGAGTGGTGCGGCCGATGAGGATTGCCTGGGGTTTCTCAGTATTTACTGCGAGAAGCCATTAGTTACACCAGCATGAAAAACATTCGGCTAATGGAGTCTAGTAATACACTACGTGTGCGGGGCCGGGCGGACCATTGCGCTGTGCCGGTGTCTCAGCTCGGCGGGAGCCTCGGTATGGCGCCCGCTGCCGCTGCCGCCATGTGTGCCCCTGCTCGCCTCGGCTCAGCTGTTTCGTCAGCGCGCGCTGCTCCGCGCTGCGACGTCACGGCAGCAGTCGGCAGTGGCCGGCCGCTGGGCTCAGTTTGTCTGCGCCGCTGCCGACGCCTGGACGCCTCGCCCGCCGCTCCAGTCAAGACACACTGCAGTACGCTACTCCCCACGTCTGGCGTCGCGAGGGATGGCCGGTGAGTTCCGCCGCAACAGCAGCAGCAGCTGCGACGCTCCGCACGGTTGCGCAACCTTGCGACTCGCTGACGCAACACGGGGATCGCGAGGGGAGTCACACCCCCCAGGCAGGGCGCGTTACGTCAGCCGTCACCTGGCTTTGTGTTCACCCACTGTCGGCGTTGTCTCGCGACTAGCCTGCTGTGTGTGTGTGTTTTAGTCGGCACGGCGGAAGGCGGTCGATTGTTTCAAATCAGTACTCTACAACGATCACAATGTAGCCGATCGGCTCACCTGTAGACGGGGATACCGCCCGTCAGCGCGATAGTTTTGAGGTGCGTGCGTGTTTGTAGAAGGCGTGAGTGATTATATAGTGGTTGAGTTAAAGACGATAGTTTGTTTACAAACAAAACAGATTAATATTTTGTGTTTAAAAAGTGATCTGTAGCTTCTCTTGATGGTTAGGCATAGGTTAACCGAGGGTTAACCTATCTACAATACGGAAGTATTACGATGTCCCGTATACTGGTTTTCCGACATATTGACGACGTCATGTGTCAAAGCAGATGGGTGGTATCCCAGTCTACAGTTATGCCAGCCGATCTCATCGCCCGAAGACTTCAAATGACGTCGCTGAAATTAAGTCGGTTTGTTTTCTTTGGTCTCACGCAGTAGACGTGGACAGTGAGAGACTGATACGTTTAGTGAAAGAGATTGTGGCACCCAGAAGACGATAAATATCATTATCTGGATGTAGTTCGGAATCTGTGGTCTGATATTAGTTTATGGGAAATCGCAAGTTGGTTAAATCCTTTATCAAAAATTTAGTGAAAGAGATTGTGGCACCCAGAAGACGATAAATATCACTATCTGGATGTAGTTCGGAATCTGTGGTCTGATATTAGTTTATGGGAAATCGCAAGTTGGTTAAATCCTTTATAAAAAATTTTAGGCGTAAATTATAACCTCAAAAAATGTGTTCAAATCGGAATTATGGCGTATCTTAATGTTATTGTAGTGGCTCTTACGTTGGTTTGCTTTGTGATAATCAGGTATTAGCTGTCCACATATTATTCTTATTGTTTCTGGCGTTCTTTAACAAGGTGGTCATTCTGTTCTACGAAGTGGCCTGCAAACCTGGTGTAGGTGTTCTTCCCCTTTTCAGTGGTTTCCATGTTCAAAATTATCTTATTCTTAACTTCACACTTGTCTGTCACAAGTATGTTGAACGACAGTCACTGAAGATCTATGCAACTTCATTTCGTTAATCATAAACGGATGTTTCTGGATTGCCTGTAACTGTGTTATTGATGGATTTAAATTCTAAAAAACTGCACTCATTGTGTATTTTTAGGCGTAGCAGAATGCATTTAAAGAGTTTTTCTCGCTTTTAGTGCACATGTTTACATAAATAAATGTGACGTTTCCATTTTTTATTTTATGCAGTTGTAGTCTTTTTGAGGTTACTACAATGAGGGAAATCGTACCTAATTTTGGCAATTTTCTTATATACTAAATAGTAGTTCTATCTGTACGTGTAAGTATTGTCTGCTTCGTTACACTAGATATCACAACACAAAAATCGTCTCTTGCTCTAGTTTTCTTATAAAGGGAGGCCTAAGTCATGACTGTTTGATATCTGAATAATGGAAAAGGCATAATACCTTTAAGCAGACAGAGAAAATTATAGTTTATAACATTAGGATAAAATTCATGCCTCAATGTGTTCCGTCCGATTTTCAGAACTTCTGTAACCTAAAAAAAAAAACTGCAATGCAAGAGTGGTAGAAAATCACACATTGAAACGCCGAAAAAGAACCGTACTCATGTAAACAAATGCACTACATGAGAATAAATTCTCGGAAGTCGTTGTGATAAGCAATAAACTTCCCTAAGTGGTATCACTTTTCACTATTCAAACCATGGACGTCAACTGCTGTATATCTGCACAACTTGAAATAAATTCAGCAAAACTGTAATATTGCTTGTCAATGACACCACGAAATATCACGAGTATGGCTTTTATCGCTGCCCCACATATTAGTAACGCTTCTCTGGAAGTAGCAATAACTGAGGACAGTACACAATCATCGCCACTTCCTTCTTTCGAAACAGATGTAGCTCATACGTATGCATTCAATGTCTTTATTAACAATAAAAGCCGCATTGTAGCACTCATTTCAAAGCATAAAAATGTCGATGGAATCTATTGCAACTCAGGAAACTGAAATTCAGACACAGAATACGCCTTCGGCCGGTGTTTTCTGCCAAACTCGGGCGACGGCGTCTGAAGACGGTTTGTTGTTGCCTAACCTGAGCCCATTTCAGTTAGTTTGTTACGTATTTGTTACATCAGATTTACGGCAAACGTTATGTACAATGCGTCGTCTGGTCAAACGTTTATATCACTACTCTACCGCTCACATTTAAGGCATTTCCCACTATTTCTCTACCTTTACATTTCATACTTTCTGACGTAGCCTGCGAGAGTTAACGAAGACTGTTTATATGTTCTGTCGATAATGAGATGAGAATTTATACTGAACAACGACTTCAACTCTGATTTCTCGCTTATCGCTACCGATCGCCTGATATCTTAGCAGAAATAAGCCTGACGCATAGACCGAAGATAAGATAGGCTGCGCGTGACGTCATTATACTGAAACCAGCATCTAAGTCACGTGACTCTGTGCAGGAAACCCTGTTCATCATTACATCTCTTTGCTAGTGGAAATTAAGCGTAGATGTCGACAATAAAACGTCTTATCGTATTATTATTACACATTCAGTAATGCAGTGCACGTAAGTTCTCCGCAATTCGCAATATCAATGCAACGGTTACAGTTGTTACCTGAGCCTAGATGAAATGTATTCAGTTAGCCGCGGTGGAGTAGCCGAGCGGTCTAAGGCGCCTCGCCGTCGGACGTTCGAGTCCTCCCTCGCGCGCGCGTTTGTGTGTGTGTGTGTGTGTGTGTGTGTGTGTGTGTGTGTGTGTGTTTTGTCCTTAGGTTAGTTTACCTCAGTTTAAGTAGTTTGTAAGCTATGGACTGATGAACACGCAGTTTAGTCCGATAGATTTACAAACATTTGAACATTTATTCACAGTTCTTTTTATAAGAGAGAGAACTGCAGTTCTTAAGCAAATGACTGTTTTCCTTGTGCTGTTTGTCTTTCAGTTCATAGCTTACGCAGGAGACGGAATACCAGTTTGACAAGCAGCATCAGTTTTCATAAGATTCCTCAACAACACATGTGAAATGTTTTGTCATGCCTTTTATAGATACCTGAAATCGGTTTGCATCCAAAATGTCCGATTTTAATACAAGTGTTCATATTTGACTTTTGCCACATACAGTGAAGCCAAAACGTAAAACAAGAGAATTATTGGCTATTTAAATTAAATAATAATATGATCAAAAAATTATTGATATACGTGACAGGAAATGCTTTTATACGGATAATGAACAGTCTGTATTCATCTTCAGCCTTGTGTAATGCTATTAAGGGCAGACCTGCACCAGAGATTACTTACTTACTGACGTATATACCTACTCATAAAGAAAGTACATGAGCTAGAACAAACACATATATATCAAAATCGGACGAGAGATAATGTAAAGATCCCTTATTGCACTAGTGACACACCCGCATCTGCAAAACTCTGCAGTCGTCCGTTAGAGGCCTCTGCGTGTGTCTTGCCACATTGCACTTTGACCTGTCGGTTCGCCAGTAGGGACGGTGAAGTTGGGTTTTGTGATGTTATTTGTGTGGTGAAGCGTCAGATGGTGCGGCGATTGATAATCAATCCTGCTAAAGTATTGCGATTGGTTGAGATGAAGTTACGAAGAACCATTCTTCGTGAAAATGGTGTTAGTGTAGAAGGTGAATCATTCGCATGCTTTCTCGTATCTGTTTTGGCACAGAAATATGAGCATAAGTTAGATACTGTTGTAACACTAACACATAATGATGATAATACGGAGGATAATGACGAACAACTAATTGCTAGCGGTAATGACGATGATAATAGGGATGATAATGACGAACAACTAATTGCTAGCGGTAGTGCTACGGTAAGTGCGGGAAGAGGTGATGGAAGCAGTGGCAGTGAATACAAACAGCCTTCCGAGAAGAAGGTTAAAGTTGCAAGTATCATCACGGCTTTTGATGACAATACGCTAGAGAACATGTACGACGATTATTACGTAAGTTATAGTTCAGTTATATGCATTACGTATGGCGTCTACAATTACATCTACAGTGCTATCTAGAGCATGATTGCAAAGTTTTGCATAAAAACGACACCCACCAACACATTGAGGTGTACGTAGTGATACTGTAACCAAACTTTCGTACAGATATGTTTGTTCGAGCTCAAGTACTTTGTCAGTAGAGACAGCTGAAATAATCTTCCCATCAATAATCACATTGACAAGTTGGGGAAAAAGTAAAAAATTCATAGTGCAACACAAACATTTAGGATGTGTAATTCTGTTGCTTGTAAACGGAACTGACAATACTTTTCGCCTGGTCACGGGTAAAAACGATAATCATCTTCTTGTCAGTAATATGTACAAATCACGTTTCCTTTTCTACTACATGTGTAATAGGAATACGAGAAGTCGTTTTACTGTTAAAATCCACACTTGACTTCATCTGTAAATTAGAAACACTGTTGTTCGTAACGACGAAACCTGTCATGTGACTCGGGGCAATGTCAGATGTCGGTTCAAAATCACAACACAGCAGAGATAGGAAGACGTGCAGTTTGACATCTTTGGTCTATGGTGTTAACAACTCAAAATAGTAACTAAAACGTAATTGCAAAGTTGAAACGAGCATGTGAAGACATTGACAATACTGATGTAAGCCTTCTCGTTTTACTTCTATACTACACGGGCGTCACGTGATTACATTGCGAACATCGAATACAATCTGCTGCCGCTGCTGCTGTTGTCTTCAGTCCTATAACTGGTTTTGTTGCAGCTCTCCACGCTACTGTATGCTGCAAAACTCTTTTTCATATCCAAACAACAGCGGCAACCCACATAGATTTGAACCAGCTTATTGTACTCGCCTCTTACAAGGGAACCTCCCCTCCCTCAAATTCAGTTTTAAGTTGGCGCAGTGGATAGGCCTTGAAAAACTGAACACAGATCATTCGAGAGAGCAAGATGATGTGTGGAACTATGAAAAAATAAGCAAAATATAAGATATGGGCAATGGCTCAATGAAGAACAACTGGAGGGGAGTGCTGCCATCTCATCCAAAAGGTTGTTCTGCGTTTCTGAAGACTAAGAGTTCTTGTGAAACTCTAGACCAGTGTTTTTGAACTTTTTTGAGTTCGCGAACCCCCTTACAAGTAAAAGGGACAAACGCTGGAAGCAGTTACTTCCATGAAATATCTGGGAGCAGACGTAAGGGGAGATTTGAAATGGAAACGGAACGACGCGGTGAAGTGGCCGAGCGCTCTAAGGTGTCTTGCTGTGGAGCTCGCCATCGGAGGTTAGAGTCCTCCTTGCGTGTTGTCCTTCGCATAAGTTTGTTTCTAAACCTAGGGATTGATAATCGCAGCATTTATGTCCCTTAGATTTACAAACATTTGAACATCTGTTTGAAATGGAACGACCGTATAAAGTCAGTCACGAATAAGGCAGATGCCAGACTGAGACTCATTGGACGAATCCTCAGCAGCTGTAGTCCGTCATAAACAGAAGCAGGTTACAAAACTCTTGCTCGGCCAGCGCTTGAATATTGCTCATCTGTGTGGGATCCGTCCCAGGTGAGGTTGATAGAAGATCCAACGGCGAGCAGCAAGCTTCGTTACGGCCTCATTTAGTAAGCGTGAAAGCGTCACAGAGATTCCAGAATGAAACTTTCACTCTGCAGCGGAGTGTGCGCTGATATGAAAATTCCTGGCAGTTTAAAATTGTGTGCCGGAACCGAGACTCGAACCTGGGACCTTTGCCTTTTGCGGGCAAGCGCTCTACCGACTGAGCTATCCCGACACGACTCACGATGCCGCCTCACAACTTTACTTCCGCCAGTACCTCGCCTCCTACTTTCGAAACTCCACAAAGCTCTCCTGCGAAACGTGCAAGACTAGTACATGGCTAAGCGATGTCTCCACCATATCCTTTCTTCCAGGAGTGCTAGTCTTGCATGTTTCGCAGGAGAGCTTCTGTGAAGTTTGGAAAGTAGGAGGCGAGGTACTGACGGAAGTAAAGTTGTGAGGCGGCATCGTGAGTCGTGTCGGGGTAGCTCAGTCGGTAGAGCGCTTGCCCGCGAAAGGCATACGTCCCAGGTTCGAGTTGCGTTCCGGCACACAATTTTAATCTGCCAGGAAGTTTCATTTCGTCACAGAGATGATCAGGAAACTCCAGTAGCAGACGCTGCAAGAGAGACGTTCTGCAGCGCGGTAGGGGCTTCTGTCGAAGTTCAGACAGCGTACGTTTCATGACGAGTCAACCACAATACTGCTATCTCCTACGTATAGCTCGTGAAGCGAGCACAAGGATAAAACCAGAGGTCACGGGTCACCCGTACGCATACAGGCAGTCATATTTTCCGCGAAGCATACGCGAGTGCAAGAGGAGTAAGTGACGATGGTACGCAAAGTACGCCGTGAGGTGGCTTGCAGAGTACGAGTGTAGATGTAGGTGACTTGTTGCACCACCTTGGTTCCAACGTCTCCTGTACACTGACATTGCATCAAGACGCAGATAGTTTGATGCCGCGGCGGAGTGGCCGAGTGCATTTAGCTATTCTGGAACCTTTTTTTTTTTTTTTTTTAAAAAAAAAGTCATGAATTACAGTAACACATACCTGACGATTCAGTTGATAATGTACATTATTCCAGTTATTCAGCCTTATGTCAATAAACGTGTTATACCTCCTCCAAGTTCATAACACAGCTCACATCACAACTTCTCTCTGCATTAAAATTCATTGTCCAGCTATTGCATAATGACTGCAATCACCACCCGCCTCTCGTCACTGCTACTAACCAACCCTGGCATGTTACAACTACTGACAGACTGAAGCATTCATTACCTCTCGCAGTCGAAGCGCTCACTCTCAAATCGATCGATAGTTCCAAGGATTAATATGCCACTTACAATGTATATCTGTGGCCAGCTCACAATATCAACTACATTGGATATCTTTACTTTAAAATACGTAAAAAATAAACTGAGCACAATGCAGAATGACAAACAGCAGAAATAATCAGACATCATATAACTTTTTAAGTACTGTGTGCACACTATTGTGGCCTAAATATTATAGAAAATTAATTACGTCGGGACCATAGGCACCTTACAACTGTCGTCCATTAAGTCGAATCCCTCACCGAAATGCTGCCGATATGGTTGCACTACACGTTGGAGTGTGTCACCCCTGTACCGTATAGCCCTTTGCCTTCTAGATCACTTGTCCTTACCGCGCTTTATTGCAGTCGCCGGACGTTGCGTCCAACATTTGTGTCACACTGACGAGGCTTCTTCCGCACAGATATCCGACGACTGTTTGGTCAAAGACTGACGAGAGACTCGTCTGTGAATAGCTCTCGATGCAGGGTCCACTTTTGAAAATCAGTGTGGGTGCTCGTGGTTTCATTTTACCTCGTGGATCACAAGGTTCAAAGAATGACCCAAAGAGTGAATGTACAGAACTTGTGGCTGTTTCCCTGCTTCTTGTATGCAACCTAGAAACAGCACCACTCGTATTTATCATTCCATCACTAACAATAACTTAGCATGATTTAATATTTAGAAAGAACGGGAAGGAACAACCATTACAATTGTTGGAAGTACTTCAGTGGTAGTAGATTTAACATTTTATAAACCAAAGAATAGATCATTTATTTGAAAATTATCAGTTCTGGGACGTTCAGGAAATTTTAGCGAAGTTTTTGAAGTGACATGACTGAAGAATGTTAAAATTTCCTTGCTCATTTGCCTCTCATTCAGAGGAAATTGATTTGATTCTGCATATTTACGTCAGTTAGGAACGCAATGTTTGACACCCAGCCTTAATCTTTTTTACTCCTTTCATTTCGAGAGAGAGATATTTCCTCAGGATTATGAAAGAAAATCTCAAAAAAAGCACCGTGCTGTGCTGAGGTATCCACCGATGCTCCATTTGCATATTTATCAGGAATCCATTGAAGTGGTGAGTAGTCATACCGTGACACATCAAAAAACGCAAACTCTTCAGAACATTTTTCACTGCTTTAGCAGACAGGGAGCAACGAATAGTCGAAACGACTTCACCGAATTCTCTCTTCAGTTCATTCCTGTATCTGTGTCATTATTAAGCCTGGCTACTAGCTCTCTTCGTGCTTCGCCGTCTACCTGTTTCGCGTGAAGACATGTGTATTGACGTGTATGTTGTTAACAGAATTATATACTTTGACATACAAGACAATGCGAATTATGGATGTCACCGAACTGATTGTTATTGTTATAGCAGTCACGACTTGATGCGGCCAGGGGACAGTGGGTTTGACCCCTCCACCGCCAGAAACTGAACCAAGACTGTGCTGAACGCCCCGTGGGCCACTGAACAGCCTGTCGTCCAGCTTCCGAGGCCACGACGTCGAAATATTCATAATTATTTACAACTTTGAATTTTCTCGATTTTTTTATCTTTCTTTATTCTACTTTATTTACTCTCGCGTTTTGCGTGGGTCCTGAGCACCCCCCAAATATTTCGTGGGCGATGCGCGAGCAGTAGAGCACCCACTTAGTCGGCGCCCATGTCTCAATGTCAATCCCGACGAGTCCATTCAGTTTACTGTTGGTCCCTTCTTTACCGCGCTGCAGGGTGTCGAAGATGGACCTCGGCATGGACGTCACGAGTGAAGTTAAGTTTCATGTCATGCAGCCTATCGCGTACAGTTTGAGTCGAAACGCGAAGTTCTGTGGTCACACGAAAATCATTCAGCATTGTGGCTTTCCTCTCATGGTTCCTCAGATTGGAAATCCTTAAGTAGCGCTCATCAGCTGCTGTGGTAGCCTTTGACCGACCAGAGAAAGGCACGTCATCGACATATTTAAACAATTTAGGGGGAAAGCAGCCAGGTACAAAAATCGAAGTTGGCCGATATTTCTGCAGGAAACCTCCCTGCCATTCTCAAGGCAATACCCCTTGCAAAGACAACAATAAATAAAACAAACCGAGCAATGGAACAGCGTCAACACACAACGAAAGAAGCGTCAGAAATACAGATAATAAACATCACTTTTAAACGGATGAGGTGGAATTAACTTTGTCCCTGTATTTGACAAGTGAGAGGGCATGATTCCATTAAGAATTTAAGCACAGACCTCTGTCGCTAGTCATAAGGTTATTCGCTAGTTTTATTTCAATCGCTTCCTTGGTAAAAACAATCTAAATAACTGGAAGTGCATTCGAAAATTTTCGTCTCGTTATAGAGGGTGACCTGTATCCAGGCACTGTTTGGCCACAGCAGATTTATGTGGTCGGGCTGTAAACGTGTGTGACGTTTGTGCTCAGTACAACGGTCCTCAACAGTCTTAATTTTTGACCAATATATGTCATCTCACAGCTGCATGGGATACGATGGACAGCCGCCTTGCACAGAGAAAACTCATCGATTACGGACCCTAACAACGCATTTATTTTGGATGGTGGTCGAAACACACACTTCACATAATAATTACGCAAAATACGGCCAGTCTCGCTGGAAATGTTGGCAACGTATGGCAGGAAGGCCACTGCCTTGAGTGCCACCTCTGTGCCATCATCACTAGGCTACAGATACAAATCAGTGAGAGTCCCAACGCACCATCTACCTTCCATGATGTGAGGGTCTGTTTATAGCAAGTCAACACACACTGATTTGTATCTGCTGGTTATTGATGATAGCACAGGGGTGCCACCCAAATCAATGGCCTTGCTTCCATATGTTGGCAGCATTTTCAACAAGACGGGCCGTAGTTTGTGTAAATAAGACGTGAAATGTGTGTTTCAACCACCATAAAACATTAAAGCGCTGTTAGGGACCATAAACGATTATCTTTGAGCAAGGTGGCACTCCATCATATCCCATGCAGCTGGGGCATCTGATATATTGCTCATACAAGGCTGCTGAGGTCCGATGTATTGAGCATAAACGTCACTCTCGTTTACAACAATCCAAAAAATCTGCTGTTGCCGAAAGAATGGGAATAACAGAAGAGGATCCTAAATGTAGGATCTGTGATGACGGTGATGAAACTGCATCACATCTAATCTTCGAATGCATTGCATTGGAGAGTAAAAGGCACAGAACATTTGAGACAACTAGAACCGAAGAAATTGTGTCTAATAAAGAACTGGTAAAGGGACTCCTTGCACTGTTCAAGGGCATTGGTTGGCTTTACTAGATATACAGGGAGCGATACTGCACAATAAACTTAGTTTCGGTGCGGGAAGTGGCGGGTTAGACCAAGACTGTTTTGGCTTCCCTGGAAAAATCAAATCAAGAATGTAACGGAAATTTTAGCATGCACGTCCAGTTATTGTGATTGTATCAACAAGGAAGCGGTTGGAAAAAAAAAAAAAAAGAAGCGGGTAGCCTTATTGATAGGGATGAAAGTTTTGCTTAAATTCTGCTTGGAATCTTGTGCTGTGTTTTCGAAAAACGGGGACAAAATCAGTTCCAAATATTCAGATGTCTGTAAATCTAAGGGACTAAGTTGTGAGGCGGCATCGTGTGTCGTGTCGGGATAGCTCAGTTGGTAGAGCGGTTGCCCGCGAAAGACAAAAAGTTCCCAGTTTCGAGCCCCGGTTCCGGCACACAATTTTAATCTGCCAGGAAGTTTTATATCAGCGTACAATCCGCTGCAGAGTGAAAAGTTTCATTGGATTGATTGACGTTGTCATGTAAGTAAATTTCGAAAAAACACTGTTGATTTGGTAACCAAACCTAGGCCATTTAAAGGAGTCAAACTGAACCACAGTATCCACAGCACACGGTATCATAGCATTTCTGACCAAAAATTTATCCACACCATACAGCAGCAGGAGACCCTGCTATCGGTGATAATGTATTGATGATATGCTGCATTCACCGTATGATCATATAGCATGCACAAGCAAAATTGTCTGAAAATAAAAAACAAAAAAATAGTTAATATACGGTTATCATGATGGTGAGAACTGCAATATATTGATTAACTGCTATTCCATTTGTTGTACCATCTGTATAATATATAGATTTTGCTAGAAAAGCCTTTTTAAGTTTCATCAGGCTTGATTCCATGTTGGAATTGGTGCTCCACGACTGTATTTGATTTGTGGAAATTCTTTCAGCAATCAGTCGTAAAAAAAATATACTTATTTATTCGCAAATCTAGATTTCGACCACTGTGTGGTCATTATCAATGCTAAAATAAATACAAAAGAATCAGAGTAACATAAATGTCACATTATAAGCCAATTGTACAAGTTTCAGTTATAGTCAATGATAAAAATACATGCCTTAGAAACAATTAAAATACTTAAAATATCTCGACCTCCATGTTGGAGGTTGCGTTCGTACTGACGTAGCTGTTACTATTCTTACACAGTTGACGTCAGCATGCGTAATTTGCGACTAAGGCACCCTCTTTAAAGTTTCATATAAATAACAAATTTATGAGGTATGTTTACAGTAGAAATAGTTACGTTTCATTGTAATTTTAGTAGGTACTTTATACTGTTCTTTATTAATGAGTCTCGTTTACTGTTTATATATAATTGGTGGTAAAATGTGTACTAATAGGTGCCTTACAATATATATATATATATATATATATATATATATATATATATATATATATACAGCAACTGTTTTAAAATATTTTATATATATAAAATTGATGACCTTTTAATAATTTTGTTCACAGCCAAAATCATAAAATCAAATGTCAATTTTAAAAGTAGCTCTGGTAGTAAGTACAGTCGTCAGATGGTGCTAGCCAACGTCTATCCCAAAACTGTCTTAGAGCGTTTATATTATAAAACATGATTGTCTCTTAGAGTTTGCATTAAAACATGTAACAGATGTTGTAGTCTAGTGCTAAAAGTACTGTACATTCACATTGTATACATAAAAATACTTAATGTGTACAATATTTGTCACTGTATGAAAGGTACTCGTAGGTGACAGGTGAGAAGTTTAGATGTAAATATCGGCCGTCCAGTGCATGTGTTGGTGTCAGCTTCAAGTAGCTAGTGTTAACAGCCACTATAATGTAATTTTGAAAAAAATTCAGTTGATTTGGTAGGGTCAAACTTGCTCCCCACAGGCTGCAGTATCCACAGCACACGTTATCATACCGTTTCTGCCCATAAATTAATCCACACCATACAGCAGCAGAAGAAGTTGTATCGGTGGAGTAGGTGGTAATGTAGTGACGTTGTGCTGCATTGAGCATACGATCATATAGCATGCACAAGCAAAATTGTCTGAAATCTGTGCTATGCAGGACCAGTACGAATAAATACTCGATATCAAGATGATCTACACTCACTAGGAGATGTCAGCACACTGAACAGTCTGGCATGGCTACAGTTACCTTTTTGTGAAAAATGGTCACAAGAGGGCATGTCTGCCCATGTGTTAACGAAGAAGCAGATGGAAGTTCAATATACGAGTACTAATCAAATGTAACAACCAGAGGGCGACATTGTCTCAATCATGTAAACACAAACTGAAATGAACTGTTACAATTACTGACATATATCTAACAGGCAAACAACTGAAATGCACTTGTAATAAACCATGAACTAACAACTTATAAAGGGAACAATTCGAAATCTATCGCCATCTGATCTCCACTAAAGTGGCACTGCTTAATGAATAAACTATATAGAAAAAGTTCCATTTCTAGGAGCTATTCAAAATTCATTGAGTCCCTGCGTGGTCATCAGTCCGTAGCTTACAAACTACTAAAACTACTAGGTAAACTAACCTAAGGACAAACATACACACCCATGCCCCAGGGAGGACTCTAACCTCCACGACAAGCAACCGCGCGCTCCGCAGCGAGACGCTTTAGACCGCTCGGCTACTCCACCGCGGCCTATATTAGCCCTATTTGCATTGACCAGCATTTGTTGCTAAGTGTGACAACAAATTTTTAGTAGTATAGCTCATTGGCCTGTCAAAATATGTCTCGGCTTCCCCAGTGTATTCGCAGTTAACTATTACGTCATCGTAACAGGAAGTTCCCTATATATCGCCTTCTTATTTTGTTTTCGCATCTGTCCGGGAACTGCGGTGGAGCAATAGTTCCTGGTACCGTCCTCAGATTGCTGCAGAGTTCTTGGGAGAAGCACGTGCCAAAACTTTTCCGAATACAAGCCTTTATACTTCCCCATACAAGTGGTTTCCGCAAGTGTTTCCTGACGGTGTGAGAAATCTCTCTTTCACTCTCTCCGTCTGTCTTCCTGTCTTCTGTGTGCGTGTGTGTGTGTGTGTGTGTGTGTGTGTGTGTGTGTGTGTGTGTTGCTAGTTTCGTCTCCGCCACTGACTACTTTAGGATTTCTTTCGTTTAATCTTCCCATATTTTGTGTTCATTAGACTGTTACTGTAAACAGGTCCTAGAATTTTTCTGCACTCACAAAATCGCGAGCAATCTAATCATTCATCTCTTTTCATTCAGAACCTCAAGCGCTATGTTTCCATAATCGTCAACTATATCATGCAAGCCGCCATAAGAAATTTCAGGTGTAAAGAAGTGAGGAAAAAACGAAGAGATAGATTCACGAAACTGACGTCAACTCTTGTAAAGGTTTTCAGTTCTTCAAAATTGGAATTGCATTAAGTATTTCACTCCCTCTATAAAGAGTGACTGACAAAAAATTTATTTAATAAGATAGAAAGATAATTATCTTCTAAATCGAGCAATGACAGTTACTTTATATCAATTCTGAACATAATGTGGATGTCACAGATAGTGCGTTCGCCTTCGAACACGCTGTGTTAAAGTAAATCTAGCTGGAAATTTTAATTCTTAGCGACCGGAATTACTCAATGGTGCTTCATTACAACATAAAACAGAATGCGTATCTACCTATCCGATATAACAAACATGGTACTCCTAATTTCGGAGTACTATTTCCGCAGCCGGCCGCGGTGGCCAAGGGGACTGAGGCACTCCAGTCACGGTCTGCACGGCCACTACGGTCGGGGGTTCGAATCCCCCCTCGGGCATGGATATTTGTGCCGTCCTAGTTTGTAAGTTTAGGGACTGATGACCCGGTAGTTAAGTCCCATAAACTATACAAACATTTGAACATTTTATTTCCGCAGTCTAGACCCGTTATATTCAATGGCAACTTACCAAGGGGAAGACAGAGCGTGGATAATACATTGAGGGATAACCCTATGGAAATTAATAGAACACTTGGGGGGGGGGGGAAGTGGCAAAGTGCACTTGCCAGCCATGGGCCAGATTGCGTGATGTCTCCTTTTGGGCTATAACTAATAGAATTTTAGTGTTTCTTTCATTTAAGAAATGCAACAATGGCAGGTAGGGCTACATTCAAATAAACGCCAATTTTTGGCCGACATTGGAAAGCGTATTTGTATGTCTTGATTTAACGACATTTATAATGATTTGAATCGCTCCCTTATGCAATACTGAAATAGTGACACCCGAATTCCAAATGTATTTATGAGTAAAGCCCGAATAATATTCTTTCACATTATTGTTATTACAAATACAGATTTGGATGCATGAATGTAAATACAATTTATCTCACGCTAGGCACAATTATCTTTGATTATACGGTGACTATTCTCTCGGGGGTATGTCGGAAAGAACAAACACCATTGGTCTACATTAACAGCCGTAAATTTACAAATTTCGAAACAATGAAATATATCAACTGTTGCGAGGCATTAAAATAAGGCAATGGTGAAGTTGAGTAGGAGTAGTGTGGTGCAAGCAGCCTTGGAATGTAGTCGCAAATTGGAGTGTGAGCTTGAATCGTTAGAATCTTTTTATGTGTGATAATGTTGTGAATAACTGAATTTGAAAGTGTTTTGCGATTATGAAGAATGAAGGCAAGGAAAGTTACTCTTTCATTATTAGGCGCTTCGCTTAATTGTAGTCCATCTCTAACAGACATTCGACATGAAGGGTTTAATTTTCGTCTTTTATGTCCATTCTTTGAAATAATTAAAAGTACAGTGTAGGAATGTAGTATGTTTTTACTGTACAAAATAAAAAAAAAAGAAAAGATGAAGTGTGATGTAGACAATTCGATTTTATTGATTTACATTATATAAAGTACTAGCTGATTTTTCTTTTGTTGGCAATGACAGTAGAAGTAAATGGCTTCCTGAAAAGATTTGTGTAAGATATTCCCAAGTCGTAATCACTATTTTTGTGAAACATTGTTTAAGTTCATGTTCTGTTTTTGGCCCACTTTAGGTTACGGTAGTAACACTAAAAGTGGGCTTGGCGATCGTCTTAACAGCTCGAAATTTAAATGAAAATAACGGCTTAACCATTCATCTGACACGAAAACTGAATAACCCAATAGGTAGAGGGGCAAATACTCTACAACTTTGCTCTATTATGTTTTTTATTCATATCTTGCATCGTTGCAAAAATAACGGCGATTTCAAAATGTTCAAATGTTTGTACAGCATATGGGACTTAACTACCGGCTCATCAGTCCCTAAACTTACAAACTACTTACGAACTAGGACGGCACAAATATCCATGCCCGAGGGGGGATTCGAACCCCCGACCGTTAGTGGCCGTGCAGACCGTGACTGGAGCGCCTCAGTCTCCTCGGCCACCGCGGCCGGGTAACGGCGATTTGACGATGTCTGTCGGGCTGTAACGTGTTCCCACTTTTTTAGGTCGAACCGTTCAACTGAGCGGCACCAAATATTACAGACATAATTGTTGGCTACCAAAAACCAGAACGTCGCTTTTTGAAATATTTCGGACAAGAAATACGTTTAGTATTACCAAAAAAGCCGTTTTTAATGTAATTTTAATTGCAAATAAACTGTTCATCTGACGCGAAACTTGAATAAACGAATTTGTAAAGGAGAAAATTCTCTACACCTTTGTTCCCTTATGTTTTTTTTCATATCTCGTATCGTTTGAGAGATATTTGCAAAAATAACGGAGTTTTGAAACCCTTCATTGAATTAACGAAAACCAGCCGTTCGCAGATGTCACGTGACATTCCTCGCCCAGAACTCTCGCTGGCATACGCCATCTTGCGTTGCGTATTTGATGATTTTCTTATTGTAACTTACACGTTGTCATTTCAAAGCAGTGGCGCACTGAAGAATTAACAAAAACACGTAGTTCTTCGTATGATAAATGATAATCTAATGTCTACAAATGCCATATTAGCATCAGTTAACAACGGCCATCAATAGAATGAGATCAAAGAATACAACTCCCAACTGTTAACTGTAGCGTAGTGGGCAATGCGTTGGACTGTGACGCTGCAGGTCAGTGGTTCGGAACCCTCCTCACCAATTTTTTTTTCCTAAAAGGGTTTCAGACACTCTTGTGAATTAATTTTTTATTATTTTGGCCCAAAAGTTTGCAAAACTTATAAAACTACAAATCTAAAATGGCCGTAAAACTCGTCAGTGCGATTTTTATGAAAAAATATAAAGTGCTTAAGTTTGATCTTCAACATGAAGTTACATGGAAAAAAAAAAACACCCTCATAAATCCTACCTTGCGTTTGTTGTTGTTGTGGTCTTCTGTTCGTAGACTGGTTTGATGCAGCTCTCCACAATACCCTATCCTGAGCAAGCCCCTTCATCTCCACATAAGAACAGCAACCTACATCTGTCTGAATCTGCTTACTGTATCCATCTCTTGGTATTCCTCTGCGATTTTTACCCCACACACTTCCCTCCAGCGCTAAAATCACAATTCCTTGATGTCTAAGGATGTGCCCTACCAACCTATCCCTTCGTTTAGTCAAAGTATGCCAGAAATTTCTTTTCTCCCCAATTCTGTTCAGTACCTCCTCATTAGTTATGCGATCCACCCACCCAATCTTCAGCATTCTTCTGTAGCACCACATTTCAAAAGCCTCAATCCTCTTCCTGTCCGCACTGTTTATCGTCCATGTTTCACTCCCATACAAGGCAACACTCCATACAAATGCCTTCAGAAAGGACTTCCTTAAGCTTAAATCAATATTCGATGTTAACAAATTTCTCTTTTTCAAGAACGCTTTTCTACCCATTATGAAATGGGATTGTATTTGCGTCAGATCACAAGCAAATCGAAGATACTCCTCACAACTAAAGGCAACACCATTCTCTTCGATATACACTTTGAACGTCGAACCCTTCTAAGCATCTGAGTCTCACAGGAGATGAACGACGTGTGGTGAGGCCATGTGAACCACGTCACAGCAAGCCCATACGGTGCCAACTCTGCGTATGACGGAATGAGGATGCGCTTCCTCTCTGAGATGGGCAGTGTGTTTGAGCCTGAACCTATGCCAGGGCTGTCAGAGGCTCTGCCCGAGAAGAGCTTCGGACGTGGAAGTCTGACTCCGGCCTGTGAACGTGTTAAGACGTCGCGGCAACCGCCGGAGGAAAGCGGGAGACCCGGTTTCGAGTCCTTGTCTGGCACAAATTTACAAGTGACACAGAATGATAGTCCGTCTTAAGAAGAGCAGCAGTACTCGGAATTTTCGAATATATATGTCAATATTTACCACCTCTGTGGATAACCACCAACGTCTCTTCTTTGGAGCACACACTTCATAAAAAGCTCTGAAATGTTCTGCAACTTTTGGAAAGTGAAATTTCCCAGGACCACAGAGACAGAACAGACAGGTGTTAATAATTGTGAGGAAAAAAAAAAAAGCACTGACGTGTTTTACGGTCCACTTTAGATTTGTAGTTTTATAAGTTTTTGCAAACATTTTGGACAAAAATAATAATCTAAATGATAAAAAATTAATTAATAAGAGTGTCTGAAACCCCTTCAGGAAAAAAAATTAGGTAGTGGTGGGTTTCGAACCACTGACCTGCAGCGTCAGAGTCCATCGCATTGCCTTCTACGTTACAGATAAGTTAGACATTGCGTTCTTTAATTTCATACTATTGATGGCCGTTGTTACCTGATGCTAATATGGCATCAGTAGACATTAGATTATCATTTATCGTACGTGTTTTTGTTAACTCTTCTGTGCGCCATTGCTTTGAAATGACAATGTGTAAGTTACAATAAGAAAATCATCAAATACGCAACGCAATATTGCGTATGCCAGAGAGTTCTGGGCGATGAATGTCACCTGACATTGTTGGTGACAGGAATTTTGCAAATTCCGATGCAACGAATAACGTATTTTTTAATGATTTCCATGCCAACGTGTCCATTTTTTTGTGACACTCTCTTCCGTATCTCGCTATAATACTTTCTCTATTTCATCTGTCAGTCTCACCTGGTGTGGATCCCACAATGCACAGCAGTATTCCAAAATAGGACGAACAAGTGTAGTGGGTATTCCAAAATAGGACGAACAAGTGTAGTGTAGGCAGTTTCTATGGTATAACTGTTACATTTTCTAAGTGTTCTGCCAAATAAATTCAGTCTGTTTATTCTTTTCAATCATAATTTATTTCCTATGTATTCAGTTGGATTTACGACCTTCAGATTTGACTGATTTATCGAGTAAATGAATTTCTTTTTGTGGTCATAAGGATAACTTCACACTTTCCACTGTTTAGGGTCAGTCACCAATTTTCGTAGCAAACATATCTAAATCATTTTGCAGTTGCTTTTGTTCTTCTAGTGACTTTACTAACCGATAAACGACAGCGTCATCCGAGAATAGTCTGAGTGCTGTTTACATTGTCTCCTAAATCGTTTGTAAAGATAAGGAACGATAAGGGCGCTATAACACATCCCTGGAAACACCTCTCATCACTTCTGTTCTACTCGATAACTTTGCGCTGCGGCGTAGTGGCCGAGCGCATTGAGGCGCTATGCTCCGAAGGTAGTTCCCTGTCGGGGATTCGAATCCTCCCTCGTGCAGGGATGTTTTTGCTGTCTTTAGTATAAGCTAGTTTATCAAAAACGTTTTAGGCAATCCCCTCCTCCACCCCTCACCATCATTCGGTTCACTCATCTTCTCCTTACTGCTTGATCTTTCCATAGATATAATCCTCTTTGGCAAGGCTCAGTACTAATATACAGTATCTCTGACTTCCACAATCCCCAAACACCAGCCTCATGACCTAGGTCGTGAATTACCTTCCCCTTCCTTTCCAATTCCTTTTTTCTTCCCTTCTCTCTTGCCTAAAGAAGGGACCCTGTTCCGAAAGCTTGTTTTATTTTCGTCCTGTTTTTCTTTTTGTGTGTGACCATCGGCGGTACATCAGAAAGGTAAGTACTGGCCAGGCAACTATCTCCTTTGAAGAATAATTTATCATCTCTGTGGAGAATTTTCATCATTGATCTTTATAAGTAGTTTGTAAGTTTAGGGACTGATGACCCCGCAGTTAAGTCTCATAAGCTTAACAGACATTTGATAACTTTCCGTCAATTAAAACGTACTGTCCTGTCTGACAGGAAATCGAGAGTACAAACACACATCTGTGTAAAAATAAAATAAAATAAAAAAATAAAAAAAGGGCAGCAACATAGGAAGATAACCACGGGAAGAGAGATATTAGCTATTTAATACTCGGAAACTCGCTTATAAAACAAAACAAAAAGGACAATTCCAGTTAACCTAGAATCTAGACGTACGATAAGAAACGTGGTTTCCCAGTACAATTAATTGAAAATTCACCGAGGCCCTAGTGAGATGTGACAGATCGAAGGACGCAACTTGCATTGTTAACACGCGTCGAAGGTGAGTGCGGGTACAATTTGCAGCGACGTGCCCCATTATGCTAATAGGAAACTACTCACAGCCAGAACACCTCTCGCGCAGTACTTCACGTTGCATACAGTTTGTCACTCAGCTGGTGTGCCATTCTGATGGGCAACCGTTAATGCCATTCTAATGAACGATCCAGTCATCGCTCCACAAGTAGACTACCGTAATGGTTTATTCTCTCAGTAATTTACATTATTGAAAACCAGAAAAACTTTGCAAAGTGATGGGACGGCTTTTTTACCCTTATCCGATTGAATGTTACCACTCCATTGCCTCGCTGACATAATGTCCATCAGACGGGCATAGATGAGCAGTAAGATAGGATGTAGATGGAGATTGGGCAGGAATGGGACCTTCTATTAAAGCCTGAAGTGTGCGAAAACACGGTAGTTACAACTTCTGCTTCTTCACCAAGTGTAGAAAGTAAACTATTCACCGTGTTGGTACCGAAATTCACAGCGATGGAGTTCAGTCCGCGCGCTACAAGATT
This sequence comes from Locusta migratoria, assembly GCA_026315105.1. Lineage (NCBI taxonomy): Eukaryota > Metazoa > Arthropoda > Insecta > Orthoptera > Acrididae > Locusta > Locusta migratoria. Next base: position 839,221,383 of record CM048745.1, on the reverse strand, counting down.
TACGTTATGCAGGTACTGATAGGGCAACGTAGCGTTTATACTCCAGCCTCAGTGTGCATTGTAGTAGCAACGTAGGACTGGACATGGACAACGTGAGGGAGGCTTTACTCGTAAAGCTAGCTTATAAAAATAACAGCAATATTGCTGGTGTTTTTCTCAAGTATCGACGCACTAAAAGGACACAGAGCGATTCTTTTGCAAAGCAGGGTTCAAGAACATGATTCGGGAGTTCGAATGAACCGGGCGTTTGGGAATTGCTGCTAGGGATAATCGATGGCCAATGGGGCCACAAATTGTTGAAGAGGTTACTGTGGACGTAGATGAGAATCGAACGCAGTGTTCGATATCGGAGCATGGCAGCTGAGTTTGGGCAGCTGAACATTCCATGGTCATGCTGCGAACAGTTCTGAAAGTGTATCTGCACAAGCTTTATGGATGCAGATGTCGCATCGAGCACCTTTGTAGCCTTGGTATGCATTAACAAATGTCTCATTCCCATGTGTGAATTAAACTCTTTCAATGGTTTATTAGTAGTTTCTCTTCCGCGAGGTCTTACAAAACTTTCATACATGTTCCATTGGAACATCATCACTGTGTTTGATGGGTTCCCTCTCAAGTACCGAAAGTTTAATAACCGCTTCGTAATTCCATTTCGCATCTATTAAAAAAGCATCTTCTTCTAGAATCGCAGTTGAGCAGTAGGTACAGAAGTCATCTTAACACGAGTTTCGAGACATTTCCTCTTTATTATATTATTATAATTATAATTAAAACTTTCAACGAGTTCAGTCTCTCTATCCCCCCCCCTTCCCATCCAGCAAAGTCTTGGATTCACCACAGCTGAAAAGTGTTGTCTTCAGTCCGGAGACTGGTTTGATGCAGCTCTCTACCCTAGCTCAAAAGTAACTGTACAATTATATAAGCTGATTCTACCAATTATAAATGGTAGGACTCTTCGACTTATTATTATTATTATTATTATTATTATTATTATTATTATTATTATTATTCGCATGGCACTTTTACGGAGCACGTCAAACCAGTACATCAATTGTTGCTTTCTTGCGTCTTCTTCCTTTCTGCCCACATTAATTTCATGCGTTTTCATCTCTGCCTTCGGAGCTCCTCGATGTTGTGAGGCTGCTTTCTTTTTGTTTCTTCTTCCTCCCTGAAGATTTCTGAATTTTGTTCCAGTATAAGTTTCTGTTGTGTGGTCTCAGATACTGACAGCTTGCCAGGTGAACTACAACATCTAAGAACTGTATTCCAGCAAAACGGTTATTCTGAGCGACAAATACGCAATGCTTTTCAATTGAAGCAATTTCAACGAAAGGATGTTGATGAAGATTCGGAGGCACCCACTGTAACGGCGTTCTTGCCTTATTTTGGTGGCATGTCATCTAGGATAGAACGTATCCTGAAGAGACACGACATCAAATGTGTGTTTCGTCCGCCATCAAAACTGAGGAATATATTGTGCTCGGTCAAAGACGAACTCGGCCTTCGCAAACGCGGCGTATATAAAATACCATGTCAGTGCGGAAAATCTTATATAGGGCAGACATGTCGAACTGTGCAAGAACGCTGTACTGAACACCAACGCCACACACGCCTAGGACAACCCAGTAAGTCAGCGGTAGCAGAGCACTGCCTGAACACAGGTCATCGGATGTGTTACGAGAAAACGGAAGTTCTATCGTCAGTATCATCATTCTGGGAAAGTATTTTTAAGGAGGCCATACACATCCGTACGGCGGATAATCTTATCAACAGGGATGCAGGTTTCCAGATGAGCGCAGCCTGGAATCCACTATTGGCTGCAATCAAAGCAAAACAGGAAAAAGGAGAAAATCGGAAACACGGAGGAACGCAGCGCAACGCAGATACTTAGTTCCAATTTCCACCACAGGAGCGTCTGGCAGCACATCATTGCCCACAGCGCACGCGCGGAAGACACCTCCTCGGCTCCCAGCAGGGGGCACCAGAAGCGCCGCCGCCGACCAACACTGAACGGTCTCTCGCGCATGCGTAATCTCTGCACACGCCCTGATAAATACCGCCGCTGCCGCGCAACCATCAGTCGCGCCTTGAAGTACTGACAGCTACCACCACCTGAAGATGTCGAACAGTTGTGTCGGCGAAATATTGTGGGAGATTCACAATGTCATCCGGCGGCAAACCCGCGAAGTGTATTTACAACAGATCCGCCGTGAAAGCTTGAAAAGTCACTTCTGTTGTGTGTGTCCGTTGTATGTGTCTGTTTGCCTCTTTGAGGTCATTTAAAGTCTGTGTAAACCACACTAGCTGTCCTTTAAGCTTCATTATTTTATTAATGATTTGTTTTGTCAGCCTGTCATTTTTCAGTCTCGCCAAATGTCCAAAGAATCAAAGAATGACATTCTTCTTTTCCGCGTGGTAGGTATTGTGTTCTCTACATGATCGTAGATTTCTTTGTTCGTGGACTTTTATATTCTGTTCCTGTTGTCCTTGGGCAGAGTATGCTTCTCCTTTCCGGATTCATTAGTTTATTGATCCCTCCTTTTTCCCCTTGCTTTAGAGTTTCAGCACTATGCATGATAATGCCTTCTTGTATATGTTTCTGGTGGTCCCGAATGCTATGTTCATCTTTTTTATCCTTCTTCTAGACTTTCTTTCTCATTGTTGTTTATGGATAGCCACTCACCTAAATATATGAATGAATTACCTTTCTTGATTTTGTTTTGGTTTAGCCTATGAGTAGTTTCTCTGCGAAATTTTTAACATTCATTGTAAACTCTTAGTTAATGAAATTTGTACACAGACTTTTCTTGCTTGCTCAATTAGGTTTTCTATGTGGATTTCGCATTCTCCAGTGTGTCTATGATCAGATCAATGTTATCCGCGAATGCCAAGCAATCTGTATAAATGTTATCTTTTCGGTTTCCTAATTTGATGCCTTTCATATCGGATTTTCTCGACTCTCAGTTTTTCAAGGACACAATTAAAAAGTGTACGTTACAACCCGTATCCCTGCCTGACTCCTGTTTTTATTTCAAAGCTTTTGGAGAATTCTCCACAGAACCTGACTTTAGATGAGGTGTCTATCAAAGTGTTCTTAATAATGTTTCCAGTTTTTGGATCTAGACCGAATTCTTTTATAATACTGATAAAGGATTCTGTATCGATGGTATCGTAAACTTCATTAAATCCACAAAGAAGGTGAACAGGTGGGCCATAACAGCTTTGACATAATTGCAGAACGATATATTGACCGTAGCTGTTTATTTTTTCTCAATGCTACTGGTTTCGGTCAATTTACCATTATCAAGCGTTAGCAGAGATTAGATAATAGCTTAACATGTGGTAACACAAAAATTCAAAATTGTAAGTATTTGTTGTCATTGCTCTAATCAATGACATTAACACAGTTGCTGACTGCTACCGACTGAGCTATCCCGACACGACTCACGTTGCTCTGTAGAGCGCTTGCCCGCGAAAGGCAAAGTCCCAGGTTCGAGTCCCGGTTCCGGCACACAGTTTTTTAATCTGCCAGGAAGTTTCATTTTGAAACTTATTCTTAGGTGGCCCTGAATATGTCTCAGCTCTCCGCACTTCGGTGTAATCGAATTTAAAATTCACTCAGACATCGTCTTCTAGGTCCTATCAATGTTAACTGTAGACTACTGCTGAAATTTTCAGCGAATTTCATCCGTAAACTCGTCTCTCACCGAAGTGTGCGGTGATTACCAGACTCAGGATTCGAGAAGAATTTTCAATGTAATTGTACATGAAAACTCTGTCGTGAAGTGCTGGTTAGAAGGGGCATCCCGTAAGAATTAGACAGGAGAAGCGGTATTCCCGAATAAGCAGTGCGTCCGAGACACCCTTTGTTCCGTTCGCGTATTGTCCTGTTGACAATTGCGGGTCCAGCAGACAGCCAACCGCTCCACCCTCGTCTCCACGTGCTGGGAGACAATGGGCGGGCCCTGCTTTGTATTGTAATCACCCCGCCCTGCGCAGAACACCGTTAGGCGCGGACGGTAAACAGAGACGTGCCGTATCCTGCGGCCATCATCTTCCTCTGTAAGCGAGTTATTCACTGGCTACCTCGCGGGACCCCAACAGCGTCGAGGTTCCTACTCATGATGCACCCCACTCTAGGAGGCAGGCATGTCACAACACAGCACGTCATTTTCTCGCTCAGTTTGCTAAATGTGAATTATCTGTATCGTGACAATACAAAACGAGCTGCTCTTCTTTGAAATCTTTCGATGTCCTCCGACAAACCCACCTGATAAGGATCCCACACTGGGCAGCAATCCTCCACAAATGGACGGACTGTAATAAGTTTTTTATTTTTTATTATTTTATCGCTGGTGTTGTCACAAGCTCAAAGTTGAAAACCGGATTTGAAATTTAACTAACCGTAAGATCAGCAATGAATATTAATTTTTGCAATGGGTAATACACTGAAAAGACCACATAAGATTCCGCCGCCAGTTCTCAGTAGCAATGTAAGTTAAAAATTACAACACCAGAAAGCACCATTACATAAGAAAATAGCGGAATCAGTTACCTGGTATGCATTCATTGGTGGAAGCCGTGACACTGCATTTGAACCTGTACGAATTGATTAATATCTTCGTTCTCGTAAACTGATGCTTGGTTTCATGACTATTAATTACACAGGTCGACATGGATTCTGGGGTTTGGAAAATAAGTGGTGTTCTTTACTAAATTTGCACCCCTGAATATGAAAATCATATCAGTTTTTTTCCATCACCCTCAGTTTTTTCTGCACAGCTACCCCCCCCCCTCCAAACCTACCATTGGCTGCGAAATCTATGTTATGCAGTGTCCATAACTACAGAAATGTGGCATCGCTGCATTTCTTGTGCGAAGGTGAGGCATAGGGAGCTGATGAGAAATCAGTGAGTGTGTGCTACATTTACAAGAAGGTGCTTTCGCACTTTGTTGTGAGTGGTGGTATTTCACTGAAGACGTGTTAAAAATGTCAGGAAGGCAGTGTGCGAATAGCCCAGATGCATTTTGTTATATCTGTGGAAATTATGTGATACGTGTAAGACGTTGACAAATAACAAAATTTGTGCATTAGTCATATTTTGCATATTTCGGCATGAAGCTCGGCGATCAGGACAAGTCATTTGCTCCACACATTGTGTTCCAAACAAAACACGAAACTGTTTCCATTACCTGTGTAGGCAATTCCCAAATCTATCAGCTGCAAAGTTGAAAGAAGGGATATTTGTTGGACCAGATATAAGGAAGTTGATGTCTGATGAGCACTTTGACAGTTTTATGATGTAAATAAAACTTCAAGCTTGGAGAAGTTTAAAAAATGCTGTGCATCGTTTCCTTGGCCAGAATAAGCAGACTGGTTACAAGGAAATAGTGGAAGACATGCTACAGTCCTTTAAACAGTTAGGATGCAAGGTCTCTCTAAAACTACATTTTCTAATGTCACACGTAGAGAGTTTTCAAGAAAATTTGGCTGACACATCAGAGGAACATGGTGAAAGATTTCATCAGGAACTTAAAACTATGGAACATCGTTATCAAGGTCGTTGGGGAATAAACTGACTACTGTTGGTGCATCACACGTGAAGGAGAAGTGACACACAAGAGGAAGGATATCAAGCGTTCATTCACGGGCAAACGAAAACGGAAGTAATACCTCTACCTGGTAAGTGCCCACCATAATATCTGCTTCTTATAATTCATATGCCTTTCTTCCAATTCTTTTTTAACCACTTTACTGTTCCATTTCATTTCCATTGTCCCGTAATTGCTTTCCAGTTTCCAATTTCATTGGGCGCAGAGTTAGACTATGGTGAATATGATGATGATAGTGGTGGTGCTAAAACCTGACGTGATACAGAGAAACAGGCTGCAGATTTGTGATCAGCAGGGTCAATTTAGTCAGAAATTCATATTTTCATGCAAACCCCAGACAAAAAGTCAAAATTTGTCTACCTGTGTTATTAAAGTTTTAAGACCGTGTGCAATTTTGATCACTATGGTTATCGAAAGTTAAAGAAATTATCGGACTTCGCTTTTAACAGAATGAAGATTTCCTGCAGGCATTGAATTGAATTTTTAATATAAAATGAGAGTAAATAAATTTTGCATCGAGAATGTTCTTTTGTCATCATGAGACAATAGGCAACAATGACCAAGCATAAATTTACTAATATTGCTTAAAATCAAGTCATAAATTAAATGAAAGATGGGGAGAAATAGTCATTATTTAAATAAAATAGGAATACCAAATGAAATTTAAAATTTATTACGTTAAAGGATGCTAACCAGGGCTCACACTTAAATGGTTTGGGAGGTCGAGTAAAATACGTCTGCTCATTGTGAAGGTAGAAAAACGAAAGACGACAAGCGATTCCGTTTTCTCTCCAGATCGTTTGAAATAGTTGAATGTATTACTTGAAACAAGGATAATCAGAGATTTATTGGCAGAGAGAACGGATGCTAGCGACAAGCGTCGCAGATATAATTTTCAATAAAAGAAATATTAATGTATTGCTACAGGACAAGTGTAGTGTATGCAGTTTCTTTTGTTGATTGGAATACACTCTTTCAGGTCTTGAAATCAGTAGGAGTAAAATATAGGGAACGGAAGATTATTTACAACTTGTACAAAAACCAGACAGCAGTTATCAGAGTTGAAGGGCACGAAAGAGATGCAGAGGTTGGGAAGGGTGTAAGACAGGGTTGTAGCATTTCTCCAATGTTGTTCAATTTGTACATTGAGCAAGCTATAAAGGAAAGCAAGGAGAAATTTGGAGAAGGAATTAGTTCAGGGTGAAGAAATAAAAACATTGCGTTTTGCCGATGACATAGTAATTCTGTCAGAGACAGCAAAGGATCTGGAGGAGCAATTGAACGGAATGGACAGTGTGTTGAAAGGAACATATAAGATGAACATTAACAAGAGCAAAACAAGGGGAATGGAGTGCAGTCTAAGAAAATCAGGTATGCTGAAGGAATTAGATTGGGAAACGAAGCAATAAAGGAGGTAGTTGAGTTTTGTTACTTGGGAAGTAAAATAACAAATGATAGCCGCAGTACAGAGGATATAAAATGCAGAATGGCAATGAGAAGAAAAGCATTTTTGAAAAAGAGACGTTTGTTAACATCGAACACTAATTTAAGCGTAAGGAAGTCCTTTCTGAAGGCTTTTGTGTAGAGTGTTGCCTTTTATGGGAGTGAAACATGGACGATAAACAGTGCGGACAGGAAGAGGATAGAGGCTTTTGAAATGTGGTGTTGAATTCCGAAGATTAGGTGGGTGGATCGTGTAACTAATGAGCAAGTACTGAACAGAATTGGGAGAAAAGGAATTTCTGGCATACTTTGACTAAAAGAAGGGATCGATTAGTAGGACACATTCTTAGACATCAACGAATTGTGAATTTAGCGTTGGAGGGAAGTGTGTGGGGTAAAAATCGCAGAGAGAGATAAAGAGATGAATGTAGTAAGCAAATTCAAATGGATGTAGATTGCCGTTCTTATGAGGAGATAAAGAGGCTTGCTCAGGATAGATTAGGTTGGAGAGCTGCATCAAACGAGTCTCCGGACTGAAGACAACAACAACAACACCAACATCCCTTCTTTTTTCTAAATCCCAATATTCGCTTTACGGCTGACGGGAAACCTACTGCGGGAAACAACCGTGAACTAGGATTAGTGCTCCGATTTTCCTGAATTTGCTTCTCCTAGTCTTAAAAGTTGGTATTTCGAGTTCTTATTTGTCTTCTACTGTTGTCATTGATTTTGGTGTTCCTTGAAACGATACAACTAAAATTATTAACTGACCGAAGATATATGTTAAGTACGGAGCGTTTTTCTCTCTCTCTCTCTCTTAAACGCCACATTCCCTTGGTTTTCTACATCTACATGCCATACTCTGCAAATCACATTTAAGTGCCAGGCAGAGGGGTCATCAAACCACCATTATACTATTTATCTCCCATTCCATTGTCGAATAGCGCGCGGGAGAAAAGATCAGCTAAATCTTTCCGTTCGAGCTTTGATATCACTATAGTGTAAAAATTGTCAATTGACTCTAAATAATGAGAAGTGTGAAGTCGTCCACATGAGTACGAAAAGAAAACCGTTAAACTTTGTTTACAAAATAAATCAATCAAAAGTGAAGGCCGTAAACTTCACGAAATACCTAGGACTTACTATTACTTCAGACTTAAACTGGAAAGAGCTCTTAGATAATATCATGGGAAAGGCGAATCAAAGACTGCGTTTTATTTGCAGAACCCTTAAAAGAGGCAAGAGAACTACTAAAGGAACTTCATACACTAGGCTTGTCCGACCTTTTTTGGAGTATTGTTGCCCAGTGTGGGATCCTTATCAGGTGGGTTTGGCGGAGGACATCGAAAGAGTCCAAAGAAGAAAAGCCCGTTTCGTATTGTCACTATACAGGGGAGACAGCGTTACGGAAATGATACAGGATCTGGGATGGGAATCATTACAACAACGGCGCTCATCGCTGCGGCGTGGGCTACTTGCGAAACTCCAATCGCCAACATTCTCCTTTGAATGCGAAAATATATTGACTCCCACTTACATAAGTAGAAATGATCATCAGAATAAAATACGAGAAATCAGTGCTCGAACGGAGAGATTCAGGTGTTATTTCTTCCCGCGGGCTATTATAGAATAGAATGGGAGGTAAATAGTATAAAGGTGGTTCAATGAACCCTCTGCCTGGCTCTTATCTGTGATTTGCAGAGTATCCCATGTAGATTATAAATATTAAGAAATAGATCGCTCTCCATAGGCATAACACGCCAGGTATTAGGTCCATCACAATGAGAGCCTATTATATAGAAAGTAGAAAATTTTATATAAAGACAAACGTTGTTAAATGTTGTTAAGTTTCTGAAGATTTGACAGCGGATCAGTGTCCTTCGATGTAACATCAGACCGGAGAGTAGGGAAACCTTTGCCTCCTTGTGCCGGGGCAGTGTGCGAGAGGTGATGTGACCGGTCACGTCCGCTGCCCCTTGTCTCTGCGGCTATTGAGGTTAACCCAGTTATGTGGACGGCCTCAGCCGTCAGGGGGATCTGGAGACGGAGGCGTAGCAACCTCAGGCTGACACCGCAGTTGGCACGTAATTCCGTACGTCGAGAGAGAGAGAGAGAGAGAGAGAGAGAGAGAGAGAGAGAGAGAGAGAGAGAGAGAAGCACGTTAAGTCGGTATGGGGAGGAGGACAGACATGGTTAGGGGGACAGGGGCAATGGTTGATGGGGAGGGGGAGATAAACGATCAGAACAATTAAATACCTGGACAATGCAAAGTTTGTCAACTAGTGAGGCCGCGGTGGAGTAGCCGAGCGGTCCAAGGCGCCTCGCTGCGGACCACGCGGTTGCTCGCCGTCGGAGCTTAGAGTCCTCCCTAGGGCATGGATGTATGTATGGTCCTTAGGTTAGTTTACTTTAAGTAGTTTGTAAGCTATTTACTGATGACCACGTAGTTTGGTCTGATAGATTTACAAACAAACATCAACTAGTGATTAGCATTCAATTTCATGGTAACCTAACGTCGTTATTAGTATGGTAATCACTCACACAGTCGTAAATTATGTAGCTTATGCTACTTTTCCTGGTATAAGGAACACAAGGTGGTAAGGCCCACGAACCTGTGTCGCTTATGGATAATATCCATATTATATTTCTATACTGGAACGGCGGACAAGAATCTTTGTAAACTAACTTTATGCTTCGATTCCAAACTTTGCTGTCACTAAACTATTTGATTTTATTGTGAAAATAATGAATAAAGGAATCAAGATTTCTACACCGTTTGTAAGTCCAAATCTTCAAAACTTGAACGAAAAAATGTAACGATAACTGTACTTCAATTCCGTGATGACAGGTGCAGCAAGAGTGAGGAAATAATTCGAATAGAAAGCAGTCTGTAAGAAAATTGTGTTTTACTCCAATTACGCGTTTCGCCGATTAGCGAATCTTCAGATTGTTTGAATGCTGGTGGCATGAACTTGCAGGTTATGTGAAGCATTGGTTGAAAGCAGCTCAACGGTCAAAAAAAGGGGGGGAAAAGTTATGGTAACGGACAACATAGCTGGCCAATATTTACAAGTAATTGTTCTAGGACTGAATAGCGCGCTGCGACCGTTAACCCTTTCAACTGCCTGGACGATTTTTTAAAAACTCGTTTCGAAGGTTTGAGGATGGAGCGATATTTAAATCTTGGAAACCCACTGTGGAAATAAAGCTACTGATAACAGCAAACTTGTTGCTTCATTCCTTATTTGACGGTTTCCAGGACTTTTTTTGACAGTAGTAATCGCAAATTGTTTCTACTCCGTGATGGAGGGTATCGTCTTGTTGCTCTAAAGGTCACAGTTCATAATAATCGACTGGGACTTACCTATCGACGTATATTCATTGTTCACCAAGGAAGTCTTGTTCTAGATCCACAGAAATCGTGTTAAGATCTGATTAGCCCAGTACGATTTTTGCAGATTATATTTAGCTTTGGCGCGTAGTAGACTTTAAGAGGATTCGAAAAATTCCAAAATGAACTGGAAAAGATATTTACATGGTACCAGAAATGGTAGCCTAAACTGGAAAAAAATGAAGTTTCTCCACATTGGATTTAGAAAAAAAAGTTAAATTTCGGCTGTTCAAAACAAATGTTCAAATGTTTGTAGAGCTTATGGGACTTAACTACGGGGTCATCAGTCCATAAACTTACAAACTACTTATGAACTAGCTTATACTAAGGACGGCACAAATATCCATGCCCGAGGGGGGATTCGAACCCCCGACCGTAGTGGCCGTGCAGACCGTGATTGGAGCGCCTCAGTCCCCTCGGCCACCAAGGCCGGCAAATTTCGGCTGTCCGATGAGTTACATAACGCATAGTTCTGCAAAGTTGGAGTGGTATTAGGCTAGAATAAACAAACCAAGGGAGAAATAAAACAAATATAGGCGTTCTCTGATGTGTATTAAATGATCAGACATGAAATGCGATAAAAATCAGTATCTTCTAATGAACTGCGTTTCGATCTAGTAAGCAAGTATCTCACTTCTGTAGTTATAGTATTTATTGTAGCGCTAAAAAACGCAACATCCTTTTGTTCTGTTGGAGTAATCTGCGTGGCGTATATTCCACAGTAGTTCATCGTTTTGCGAAGTTTCTGCCTCCCTACCCCCTCTCCACCACTTCACGTTCTTCTTAGTACCGGTATCTTTGTTTGCTTTTGAACAAGACGTATCAACCCACTGCACGACAGCACGGCACTTTAACCACATAGCATAGATCATGCTCAACGCCTCAGCTCCTCACATGATGGCTGAATCATCTCTGACGGTGACGTCCACAGCACATAAGAGCCGTCCAATATTGCTCGCAATAGGTACGTGACCTGCTACTAGCAACCTCGCCGGCCACAGAACTCAAACATTTTTGCCTTTAGTGACCGCCTCTCGCTCATGGCCAAGGAAGGCGCCAGTGCCTCTATACACAAGACCGAAGCCCGATAATTGGTGGCAACCAATACCACTATCGTCCACCTGTACAGCAGTCTTCATGCTCCGTTCCATCACAGGTTGCCAGCGACAGTTTCAATCCCTACCACATGGTGTTTGTACAGACTCGTCCGTTGTCGCAGAGCTGCGCGCGACTAACTTCATGGAAGTATCATCGACGGTTTCATATTCGGCGGCTTTTCTTCTCAAGAAAGAGGCGAAAGCCTCCAAATCATGTTTTACCTTTCACCAGGAGGAACATGATAACGAATCCAGTACTTTTAGCCTATTTCTCTTCCCATGATTCGCCACCTGGCTTCGGTGGTTATGGAATATCCCCCCAGATTTGTGACTGGATAGATTTCCTGTCAGAGAGGAGACAGTTTGTAACAATTGATGGTAAGGCATCGACTAAGACAGAGGTGATATCCGGCGTTCCACAGGGTAGTGTTATTGGTCCTCTGCTGTTCCTTATTTACATAAACGATTTAGGGGAAAATCTAAGTAGCTCTCTTAGGTTGTTTGCAGATGACGCCGTCATTTATCGTCTAGTAAAGTCATCTGAAGATCAAAACCAACTGCAGAACGATCTAAATAAGATATGAGTATGGTGTAAAAATTAGCAATTGACTATAAATAATGAGAAGTTTGAAGTCGTCCACATGAATACAAAAAGAAATCCGTTAAACTTTGTTTACAAGGTAAATAAATCGAATGTTAAGGCCGTAAACTCCACTAAATACCTAGGAATTACTATTACATCAGACTTAAACTGGAAAGATCACGTAGATAATGTTGTGGGAAAGGCAATCCAGAGATTGCGTTTTATTGGCAGAACCCTTAAAAGATGCAACAGATCTACAAAACGAACCAACGCCCGACCTAACCAACGAACCAATCAAAAGAGAGAAAAAGATAAAGGTCTCACCCTAATCTGAAAAAAAAAAAAAAAAAAAAAAAACGAGCAAAATTCTCAACGAACCATCGAGAACGAACACGAACAAATGACCGCAAAGCATCGATCTACCTGAACTAAAATATAAATAAATAAATAAATAAATAAATAAATAAAAAACCCGCCACTGGCAATTTTTTCATCTTCCTAAAAGGTTTCCGCACTCCCATGTTAATTGAACACAGCTGTATCCTGCAAGATTGTTCAAAGGTAACAGCGCTTTCTCTGAAAAAGTGAATTTGTTTTATTTTGTGACCATGGGATGAAATGCATACCAACGAATTGCAAACATAGACTTCTTTATGTCTACATAAACTGGGAAGATACTGTTGCAATGACTGTTGTAAATGACGTAATGATAGTAGTAACTTCATATAGAAAGTACCAGAGATTGTGGAATTCAGTATTAACACACTCCGTTTGTTATTTTACTTATGAAAGAAAACGTAGTCACGGTGTGGAACGGAATATTCGCTCTCTATTTTAGCACACAATAAAGTAACATAATTTAATACAATCTTCGTTAAAAGCGTGCTTAGCAACCATGCCAAAGATAAACATTTTAGTAAACGCATTGATTCTAATTGATGACTTTCAACATATTCAATAAATAGTGAATAATTGTTTGGCAAAACAAGAAACCAGGTAATTTGTTCCAATGTACACTCTTGCTTTCCGTTTCATTCAAGAACGACAGTTGCCACAGAAATCTAGGACTCCATTTATATATCAAACTACCAAGTGTCAGCACGTTGTTTAGAATATTCGTTATTACAGTAGCCTCTCCGTTGTTGTGCATATGCTTCAGATGACCATTGTTAAATTCGTTGTTACGTATTCCACGGCATGTTCACGAAATAGAACAAACACACATTTTAGAGGGAACTCTCTTACATATGCACAACTCTAAATATTGCTCTATTTAATGAGAGTGCCCGAAACCCTTTAGGAACCGAGGCGCAAAAGAACTACCGACCATGTGCATCACAACCTAACGTGCTGCCCACTACACTACAGCAATTCGTACTGTCAATGGCAGTGGTTAACTGCTAATATGGCACATTTAGGCACTAGACTATAATTTCTTACTAAGAGCAACGTGTTTTTTGTTTCTTCAGTGCATCATTACTTTGAAATGACGTCGCGTCAGATTTAATAAGAAAATCATACAGTAAAATACAGAAAGCAAGATGGCGTATGCGAAAGAGAGAGAGAGAGAGAGAGAGAGAGAGAGAGAGAGAGAGAGGGAGAGAGGGAGAGATCTGGGTGAGAAATATCACGTGACATTTCCGAACGCATGGTTTACGTAAAATCAAATGACGGTGTCAAATCGCCATTCTTTTTGCCTATTCCTTTGAAGCGACGCGAGATACGAAAAAACATAAGAGAGCAAAGTTGTGGAGATTTTCTCCTCTACAACTTCGTTTATTCAATTTTCGTATCAGATGTGCGGTTAAGCCGTTACTTTTATTTAAATTTCGGGCTGTCAAAAGGCGATCGCAAAGGCCATGTTGTAGTCTTACTTTCGTAATCTAAAATAGAAAAAAGAATTCCAGTGTCGGGAACTTCTTCGGAGTGTGATCCTGCATTGAGACAGTCATGGTACACGTCTCAGACACGAAACGAGGAAAATCCGTGTACCCGATGTGTGTATATGAAACTTCAATGGGTCGTGCCATGACAGGTGTTTTCATTTATTTATTCTGACACATACATCACCATCTATTGATAAATTTACACACTATTTTTCTTCAACCATGCGTTTCCTACCTTCTCCGATAATATGCCACTGTAATTTGACGTCATTCTGACCAGTGGTGTTATTTTTACATTGTATGGAATTAATTATAACCACCATGTATATCTAAAACGAAATAAAACGTAGTATCAGTTCTTAATTGCAAAAACACGATCACTTGAAACTTGTCGATTATAGTGTCGTCTATCACGGAAAGGAACCAATGAGCACTTAATTTTGTGAGTAGAATCTGATTGTGCAATAAAAATGGAAGGGGCTTTCCCCATTTGAAAATGAAAAGTTCCCGGCGACGTAGAAAAGAGAGGGGGGGGGGGGGGGATCAGCTTGAGAGGGATCCTGACAGATGCCCTCTTTACGTATATTAGCTTCTCCCTAAAACGTTTTCTTTTTCTTTCGTGGGATGCGTGGTAGTTTCTAGAGTTACACACTGTCAGTTGTGACCTATTTGCTTAGGACAACGTGTATCACGCTACCTCGCGTCGCTGTAAACTAAGATACGTCGTGGAAGAATCCACTTGGCGGATTAACCAAAGTTCGTGTAGTGCACAGACTGGTGTGACTACGTTCAAAATGTTTGATAAGCTAAACTTATAAACTACTTATAGACCATCTTATACTAAGAGCAACACAAACATCCATGCCCGAGGGAGGATTCGAACCCCCGCCGGGAAACGGCCTGTTCTGACTACGATTCTTAGGCGGTTGTCTTGCCAACTGGACATTTTCGTTTTGTTGTGTAGTGCACTTTCGCTATGAGGGTCATATTCCCATTGCGGTAATCATTTTCTGTTTGCTTTAATTAATAGGGTTATAAACGTTCATTGAACTGAACTAAATGCCGCAAATGACAAGCCTGGTTTTGCGTAGCAGCGTGGATTTCACTGGGTATATGGCTGAATGTCCAGCAGGCGGGAAACGGGAAATCGATAAAACAAATGACTCAACACACGTGCAGTTGGCACATCACATGGTTTCCGTAACGGCTGTTAAACTGCTTGGTGTGACTCACAGGGTACAACGTCGCATGGATTCCTTTGATTCCTTTGATATTACCACAGACGACCACGGCCCTTCCACAACGTTGCATCGAGAGAGACCCTCAGTAGCAGACCGTTATACGCGTCATTTTGAGTTAAACTCCAGCCAGTGTATCAACCAGACTATGTACGAAAAGGGCTAAGCGAACGACTACTTTTCTCTGACAATAGACGTGTGGAATAAATAGTGAACCGTTCAAATGTTTGGAAACTTATATGAGAAACGTTGACATGTTCGTAATGTTATGGGACCTAACTACAGTGGTCATCAGTACATAAACTTAAAAACTGGCTAAACTAATAATCTTCAGAAGTGAAACGCTAAGATCTCAAAATACTTGTTATTTTAAACGACCAGTTATAGTTATAGTGACATCATCTGGTCATATTGCGAAGGGTCTATATTCAGTTGAATGTAATATTTTGTAATATTCTGTTGGAATTATTATTTTGTGAATAAGATACCTTTAAGTCAAAGAGTATATACTGTATAGTTAGCTTCCTTGGTCAGAGAGGTAGCATTATTGCTCTGTCTGGTAATGGTGGCGCGCTGGGTGTTGCAGTGTAACGGTGGGAATGGGCAGTCTTGCTGTTCTAATGTAGCGGGCGGAGTACGAGGTTGAACTGTGAGCTGTGGGCAGAGGATGTCTGTTAGCTCGACTGCTGAATAGGATAAAGATGTTCAGACTAAGAATGTATAAGGTAATATGGATATGTTTTTGTAATGGTGTTGCTTTTTAAATTTCAATATAAGTGAGATAATTAAATTTTTCTTCCATTATTTTGTAGTGTGTAGAAACTTCCATTTTTCCTCCACTAAGTTTTACGATCAGTTAACTGATGTGAGTTGTTTTGAAGTGAAGTAAAAGTGTTAATCTCAAACGATATTGCACGTGGATGCTCTGTGAGTGTATGTTTTAACGGATAACTTTCACTAAAATAATTAGGGTCCAGATTAGGATTGTTGAAAACTATGTTGAGAATATGATACCGGTAATGATGAGGCACTTACAATGAGTGAAATATCAAAGTTAGAGTGCTTATCTGTGGGTTAATTCAAATTTTTTGTGCTTGTATTAACTGTGAGTAGAGAATTTCAAGAGATCATTTTTGATAAAGTAATTAGCTGATTAACAACGCTCGATAATCAAGTGTTTGACTAAGCGTGATGAGCCAACCACAGTACGTTTCAGCTGTTAAAGAAATTCAATTTACTTCTCAGTAAAGGTATTGGGATCTTTGAAGTGTCACAAGGATTCACTTCATTTCACAGTAAAATATTTGTGCACTCTCGATTGCTTTTCTGAAACGACAGCTTAACTTCACCATACACAATAGTTGGGGTTTTGATACTGATACTGATGTTGAGAATTTACAACACGGCATTAAAGTGATGCATTCATTTTGAAGTAATTTACAGAAGTAATTAACGGATGTTAGAGCTTCTTTTCATAGCAATGCACGACTGAGTTATCCGTTGCGCGGACTTGACGCTTTAAAAAAATCATTTATTCACATGATTTGCTATCAGGGCTTAGTTTTTGATCCAGTGTGTGGAACAGTCACAAAGTATTTGATGTGCTTTTCTTATGTGTGGAAAATCTGAATTTTACGTAACCTATCGTTTGTTATCAACAGGAATCACTGCTAATCAGACGAAGAAAGTCACACATACACACTCACACAGTCAGATAGCATATCCCAGTTCCATCTCCACGACCAATCCAAAAAATAAATTATATTTAATAAATATCTTAAAACAGATTACTTTCAATATCAAATTTTACACGTTGGTCATCTTATTTGAATATGGACATTAAATAATACGTGCAAAATAGCACTTAGACTACATATAAAAATAAAGAATTTAAAATATCACAGTTGTGACAGTTGTGCGCACGGCTATTCCGCCGCGTCGTAGAGAACTGTAATCATTCCATTATTTAAATTATTAATGTATTCACATCGTGGCACACATATTATACGTGCAGGATATGTCAAAAAGGCAGCCTCGGAGGAGTGGCCGAGCGCATTCAGGTCCCATGTTCCAATGCGCGAGGGGGTTCGAATCCTCCCTCAGGCATGGATGTTTGTGTTGTCTTTAGTATACGTTCATAATCACAGAATATGACATCAACTGTGAATGGGCAAAGCCGAAAGTGTGTACCCGGCCGGGATTCGAACCCGGGTCTCCCGCTTTCTAGGCAGTTGCGTTGACCTCTACACCACTGGGGACACAGTGATCACCTCACCTGCAAAGACTACCTAAACACGCCTCTCGTCTGACAACTGTGATGTGATGTGATGTCTGTTCAGAAAGTATAAGTTAGTTTATAAGTAGTTTGTAAGTTTTGGGACTGATGACCCGCAGTGAAGTCCCATAAGCTTAACAAACATTTGAAACATCAAATCAAAAAGGCTGGCGCAAAATTACACGGTCGAAAGTACACGATAAAAGAAGCAAAAATGTCCCACTAAATGTGTCCGTAAACGAGCCAATTGAGAGATAATTAAGATTGCACGAATCCAAGCCGCCAATGACGTCACTGTAAACATCGTCCTAGTTAGTACAAAGTAATTTGAAATTTAGACCTCACTATTAACATTTCCATCTCATTTAGTTCACATTTCACTGACTTTACTATGAATATCATCCTAGTTAGATGCAGCTCACACATTTTGCTTCTGCTGTGAGACGGCATCTAACGCGAAGATACGGCCAAAAGATGAATAGGTCGAGGGGGACCCGTACTTTGGCCTCCAAGATCACGTGATCCAAATGCATTGGCTTTTTGTGTCTGCGGTTACCTCAAAAGAGAAGTGTACAGCACACGCGTTAACACGGTTGAAGAACAGGAGCGTAGGGTTGTACACGCGAATAAAGAATTCCGAAATGATCCAGGGGTTTTCGAAAGAGTTCGAAATTAATTGCAGAGCCGAGCACAGTATTGGATGCAGATACAAAGAAGACACTTCGAACACCTCCTTTAACAGATAACCCATACGTGAAATGTGAACTAAATGCGTTGTGAAACCTAATAGTAAAGCCTAAATTTCAAATTAAATTTTACTAACTAGGACGATGTTTACAATAACTTTGTTTACAAAGGCGTCCCAGATCCGAGCGCGAATAATTCCATTATTTTAAAAATATTAGAGACAGGCCGACGTTTTGTCGGTAGCCGTTCCGCAGATGCCCTAACAGTCGAGCGGTTCTCGCCGGAATAGGCCGAATCGTCATCAATCAGTTCACGCCGCTGTATTACCTGACTCGCGTGAATTCAGGCTGTTAGGGCCGCGGATGAAACGCATCGGTCTCTTCTGTTCCGAGGCGCCTACCAGAACAGACGCTTTCATGGCGTAGTTCCGTTACCTGTCCATTTTCCCTTCTCTTTCGAGATGGGTCTGGGGTCACTTGAGCTACCTTCTCCCCCCCCCCCCCCCCCTCTCTGGCAATCCTCACTATGTATTCCCCATCACGAAATAAACCTATATGGTTTCGTGTTCAAAATCTTAATGCCCACACCTCTTTCAAAACTACAGATCAGGTGGGGTGTATAGCGGATTGGAACCACACATTCGTAATTATCTAGCAAACGGCTCGTTTTCGGGCCCATGTTTACTGGGATATTTTTGCTTCCATTATTGTGCACTTTCAACCGTCTGTTTGCTCCATCCTTTTTGATACACCCTGTATATAGGGTTGACAATTTGGTGGGAGTTGGTATACGCATACAACTGTAAATGTGGTTTGGGGTAGTGGCGAAATTCACTTTCTTTTGGATGGGTTAGTCAATAACCAAACTGGACGTTTGGGTTGCTGAGAATACGCTTTTCGCTATGAGGGCATCTCTTCATCCACAACAGTGTGTGGTGTGCCGTGTCCAGTCGCAGGATAATCGATGCGATTTTCCTCGATGGCTCGGTGTCTACCGAAAGATACGTGAAGGTGTTAGAAGGTATTTTCATTCCCATTATCCGAAGGGACAATGACCTCGACAAGATGTGGTTCATGCAAGACGGAGCTAGACCCATCGAAGCAGGAGAGTGCTTGATATGTTGTAGAAGCACTTCGACGTTCGCATCTTGGTTCTGGCCACTGGCATGGACCTCTACTGGTCACCATATTCTCCGACTTCTTTTAGTTGGGCTGTATTAAAGACAGCAATAGTTCCAAAACCATTACTGAGCTGGAGAGGTCGTCGACAGCAGCTCGTTCAGACACTTACGGGGCAGGAAGAATTTCACAATTCGTGTGCGGTACACCATCGCCACAGGAGGCAGGAATACTCAAATGTGTCATAGTCTGAATACGAATATCTGTGTGCCGCGGTGGAGTAGCCGAGCGGTCTAAGGCGCCGTGCTGCGGAGCCGTCGGAGTTTAAAGTCCTCCGTAGGGTATGGGTGTGTCTTGGGTTAGTTTAGTTTAAGTAGTTCGTAAGTCCAGTTGCTGATGACCATTGCAGTTTGGTCCAATAGGTTTAGAATAATTTGAACGTTTTCTTCGAATGTCTGTACTGACGTTCAGATGTTGAAAAAAGCGTGTGCAAGGCGGAATTCATGTTTTTTTCATATAGTTCAGCTTACACTATGATCTTGGTCCTCTTATAATAATTGTGTGCCGCTTCAAAGTTAACCATTTCAGTCACAATTGCTCAATGATTACAGCAGGAACTTCGTTGGCACAAAATGGGTAGTAGCTGTGATCTGTCGTATGTATACCATAACATTTCCTGTATAAAGTCCAACACAGCCTAAGAGCCTGTTGTTGCAAAATGTTACGGCGGGCCGGCCGCGGTGGCCGAGGGGAATGAGGAGCTACAGTCATGGTCTGCACGGCCACTACGATCGGGGGTTCGAATCCCCCGTCGGGCATGATTATTTGTGCCGTCCTTAGTCTTAGCTAGTTCATAAGTAGTTTGTAAGCTTAGGGACTGACGACCCCGTAGTTAAGTCCCATAAGTTCTACAAACATTTGAACATTTTTGTTACGGCGGAAGTTGTTGTTGTTGTTGTGGTGGTGGTGGTGGTGGTGGTGGTGGTGGTGGTGGTGATGGTGGTCTTCAGTCCGCAGACTGGTTTGATGCAGCTCTCCACGCTACTTAGACTTTCACAGGATACTTCATCTAAAAAAAAGTTCGACAACCAACATCTTTTTGAATCTGGTTACTGCATTCGTCCCTCGGTCTTCCTCTACGATTTTTACCCCACACACTTTCCTCTAATGCTAAGTTGACGATTCCTTGATGTCTCAGAATGTATCCCACCAACCTATCCCTTCTCTTAGTCAGGATATGCCAGAAACTCCTTTTCTCCGCAATTCGTTTAAGCACCTCCTCATTAGTTATGTAATCTACCCATCTATCTTTCATCATTCGTCTGTAGCACCATATTTCAAAAGCTTCTGTCATCTTTTTATCTGAACTCCTTATCGTGCACGTTTCACTCTCATACAATGCTACAGTCCCGACAAATACTTTTAAAAACAAAGCACTTCCTAACATTGAAATTAATTTTGCATATCAACGAATTTAACTTCTTCAGAAACGCTTTTCTTCCCTTAGCCATTCTGCATTTTATATCTTCTCTACTTCGGCCATGAGAAGTTATCTTGCTACCCAAATAACAAAATTCATTTACTATTTTTATTGTCTCATTACCTAATTTAATTCCTTCAGCATCACCTGACTTTCTGACGCTACATTCCATTATCCTTGTTTTACAATTGTCGATGTTCATCTTATATCCGCTTTTAAAAACACTGTCCATTCCATTTAATTGCTCTTCCAGATCCTTTGCGGTCTTAGACAGAATTACTATGTCATCGGCAAACCGCAAAGTTTTTATGTCTTCTTCCTGAACTTTAATTCCTTGTCCAAATTTCTCGTTGTATTCATTCACTGCTTGCTCATTGTACAGATTGAACGACATTGGGAAAATGCTTCAGCCCAGTAAAAGGTGAAAAAGATGGGGTAATGTGTTTAAACTTCGAGAAAGTTGATTTTTTGAAAGTGAATAAGAAAGTTCCCAACTTTTTCCCTTCTTTCATTCTCGGTCCTGTTACCAGACACTCCGTATCAATGTTTCTATCTGTGATCGAAAAAAGCTCTGCACGTGAGGGGCCGTATTGCTTCGCACCCCGTCAGCTTATGAATACAATTGTTCCTGTTTCCTATCGTGTTATCTTCTTTCTCTGATGTTGTCCCCTGCGCAGAAGCAGCACTCAGGCGTGTATCCGTTGTTTCTTGATGTGAGGCTGAAATAGTAATGAGACTAGGCTTTGAATCTAAAATGAAGCATGCCACACGAAATTTGGGGATGCCAGTGGCTTTTTCTCGTCTAAGTGTCTGAGGCCAGTCGCTCGACTGACGGCGACAGGAGTAAATTCTCCGCGCCACTGACTACATTTTGGCGCCAATGGAACATTCCAGAGTGCTACGCCTGTCATCTTTCTATTAAACTAATATTTATAGTTTTTAAATAACTGAAACGTAGCTTAAAACAAGATAATTACGTTGTATAAACAGACATATTTACATTAATCATAGTATATTAAATACAAATTAAATGCTGCAAGGTTTTGGCGGACTGATATTTTTGTGTCCCAGCCTCCTCGTAGGTGTCGGTGGCCGAGTGGAATGAGACCGACACAGGAACAAAAATAGCACGCTGGTGCAGGTACGGAGGGGAGCAGCCAGAAACTATAAACACTAGAGTAAATTAGAAAGAGATATATATTGCACAGAATGTAACAATACTTAACTTTTACATAGTACTGCAGAATGTTGATACATAGTTGTTAGAGGCCTGCCTAGTGCCTGTACGATAGCAAAGTCTTCACTGGTGCCTATCTGATTACGAAGGTCCTCACTGGTTGCTATCTCAGTCCCAAGTGAACGATGTCCTTCAGTGGTGGCCACGAGCGGAGTTGTCGCAGAGGGCGCTCGTGGCTGTCGTCGTGAGAACGCCGCGCCGTGCGTGCATGGCGGCGCGCGACGAAAGTAGGTGGCGCGCACTTTGTACTTGTGCGACACCACAGATATTACTTGCAAGACCTAATCAGATTTTAGAAGGAAATATGGGCGGAATTCTCACAGACGATACTTGTTCACCGGACCATATGCTCAGTTTCACTCACGCCACATATTACGCAATGGTCTTCCCAACGTAGTAAAGAGATCTTACAGAATAAAAATACGAAAGAGCAAGTGAATGACTACTGTACACAAGGACTTTCTGATTATGTGGAACCCCCCCCCCCCCCCAAAAAAAAAAAGAAAAAGAAAATGAGGAGCCAAAATAGTACTGCGGGTATCGTTGTAATCTATTAGGGAGTTTGCTTCACCGTCTGGTGATACGGGAAAGACCCTTCACCGAGTAAAAATTACGGCCACAAGAAGTTATTTGAAGTCTGAGAATGGAACTAACAATCACTTTTGAGATCAACAATAAATGTTTGAATGTTTGGAAAGTTGCCAGTGCTGCATTAGATAAACACCGAAAACCCCACGAAGATGTGCTCGCAAAATTTCAAGTAGTTTTTCTTAACTGCCATAAATATCGTGGAAAGACATGTGCATTATGACGTCGTATACCCGCAAGCACATCTTTCTTATTCTATCTATTTAAGCGAGGAAGTTCTTTATACCATTTGCCTTATACCGACCCTCAAGGTTTATTTGCAACTGCATCTTGCAGTAAAAGAAATGTTAGCTGAGTCAAGTAATAGTGCTTTAAACGGGGCTGTCGGGACTTTTACTCAACATCAATTACTATAGAGTGTATTCGATGTCCCCTGCTGCGTTCTAATGCCATTCCCCTCTGAGTAAGGCATGAGTTAAATCTGCTGCTCAGATTTGGCAAGCGAATGTTAATCGATCTAACAGCCAGAAGACAATTGTCAAGAACTTGACTTCCGCTCTACGAGTATTCCTTCCATGCATAATGTGCTATATCCTGAGTCATTGCACGCTGCAAGAAAGCACTCAGTAATTTGACACCATGCCCTACGCAGATCATTAACCCACAAACTTCCCTTAGATTGTCGGTTCCTTGACGTATGAGAATATTCCCTTCTCTTAGTCAATATATGCCAGAAATTTCTTTTCTCCCCAGTTCTGTTCAGCACCTCATTAGTTTCGCGATTCATCCATATAATCTTTCATCATTTGAAATATTGCTATCATCTTTTCGTCTGAACTCCTTATCGTTCACATTTCACTCCCATACAGTGCTAAACACAAATGCTCCACACAAATTTCGCTTATTCAGAAACGCTTTTCTTCCCATAGCCATTCTGCATTTTATATCTTCCTTACCTCGGCCAACAGATTTTTCTACCCAAATAACAAAACGTACCTACTATTTTTGTTTCATTACTTAATCTAATTCCTTCAGCTTCGTCTGATTACTGTTGTTTTGCTCAAGTTAATGTTCATCTTAAAACATCCTTTAACGACACTTTCCATTCTGTTAAGTTGATTTACTAGATTCTCTGCTGTCTCTGACAGAACTAAAATGTCATCGCAAAGTCACAAAGTTGTTATATCTTCTCCCTGACCTATGATTTCTCCTCCATATTCATCCTCGCATTCGTTCACAGCTTCCTCAATATATACATTGAATAATATTGGGGAAAGGCTACAACGCTCTTTTACTCCCTTCCCAACCACTGCATCCATTTATTGCGCTTCGACTCATAACTGATGTCAGGTTTTTGTGGAAGTAGTGTACAACGTTTCGTTCCGTGTATTTTACCCCTGCTACCTTCAGTATTTGTAAGTGTGTATTCCAGTCAATATTGCCTAAGCTTTATCCAAATCTACAGAAGCTAAAAATACGTTTGCCTTTCCTTAACCTATCTATTAGGATAACTCGTAATTTGAGTATTCTTCCCCGAGGTCGGATTTTACCAGTGTCTCCTTTCGTCTGTAAATAATTCGTGTCAGTATTTTGCATCCATGACTTAAGAAACTGATGAATTGCAATTATATCCTTTTTGAAGTGTGAGATCCTTTCCTCTGTCTCTCACATTTTGCATACGAAGTGGAACAGTTTTTTCATGACTATCAGCAGTTCACAGGGAATATCGTCTACTCATGGGACCTTGTATGACTCCAGTCTTTGAGTGCTCTGTCAAATTCGTCTCGCAGTATCGTATCTCATATCTCACGTACTTCCGCTTCTGTTTCTAGAATATTGCTTTTATTTCCCTTGTGCAGGCTTTTAATAAATTCCTTCCATCTTTCAGTGTTCCCTTCCTTACATAGCACTGGTTTTCCCTATGAGGTCTTGATAAATATGCAGCTGCTTTCCTTGTCTCCAAACATCTATTTTGCTGTAAGGGGTATCGTATCTTTTCCTTATTCATTCTTCTATAGACTTGCATCTGTCCTGAAGCCATTCCTGGTTAGCCAGTCTGCACTTCCTGTCAACCTCATTTCTCAATCGTCTGTACTCCCTTTTCACTGTTGCTGCATTTTTGTATATCTCCTTTCATCATTTTAGTATCTCCTGTGTTATCCACGCATTCCTCTTGGGCATTATCTATATGATCCTCTGCGGCCTTCACGGCTTGTTCAAAAGTACCCACTACCCACCCTACTTATAATGTTTTGCTTTCCCCTTGTTTCAGTCAATCTCTGCCTAATGCTGTCTCTAAAGCTCTCAACAACCTGTAGTTCCTTCAATTTAAACAGGATCCATCTGCTTACACTTCTATCTTCTTGCATTTGTAGTTGATAACCAGTGAGTTATGGTCAGTCTATACCTGCCCCCTAAATACTCGTATATTGTGCAGTTTAAAATCTGCTTTCGAAATGTCTTACCATTATAAATCTGTCTGCTACCTTCCGGTCTCTCCTGGTCTCTTCCATGTATACCACCTTCTTGCATGGTGCTTAAATGTTGGTGGTGATTGTATCTGTGCAAATTGCTAATAGGTGATCACCTCTTTTATTCCATATTCATCTAATATTTTCCTTTAGTTAGTTTTCCTACTGCTGAATTCAGTCTCCTTCACAAACAAGTTTTCCTCTCTCTTATCTGCCTGAATAACTTCTTTATCTGATCATCGACATATAAACTTGTACTACTGTGGTCGCTGTTGGCTTCGTATCTTTCTTTGCTACGATAATGCTTTTACTATGCTATTCATAGTAACTTACCCGCATTCCTGTTTTCTTATTCATTATTCGACCTACTCCTACGTTCCCATCAACTGATTATGTAATCTGACCAGAAGTCCTCTTCATCGTGTCCCCGAACCTCACTAGTCCCCAAAATATCTAACTTCAACTTGTACATTTCTCTTATCAAATTTTCTAAATTAGCTACGCAATTAAGCGAGAGAATATTCCACACCCCGGTACATAGAATGCCTGTTTCGTTTATTTTTATTTTATTTATTTTTTTACATCCTCCTGAGTCGTCCCGCCCGGGGATCCGAAAGGGGGTCTATTTTATCTCTGGAATATTTAACCGAAGAAGTCGCCATCACCATGTATTCACACTTGTCCTCGGGAAAAGAAACGACTGTAGTTTTCCCTTGCTTTCAGCCATTAGTATTTGCTGCATGGCAAGCTATGTTGGCTGAACTTCCAGATGGTCATCCAGACTGTGGTCCCTGCAACTACTGAAAAGGCTGCTGCCCCTCTTCAGGAACCACACGTTTGTCTGGCCTCTCCAAAGATACTCCTCAGCTGTGGTTGCAGCTACGCTACGGATATCTGTATCATTGAGGCATGCAAGCAAACACACCTCGACAATGTTTGTGGTTCATGAGGGTGAATGTTTATTGTACTCCTATTGTGAACGCTCAGCTATTGCCATCTTCCACATAACTGAATACAGATGGGACTGTTAAAGTTGTATGAAGGCGAACCAAAGACAGAAGACTACCTACACTATCGTTGTCTACTCTCTGGAACAGTGTTGCAGTGGGGTTATAACCTCCCACCCCTATTATTACCGGATAATTAACAATTAAGAATGTACCGTGCGCCTAATTGCTAACGTGATGGAAGGGCAATCTTTAAATAAATTAATGCCGATAAATGTAGTAGAGGTTATAACTTGAGCGATGCCACTCCGTTTATGTGCGTGACACCGAGCGGAAATATGGTAATGAATATGAAAAATATTTTGTGAATTATTATTGCTGTTAAAACGTAAACCAACGGCTGAAAAATTATGAGTTTAGTGGAGGAAAACAAATTACGGTCGCCACGCTCACTGAATGAGCGAACAAAATTTGGAAAAATCATTTAATTATTTATATTAATTAATGGGGTTTGACTTAATAGGAGGACGGACACAGCAATTACACTACGTTAGGTTAAGCCAAGCACAAACCAAAAAGACACTACCCAAGCTTGGCAATTGCCAAGCAGCGCAGCGATCTTACAACTATTATGCATCAATGAGCAGTATTTAGCAACATAATGGTTTTAAGAGGTTATCAAACTTATGATTCACCGTAATGCTTATTGTCTTACACACAGTCACTTGAATAGAATACGTAAACTGGTAGTGAGCAACTAGTTGTAATTACTTGTTAATTTTAACTGTGAAAATTGTACTTGATTAAGATTTTTTAATAAGGTTTGCTATGCAATTTAAATAAGTATGATACTTGCGAATTGTTAACTGTACGAAGTCCATACTCTCAACAATATTTCGTTAACACTTATCATTTATGATATTCAGTGACTGCAAAATTTTAATTAATACTGTCATTAATTTGATCTCTATAAACTAAGAATAATTCTGTCTTTCAGCAAACTGAGGAATTGAATAACTATGCAGTGACACAGATAATAGTTGAGTAACATTCAGTTTTAATTAATAATACCATGACTTCGGATTTATATAACACCAAATTAATTGACCATATTTGTCACTGAAATTATCACCTTTTATCATTAGTACTCTTTCATGATTAAGTCCCGGAATAACAAGGATATGGATAGTACCCTGCCTGGTATAAGTCTCAGGTGAAAAGCTTGTTATCACAGATTTTCACTAATTTTGGTTCACTATTGATAATAACAGTTCTACTACGCTGGCTAGCCGTACATGCTAATAGATGACTAATGGGCTGGATCTTACTTAAGTGAGGCGGCGTTCGACGTGGTCGGACATTATTGGCACATAATAAATTGGCACAACAGGCTCTTCTTGGCGACAAATTATTTATAACGAATTTAGGCCCACAGTACTCTTCTTCATACACGTATCTACTTGATCAAATATGTACTGTGCCCAAAACCATTAAATCGTGCCTGATTTACAATATCCTGTTATATTGTGCCGATACCACAAGACCACCTTGCAACAAGCACTCGCTACCACTGCCAGTCTCCAACTTTTCGCCTCAGCTCTCCAGTGATCCAACTCATAGTCAAAGATACTACTAATTTTACAATGCCAAAATCCCTGACGCCCAGCTTGTCTACTACAAAGATACAAACTTGATATCGTATTTACAATATTGCAACGCTATCTAAAATTAACAGTATTTACACAACAAAATTGGAGAAAACAAGTCTATGTTAGTCACTGAGTTGCTGTGTTACAAGGTGTGAGAAAACCACCTAAAAATGGGCCTTTCAGAGCAAAATAAATAAATACAATACAATAAAATCCGGTTTGAAAGTCAGAAATGTGGGGAACCATCTGCCTCATTCCTAATCTGCCTTCCGTACCATAACTGTTTACAACACAGAACCTGATAAACTCCTTACCAGTTTCTCTTCGTAATGAAGCTTTCGTACACTATCCACACATGTCTCTCCTACAGTCTCCTTTCTCTGTCAGTGACACTATCTATTATATGTCTCCAGCAACGTCACGTCTTCATCACTTTCATTTTCCTTACCACTGTCGTCTCTTTCATTGTCTATATGCCATTGTTGTGGTCGTCCTGATCATTTTTCTTTCCTTTGCTACTCTCTCTCTCTCTCTCTCTCTCTCTCTCTCTCTCTCTCAATTTATGTTTCAGTAACTATTTTCTCATCTTTAGATATGTACTTGGTTTGACGTAACCTGTCCACTCTGAAACTATTAACGTGTACCCCAGGTGATGGGTGAAGTGGCCAGATTTTTAAAGCTCACTGCCGAAATTGACCCTGAAAAGGAAATTAACACAAAGAAGATAAAACTTGAAAAATTCGGGTTTGCTATGCAAGTAAACGTAACTAGGACTGCTGATTAACTTCCAACTGAAATAAATTGTTGAGTGGATTTCTGGTTGTTATTTGGAAGTATCTCGTCCGACTATGAGCAATAATACTGACGAAAGCCATAGTTTTGCTAATGATTGGCCTAATAATTGACACAGGACGAAAAGGGCATTTTATATTGTACAGTTTACTTATGGAGCTCCTCTGCCCTGCTTTTTACGCTAAAACTATGTAAGCACACAAGCCGCAAAAGTATTGGGATCCGCACGTATTTCTGCGCGAGTGGGTTGTAGCTTTCGCCATTTCATTCATCTGTCGTAGCTAGACTGGTGTATATTGTAGCATAATCCTTTTCGTCTGATATCAGACTAAAGCCTTAGGTCTAAAATAAAACAGTCACATCGTAAATGAAGCAGAAAATCGTGATATTCGTAGGATGTATCCCTCGCTCACCGCGTGGAGCGCTAGTGTCGTGCCAGCTGCCACATGGCAACAGGTTATACACCAGTGAGTGTCGCCAATGCTATGTTAAATTGTGGTAATAAAACCTAAATGTGCGACTCGGTAGCACAGTGGCAAAGTGTCAAACTTTGAATCCAAAGAGCGCGGGTTCGAGCCCTGGCAGGTCCTAAGAATTTCCTGTCACTTTCCACTCCTTCCACCTCGGTCAATGTTGTGAAAAATATCGAACAGCACCGTGGTTCGGAACCCACGTTGAACTGTAGGTCCCCCTATAACTGGCTGGGTAAGTCAGTTCGAAGGTCGGAAGAAGGCAACGGCATACCACCTCCAAACAGGACCATGGCTAGTAAAGCACTGTGGTGTTCAAACGAATGTTAGCATTGCTATACTTTCTTTCAATACTTAACCGTGAAGCTACCCGCTTTACAAAAACCTGTGTATTACCACAAGAACAGCTGGACAAGGTCAATGTCTTGCCAGATGTGCAGATGTTGCTGCCAAGAAAAGTTTTTATGGTCGAAGACGCCGTTACGCAAGTGCAACTCGCGACTGACTCGGGACGTGCCATCTTCGCGCCTCAAATGTTTGTAAATCTAAGGCAGTGTTTCCGCTTTTTGAACAAGCGACCCCCTTTCATCTAAAAATATTTTGGAGACCCTCATCCCCTCCCCGAACCATCACACAACTGTGTATAATATCAAAATCATAAAATTTAATTTTCTTCTGTTGGTTCTTGTAAACGAAACCAATAAAAAATAAAAGCGCCGTACATTATATGATAAATTTTATTCTGTTTTTCTGAACACATGCTTCTATTACATTAGTTCCGACAGAAAAATATACGTTGCGTAACGAGGCTTCGTATTGCAGGTAAAACTTATAAGCGAATTATACTCGTCGAGCTTGGTCCCACTGTACAGTCAATTTGTAAACAAACTTCTCAAAATTATTTATTGTGTCATGCAAATCTTGCTATCGCCTAGAACCTGGAAACAGGTATGACTTGTAAAACAATCTTGGTTCTATTCAGCTGAGAACAGCTGATCAACAAGAAATCGCGTAAATTCAATATAACTTTTATTTCAGCGCGGATTGTACAATATAAATATGGAACCATTCTCCGAACTTTCAAGACGCACCTAGTATAATAGTGTTCTCACTCATCACAATATTGGGTTTCAGATTAAGCAATCTCTCTGTCTAGGTTCAATGACGTCAGCAGTATGGTTCCTTAGAATCATTTTCAACCCGCATAGCGGTCGCGTTGTTCAGGGGGTCACCATCGGAGGACGTACTTGCACCATAAGACAATCAGCCAGGAGCATGCCGAATACTGGGTGCTCCTCAAATTGATCCATTCGCGTACCACCAGTTTTAATATCTTTCTCCCATTGTGAAAGATATTCTTTTCTCTTCAGTTGATTTTGTAAGCAATGGGAATCATGTCACTTTAAAATCTTTTCGGTGACGATTTATATTCGTCTGGAGACGAATCACTTTGTGGCACTTCGAACTGTTCATCGTTCTCCTCAAATTCTTTGCAATCCTCCTGAGCGTGAATTAATTCTTTTTCAGTTACGAATGTTTTACACCCAAAAGTTGCAATGTATTATTATAAAGTTCTTCTGTCAATAACACAGCATCGCTGGAGATTTCTTCTGAAGACGTTGATGCAATTAAATTATTTTCCGACAACAGCGTTTCATAATACATCACTGCGTCCTTAAATCGTAATTTTGATCGATTACTATGAATGGATTCTTCAGGAAATTCTTCTCCCATTCCAGATGAGCCAGCAACTTCTACAGTCTACAGATGTTTTACCTCGGATCGGAATAACACGTTGAATTTTGAAATACGCACGTCTGTTCACGACGAAATCGAAAAACAAACTGCCGTTTACTTCTCAAGGCTCGCGCACAGTCCTATGCGCAGATGATCGTTATAATTCCATAAAACGAAATAGAACAACAGGCACGAATATTTTTCAATAATTGGAAAAATTTTACGTTCTTGAGCTAAAATAATGTTTTAAAAATAATGTAGGTTTGAGAAACTGTTTGAATAGTTGGTGGAATAACAAAAGAAAATGAAAGAGGGAAAAAAATCCGAGACCTCTGGCGCAAGAGTCCGAGCGCTAACCATTTAGGCCAGACGCGGCTCGGCAATGGACTAACATATTGAACTCATACTAGCTGAAAACTCTGCGTTGCCCGGGTATTTATTTATTTATTCCTGCCATTTTCCAGGTATATATTCATTTGGATAAGGGCTGTATGTCTTTAAAATCTCTTGGGAATACAATTAGCAATGAAGAAATAATAGATTAAAACTTGTGTGATGGGGAGATTTTCCATGAATGTTACTGTTTATGTGCTCATATCTCAGGAACTACGTGTCGTACTGTGATACAATTTAGAAGGTACACTCAACTATATACTTGTAAACCGTTTGTAAAATTTCCTGCGACTACAGTTTGTAGCCGCGGTGGAGTAGCCGAGCGGTCTAAAGCGTCTCGCTGCGGAGCGCGCGGTTGCTCGCCGTGGAGGTTCGAGTCCTCCCTAGGGCATGGGTGTGTGTGTGTTTGTCCGTACGTTAGTTTACCTAGGTTTAAGTAGTTTGTAAGCTACGGACTGAAGACCACGCAGTTTGGTCCGATAGATTTACAGACATTTGAACATTTTACAGTTTGTAGTGTACAAATTATAAATTGTAACGTCATACCGAGAGCCGTAGTTTTACTCCATAAACAGCGAAAAAGTAGTAAGCGAGAAACGTTTTTCCTTTCATCATTTTCCTGTGGTTGTCAGTGAGAAAAAGTTTAATAAAGGTTTGAAATTATGTTTACAGTTTGTTGCAAGTCGCTAAGTACTGTCATTCTCATACAGTGTATTTCGAAACTCTCGCTGCATTATATGCCTTTTTTTAATTTCTATTGGTTATGACGTAATATCTTTCGAACCATGTGCCGTATATGATTCTTAACCATGCAGCAATTGTTACCTAACGGTAAGGAACGTGTGTACCAAATTTGGTTGAAATCGGTCCAATGGTTTAGGAGAAAATGAGCAGCATTGTCGCAAAATGCAGCAGTTTTTCGCGCATCTCATTGTTTATGATGTCATATCTCGTGAACTGTATATCGTATGTGATTCTTACACTTAAGGCGACCGTCCTCATGGACTGAAGATTACGTGTACAAAATTTCATAAAGATTGGAACAAAACTGTAGATTTGTATACAGACACTTTGCTTTATATATTAGAAGGCACCTGACAAACTTCGGATTTTCCGAGTAGTGCGCCCTAATATATTAACCACGTGAGGCGTTAGGGGTCCTCTTTCACTAAACAAAATCTCGGAGAAATCCCCGATCCTACGGTTGTGCCGTCTCCTAGTTAAACGCAAAGTGCGTCATTGAAATTTCTGGGGGGAGGGGTGAAAAGTGAGTACTTTTGGCCAGTCTGGGGGGCTTTATAAAACAATTTACAAAACGTGAAGATATTTAATTTCAATATTAAATGGCAAAACCATATTTATTAGGTAATAATCTAGGAATTAGACGTGTGCATAATAGTTCGCAATCCGGAGAGCTCACTTCGTTCTTCTAGTTGGTCCGCTCCCTGTGACGGCTGAGCGGCGTGGTCTGCGCATGCAGGTGGAGGGGGAAGTTCCCCCACCTAGCTGCTTCATGCGTTGCTGCTTGAGCCGCTAACGATATCACGCAAATCAAAAGAAACAGTTTGTGGATAATTTCTCGCCTTTAAGTTATTTCTACATCTTGGCATTATGACATTTATTAGTCAGATATTGCAGAGTGCAGAATACATCAAAACAGAAGTTTTGTAGCTGTGAACTATGTAATCTAGCAGGCAGACGCTAACCTCGAAATGGCTCTCAGCAGAAGGCAAACACGTAATTTTTAATTCTGCTGCGCGCCCTCTCGCTATTGCCCGTCGGTCTTCGGAAAAGAATCCAACGAACTAAGAAGCGAGATACTTTTGGCATAACAGTTCGCGACTGGTAACGCATGTTTTAGTTCGCGACCGATCGCGCATATTTTAGTTAGCGACCGGTAGCTCTCCTTTTAGTTCACAGCTTGGCCGCGAAGTAGGTCGCACTTTGTAGTTCGCTCTTTTTGGCTTTTGCTACCGCTACTAAAAAGCACTTTCTTTTGTTATGACAGCTTTTTTATATAATCAGTGTTGCCCAAGCGTGTGCTGTTACCCGTATTTTTGGGCAATGTCTATGAAACTACTCAGCTCGAAATGACGGCAACTGGCAGAAGGGAATCACACGATTCTGCGCGCTCTCGCGTCCTCTAGCTATTAAAAAAAGTTTGTATAGCTTATGGGACTTAACTACGGAGTCGTCAGTCCCTAAACTTACAAACTACTTATCAACTAGCTATCACTAAGGACGGCACAAATATCCGTGCCCGAGGGGGGATTCGAACCCCCGAGAGTAGTGGCCGTGCAGACCGTGACTGGAGCGCCTCAGTCTCCTCGGCCTCGCTGTTCCCCGTCAGTCTTCCGAAAAGGAGCGGACGAACTAAGAGGCGAGGGATCTGCGAAGTGGTTCGCGTAGTTCGTCTGCGGGAGCGCTCTGTCGAACTAGTTCAATCGCGAACTACACAATACTAGGAATCCAGGACCTGATTACTCTGGGGGGGGGGGGAGAGTCATTGGCCAAAGGTGAGGGGTATCTCTGTGTCGCGCCAATCAGAAAATTTGTACTCGCGTGCTTTTGAGGAGTTCCACTGACCCGTCGTGCCAGCAAGGCGAGAGTCCTTCACCTGACACGTCCCAAAAGACGACCGGTGGTGCGTTGTGTAACTGCGGCCAGCGCCAGCCAGTTCTGCGAGACCAGCCCTCGCCTTGCCTTGGCGCCGCGCCCTGCTATAGCAAGCCATACGGTCGGCTCCGGCAGACTTCCTTTTGATGTGCTCCTCTCCCCAAACTGTCGCCTCACCTGCACCACAACTTGGCTGGCCAATCCGCTGCGGCAGGTGGAGAGCTCTCTGAACGAGTTCGCAGAGGGCGCCATGGACAGGATTCTGCCGGGCAAAAATATTTCCCTATCACTGAAATAAAATTACCATCCTGCGACATGTTAACATAAACAGTACTATAAATATCAATTTAAGACCAATAAACAATCCCTGAGACGGATTTTCGTCTCGAATATGTCAAATACATTATTGATAAGTCTCAAGCATTGTATTAAAATTTGTGATGCGGCCGGGAATCGAACCCAGACCTCCATGCTTACTAGGCAGACGTCTTACCGTTACACCACCACACCACAAACGATTCAATGTTTCAGACTTATTGACATATTCAAGACGAAAATCCGTCTCAGGAATTGTTTATTTGTATTAAATTGATATTTATGTCACCACAACAGGATTGTTCCAACTTGTCCATTGCTGGGGTGCTATTCTGCTGCATGAAGAGCCTTGGCAGAAGTGCCAATTATCTTTGCAACACAGAAGCTGAATTAAAGTTTTTGAAGGGGCGGGAAATCGTACTTAAGACTATTCCAAGGCAACTGAATCGTTAGTGGTGTGTTGATCTAACGGTAAGACGTCTGCCTAGTAAGCATGGAGGTCCGGGTTCGATTCCCGGCCGCATCACAAATTTTAAGTCAATGATTCAGACTTATCAAAAATGTCATTAACAGTACTGATAACTGGATATCAAGTTCTGACAATTATTACTAAGACTGAAAGAAGTATGTAACAGAAGTTGAGACTTCATATTCAAGCCCCATATTGCTCATTATTCACGGAATTGCGTTTGAATCTCGCCTACCATGCTAATGCCAGGCTGCCCTGTCTTGGACTTAGTCATAGTTCAGACGAAAGCATCACGTAATTTAATATTACTAAAATTATCCGGGGTATAATACCGTGGTCTTATGAATTTATTTCTCAGACGGCATAATAGCCCGAAAAAGTTTAGTAATATTAACCTTTCCGGGTGTTTACATTTTACATCATCACATAATTTAGTGACGTCTTTCAACCTAACATAAACTTCACTGAATGGTGAAAAAGCGAATCTATCCCAGCTGGAAAGCATGTCGACAAGCCGAAGATATATTTGTAGAAAAATTCGAAACCGCTCAGTAACAAATAACAATAATAAATAGTTTGTACGTTTAGGGACTGAAGACCCCGTAGTTAAGTCCCTTAAGCTCTACAAACATTTGAACATTTCTGCCTGGTTGCTGGTTTTAATTATTAACTTACCACAACGTTGGTTTTCACAG
Source organism: Locusta migratoria (assembly GCA_026315105.1). NCBI lineage: Eukaryota > Metazoa > Arthropoda > Insecta > Orthoptera > Acrididae > Locusta > Locusta migratoria. The sequence goes on along the minus strand of CM048745.1, from coordinate 839,186,193 downwards.
TGCCTGTTTCTGACAAAATAGCGCTAACGTTACCCTTCATCTCTACGCGAAATAGAAACCAAGATATGAGCCAGGAAGAATCGCATTTTGGCACTCGATGTTTTCGAATATATTAACAACTTGCACGGCTTGATTAAGAGAGAGGGCTGACGAATGAGATAGATAAAGTTCAAAAGAAGATAGTTCTGTTTTTACTACCTCTATATCGGAAAGAGATTGTCACCAAACTGATACATGAATGGCAATGGCAGTCATTATAACAGAGGCTTTTTAATAATGACGTGACCTTTCTTTCAAAATTTCAATCGCCAAATGTATCTGCTGAAAGGAAAAATATTCTCTTGTAGCTCACCTACATCGGGAAAAATGATAATCATAATAAAACAAAGGTATTGGAGATCTCACGGGAATATTTGTATTGGTTTTTCCCCTGCGCTGTTAGGAGAGCACTTCAAGGTGGATTGAAGAGCAGTATGTAACGAATAGGTTGGAGAAGCAAGTACCGCTTTTTACAGCTGTTTTTTCCTGTAGTTCGAAGTTAATTCTTACATTGAAATTAATATCTTAGTTAAATAGCCAGATTTTCTATGAGTTAAATATCCTGTCACTCTTTTTGCTCCAAGAATATTGTCCGACACGATGTTGATTTTATGGTTATAATCCGTTGATGTTTGCACGTGATAATGGCAACAGCAACTATCGGCGAAATATTCTGTCTTTAATACACAGCCATATATAAGTTAGTTGTCGCCTGTATGTAACAGCATAACTTAACCGCTCCACTGATTCGACTGACCTTTCTTTATCTACCGTAACATTTAAAAAATTTTAAAAAAACTTTTTATTATTCAAGCAATCTCTAGCAATTTTAGATTCATTATTAAAATTTTACAATGAAGGTAGCATACCTCTACCAAGACTTTCAGTATAAATTAAGAAATTGTTGTCATCTAGCAGTGTCACTAAAGTTAGTGAATGAAACACTTTTCACGATTGGTAACAAAAACAGGTAGCTACCTGAGAAACTAATTGGTTACGATTTTTGTAACGGAAGGCATGAGCGTAACAAACTGTAATACTAAGAACCGTACATGCAAATGATTAACAGACAACAATCTGCTTCCCTACTCGGAACTCCAATCATAAATTAATTTAGTTTCACTCACCTTCTTTCTGTTAACTGTAGGCATGCTTCATGGCCGGCCGCGGTGGCCGAGGTGACTGAGGCGCTCCGGTCACGGTCAGCACGGCCACTACGGTCGGGGGTTCGAATCCCCCCTCGGGAATGGATATTTGTGCCGTCCTAGTTCGTAAGTAGTTCATAAGTAGTTTGTAAGTTTAGGGGCTAATTGCCCCGTAGTTAAGTCTCATAAGCTTAACAAACATTTGAACATTTGAACATGCTTCATGTAGTTAGCAAACTGGATCTCGTAGGTAACCATTAATTACACTCAGTAATATCTGCCCTACCGCTACTGTTAAAGCTCGCAGCATGAGATTGCTCTCTAATAACGCTGGGAAAATTAATTAATGTAGTTAATGAATATCATAAAATCTCTATAGAACCTATGAAAATGCTGAATATATAAAAATCCTTTTACTGACAGTGTCGTTTATCTGAGTGCAACAATTATCGAAATTATTGGCTTTGAATTGAAAAAGGAAATTAAGCTATCGTCTGAAATACTGACCGATAGAACTGAAAAGACAGAAATTGCAATTTTGACTTTATTATTTTAACTGATCCATTGACAATGAATAAATGAAAAAAAGTAGTTATCTCAGAGAATTTCCACAATTATGTGTTATCTACAAGAAATACATTCTACCAAAAATTTCATAATCTCCATTTCTCAACATTTCCTGTCTTTAACACACAGAACCACACTCTCCGTCTTACGCGTAACAACGCCGTACTACACTAATAGCTTAACTACTACCACGGACGCCGGCCACTGCCGTTTTCTCTGGCAATAAATATCTGACCGAAGTCAGTGACACTAACAAAATATGGTGTTGCAACCTGTCAAGGGCAACACACTGGGTCATGTTACTTACAAAGTATCGGAGCCACATCACCTGGGAACCTGTTCCTGATGTGTCGACCCTCGTCAGCAGTCTGTAGTGCGGCACCGTGTCAAACGGCTTGTCAGCGAGAAATCTCTGCACCGAGTGCAGAATCTCCGCAGATCTTGCTGCATATGATGTGTTGAATATTACTTACTAATGTTTAAATGTGGCTCTTATCTCGTACTAATTAAAATTCGAACGACCGGGCAACAGAAGCGAACCACAAAGCTGCGTCTGCGTAACGGCGAGATTAGATTAGATTAATACTTGTTCCATAGATCATATATGCGACATTTCGTAATGACGTGGAACATATCTGTTTAGTAAATGTTGTCTATACTTGACAATAAATTTTTTAAGGATGTTTTATTTTATTTTTTTAAGTTTTATCTAAAAATTCATCTATATTGTAGGAGTTGCCATTCAGAAATTCCTTTAATTTTTTTAATACGAGTTGGCTATCTGTCAGACTTTTGATGCTACTTGGTAAGTGACCAAAGACTATTGTGGCAGCATAATTCACCCCTTTCTGAGCCAAAGTTAGATTTAAACTTGAATAGTGAATATCATGCTTTCTTCTAGTGTTGTAGCTATGCACACTGCTATTACTTTTGAATTGGGTCGGATTGTTAATAACAAATTTCATGAGTGTGAAGCTACAGTTCGGATCCCTAGATCCTGAAATAAATGCCTGCAGGATGTTCTTGGGTGGGCTCCAGCAATTATTCTGATTACACGCTTTTGTGCAATGAATACTTTTTACTCAATGTTGAATTGCCCCAGAATATGATCCCATATGAAAGTAGTGAATGAAAATAAGCGTTATAAGCTAATTTTCTGAGATGTGTATCACCAAATTTTGCAATGACGCTGATAGCATAAGTAGCTGAACTCAAACGTTTCAGGAGATCTTCAATACGTTTCTTCCAATTCAGTCCCTCGTCAATGCAAACACCTAAAAATTTTGAATATTCTACCTTAGCTACAGATTTATGTTCAGAGTCTAAATTTATTAATGGTGTCATGCCATTTACGGTATGATTCTGTATATACTGGGTTTTATCAAAGTTTAATGAAAGTCCATTTGTAGAGAACCACTTAATAACTTTCTGGAAGATATCGTTTACAATTTCATCAGTTAATTCCTGTTTGTCACGTGTGATAGCTATACTTATATCATCAGCAAAAAGTACTAGCTTAGCATCTTCGTGAATGTAGTATGGCAAGTCATTAATATATGTTAAGAACAGCAAAGGACCCAAGACCGAACCTTGTGGGACCCCATTTTTGATATCTCCCCAGTTAGAAGAATTACTTGTTTCATCTATATCATGTGAACTGCTTATTTCAACTTTCTGCATTCTTCCAGTTGAGTATGATTTAAACCATTTGTGCACTGTCCCACTCATACCATAATACTTAAGCTTATCTGGAAGAACCCCATGAATTACACAATCAGGTGTTGACAACCTTCCCCCATCTTAGTTCAGTTGAGCATCGTGTGTGCTAGACCTGTTGAACGTAGTGCTTGTTTAGTGCGTTGGTTCTGAAATGGAAACAGAACAATGACGAGCAAAGGATCATTTTAAAGTTTTGTTTGAAGCTCGGCAAGACACCTAAAGAAACGCATGCGTTTCTGGTACTTCTTCACGGGGCTCTGACACTGTCCATGAAGTGAATGTAAGACTGATTCACCCGTTTTGGAGGAAGCCGGGAAAGTGTTTCTGACAATCTCAGTAGCGGGCGATCGGCGCCCGCCGTCAGTGAGAATTGAGAATGTGAGCACATTTATCACGAATGATCGTCCATTAACTGTGCTCATGATAGCGGATAAACTGCAGCTTAATCCGTGCGACAAACCCGTACCCAGTAGCTCGGGGTGGAGGAAGACTGTTGATTTGTGGCATGAGTTGACTGATGATCAGAAGCAGACATGTTTAGAGGCTTTACAGGATTTCGTCGAAACGTTGGATGCGACACCCAATTTCTGGAACCGTATTGTCACTGATGTTGAAATCTGGTGTCTTCGGTAAGACCATTAAACGAAACGCTGTACAGTCAGATCGTCTTGTCACTCCAAGAGGGGCTCTTCATGTAGCTCCACAGGAAAATCATGTCCAGAGATGTTTGACGATTGTGGTTGTCAATGAATCCGACCACTACAACGATGTATCAGTGGCTGACCAAAAATCTAATTCCTGTGAAAAATGTTTTGTACACTGATCTGAACATCATGACTTGGTTGTTGAGACCGATAAGCAGTAAATAAAGTGTTTTTAAATAAATTGCGATTCAGGCTCCTAAAAGTATTCATCAAACTTCCCAGAGTACTTTCCTGCTTCTGCAATGTGATGTAATTTCACGCATCGTCAGTTAACTTATGTACCAGACATTCTTTGACAGGTGGAAATTTACAGTGGTCGAGTTCATTGACAACCACAATCGTCAAACATCTCTGGACCTGTTTTTCTTGTGCCCCTCTTGGAGTGACAAGACGATCTCACTCTACTGGCTACAGCGGACATCTCTGTTCGTAAATCTAGGAATTCTAGAACGTGTGTGCCTTACTGGAATGGCGCTACTTCGCGGATTGCGCTGCCGCCTCCGCCGGGCGTTAGTTTAGTTTAGATTAGATTAGTTTTTCGTTCCGTAGATGCATGTTAACGGGATCGTTGTGGATGTGGAACATGTCAAGAAACAAAATTTACAAGCTGAATAATAGATAATACTAATAATATACAGATACATACATTTTAAGTGTTTTTTTTTTTCTTTTAGATGATAATATAATAATACTAATATATACATGTGGCGTCTGTTCCGAAAGAACAGACGTCACTTCTGATCCTGCAGTTGTTATTATTTAATATTCACAGAATATATGACATCAACTGCGACTGGGCAAAGTTGAAAATGTGTACCCAGCCGGGATTCGAACCCGGGTCTCCTGCTTTCTAGGCAGTTGCGCTGACCCCTACACCACTTTTTTTTTTTTTTTTGCTCAATGGGTGGTTCTGTTCATTGCGGACTCTAATCATTTTTGTTCGTGGATGTTCGAAGTGTCATTGGCTCAGCTTGTTTATTACAGAGGGCGTTGAGCCATCTGACCGGGCGCGCTGAGCCACGGCTCCCGGCATCCACTGGGGACACAGTGATCACCGCACCTAAAAGGACTACCTAAGCACACCTCCCGTCAGATACAAACGGGAATTAGTTCCGTAACTAAGAGTTTGAGTACTGTGGGCAGGGCGAAGCTGGGAATTTGTATCTGACGGGAGGCGTGCTTAGGTAGTCCTTGCAGTTATTCGAAACTGGAAAGCAAAATGTTTCTTTTCCGTTCTAAAAAAAAAAAAAAAAAAAAAAAAAAAATAAAATAAATGAAATAAAATAAAAAAATAAAAATATAAAAAAAAAAATAAAAAAAATAAAAATAAAAGAAAAGGGGGGTAAGTGTTGAAAACAGACGTACAAATGTATAAAATAAGAGGCGTGTTCAAAGAACAAGGTACGAAACATCTTAACAAGCAAACCGCTTGAAACATGAATATGGCGTTTTGGAATAACGTAGTGCGACACCTCGGAACACGAATGTAGCGTCGTTACCTCCCCATATAAAAAATTCACGGCTGTGCCGTTCGCAGGCAAGGTGATGCGCACCGTCTTTTACGATGTCCGAGGTCCGAGGTCCGATAGTCATCTATTTCCACGAAGACGGAAAAGCCATTAACAAGTGACGTGTACTGTGAGACACTCCGTAGCCTACTCAAGTCCATCAAAGAGTGAACGACCTGGGCTGCTCAAGGAGCGTACACACTTCTCCAGGGTTACACAAAGTGTAGCGGCAAAGTTCCAGTGGGAGCAGCTTGAGCATACGCCCTACATCCCGGACATGTCGCCTTATGACTTACATCTGCGTGGTCCGCTAAGAAAACATCTCAGATTTCTTACTGCATAGTTATCGGTGTTGGCGAGGGAACTCAGCAATAATTTTTAAATAATGCATGCCCGGAAATGTTCGATTGAAATAGCCTTGAGTTTTTAGTGAACGTCATGCACATGCATCAACATACTCTTATTGCGTGCAGTACAAGATATGTTCGAAGTGATGACCATGAATTTCGTTGCACAGGATGTACCTGCCCGTCCTGTTGACACACACACACAAAATCCTAAATAATCAAACTGTTTAGGTTATCGGTTCGTAGACTTACGAACTACTTAAACTATAATTTGTCCTAAGGACAACACACACGCGTGTGAAATTAACATAAATAATACATCCATTTTCCCAACAAACAGCTCAGTTCATACATATAATACTAGGAATAAAACTGATCTACACAAGGACTTAAAAGCACTTACTTGAGTTCAGAAAGGGGTCAATTACTCAGGAACACTCATTTCCCATAATTTACCATCAAGTACAAACAATTTAGCTACAAATAAAGCTCAGTTTAAGAGGAGCCTAAAATACTTTCTAGTGGCCAACTCCTATTCTACTCCATTAGTGAATTTCTAAATTGTACCAAATGATGCATGTATCGTTATTCATATTATATTAGTATTACAGAATATATGACATCAACTGAGATTGGGCAAAGATGAAAATGTGTACCCAGCCGGGATTCGAACCCGGGTCTCCTGTTTTCTAGGCAGTTGCGCTGACCCCTACACCACTGGGGACACAGTGATCACTTTTGATTCATTTATCTTGTAAACAAAGTTTAACGGATTTCTTTTCGTACTCATGTGGACGACTTCACACTTCGAATTATTTAGAGTCAACTGCCAATTGACGGCGTCATCTGCAAACAGTCTAAGAGAACTACTTAGATTTTGCCCTAAATCGTTTATGTAAATAAGGAGCAGCAGAGTACCAATAACACTACCCTGTGGAACGCCCGATATCACCTCTGTTTTAGTCTATGCCTTACCATCGATTACTACGAAATGTGTTCTGACAGGAAATCCCCTATCAAGTCGCAAATTTGGGGTGATATACCATAACCAAGCAATTTGATTAAAAGCCGTTTGTGAGGTACAGTGTCAAAAGCCTTCTGGAAATCAAGAAATACGGAATCGATTTGCGAACCGTTGTCGATAGCACCCTCACTTCGTGTGAGTAAAGAGCTAGTTGTGTTTCGCATGAACGATATTTTCTAAATCCGTGTTGCCTTTGGGTCAGTAGATAATCCATAATATTTACTGTACTATTAATATTGATATCAGCAACTTAAATTCAGCCACCATAGCTGAGGTGGCAAAAGGTTTGAAGTGTAGGTCAGAGGCTTGTGACGACCGTCTCATCGTGTGACACGTCCAAAATTTTGATGAAATACATTAGTTGTGTGACAGGCAATGCGCAACAGTTTTAGTACCGTGCAGTCACTTTTTGTTACGACTTGCTTTTTAGTAAATGGAATAATATCTTCGGAGTTACATAATTTCTTGAAAATCTATGCTCTGCGAACTTTTTCTCTCTTCACATTTTCAAGACGGATTATGGGGCGGGAGGAAGGTTGAGGAAGGGTGTGAGACAGATTTAGGGGAACTAACCATTCAGACAAGGTATGAACGGCCGGGCCAGGCCACGTTTCTAGGCCACGGACGTGCCAAGACTTACGCTTATGGGTATTTTCCTGTGGGGAGGGTCGAACGGGGGAAGTCTTCAAAAAAAGTAAACACAACAGCCGATGTTATCCATGTGAATAACACACCCTCATAAAAGCACGCAAAGACCACCTCAGAAGAGAAGAGCAGCACGTGGTATTATCAAGAGAAGTCAAAATTGAAGTTAGCGGAGGAATGATTGAAAATCAAGTTTCTGCGTCACCATTTGCCTTTGTTTGCTGGGTGCCATACCTTGCAGTATCCCTGCTACCCATAACATTTCGACGAATTTTGTGCTCGTGTGCGCTATAATACGACAAAGATGGCACATTGAGTACATATGGTAGTGGAATACACAATATCTCTGTAGTATCTCGATGTAAAAATTCTAAATTCAGATGGACTCGTTGTCTTTTAATATGATTCCCACAAAGGCAGAGGTCCAGATTTTAAGCAGACAAAAGAAATTCAATAACAGCCACAAATTATGACAATTCACTTTTTAAAAATTATCTCATAAAACCAAAGACACTAATATTACGCCATCTTGGCTCTTACTCTCAAGTAGATACTCTGCGACCTCAAGTTCTTTGGATACTATGTTTGCGAACAATACAGGCTCCTGGCAACCCGTCCAGACGTCAACTGACCAAGAGGCGAAGTGCAATCTGGTTTTATAGTAACACGAAAATCGTAATTTTTATCTTTGGTTTACGTTATAAGAAATATTTATGTACAAATATTTAATTTTGCTATGAAATTAACAGAATGAGAATGACAGTTATAAACAAACAAAGAAGTGAAAATGACAACTTCAAAGGCGTTTTTTAATAATTCATGACATCTCCTTTGGATTCTGTGGGGCTTTCTGAAAAGTAACATGAAGTTAAAGTACTCTCAAATATGATCAATTTGTTTCAAATGAGTAACGAAATCGGTATTAATCCATATCAAGTGACTTAGTGAACTAATAGGCTTCAAAATCTTTTACATTACAGTCCAGATCACAAAATATGCAAGATGACCAGGTTACATGGATGTATTACCTTCTACAAGCTATTAACGGAAGATTTCCATATCGACAAAGTGTTAAAATACCGTAAGTAATGCAATCTCTCTCTCTCTCTCTCTCTCTCTCTCTCTCTCTCTCTCTCTCTCTCTCTCACACACACACACACACACACACACACACACACACACACACACACACACTGCTGAACCGTTTTGGCTAAATTTAGTCTTGAAATATTCGTGTAAGTCCAGGGAAGGTTTAAACGGTGATAAAATATGTAAAAGTTGTCCGGAAAAGAGGAAAAATCGGGAAAAACTGAAACAGCTTTTTCCAATGAGCTATCAATACCGTTCGTCCAATTGCGATAAAATTTTGTACATTTCATATTGAAAGCATGGGGAAGGTTTGCATCAATTAAAATTTTGGAAAAGTCGCCCGGAAAGTAGGAGAATTTAGTAAAAACCGAAAGCATTTTTTTTCTATGAATGAGAAACAATTGCCACACGCTTGTGAGAGCATCACTTAAGTACGGCTTGACAGAACAAGGTTTGTATGAAATAAGTTTTTGGAAAATCTACCTGAAAACTGGAAAATTTGAGAAAAACTGAAAGTGTTCTTGATTAAATTCAGTGCTATAACTAAACTATACGCACGACGGAGAGGAGTAATTCTTTTTTTGTTTTGTTCATTATGGTCTTGGAAAAGTTTTCAGTACAAAACCAAATAGGAACAGTTAAAAACGAAAGTCACAAAAAAGTTCCCTTTTCGATGAGTTTCTAAATGTACTCAACACTATAAGTTGAGAACCTTTCATCCGATTGCGATAAACTTTTGCTCATTTGACGTTCAGAGCTAGAGTACATACATATTAGCAATTGCGAAGCATTGCCAGGTCGACTAGTAACATATATATTATGTGGGAATATGTTGTCTTAATACTTCGTTCAAATGTTCATATGTTTGTAAATCTATCGTACCAAACTGCGTGGTCATGTCCGTAGCTTACAAACTACTTAAACCTAGGTATACTAACCTAAGGACAACGCACACACACACACACACACACACACACACACACACACACACACACACACACACACACACACACACACACACCCATGCCCCAGGGAGGACTCGAACCTCTACGGCGAGCAACCGCGCGCTCCGCAGCGAGACGCTTTAGACCGCTCGGCTACTCCACCGCGGCTAATACTTAGTGACAATCCCCAAAACAATGAAGGTTACGTAATTGTGTATTACTGTGAAAACGTGTTCACAAGCTAAAATTAAGTATTAGGTGTTTTATGTAACTGGTATTGAACGTTTCAATCGAGTGCGATGGTATCGGGTTCTTAATATTTGGTAGTGGATTACTTACTAGCTGCATCTCTGTACTCAATAAAAATTGGGCACTCAGTATGTGGCATTTTTATTACGATAAGTGTATATAGCCGCCTCATAAAATTTTGTTATTCCTCTGAAACACCCTGCTCATTGGATTCACTTACAAATATCCGCACGAGTCAATTTATATTCCGTAACCTGAGTCAAATAAATCAAATTATAGAAACATATGAAACAAGGTTCGAATTCTGTGTCAAACGAAATACTACGTGAATATAAATTACGAGCAGAGGCGTTCCAGTCCATTGGAACCGATTAGTTACCGACCTTGTACACGTAACCGCATGGAAATTAGGTGATAATTCCAATTGGAGTGAAATGCGAGCTAGTTTTTTCAGGTTCGCAGTGGCCGTTTGACTTTCCCCGCCTGTCACCGGCTGTCGGTGAATATCTATCCGCGTGAGGCGGTTCCCCAGCTGGTCTCCAGCAGCGGCTCTGGAGTCCAGTAATTGCGGCTCGTTCATCTAATCAGCAGCTCCGAGGCGGGCTCCAGGATCAGCCCAGTCCAGTTTTTGCAGCATTAATCACACAACTGCCGCGTCCTATCTCAACTCGAGGACACGCTCCGCGAAGCGCAACACTTCAGAAAACACACAGACGGGCGCAGGGCACTCTTAAGACGGCTCGCATTAAGAAGGAACTACTTGTCGTGGCGGATTAGTGCGCCGCGGTCTTTTTCATGTCCTGCGCTCCGTGAACTGTCGCAAGAGAGTACAAGTTGGGAATTAACGTGTGCTTCACTGACGACATCGAAATGGGATGCTTCGATAAAAGCCGCACAAATAAAAAAAAAAAAAAAAAAAAAAAAAAAAAAAAAAATCGCACTGACGTGATCACGAGGCCTCCCGCGTCGGAGGTTCGAATCCTCAAATGATCAGATGTTTAAGCTTAAGGGACTTAACTTCGTGGTCATCAGTCTCTAAACTTACAAACTACTTATGAACTACCTAGACCGTGACTGAAGCGCCTCAGTCCCCTTTTTTTTTTATCACCTTTTTTTTTTTTTGAGCGCCTTAGTCCCCTTTTTTTTGTTTTTTTTGTTTCTTTTTTTGTCTTTTTTTTTTTTATTGATTTCCCCTTTTTTTTCCCCTAAGCTCTTCCTCTTCAGGCGTTGGCGCCTAACTATCATAACCCCCATAAACAAAACATCTCGCCTGCCAAAAAAAAAAAAAAAAAAAAAAAAAAAAAAATCTAGTGCCACCGCCACTTTTACCTTATACTAAATGAAAGATTAAACTAAGGGAAAGGATAAGGGATAACAAAAGGTATAGCGTCTTCTTGGATTGCTTTATTTATTTATTTATTTTTTAATGGAGCGACACTCACGCCCCATTCTGCCCAGATGGCCGTTGCTGCACGAAATAACAGTACACCGACAGATTCAGGGTTTGTCTTCCCGTAGGTCTGCTGTCTCAGGAAGTTCTTGTTCTCTCAATTACTTTGTGTGTCTGGCTTCGGTTGCCCGAGATGCATAGTCTATAGTATACTTCTGTGAACCCTGACGCCGTCAGTTACCATAATCGTGCATCGCCATTGATTTCTTCAGAACACTAAACATATAACAAAAGACTCCCATTCTAAACGGAAAAAAATAAATAAAACTGGGAAAATTCCGCACTACATCCCATTTGCGGACTATTTTCGTTGATTCTGGTCGTATGCAGTTGATCGTTTGTTAAGGTTCGTTACGGCGGGCGTCCCCTATCCGGCACTCCCCAGCTGCGAGGGGGGTCGGTGAAGACACTACGTAGGTAATTGGCGAAGATCTGTCGGTATCGAGGTGTGGTCTCGAGTCTGTGATGATGCTCTTGGAGGAATTGCCAGTAATCAAGTACCGACTTCTCACCTTCTTGGAAAAGGTAGTAAATGGACATGCCTTTTATCCACGTGAGAGCGTGTGTTTTCGCGGCCGGAAAATATGTGTCCTCCGGGCATAGGAGGAGCCTGGGGTCAATCGCGTTAGGCGGGACGCGAAGGTAGCAGGCAATAATCTTCTGTACTAGCGTCCAGACTTCGACAACAGATTCACATGTTAAACGATGTTCATCATTGTCCATAAGCTGGCATTCCGGGCAAAGGGGCGAATCCACCATCCTGATTGCGTGCAGCCGGTGTCTCGTCGTAAATTTCCGATTGACGACGTGGTACCACGTGGCTTTTATTCTTGTAGGGAAGAACGGCTGTTGAACTGCTTTCCACACCGTTGACCATTGTGTGGCCGGTGCTTTACTTTCAATCACATTTCGAGGGACTGCCCTAAGCAACAATTGGTAAATGTCCCTTGCCTTTGGAGCTCGAGTGGTGGGGAGCTGAGTATGTAGGTAGCTATATTCGAGTATGAAAGTTGCAATGTGGCCAAGAGGGGGCGCGACGTGTCCAATCGCAACCGGTGGCAGGATCGACGTAGGCATCAGCTCATCTATCAGAACGCCCGTTAGTGAGGTATGTCGACGTGTCCTCAGTTTCACCATCGTGGACAGGAACAGCGCCATGGCCCGCGTTTTGACATTGATAAGTCCGAGTCCGCCGTCACGCCGTTGAAGGGTAAGAGTGTCATAGCGGACTTTGAAAATGTATCCAGCAGTGACGTAATATCCAAAGGCCGATTGTAGGTTGCGTGCCATCACTGTCGGCAGTGGGAGCACCTGAGCCATGTGTATGATCTTAGTCGCCACATAGATGTTAAGGTATTCGACACGTTGTAGTAGGTCCATTTGTCGTAGTAGGTTTTGGCGTACCTCTGTGCGTACGACTTGCAGTAATCGTCTGTAGTTTATTGCTGTTGTGCGACGCATGTCCCGTGTAAACGTGATTCCTAGGTACCTGAGGTCATCTGCCCGTGGAAACGGGGCCACACAATCTTCAGGTAAGCCTCTTCCAATGAACATTGCTGCCGATTTATTGACATTCATGACGCTTTTAGCCACCAAACCATATTGTTGGATCCAATCAATCACGAAGCGGATCTCATCTCCAGATTGTACCAACAGGAGAAGATCATCCGCATATGCCCTGCAGCGAAAGGTATGACCCCTTAGGGTAATTCCTGTGAGTTTGCTTTTCAGTCCTCCTATGAGTGGTTCCAGAGCAATTGCGTAAAGGATCATGGAGAGTGGGCATCCTTGTCGAACCGAACGCCGAATTGGTAAAGGATCTGTTACACGGCCATTCACCAGTACACGAGATGTAGCGTCGTGTAGGAGGCGCAGTATGATGTTCTTAAAATCATTTGGAAATCCCATTCGATCCAACACTGCCATGAGAAATTTGTGGTGTACCCTGTCGAATGCGTGATCGAAATCAATGGCGATCAACGCTGCCGTGAGATGACAGGATGCGGCGAGTCCTATCACATCTCTACATTCACTAGTGGCTGTTTGCATGGTGGTCTCTCCTCCTCGTGTAGTTTGTTCTATGGAAAGGACTACTGGTAGAACTTTCCTGATACGTGCCGCTAGTAGTCGGGTGAAAATTTTATAGTCCGAATTTAACAAAGTTATTGGACGGTAGTCTTCAATCCTCTGTCCTCTTGAAGGCTTGTGTATGGGGATAAGAAGTCCTTCGACGAAAGCCGATGGGATATGAAAGCCAGGTGACATCAGTTCTCGGTACATATCGATCCAACGGGGCATCATCAAGGTACGGAAAGTTCGATAAAATTCGATCGGCAGTCCATCTGGCCCAGGTGCTTTGTTCAGCGCAGCTTTATCGATTGCTTCCTCGATGTCATCCCGCGAAACCTCCTCTAAAAGTGAAGCCGCAGACGTGGCGTCGAGGGTGTGTGAGAAGTATTGCAAGACGTCGTTTTCGTCTCCCTCCTCACTGTTGTCTTCCTGGTAAAATCGTCGATAATGAGCTGCAAAGGCTTCCACAATGGCCGCTTGGGTCGTTTCGTTTCGGCCGTCTGGCAAGGACAGTTTCGTTATGAGCTGCCGTTTGCGTTGCCGGTTTTCAAGCACAATATGATGCATTGTAGGAGATTCTCCACTCGCTCTGTCTCGATGCCGTGATCTCACAACTACCCCTTCTAATCTTCTCCTCGTCAACGACAATATTTTTGCTTTAATGCGGCGACTTTCCATCTGTCTTTCCAGGGACGGGGGTTGGGAGGTAATTTCCCGAAGCATCGTATAGTAAAAGTCCAAAGTGTGACGGGTCCATGCTGCAGCGTCTCTCCCATATTGTGTTAGCACCCGACGGCACGTCGGTTTTGCACACTCTATCCACCATTCTAGAGTTGACCGGTATCTTGGAAGCCGACGCTCGCAGTTCGCCCATGCCGCGGCAATCAGTTCCCGACATTCCAGGTTTTGGAGGTGTGCCACATTCAACTTCCAGAGCCCACGGCTTTGCCATACTTTCTGTCTCGAAAGGGTGACCGTGCATATGAAAGCGCTGTGGTCGGAGAAGGCAAGCGGCCAACGTTCGGCGTCTATCACTCGTGGACCAAGATCTCGTGAGACGTAGATACGGTCAAGACGACTGGCCGAGTGACTAGTGAAATAGGTGTGGCCTGGGCGGTCCCCGTGTATCTGCTCCCAAGTATCGACGAGAAGCAAGTCCCTTACAATTATCCGAAGTTCAGGACACGTCGAGAAATGTGGGACCTGATCCTTCTTGTGTAAAACACAATTGAAGTCACCCCCAAGGATAAAGTGATCGTAACGACCAAGAAAAAGGGGGGTGATTTCCTCGGCGTAGAACTGTGACCTCTCGCGACGTTTATCGGTTCCTGAGGGAGCATAGATGTTGATTATACGCGTTCCCAACGCAGTGACCGCCACCCCTCTGCCCGAAGGGAGGTATGTCACTTCTTCAACAGGGATGCCGTCACGAATAAGTATTGCTGTTCCACTGCCATTCGGTTCACCAGGTGTCTTGTACGTCCTATAACCATAAATTTCTGGGAGAGTCGCTATGGAGACTTCTTGTAACAATGCAAAGTCAACGTCGGACGCTCGGAGCATCTCTCGCAACAACTGATACTTCACTACTGTCCTTATCGTGTTAAGGTTAATCGTTGAAATCCGATACGCCTGCTGGTGTGCTGCAGTTGCCAAGTTATTCATGAGAAGGAAAATGTCTGTGGAGCGTCATGCAGAATCGACAATGCCACCAACCCCCATCACCTCTACCGGACCGATTCCTAGTGTGCCGCCGTCACCGACGCGGACTCCGTCGGTGTTGTATGGTCGTCTTCAGTGTCGTCTGCCCACGCCGTGGAGCGCGGAGGAGGGTCTTCGTCCATTGCGTCCTCAGGGCACAGATTGGGCGCGCTCTCTCCTGCACCGGTGGAGCCGCGTCCATCCCTTGTCTCGTCGTTCAGGCGTTCTACTGCGGGCATCTGTGAAGCAAGTTGATCCGTATCTTGTATCACCTTGTCAGCGGCGGTCGCCACCGAGGGAGTGTCGTCATTGTGAGTCGAGTCCTCATCCTCCTGCGTCTCGTCCTCCATCTTTTCTCCTGAAGACTTACGCCTCCGTTTGTGTCGCTTCGGGGATCGTTGTTTCCGGGTGTGTCCTTCCGCATCCGACGACAGCACCGAGTCGCGACGCTCCGGCACAAAGGCCGAAGTCGGCACAATCAGTGACTCTATCGCCATGCTGGTGTTACGGGGTTGTTCCTCCGTCGTGGAGGGAGGTGCCGTCGGCAGTGATTCCTCAGTACGTGGAGCATGCGTTGCCGCATCGCTCCGCGTCGGAGGGTCGTGCAATGTAGTGTTCGAAGCTGGCAGATGAGTCGACAAATTTTTATCATTTGTTAGGGCGGCAGCATAAGTCACGGGAAGTATCGTTGGCTGCGACGGAGGCAACATATCCGTCGGAGGCAGTTGCGTGATCCGACGTTGCATACATTCGGATCGGAGGTGTCCCTCTTTTCCACATCCCGAGCAGGTCTTCGGTTGTCCATCATATATGAATATAGCGCGACAGCCGCCTATAGATATATATGAGGGAACATGGCGTCGAAGTTCGATACGGACCTGCCGCACGCCGTTCAAGACAGGGTACGTTTGGAACTGCATCCACTTCTCAGCAACGTGACTCTGCACCGTGCCGTAGGGGCGGAGCGCCGCCACGACCTCTTCTGCTGGAAGTTCGAAGGGGAGTTCGAAGATCCTGATGGTACGAAGTCCCAATCCAGCGTGGTCGACTGTCACAGTACCCACATTGCCATCAGAGTGGCAGAAACGAAGCTCTCGTTTCGTCTCCCGGAGAATTCTTTCACATGTTGCTTCATTGATGATCTTTACATAAGCCACACTGCTCACTATTGACAGGTGTATGCCGAGAACGTCGGCCGTCGGAATTTTCACTTCATCTCGTATAAATCGTTCTAGTTCGAGTGCCTTCGGTCTTGCAAATTCGTTTTGGAACGTGAATTTGAGCGTCGATTTGCGGTACTGGTTCGCCATGTTGTTCTATGTAAATACGCCGGCACGCGTGGAAACGGCCGAGTACGGCGTAAACAAACCCGAGCGCTGGCTCCGCGGCAGCGAACACAACAGCGTGTCCTCGCCGCGTCACAGCGGAAAGCAGACTCTGCCCTCGGACATGGATGTGTGTGTTGTTCTTAGGTTAGTTTAACTTGATTTGATTTTCTCAGGGAAGCCAAAACAGTCTTGGTCCAACCCGCCACTGCCCGCACCGAAACTAAGTTTATTGTGCGGTATCGCTCACTATATATCTAGTAAAGCCAACCAATGCCCTTGAACAGTGCAAGGAGTCCCTTTACCAGTTCTTTATTAGACACAATTTCTTCGAGTCTGGTTGTCCCAAATGTTGTGCCCTTT
This sequence comes from Locusta migratoria, assembly GCA_026315105.1. Taxonomy (NCBI): domain Eukaryota; kingdom Metazoa; phylum Arthropoda; class Insecta; order Orthoptera; family Acrididae; genus Locusta; species Locusta migratoria. The sequence goes on along the minus strand of CM048745.1, from coordinate 839,169,304 downwards.
ACTCTCCAATGCAATGCATTCGAAGATTATATGTGATGCAGTTTCATTACCGTCATCACAGATCCTACATATAGGGTCCTCTTCTGTTATTCCCATTGTATGTAGGTGTTTTTTGAAATTCCCATGGCCTGTCAGCAATCCAACCATGAGTCTAATCTCTCTCCTGTTCAGGCCCAGGATTGCAGAGCTTCTTTTAAAACATGGCTTTGGCATCATTACCTTGCAATGTTTTTGTTGATGGACTTTGGTCCAATATTCTACGTGCTCTCTTCTGAGCCAGTTACGTAGCTCCAATTTCATCATTGCCTTCGTGAGTGTTAGGACTGGTTCCGAGTTTAAGTAGTTTGTAAGACTAGGGACTGATGAACAACGTAGTTTGGTCCCATAGAATTACCAACATTTGAATATTTGCTGATTCTGCAGAAACATAACAATGAACATGTAATATGAACTTCATATCTCTAGTCTTTCAAGGTATTCTGCTATGAGTTTTGTACTAGTGACACCACAAAACTCATTATCTCTAAATTAGTGGGTGGGCGACTCGTCACATGTAGTGGTAAAACATCCATTACGCTGATATGTTCGAATATTTTTGAAAAGACAAGTAAAGACTTATGTAAGATCCAAGGATTCCAGGAATTCTTGACAATCTCACTGTGGTCCACAATGAACTTCGTTGCATCTACCAGTAGGGTTGGTAGAGAATCATGACGATGCTTTCACGCTTAATAAGGCTGATGAAATACGTTGCTCTAAATCATATAGAAGTTGCAGTAGCCTTTCTGATCCTTCTTTGCATTATAAATGTTTAGTTTCTTCTGTATGAGGAACTGCATTGATCAAAACACTTATTTTTATACCCATACATGTTTCACTACAGTTGTAGCATCTTCAGTGGATCCTTTCATTGCTTTAAATTGAACAATAGAAATATTTTAGTTTGTACATGTTATACGTTTGTATTGTTAATTCGAAAATGTATGCAAGAATTTGATATATGTGCATGTTAAAGCGGTTACCGTTTTCCTATGTTATTCTGTCTACAACGACCTACCCAGACTAAGTATAAAAACTGTATAATCACTTCCACACTGAAACAAGGTGTGTGTGTGTGTGTGTGTGTGTGTGTGTGTGTGTGTGTGTAATTCTTGCATAAATTTTAGACTTTACAATAAAAACTTGTAATTATCCATAAAAACTAAAATATTTCTATTGTTCAATTTAAAGCAGTAAAAGAACTCACTGAAGATGCTACAACTGTAGCGAAACATGTATACGTATAGAAATAAAATACACTGCGTTGCTCTTCTTTTTAGCTCCTGTATCTCCTCTATCACCCTTATCTCATACTGCACTTTAGATTTGTAGTTTTATAATTTTTTGCAAACATTTCGGACAACAACAATAATAAGGTAAATAATAAAAAAATATAGTGATATGATTACGACATATCTGCGCACCCAACATGTAACCCTTTTAGGAAAAAAGGAGAAAAAAATGTTTGGTAGCGGCGGGTTCCGAACCACTGAACGTCTATTTCGTAATCCAACACGCTGCCCACTACACTACAGCGGACAACTACGAAATTGGTCCTTTATTTTCGTACTATTGATGGCAGTTGCTAACTGATGCTAATAAGGCATTTAAGAAACTAGGTTATCATTTATCGGACGAAGAACGACGTGTTTTTGTTAATTTTTCAGTGCGCCGCTGCTTTGAAATAACAACGTGTAAGCTATAATAAGGTCATCAAATACGCAACGCAAGATGGCGTATGCCAAAGAGAGTTCTGGGCGTGGAATGTCACGTGGCATCTGCGAACGGCTGGTTTTCGTATAATCAATGGACGGTGTGAAATCGCCGTTATTTTTGCAAATATCTCTTAAATGGTACGAGATATGAAAAGAAAAAAAAAAGTAAGAGAACGAAGTTTTCGAGAGTTATGTCCTCTACGAATTCGGTTATTCAATTTTCGTATCAGATGAACGGTTCGTTAGCAAGTAATTACATTACAAACTGCTTTTTTAAATGTTACTGACGTATTTTTTGTCCAAAATTTGAAAAAGGGAGGTTCTAGTCTCTGACGACCTACAAATATATATGTAAAATTTGGTGCTGATTGGTTGAACGGTTCGGCTTAAAAAGTGGGAATACGTTACGGACAGACAGACAGACCGACGGACAGACAGACATCGTAAAATCGCCGTAATTTTTGTAAATATCTCCGTAACGATGCGTGATATGAAAAAAACATAAGAGATCAAAGTTGTAGAGAAATTTGTTCTCTACAAACACATGTATTGAGTTTCCATGTCAGATGAACGGTTAAGGCGTTATTTTCATTAAATTTCGGGCTGTGAAAAGACGATCGCAAAGGCCCACGTTTAGTGTTACTACCGTAACCTAAAGTGGGCCAATAATAAATAAAACAAAGTTCTTTATCGGAAAATCTTTAATGATTTAGTCCACTATCATAAAAATTAAAATACACTCCTGGAAAATAAAAGAAGTACACTATGAATTCGTCGACAGAACAGAGGGAAATTTGGAACATTCTTGAGGTTGTAAACAACACACGATCACTCGGGCAAAGCCGTACGCATATGAGTACAGTCAACAGAGCGTGTATACCCTCCTTTTGCCGCGCGGAGTGGCCGAGCGCATTGAGGCGCTATGCACCGATGGACGATGCCAATCCTCGTCGGGAGTTAGAATCCTCCCTCGGGCATGGATGTTTGTGTTGTCTTTATTAGTTTGTAAGTTTAGGGACTGATGACCTCGCAGTTGAATCCCATAAGATTAACAAAGATTTGAACATTTTGGCCCACTTTAGGTTACGGTAGTAACAGTAAAAGTGAGCCTTTGCGATCTTCTTTTGACAGCTCGAAATTTAAATTAAAATAACGCATTAACCATTGATCTGACACGAAAATTGAATAACCAATTTGTAGAGGAGAAAATTATCTACAACTTTGTTTCCTTACGTTTTCTTCATATTTCGTATCGTTTGAGAGATAGTTGCAAAAATAACGGAGTTTTGACACCCTCCATTGAATTAACGAAAACCAGCCGTTCGACGATGTCATGTGACATTCCTCGCCCAGAACTCTCTCTGGCATACGCCATCTTGCGTTGCGTATTTGATGATTTTCTTATTCTAACTTACACGTTCCTCATACGATAAATGATAATCTAGTGTCTACAAATGTTATATTAACATCAGTTAACAACGGGCATCAATAGTATAAGATTAAAGAACGTAACTCCCAACTGTAAGCTGTAGCGTAGTGGGCAGTGTGTGGGACTGTGACGCTGAAGGACAGTGGTTCGGAACCCGCCACCACGTCTTTTTTCCTAAAAGGGTTTCAGACACTCTTCTTAATTTTTTATTATTTAGATTATTATTTTGGTCCAAAATGTTTGCAAAAACTTATAAAACTACAGATCTAAATTGGGACGTAAAACACGTCAGTGCGATTTTTGTACCCTCCTTTTGCAGCAATGCAAGCTGTAATTCTTTCATGGAAACGATCGTAGAGGTTCCCAATGTGGTTATGCCATGTAATTTCCACCTGGTGCCACAGTTGGGCCAGATTATGTGCCGCTTGTGCAGACAGCCCAGCATGACGTTCCATGCGGTCTCAAACATGCTCAATGGGGCATTATACTAGGACCCGTCCACCTCCAAGCAGGAAAGCATTAATTACTTATTTCAGTCTCATCACAAAATATTGTTTCCTTCGTTTTATTTGATTGGGCTTTCAAGGAGCAAACATAAGTACAAGCATACTTCGCCTCTGTTTTACGTTGTTTTTTTCCGATTGCACTCTTGACCACTTCCCACCTGGAGATAGACATGGGGGACTAATTTACCCCTGTATTATTTTACCGAAGACAACACAATCTTCATTTATTCATGCAGTAGAGTTGCATTTCCCAAGTAACAATAACGCTTATAGGTTCCTCTTGCTTTCAGCCGTTCGCTGTTCAATTTGTCGTCTCAACAGGTAACCCTCGATTGTGGTTGCACCTACAGTAAGACTATTTGCATGATTGAGGCAGATGAGCTACCGTATTTGGGCGCGATGAATAGTCTACAAGGGACCTGTTACAGAACACGCAACTTAGAAACTATGTTTACTCTGTTTTGTGATGTTACTAGAAACAGTCGTAATTTCTCAATATCCGGTAGGTAGCATTTAAATGTATAAAATATACTGGTTATTGATTGTACTTATAACTACCTGCAGCACGTTTTCTATTTTTAACTATCAGCCTGTTATGATACTGAACACAAACGTTTGAAATACGGACATCCACAGTTAAACTGTTCACGATGGTTGAGGCGGAGCGGTCGAGCGCATTGAGGCGCTACGCTACGATGCGCGAGGCCGTTCCCCGTCGGGGGTTCGAATCCCCCCCTCGGGCAATGATGTTTGTGCCGTCTTTAGTATAAGCCAGTTCATAAGTACATTGTAAGCTTAGGGACTGATGACCCCTTAGTTAAGTCCCATAGGCTATACAAACATCTGATTTTGTTCACGATGAGAGAAAAGACATGGTCCGCTGCAGCTGTTTCGCTACTTTTTTGAAGAGGATAAGCGGTTTCGTGATGTGAAGTCATATCGTCAGGTTTAAGAAATGATTAAAACGAAACAACAAAATCATTACAATGCGACAGGCCCGATTATGAAAGTGCATAGATGGAAATTTGCTAAAATCGAGGTAATACGTAACTTAAACATAATTATGACACTGTTTTGACTGGTTCTTATGATTAAAACATTATGCAAGAGGTACGATACTTCCATTCTTTCAGTACTACATAGGTAAGGGAAAGGAAATGTCCTGAACGTGTTGCTTTAAAGCAACCACCTACTCATAGAGTTAGCATTGTATAACGATGACCACTCACTGGTTTCACATGATCTCTATCTTCCCCGCCTCCCCAAGATTTTTTTTTTTTCAGAATGTCATTCATTAGTAAATGGTTTTAGGTCTTTTGATACTTTGATACACCCAGTGTTCACTATTTAGCTCTTTAGAGTGCCTCGTTTTATAGTTTTTACAAAATATTCGGTCTGAAAGCTTGGTGTAACATTTTCTGTGTGATTTTAATATTTATTTATTTTTTAATTTCAAATGTTTGTAAAGCTTATGAGACTTAACTGCAGGGTCATCAGTCCCTAAAGTTTCAAATTACTTACGAACTAACTTTTACTAAATACAACACAAACATCTGTGCCCGACTGAGGATTCGAAACTCCGACGCGGCAGTCCGCGCTATCCGTAGAGTGACGCTCCAGACCGCTCGGCTTCTCTTGCGCGGCTTTTACTATTTGTGTATATTTTAACCCTTTCAGACTTGGTTTTTTTCTGGGGGAAGGAAATTATTTCTTTTGCTGTATTCCTCTTAAGTTACATTTTTAATGATTTTAGAAGCAAGATTTACGCTGTTGTAGGCATCCATTTACATACTACAAAATTGCATATGCTGAAAAGCAAGGCTTCTTTTTATGGACTAAAATAATTAATTTTGTAGTACTAACGTTTTTACTAAATAAACTGATCATTCAGTAGTTCCATGCAAAATAATTACTACTACTTTTCAGTTGTACAGTGGAATACGAGTAACCACAACTTGCGCCTTCTTTGGAGTTCACAAGCTGGTGCGCAGTGCAACACAGATTACTCGGTATTTACCTTCCGCAGTTGACAGTAAGTGTGCACGATGAAAAGGTTGAGCACTCTTAGTCACATACATGTTGTTTCAATTGAGAAAAAAAGTTTCTGATCTATCTTAGACACTTTTACCTCTATGCTGTGATTAATCGGCTACTAGAATTTCCTTACGTTTCGGGTAGGCGATCATCTTTTGAATTCAAATTAATGTTACACCAAGACAGCATTTTTTTTTTTATTTGCTTTGACGACTGGGTTCAGCACGCTGCGATACCATCTTCTGATCTGGTATGTTTAAACACTTCTGTAAAGGTTTAACATACCATACCAGACCCAGCGTGTAGAAAGCCGTCGTCAAGGCAAATAAACTGCCTTCTTGGCGTAATATTAATTTGAACAGAAATTTCTGGACAGCGTGTCCCAGCCAAACGTCTTTCGCGCATGCGCGGCCGCCAGTCTCCCCTGTGTTAGCACACCACACGACACGATCTCTCGTCAGTTTGGCTTCAGCCACGGCGCTGTCCCGTTGCACGACGACCGGCCAATGTTGGTAAGTTTCCGTGTACGTTCTTGCGGTTGTATCTCGCTCCCTCGCCATGTTTTATCGGCGTATTTACATGCAGATATAAGTTCTGACTGGCCTCACTGTATAGGTTTTTACCTGTGTGGTCCTTAGCCAAAGTGTTTTAATCGAGAGAAATTTTAAGAATGGGGGATATGTTTTTGAAGACTATGGTACCCCTTGGATGTTTTAAAAGTACATTTCAACTCAGTGTAAAACATCTTACATTTACATAAATACTCCGCAATTCACCGTAAGGTGCGTGGCGGAGGGTACAGTGTACCACTACTAGGCATTTCCTTTCCTATTCCACTCCCAAATAGAACGAGGAAAAAATAATGCCTATATGCCCCCGTACGAGCACTAATTTCTCTTATCTTGTCTTTATGATCACTACGCGAAATGTTTAAGTAGGCGGCAGCAAGATCGTACTACACTCAGCTTCCAATTCCGCCCCTCTAAATGTCAACAGAAATTCACGAAAAAGAACGTCGCCTTTCCTCCAACGATCCCCAATTGAGTTGCCGGGGCATTCCCGAGACACTCGCGCATTGGTCGAACCTACCAGTCAGTGGCGTAACTATGGGGGGGGGGGGATGACGGGGATAGAATCCCCCAGAACGCTAAAGAAAAAAAAGTATGACAGCAATCTGGTAAAGGTAATGTTTAGAAACTCGGGGTGTTTTACCATAAGCTTTTATTGAATGGGAGTGGATTAATCTTAAACGGGTGTGGTATATGGTAGTCTGTCTGGAAACTGACTAAAGGTTTGCTCATCAAGCAGATCTGTCTCCCCCCTCCCCCCCCCCCCCAAAGCCAAGTCCTAGTTACGCCACTGCTACCAGTAACAAACCTAGCTGCTCGCCTCTGAACTGCTTCTGTGTGTTCCTTTAAATTGATCTGCTGCGGGTCTCAATTGTTGTTACTGAGTTATTTATTACCTCGATTTTAGCCAATTTCTATCTATGTAGTTGAGTTTTCTAATCAAGTTTGTCACATTGTAATGGATTTCTGGTTCCTTTTTATTCGTGTCTAACGCCTGATGTGACTGCAGATCACTAAACCGGTCGTCCTTTTTAATGAAGTTGTACAACAGCTGCAGCGGACCATTTTTATTCGTCGTGTTACAATTCTGACACGACCTTATTGAAAAATTTTCCACTCGTTTTACACCGGTTCAGGCGGATCCATCGAAACCGGTTAAAACGTGGAAATTTTTTAATTTTTTTTTTTTTTAATAAGCGATCTTGGGAGTATTCATCTTGATGTTTGAAAAGCTCTTCAATCTTCGTGTTTGCTTACAAAATAAATTTTCTTTATAGGTAAGGTCCGCCTTGAACAAACACAATCTTTTTTAATTTTTTTCCTTCTATAAAATTCAAGCAGTCGCTACAGTAAAATGAAACCAAAACACAAATATGACGTCCTGTATTTTCGTAAAAATCCCGATATTTACAAGCTAACCATTCACCCCATTAACTACATACGGCCACTACGGTCGGGGGTTCGAATCCCCCCTCGGGCATGGATATTTGTGCCGTCCTAGTTCGTAAGTAGTTCATAAGTAATTTGTAAGTTTAGGGACTGATGACCCCGTAGTTAAGTCCCATAGACTATACAAACATTAATAAAAAATAATTAAACTACATACGTTTTGGTTTGCAGACGATAAACTGTAAAAATTCTCAGTGGCGTTTTGTGAGTTGAAGAACCACAAACACAATTACATGTGGTATGAAGGTAGGCCTAGTATACCTATAAAAATAAGGAACTATTTATATTAGTCTCACAATTATCTGTAGTTTTTACACGTAATGTACAAAAAGTAACAATCATTTCATCGTTAATTTGACAGAAAATATAAATTAAACATCCCACTGATGATGCTGCAACGCCAGCGAAACATGTATGGGAGAAACCAAAAAACATTTGTGTTTGCTCAAGGCAGACCTTACCTATAATGCAAATTGATCTTGGGAGTACCGTAACAGGTTTGCGTAAACAAACAGATGGCGCCTAGCAATATGCGTGAAGAATACTTGTGCCGCAGCAGTGATTGTGGACTGTGTTTGTGTTGCAGAGTGAGGCGGCGATGGGCGCCAGGATGGAGTCGTTCTGCTGCTGCTGCTCGCTGAAGAGCGGCTGCGTCATCGTGGCCATTGTGTACGTGGTGAGTAGCGCGCTGTAAGCCGACCCGCCGCCGCCGCCGCCTGCCGTGACGCCGGGGACCTGCAGACACCTCCACCGCCGGGGCAGCCGCTCTTCCTAATTGGCGCACTTAGCGCCAGCGGGCGGCAACACGAGAGCCACTGTGGCGCAACAAGTGGATTACCGGCACACCGCTCCCCTGTGTGCCAGTGCTCGCCAGGTCAAGGAAAAACACAGGGTCTGACATGTAGGGCACAAACTTCGGGCAAGTTTTATAAGGACATTCCAGACTGAAAAGACAAATGTTTCTGGTTTTTGTTATTTGCTAGACAATACCAACTTCAAATAAGAAGGGGAAAAAAGAGGTCAACATCCATGGTAAAAAAATTTCACTTCCATACACAGAAAACCCGACTAAAATCAAACTTCCTTGAAACTTCCTGGCAGATTAAAATTGTGTGCCGGAACCGGGACTCGAACCTGGGACCTTTGCCTTTCGCGGGCAAGCGCACTACCGACTGTGCTATCCCGACACGACTCACGATGCCGCCTCACAACTTCACTTCCGCCAGTACCTCGCCTCCTACTTTCCAAACTGGCGGAAGTAAAGTTGTGAGGCGGCATCGTGAGTCGTGTCGGGATAGCACAGTCGGTAGTGCGCTTGCCCGCGAAAGGCAAAGGTCCCAGGTTCGAGTCCCGGTTCCGGCACACAAATTTAATCTGCCAGGAAGTTTCATATCAGCGCACACTCCGCTGCAGAGTGTAGTTTCATTCTTCAAACTTTCTTATTTACATATTGGTGTCCGAAGGTAACTGAAGAAAATGCCAGGCAAAGGGCCGAGCGAGATGGCGCAGTGGTAACGCACTGGACTCGTATTCGGAAGGATAGTGGTTCAAATCCACCTCCGGCCATCCACATTTAGGTTTACCGTGATTTCCCTAAAATCACTCCAGGCAAATTCCGGGATGGTTCCTTCAAAGGGCACGGCCGATTTCCTTCCCTCATCCTTACCAAAAAATCCGAGTGTTAGCTCCGTCACTAATGACCACGCTGTCGACGGGACGTAAAACCCTAAGATTCCTTCCTTTTTCCTGGCAGAGGGCCGCGGCGGAGCGACCGAGCGCATTGAGGCGCTATGCTGCGATACGGAAGGCCGTTCCCCTCGGGGTTCGAATCCCCTCTCGGGCATGGATGTTTGTGCTGTCTTTAGTATAAGGTAGTTCATAAGTAGTTTGTATAGGAACTGATGACCACAAAATTAAGTCCCATAAGCTTCACAAACATATGAACATCATTTTTGGCTGGCAGAGGGTTTACGGAACAAATAAAATAGACATATAAACAATGTACCTACGTGCTTCAAAATGTTCAAATGTTTGTTAAGCTTATGGGACTTAACTACTAAACTTACAAACTACTTATGAACTACTTACAAACTAGGACGGCACAAATATCCATGCCCGAGGGGGGGATTCGAACCCCCGACCGTAGAGGCCGTGCAGACCGTGACTGGAGCGCCTCAGTCTCCTCGGCCACCGCGGCCGGCGTGTACCTACGTGCCACAGTCGCTATGTTACTTCTAATACAAACTCCATTGCGGAGTTGGGCAAACGGGGAGATCGTTTTTTACGAGATTCCGAGAGCATACAGGTAACAACAATGAAACTTCGTTTGGTAAGCACTTACAAGAAAACAAACTTAAAATCCAAGACATTCGACAAAATATGAAGATCCTACATAAAGCGCCCAAAGAAAAGAAATTAAACATTCTAGAGAATATACAGATTTATGAACATTTAAAACATAAGAAAAATGTTCTCAACTATCAGCTGGAGATGGTTAATAACTTGTTAAATGTTATTGATAAGGTTGCGACCTTCCTATCGGTTTTCACCAATATGACTTGGGCAATATATAACTCGGGTAGTAAAAGTTTATGACTCGTTCTCTCTGTACACATGGGTGAGTTATGTATGTCAGCTTCTATGCCCTAAACAGCTACCCAATCTGTTTAAACAAGATCAGTAATTAATCGGTAGTTTAGTCAGTCTATTAATCTACATATGATAACATGAAAATATATTTAAACAAACATAAATTAAACTTCTGAATAACCAACAAAATGGATTCTAGGATAAAGAAGTGATTCGCTCACAAAGTAATTCTTTATAAATGGAGTTTATTACTCTTATTATACATGAAACGCGGAGGTGGTCCTACTTTTTACATCGGTAAATAACTAAATATTTCCCCAACTATTGTTCATGAGAGGCACAATAAGTATCACACGCACTCGAGAGTAAAAGTTCCAAATTATCACTCGTAAGAAAGAGTAGTCCATCGAACTTCGCAGTTCCAAGTTAATCCGCGATTTGTTATAAAACACAGTTTGTCATCACACGAGTACACGATTGCTGAATTATCACTGTTCCACTGTCCTACTACCGCGCATAGTTTATCACTTTTCAAGCTGATACTAAGTTCTGCAGTCACGGTGCAATGTGCAATCGCCGTACGAAAGTACGATGAACAGATGTAGTCAGAGTGAATGTAATGTTTGATCAAGCACCGGCGACTCAACGACGCAAATCGTCATAAACTGCATCTGTGTGTGTCCTTTCCTTCCAGAAAGAAGTTAAGGAGGGTTAGATCGGGGCATCTCGCAGGCCACTGTACAACAGAATTTCGCCCTATCCAATACCCAGAAAATATTTCCTCCAGTATTTGCGTTGCAATAAGGGACGATTGAGTTGGGTGACCTGGACATTCGTCGTGTTGCAGCCGCACACACTTTCGAATATCCAATGTTACCTCTAGAAGAACTGGCAGAATGTTCGTAAGAAAGAGTGCACACGAATGTCGATTCAGTACGCCTGGGATGAAGTAAGATCCCACAATACAATTGCCTATAACGCAGCACCAAACGTTTACACCACACGGCTGTTGATGTTTCAACTGACGAAGCCAATGTGGATTTTTCGGCTGCCCAGTAGTTCATGTTACGGAAATTTGCATTACCGTGATTTCTTAACGTTGTTTCATGGATAAGGAGCACACGTTGGAAATACCTAGTGTCGTTTTTCGGCTGATGAAATGCAAACTGACACAATTCTGTACGACGTCGAAATCTCGCCGAGTGCCCAATGTATTGACGGGTGATAGGGATGGAAGTTGGGTCGATGGAAGATGCGAACTACACTTTTTTGGCTTGATTCCATATTCCTTGGCAATATGCCTCGTACCAGTATGCGGATTCATTAGCGTCGTAGCTTCTTCGTGTTATCTGTAAGTTGCCGTCTTCTTTCTTGTTCTCGTTTTGACGTTGAAACATCCTGTCTGCACTAGCATCGTCATGATTCGTGCGATTGCCTGGCGCGTCGGTCATTGGCGATCCGGATGGATAGTCTTATAACGCTTTGTTGTTTGAACGGCATTTCTTTAACATAAATCACTTCTCCTCATTCGTGTACAATGTGGGACAAAAAGAAGCAATATAATATTTAGGATACAGTAACGTTGTGATGCATAGCAGCTTGTGTCATTTATTTTCGAAAACGTTATTCGAGCACATAAAAGCAGTTGAAGTATAAAACTCCGCGTGGGTATATTGACTACAACGGACCGCTTCTTACATTCTTTCGTTGGCTGAGTGGACAGGAAAGAAGGAAGGAAGCTTGGAGTTTAACGTCCCGTCGACAGCGCGGTCATTAGAGACTGTGAGAGGATAGGCTGACGGTTTACATACACAAGGGAGAGCTAGTGCGAGTACATTGGAGACAAATGTTCAAATGTTTGTGAAGCTTATGGGACTTAACTACGGGCATTGGAGACAACTCTTTTTATACCTGTCTAGGTAGCATTTTTGACATTAAATCGCTACCAATTGTGCTTTTCTAGATTCCACATTCTTGAACATATTTTGTAATGGCCTAATCTTTAAACAACGAGACAAATGATAGCGACAGTAAAATGTTGAAAATGGATGCTTGTATTTTTAATTATTTAGACTTCCACATGGTGAATGTATAGTGTTAAGATAAATGTATCAGCAGATGGCATGATTTTCTACGCCCTTACGCATGGCTTACATGTGTGAGTGGCTGTGCCTTCCATTACCTGTTGTTACCACTTTAATATTCGTCCTTCATCTCCGGTAGGACTATTGGACCGTTACCCTAACAAGAAAGGACTGGTAGCTCATTGATAGTGTCGGACTTGGCTGGTTAAGCGGTGGGCATAGGATCGGTTGCCACTAAAGCCTTTACATTATTTTCTTTTTTTTTATTCCGGTGCAAATGTTTTATTCTTTACTTTTTTATTAAATTACATTGGTTTTTACTTTTTCCAATATTAACTTTATTTTTTTATGGGTAAACATTATTGCAGCGTGCTGTTCTTCTGACCTCTCATAAATATAATCTTCCTTGGAGGTTGATATTGGTATGACTTCCCATTAAAATTAAAATATAATGTAAGCAAAGTGTATCTTCAGTATTTTGTCCACATGCTATTGGCATCAAGCACAGCGAAGATCCTTCGAGGCATAAAATCTAAAAGTCTTCGGGAAAAAAGCATCATCCATGGAAATTTTCTCCCATCAAGAATAAACAAAATCCCACAAGATATCCGTAGTTCTTGGAGGAGGGTCTGACCAATTATCCCGCACAGTCTTTTTGAGTTTAGCCCAAATGCACTGTATAGCATTGAGATCAGGTGACTTTGGACGCCATGGTAGGCACTGAATAATATTCTCTCTCCTTTGGAACCAGCTCTAATTCCTAATGCTGGTGTCGCGGCGGAGACGCCCAGCGCGTTGAAGCGCTATGCTACGATGCGCGAGGCCGTTCCCCGTCGGGGGTTCGAATCCCCCCTGAGGCATGGATGTTTGTGCCGTCTTTGTATAAGGTATTTCATAAGTAGTTTGTAGATTTACGGACTGATGACCCCGTAGTTCAGTCCCATAGGCTTTACAAACGTTTGAACGTTTTCCTAATGCTGGTGTGCGATGGATATCATGTTGATAAATGAGACCTTCTTCGAGGTACTAAAGTCGAGCGCCAGGTATGATTACATTTTCAAGGAAATGTTCACAGCATGCTGAATTGAACTTGTATTGGATTGTTATAAGGTTCCTGCATCCATATAAGACAACCAGCCCTAACATTTCACACTTTTACGCCCGCTTTAGAGCGTCTGGTCACAAAGTGGGCGTCATATCGTTGCCTATCTGTGCGGTAAACAAGAACAGGATCTCTGTTTGTGGACTCAATTAAGCACTTATTAGTGAAAATGACTTTTCTCCACTCGAAATTTTCTCATGAACACATAATTGCCATTCTGTTCACGGCTTGATGGCAAGATAATGGTTCTTTAATGAGAGCAAGATGGGACTTGATTTTATGTTTAATCGTCTGATTGTGAGAGTAGTTTTCGACGAACCCGGGAAATATGAAGCTTTCCCCAGTTCTCGAATGTTTGAGAAAGGGGCAGTCTGGGCGATCTAACCAGTTCATCAACTTGTCTTCGAGACTTGCAGTCTTCCGGGTGTTGGACGTCTGCCTACCTCGCCATTATCTCTGAATCGTCTGATCCATCTCCTTGCTGCGGAAGCATCCACCATAACTAAGTCCTGCGTCAGATGCACTAACATCGCTTTTAAAGAGAGAGCAGTTATGCGCATGCCAACCTTCATATCAGCCATTTTGAAGTAGACCTATGTCGTATGCTAATCAGCTGATGCGTTTCTCTTAGCTGAAAACTACGGACACACCACGTGGTGGTCGATGTAATTACAGATGAAATACATTGATTTTCAGTATTATTACTATGAACATGTGTCTGTCTGATTAGATTATTATAAAATATAATATAAAAATTATAAAAGCGTACAACTGTGTAATTTTTAGGAAATTAATATTTCATATGTTACCTGCAAGAGGTAAACTGACTCCAGTGGGATTCTAAAGTGCGCCCGTTTCGTCCATAAACCGTCAGCGTATGCACTCACCAAATAAAACATACGTGAGAAGCCGTTCGTTGTTGTAAATGTACCCACGTGGAATTCTTATAACTCAACCGTTTTTACGTGCTCAAATATTTTTTTCCAACGAAAAAATAACTGCGTACCTTAATTAGAACCGAAGAAGATATCGTAAAACAAACGGATTAAAATATTCAATGCAAGGACAGAGGAATACCGCGTTCGAATAAAAATAGGGAGACTTAATTCTGATACTCGATGACAAATCTGCGAATGAATACCTTTCGTTTATAACAAATTTGAAGGAAATCGGCCGGGTAGTTTGGTCTGTCGACTGACTTTAGTTTTCGTAGATTCTTTTAGTATAGGCCTATAAGACTGCTTCTATTTGCTGATGTAAATAGCAAGCTGAAGCTGCACAGACCGCTGGAGTTTGCGACACTCGCTCTAAGAGCTTGAGCATGCGCAATGCTTTGTTCTTGGACTTTAAATTATTCAGTTCGGGTAATCTTTTGTCGCCCATTGTGTATCCACGCAATGGATACTGAAGCGCAATGAGCGGCCTGCAGTGCAGACAAGTCACCAGTCAAAAGTACTCACATTCTGACGCTACGCAGGACGACAGATATTCTTGGAACTGTTCGTCCTGCAAAAGCCGATTCCGGCAACGTGCACTCAAATTCTAATACATTTCTCAAATTTTTACATTTACAAACTTTATATGACTGTACTTGCCTTTATAAGAACTATCAAAAGCAGCTATAAAAAGTTGTTTCACTAAAAGAAGTACTTGCTTCAATATCTCAATTGATATCGGTATTGAAACCGTTCACCAAACAAAAATATGTGTGTACCTTGCCGCTCTGGCATGTGCCGAAAACCGCGTTGCTATGTAACCGTTCAAGAAATAAAATGGGTTACATATTACGTGACATGGAATACTCTGCAAATCACATTTAAGTGACTGGCAGAGGGTTCATCGAACCACCTTTATACTATTCATCTCTCATTCCATTCTCGAATAGCTCCGTTCGAGCTCTGATTTCACGAATTTTATTTTGAGATCTTTTCTACCTATGTAAGTGGTAATCATCAATATATTTGCGCATTAGGAGGAGAATCTTGGCGATTGGAGTTTCGTAAGTAGCCCACGCCGCAGCGATAAGTGCCGTTGTTGTAATGATTTCCAACCCTGATCCTGTATCATTTCCGTAACGCTGTCTCCCCTGTATCGTGACAATACAATACAAAACGAGGTGACCTCTTTGTACTGTTTCGATGTCCTCTGTCAAACCCACCTGATAAGGATCCCAACTGGGCAGCAATACTCCAAAAAAGGACGTACAAGCGTAGTGTATGCAGTTTCTTTAGTAGTTCTGATGCATCTTTTAAGGGTTCTGCCAATAAAACGCAGTCTCTGGTTCGCCTTTCCCACGACATTATCTAAGTGTTCTTTCCAGTTTACATCTGAAGTAATAGTAATTCCTAGGTATTTTGTGGAGTTTACATTCTCCACTTTTGATTGATTTATCTTGTAAACAAAGTTTAAAGGATTTCCTTTCGTACTCATGTGGACGACTTCACACTTCTCTTTATTTAGAGTCAATTGCCGATTTTTACACCATAGTGATATCTTATTTAGATCGTTCTGCAGTTGTTTTTTTATCTTCAGATGATTTTACTAGACGGTAAACCTAAGAGAGCTGCTTAGATTTTTCCCAAATCGTTTATGTAAATAAGGAAAAGCAGAGGACCAATAACACTACCCTCTGGAACGCCGGATATCACCTCTGTTTCAGTCGATGCCTTACCATCGATTACTACAAACTGTGTCCTCTCTGACAGGAAATCCCCTATCCAGTCGCAAACCTGGGGCAATATACCATAACCACGCAATTTGATTAAAAGCCGTTTGTGAGGTACAGTGTCAAAAGCCTTCTGGAAATCAATACATACGGAATCAATTTGAGAACCTTTGTCGCTAGCACTCGTCACTTCGTGCGAGTAAAGAGCTAGCTGTGTTTCGCATGAACGATATTTTCTAAATCCGCGTTGACCTTGAGTCAATAGATCATTCTGTTCGAGATAATTCATAATATTTGAATACAGGTTGTGTTCCAAAACCCTGCTGCAAATTGACGTCAATGAAATAGGCCTGTAGTTCAGTGGTTTACTCCTACTGCCTAGGTGTGACCTGTGCAACTTTCCAATCTACTTTCAGAGAGCGGTTGTATATGGCTGTTAAGTAAGGAGCTAAAAATCTAATGGGTATACGGTCGGCACCAGAAGACGTGTTCTTGTCAAGTGATTTAAGTTGCTTCACTACTCCGAGGATATCTACTTCAACGTTACTCATTGTGGCCTCTGTTTGTAATTCGAAATCTTTAATATTGGTTTCATCTTCTTTGGTGAATGAGTTTTTAAAAGCAATGTTTAGTAACTCTGCTTCAGAAGCGCTATGATCGGCAGGATCATTATTACTGTCACATAGTGAGGGTATTGTTTGTGTTTTGCCCCTAGTGTATTTAACATATGACTAAAATGTCTTTGGATTTTCAGTCAAATTTCGAGACAGTTTTCTTGTGAAAAGTGTACTAGGCATCTCGCATTGAAATCCTAGCAAAATTTCGAGCTACTGTGTAGGATTTTGTGTTCGTTAAAAATTTAGCATGACTTTTCAGTTGCTTTTGCAACAGTGTCCTGACCTGTTTTGTGTACCAAGGGGGATCGCCTCCTCCTTTTATTAATTTATTTGATATGTATAATGTAATAGCAATTAAGACGGCCATAGGGTTACTGCTGCTACACACTCCTCAAAGTTGGACTCACAAAAACATGCCCCTCCGAGAGTATTTTTGTAGTTTGGCCATATGTTTACCGTCTCGCAAAAAATTTTTATGGGAAACAAATGTATTCAAAGTCGGGGCATCGAACCTAGGTTAAGGAAGTTCAACTAAAAATAGCACAACCTGAAAGAATACGTTCACCAGTATACTTAACAAAAGAACTGGTTTCAGCATTGACTACTAAATAATTACTTGAGCCGTTTAGAAATAAAATTACTATAATTATTATTTTGTTGGTAACAGATTGCACTCGCAGCAAGTCATAATTCAAATTCAAAGTAAACCAAGAATGCCGGTGAAAAATTGCGCATGACAGTGGCGTGGTATTCATACACTGCTACAAAGAATTAGAGGATCAGGTGGGATCATCATTATTATTTTCTCTCTCCAGTTTCCCGGGTGTGGCTAACAAGCGCTTTTCGCTCCAAGTAGATGTTCGAACTTGTTCCCTCTCTGTTTATGGTCATCTCAACAGTCTTCGTCTTGGTTATTTTCAGTTTAAAAAATTTAAATTTATTGTTCCGAGCAAATAGTCTCTTCTGTTCTACTTCCTGTTTTCCCCATATTACAAAGCGCTGATGGGAAGACAACCACACAGTAGGACAGAGACGTATCAAGACAATGGCAGTGAACGGGACATGTTGCGTATGAAACCTCCTTTACGATGAGACCCTGACTAAAATGATTTAGCATGTTCTGTGTTGAGAGTACTATAATGGAAGCATGCTAAAATTTTGGCGAGGAAGGTGGAATGAGCACTGAGACAGCCCATTCCCCGCTTCTATGACAGTGTTGTTTACACAGGAAAATTTTTCAGCTGGTTAAACTATGTTTGAACGTGCTCTCTGCTTACACATTATTAGGAAATCTTTAGTATATTTTTTAACATCACTCCAAAGTTAAACATGTATAACAATAATTAAATAACTTTCAGAGTACTCTGCTCTGCTCTGAATCCGTAATAATTAATATTCTGATTAATATTGAACTGAGTGGTAACAATGTCTTTTAATGACTTATTATAGTTTTAAGCCAAGACCCTGCTATTCAATATTGACAACTTATATTGGGGTATTGTTATTGGCACATTAGGATTATTTCGGCTATTAAACGCCATCCTCAGGTGTTCTACAATTAAGATAACACATATTTTATGAAGGTAATAATACTATTACGCTATATTCAATTTTGATTTACATGTATTTTTATATACGTGAGTTTCTTCAATTTCCATTCAATATCGTTGGATATCTGCCTACCAAAATGTACACCGTTCTTCTATTTTATAAATCTGTATTTACGTTTATTTACGACTGGATCTTGATTTGACAGATGCGTCAACGATATTGAACGTGTACATAAAGTTTAAATCAGAGGAAATTATCTGTGTTTTGTGTTACTGTGGATACGGGTATAGATTGTCTTAGCTAATTTTATCAGTTTTCATGCTTGTAAGCTGTGAATATCGTTTTCGATATACTTTTTTGTTTTAGTTATGTTTGTTCATTTAGTAGATTTTGGGTTTGGTTTGTTGTTGTTGTTGTTGTTGTTGTTGTTGTTGTGGTCTTCAGTCCGGAGACTGGTTTGATGCAGCTCTCCACAATACCCTATCCTGAGCAAGCCCCTTCATCTCCACATAAGAACAGCAACCTACATCTATCTGAATCTGCTTACTGTATCCATCTCTTGGTCTTCCCCTGCGATTTTTTCCCCACACACTTCCCTCCAACGCTAAATTCACAGTTCCTTGAGGTCTAAGAATGTGTCCTACCAATCTATTCCTTCTTTTAGTCAAGGTATGCCAGAAATTCCTTTTCTGCCCAATTCTGTTCAGTACCTCCTCATTAGTTACGCGATCCACCCACCTAATCTTCAACATTCTTCTGTAGTACCAAATTTCAAAAGCCTCAATCCTCTTCCTGTCCGCACTGTTTATCGTCCATGTCTCACTCCCATACAAGGCAACACTCCATACAAATGCCTTCAGAAAGGAATTCCTTAGGTTTAAATCAATATTCGATGTTAACAAATTTCTCTTTTTCAAGAACGCTTTTCTACCCATTGCCATTCTGCATTTTAATTCCTCTGTACTGCGACCATCATTTGTTATTTTACTGCCCAAGTAACATAACTCATCTACCTCCTTTATTGCTTCGTTTCCCAATCTAATGCCTTCAGCATCACCTGATTTTCTAAGACCGCATTCCATTACCCTAGTTTTGCTCTTGTTAATGTTCATCTTATATGCACCTTTTAGCACACTGTCCATTCCGTTCAATTGTTCTTCCAGGTCCTGTGCTGTCTGAGAGACTTACTATGTCATCGGCAAAACGCAATGTTTTTAATTCTTCCCTCTGAACTTTAATTCCTTCACCAAATTTCTCCTTCCTTTCCTTTATAGCTTGCTCAATGTACAAATTGAATAACATTGGAGAAAGGCTACAACCCTGTCTTACTCCCTTTCCAACCACTGGATCCCTTTCATTCCCTTCAACTCTGACAACCGCTGTCTGGTTTTTGTACAAGTTGTAAGTAACCTTACGCTCCCTATATTTTACTCCTGCTTGCTTCAGAACTTGAGTTTATTCCAATCAACATTGTCAAAAGCCTTCTCCAAATCTACAAAAGCTAGAAATGTAGGTTTGCCTTTTCTTGATCTATCTTCTAGGATAAGCCGTAAAGTGAGTATTGCCTCCCGTGTTCCTACATTTCTCCTGAACCCAAACTGATCTTCCCCGAGGTCGGCTTCTACCAGCTTTTCCATCCTTCTGTATATAATTCGCGTTAATATTTTGCAGCCATGACTTATTAAACTGATGGTTCTGTAGTTTTCACACCTGTCTGCACCTGCTTTCTTAGGGATGGGGATTATAACATTTTTCGTAAAGTCTGAGGGTATTTCTCCTGTCTCATACATCTTATACACCAGGTGAAACAATTTTGTCATGGCTAGTTCTCCCAGAGACTTCAGTAGCTCTGCGGGAATATCATCTACTCCAGGGGCCTTGTTTCGACTCAGGTCTTTCAGGGCTCTGTCAAATTCTTCTCTCAGTACAGTATCTCCTATTTCATCTTCATCTACATCCTCTTCCCTTCCTACAATATAGTCTCGAAGTTCATTTCCTTTGTAGAGTCCCTCTATATACTCTTTCCATCTTTCAGCTTTCCCTTCTTTGCTGAGAACTGGTTTTCCATCAGTGTCTTTGATATTCATAGAGCTGTTTTTCTTATCTCCAAATGTTTCTTTTATTTTCCTGTAGGCTGTATCTATTTTTTCCCCTATTTATACATTATTCTACATCCTTGCATTTGCCTTCTAGTCACTCCTGCTTAGCCATTTTGCACTTCCTGTCAATCTCATTTCTTAGTCGTCTGTACTCTATTTTGCCTGTTTTATTTACTGCATTTTTATATTTTCTCCTTTCATCGATTAAATTTAGTATCTCCTGTGATATCCAAGGATTTTTTGTAGGTCTTTCCTTCCTACCTAATTTGTCCTCTGCTGCCTTCACTATTTCATCTCTCAATTTTACCCATTCCTCCTCTACTGTTTTATTTTCCCCTGTTTCTGTCAATTGTTGCCTAAAGCTCCCTCTGAAATTCTTAAGAACCTCAGGTTCCTTCAATTTATCCAGGTCCCATCTCCTTATTTTCCTACCTTTTTGTAGTTTCTTTAGTTTCAGCCTACATTTCATAACCAACAAGTTATGGTCAGAGTCTATATCTGCCCCTGGGTACGTCTTACACTGTAGAACCTGATTCCGAAATCTATGTCTTACCATTATAAAATCTATCTGGTATCTTCCGGTGTCTCCTGGTCTCTTCCACGTATACAACCTTCTTTTATGATTCTTGAACAAGGTGTTTGTTATAACTAAATTATGTTCTGTGCAAAATTCTACCAGGCGGCTTCCTCTTTCATTCCTTTTGCCCAGACCATATTCACCTACTATCTTCCCTTCCCTTCCTTGTCCTACTACCGAATTCCAGTCTCCCATCACAATTAAGTTTTCCTCTCCCTTAATTGTCTGAATAATTTCCTTTAGCTCCTCATATATTTCTTCGATTTCCTCATCATCGGCAGAGCTAGTTGGCATATAAACCTGTAATACTGTTGTCGGTGTTGGCTGCGTATCTATCTTGACAATGATAATGCGATCACTGTGCTGGTCATAGTAGTTTACCCGCATTCCTATTTTCTTATTCATTATCAATCCTACTCCTGTGATACCCCCAATTGGTTTTGTATTTATAATCCTGTACTCACCTGACCAGAAATGCTGTTCATCCTGCCACCGAACTTCACTAATCCCCACTATATCTACCGTCAACCTATCCATATCCCTTTTTAAATTTTCAAATTTTCCTACTCGATTAAGGGATCTAACATTCCACGCTCCGACCCGTAGAATGCCCGTATTGTCTTTCCTGATGATCACATCCTCCTGAGTAGTCCCCGCCCGGAGATCCGAATGGGGGACTATTTTACCTCCGGAATATTTTACCCGAGAGGATGCCATCATCATATGTTCATACAGTAGAGCTGCATGTCCTCTGGAACGGTAACGGCTGTAGTTTCCCCTTGCTTTCAGCCGTTCGCAGTAGCTGTGTGGCAAAGCCACATTAGCTGATGTTACAAGGCCAGCTCAGTCAATCATCCAGACTGTTGCCCCTGGAACTACTGAAAAGACTGCTGCCCCTCTTCAGGAACCACACTTTTGTCTGGCCTCTCCACAGATACCCCTCCGTTGTGGTTGCACCTACGGTACGGCTATCTGTATCGTTGAGGCACGCAAGCCACCCCACTTCGGCAATGTCTGTGGTTCATGGGAGTGGTATATCGTAAATTATTTCGGCTATTAAACGCCATCCTCAGGTGTTCTACAATTATGATAACACATATTTTATGAAGGTAATAATACTATTACGCTATATTCAATTTTGATTTACATGTATTTTTATATACGTGAGTTTCTTCAATTTCCATTCAATATGGTTGGATATCTGCCTACCAAAATGTACACCGTTCTTCTATTTTATAAATCTGTATATACGTTTATTTACGACTAGATCTTGATTTGACAGATGCGTCAACGATATTGAACGTTTACATAATGTTTAAATCAGAGGAAATTATCTGTGTTTTGTGTTAATGTGGATCCGGGTATAGATTGTCTTAGCTAATTTTATCAGTTTTCATGCTTGTAAGATGTGAATATCGTTTTCGATATACTTTTTTGTTTTAGTATGTTTGTTCATTTAGTAGATTTTGGGTTTGGTTTAGGGACTGAAAATACATTTCGCTTCCTTAATGTCCATTTGGCGTTTAATTGCCGGAATAAGCGTACTGCGTCGGTAACAATGCACCAATAAAAGCTATAAATATTTAATAGCAGTCTCTTGGCTTTAAACTTTAACATACCATTGAAAGACATCTGTAACACTGCGGGCCCCACAACAAATCTAGTGACGCTAAAAGAAATTCGCTATTGTAAAAAAGTATTGATAATATTATCATCACTGTAATCCGTCATCATACAATAATTTAACAAATCGAATGGTAACAGCTTTTTCGGAATCAAATTTTGAAATGTTTTTAGTCTGACTATAGTAATCACTCCCTAGCCTTACAAGCTACTTAAACTAATATAAAGTAACCTAAGGACAACACATGCCCGAGAGAGGACTCCAACCTCCGACAGGATCATCCTCGCAGTTCCTGACAAAGCTCCTAGGACCGTTCCGGTATTCCCGCACGCGAGCTTCTTTCAACACCGTAAGAGAATACCGCCGTATACTGTTCTATTTATGCAGTTCCATTAATACATAAATTTTAATCAGTAGTTCTTTTAAGATGAAAGTGAAAGATTGTCTTGACTTCCGTATAAAATATAATTTAAATAAGATATGGTTTTACTGCAAAACGTATTCTGTCAATAATTGCTTTCTTTGACAAATATTTCACAATGTGTGGTATGTGAAAGTGTTACTCTACTGTAATCATTTGAACAATTTCATACTCTCATTGAAACCAAATAAAAGTAGAAATAACATCTTTGACATATTGAATTATTATTCCATTAAATCAGATACTAGTATTCTTATGATTCTTCTGTTTTACTTGCGTAAGAAAAGCAAATGGCAGATTCTTAAGATTGTGACATTTTCAGTACTAGTTCAACAGCTCACATCACAGGTACCTGAGTTACCATATCTGATTACGAGCCTAACAGAGCTATTTTCACAAAGCTAGGCTGCTGTGATTAAGGCAGTGTCTTGGACAGTTTGGCAGCAACGTGTCTGCGGCTGGGCATATGAAGTGAAGTTTACGGGCAGCAACAGACAGACGGTGTCTTAATCCATTGCCACGTGTCGTCTTTCATCATCAGCACAGCACAGCTAGAGGACTGCAGACGTCCGCTTCTGACGCACGTAATCAAATACTCCTGCCCACATAGCAACGCTGAGTCGCCACCAATAAGGCGATAGCTTCCGATTACGGTACACTGCATCGATAAGCGTACAGTTGTGGCAATATTTTATCGAGGGAAGCGGCACGAGGGACTAGGTACACTAAAGTTTAGTTTCAGCCATCACATTCCAGTTACAAGAGCGAAAGGGGAGGGGGCGGTACAACTGAAGAAGCAATCAGATGTACCAAAACGTATTAAAACGACCTTTGTAAATAATAAAATTTATGGTGTCGATAAAAAGACGTGAGTTTGTAGTACTATTGTAATTGACCTAATAAATGCAGAGCATCTACATCACGACTCTTAAATTAAAGGCGCTCAAGACCCAGTTGTCGTACACTCATAACATCCTATGCATCCATTTGAAATTCAAATTACAGAGCGTGGCAGATGAGTCATCTAATCACTTCGGCTACTTCTCTACCGTTCCACTCTGGAGGAGCGCACGAATAAACGGAAACTGAAACTGTTGATGAAACTCTTCTGGGTATTGGATCGCATCGTCAATATATCAAATATTTCACCGACGTGAAACCTCTGCCGGGCATGCTCTGGTGCCATACAGGAACTCACAACTGTGGTTTATGAGCCACAAGGTAGCTCACGTGAATCAAAGTAAGAGGCTGCTTCGTCTACTATAAGCGAGCGATACGACTTTCGAAATCATCAGATAGTGAATGTCCGCAAAAAAGACAAAACCCACCATATTACGATGTCTTTATCTGTTAAACTCTGTAATATCTTTAAAAAGCAACAGATCTGCAGAACTGAAATACATGAATGTCATTTTTTCATGTTCTTACTTTGTCCATGCAACCTCTGCCCCCGTCCGTCTCTAACGACCATGTTGTGCACGGACATTAAACTTAAATGTTTCTTACTTCTTTCCATGTCTGTATTTCAAAAGCTGCTGCGCATATGACACTCAGCAGTTACCTTCGCGTGATTAAAGAATTAACATCAAAAAATAAAGCATGGTATTTAATGTGTTCAAATGTTCAAATGGTTGTTAAGCTTATGGGACTTAACTACGGGGTCATCAGTCCCTAAACATACAAACTACTTATGAACTACTTACGAACTAGGACGGCACAAATATCCATGCCCGAGGGGGGATTCGAACCCCCGACCGTAGTGGCCTTGCAGACCGTGGTTGGAGCGCCTCAGTCCCCTCGGTCACCGTGGCCGGCTTTTAATGTTTTTTTTTTATGAAACAAAATAAGCAGTGAATTGAAATATAATAATCAATTATTCCTTAGCATAAAAATTGTATATATCAGAAGACATCAATACTTTCAATAATGTAAGCGTATGATGTGAACAGCTCTCTTAGACTGTTGCTGTTCTCTTAAACTGTTGCTGTTATTTATCGGTTAATAGTCACCAGAAGATCAAAACCAACTACAAAATGATTTACATCTCTGCATGTTGTAAAAATTGGCAACGGACTCTAGATAAGAAGTGTGAAGTCATCAATATGAGCACTAAAAGAAATCCGTTAAACTTGATTTACTCAGTAAATCAGTCAAATCTATAGGTGCCGCGGTGGAGTAGCCGAGCGGTCTAAAACACTTCGCTGCGGGGCGCGCGGTTGCTCGCCTTGGAGGTTCGAGTCCTCCCTGGGGCTGGGTGTGTGTGTTTTGTCCGTAGGTTAGTTTACCTAGGTTTAAGTAGTTTGTAAGCTACGGACTGATGACCACGCAGTTTTGGTCCGATAGATTTGCAGACATTTGAACATTTTGGAATCTATAGGTCGGAAATTTAAATGCCTAGGAATAATAATTACGAAAAACTTAAATCTCACATTATTGTAGGAAAGGCAGATCTAAGGCTATGTCTCATTGGCAGAACACTTGCAAGGGGACCATCAGAAGTGTAAATAAGGAATTTTGATTGATATCGGATATGTCGTAGAGGGACATACTCTGAGTGTGAGACTGTCAGCGTTTTTGGCGACGAGCCTTGGCTTTCTAGAAAACTGATGTTAAAGTTCACTAGCGCTGTAAGACGCGTAACGTTAGCCACGTTCCAACTGATCGTTGCGCAGTAGTTAAAGTCTACAGCTACCATGCTGAACGTACTGTGTTGCGGTTCTCTTCGTGTTTTTCCTTTATTTTTTTAATCAGAATAGTTAGACATTTTTCCATTTTATTTTACAGAATATCAACAGTGTAAATTGTGTGAAATGATTAAGAAGTTTTAATTGTGTAGGGTCCGTCAAACAGAAAGTAGACTATCTGCGTGGACATCCCGTGTGAACTCTGTGTATTAAGACAGTGTATTGCCCTGGTCATCGCCTTTTATTTAATTACAGCGCCATCATTTCAGAATACACAGAGTATTATGAACATGGAGGCCACAGTAAACCAAACAGCGGTGACCTAGCTGTGTAACCGATAGTTTGCATTTGTCTTCAACGTACGTTGCTCGCAATGCGTTTTTAGTGCCTTGCCTGTTCGAAGAATACAATGGAATGGACGGTCCAAGTGTGAACAGAAGGGCAGCCAGAGGACATCAGTGGCAGAGGAATGAACAGACGAGAGACGAAATTACTGACGCCATCACATACGTCAAGAGTGGCGAAAAATATTGGACTATCCCCCCCTCCCCCCCCCCTCCAAAAAAAAAAAGCATAAACACGGAGTGGGCCCGAAAACGGTTCCTCCGGCGGGCAGCTGTGTAACTGGCTTCCTCTGCATTTTATACTCTTACTCCGTATGGAATGAATGGCATCTAAATTTCAGATGAGTTGTCTTGTCTGTTGGCAATAGGGTGATTGTATGAGCATTTGATGTCGTTTTCTCAGGGGCTTAAGTTTTTGATATCATGTTTTTTATGTAACGAGTTAGCTCTAATCTGATACGAAGCCTGTGACAACTAGATATAGTCTTTGATAACACTGTATATTAAATTTTCCCGATATTCCTTTTAAAACCGTTCTTGATAAAATATTTCGTATGTAAAAGTTAACCGATTGTTAGACATACCAATATTTTAGAAAAAGTCAAAGATCATTTTTAGGTCCTATCTAAAATCTTTTACACTGGGAAAAGTTATTTTCAAAGCTATTCAGTTCACATATATAACACGTGATTTCGTAAGTTTGAAATAAATTCGTCACATTTACTTACTTTTAACACAAAAATAAAATATATTCACAGATCGTAAAATTCACAATGAATTCCTGTACTAATGTTCCGCATTGATTAAGTAATCCTTTCTAATCTGTCTGACAATGTTTTATTAAAATATCATAACAACGAAAACTGACTCGAACTGAAAGAAGCTACGAAATGAAGAGGGCCATTAACAGAACAGAGCCATGAACAGAACATAGCCATGACAAAACAGAAGGAGAGACCTATCTGCTATTGGTATTTATAGTAAACTTTAGACAAAATAATTATATTATATGAGGTGCTTTGACCATTTCACCCTTTGACTTCTGTACTTTCGAAGTAAATTTGTATCTGGATTTGCATTAAAATTAAAATCTGCCTCGCCAAAAAAAGCACTATTATGGTTAAAACATGGTAAACTACTGCCTTAACCGCTGCGCCACGCTCACTTGGTTCCAACATGACTGACGTTACGCGTCTTACAGCGTGCCGTGAACATCAACATCGACTTTCTCCAAAGCCAAGGGCCGTCACGTCCAGGTATGTGTCTCTAAAACACATCCAATACCCATCAAAATCAGTCATTTACACTTCTGATGGTCCCCTAGATAGAGGATGCAACAGTTCTACTAAAGAAACTGCCTAGACTACACCTGTGATTTCTGGTTTTGAGTACTACTGCGCATTGTGGGATCCACACCAGAACGTTCAGAGGAGGGCAGCGCGTTTTGTAGTCGCGATATAGGGGGGAGAGGGTCACGGAAATGATGCACGATTTGGGGTGGGAATCATTAAAAGAAAGGAGTTATTCGTTGCGCCAAAATTTACTTGCAAAATTTCTTTCAGCAACTTTTTGTTCCGAATGAGAACATATTTTGTTAGGACCCGCTTACTTAGGGAAGTATGATCATGTTGTTATAACAGAAATCGGATCGAAAACAGAAAGCCTCGGTGGAGTGGCCGAGCATATTGAGGCGCTGTGCTCCGATGCGGGAGGCTGTTCCCCGTTGGAGGTTCGAATCCTCCCTCGGGCATGGATGTTTGTGTCGTCTTTAGTATAAGGTAGTTCATAGGTAGTTTGTAAGTTTAGAGACTGATAACCCCGCAGTTAAGTCCCTTAAGCATAACAGACATTTGAACATTTGGAATAATACGTGAAATGATATATTGCAGAATTCGAGTATTGGTACATACTTTACTGTGTGCTGGAATAGCCTTTCATCGGCAGAAATGGCATTCATGATTTGCATAATGAAACCTGCACCAGTTATCTCCGTAATTTTTTTGTTCGTAGTAAGATATATTTATAGTTAACCACAAGGACAGATAGTTTTATAGATATTCAATGAGATGCTTCCGAAAATCAGACAAAATAAACATCAGACTGTAGTAAACTATAAAGATACTTTTGCAATACTTTCGGTAAAATGCAACTGCAACATGAAGGAACGACAAATATATTGTTTCCTCTTAATTAAAATAAATTGTTAAACATGATTAACTAGTTCAGTGTCTCATTATTTATACCTGACAGATATAGGGCTTTCTGAAACATTGATTATGACGAATTTAAGTTCTTGTAAATATGTGGGTGAACTGAAATGTTTGGTCGCCCATTCTCAAACAGATTCGTGATGTATGGCTTCGCAGTGTAGGTCCTGTAGTACATTTGTGCTATCACTTCTCTCTTCCTCTCGCTATCCACGGTCCCACCTACAATTTTATTAATTTTTTCTTTCTTTTCAAGGAATGGACTCGCCAGAGACATTAATTCAAATGTTGTTGTACAGGCGATATTAAAAGAAAACATCGAATTTGTGTTTACTAGAATTTGAAACTGTTTTCAACACTTTGTCACAGTTGTAAGTTTGTCAAACTCACAACTGTTTTATGTTTGCTAGACCTACAACTGTTGTAAATTTTCGTTTGTTGGACTTGTTTCAGTTTGAAGGCACCTTTACAGACTGGTATGGTAGAGAAATATCACAAAAGGTGTTCGAGGAACCCTCTGCCATGCATTTAAATGTGATTTGCAGATTATTGATGTGCATCAAGTTACTTGTAACAAATGCGCTGCCATTCGTGAAAAGCGCAACACCGAGATGGAATTATCCGAATAGCGCCACACTTGGTGAAAGTGGCGATGAGTGAGCAAGCAATTAGTATTCCGAATTGCCGCCAACGTACAACTGTTGGTCAGTTTATATCATAAAATTTCACACCAGTTGTCAATATGTAACACTTTAGTCGTTACATATTTCGAGACCACATTGTCCCATTTTCAAGTGCTAAAAACTAGGAATCAAATATAAATACGATGTTTTTAAAAACAGGAAACACCGAACTGAAAATACACCAGAGACACCCACCTTATAAATTAAATAATCATTCTGCCAATGATCAACGTACGTTCTAGAGTTCGACGTTGCTCACTGGCAGAATGGTTATTTAATTTATAAGGTGGGTGTCTTTGGTGTATTTTCAGTTGTTTCCGGTTTTTAAAAACATATTTGTATTAAATAACTGAACACTTATTGTCTTTTTTCACAAAACTTTATTTTTACGACCTAGGTTTCGGGTTATGAGCCCATTTTCAAGTACTTTACTGATTCCAAAGTTGTTACACCAGGGAAGACAAACCATTATGGTACCACAGGTCTCTGTTTATCGATTTTAACATTAGAAAAATGTTTTTTTTTTTAAATATGTTTGTACAACTTATGGGACTTAACTACGGGGTCATCAGTCCCTAAGCTTACAAACTACTTATGAACTAGCTAAGACTAAAGACGGCACAAATATCCATGCCCGAGGGCGATTCGAACCCCCGACCGTAGTGGCCGTGCTGACCGTGACTGGAGCGCCTCAGTCACCTCGACTAACATTAGAAGAAAATATTTTTACCTTGCAATTTAGGAACTATTACACTTGCATTAACTTATTAGAATAACCTTAATTATCTATTGTACTAATATTGTGTTTAATGGTGTTATCTACTAATGATATTACTGATCATTATTGTACCTCGACAAAATTGAACAGTTTATAGAGATACACACCGATTCTCTCTTTCTGTTCCGCTACTACTCACATACATAGTCTTTGACAGAGATGTTACACAACAGAGTAAACCATAGATGTAGTTACTCAAAGACGTTCATATAACGTTTTTACATCCAAATATCGATACAAGACAGGCGAAACAATATTATTGAATTTGTACAGACATGTTTCAACCGGTACCTAACCGTGGTTGTGGAGTCTGAGGTGAAACTCGTGCGCCAGGCATCTCCTCAAGCCACATTTTAACAAGACAATGTCCGGCCATATTTTGCGAGAAATGTACAGGCCTTCTTTCGAAGAGCGATTGGTACCGTTGTTTTCCTGGCCTGCACGTTCGCCAGACATGTCGCCCGTAGAACATGTCTGGGACATGTTTGGCCGCACCTGGTGCGTCACGGTTCTCCATAAGCTAGTGTCGCGGATTTGTGGGCTCTCATGCAAACTGCGTGGAGGGAAATCCCTCAGAAACGGATTCAGAACGTTATTGAGTCAATGCCACGGCGTACAGCAGCTGTAATTGCAGCGCATGGTGGCCACACGACATACTGAATAGTAGGATTCAAAGGTCATGTACATATTTGAAAAGGTAATAGTTTGTCACGTATCTAACCTATGATATTAAATTCATTGAATTCATGTGTTTCTTTCTTGGTATCGTAACTTTCACAAACGGTAGGGTAAGCGCGAAAAACTGTATTAACTGCTACTACAGAGTGTAGCTCGGCGTTGTGTAGGTGGAAACAAAGGCGGCTGCGTCAGTATAATCAATGAAAACTGCAGAATGTTTCATTCCGCTTTATAGTACCATCCCCTATAATACCTTTCCTCCTGGAATACCTGTGCACAATATAGGCCTTAAAACGTTCACGGTGCGTAAATGGTGTGGCTTGTTTAAAGCGTAAGGCGATTGTTTTACTGATAGCCTTCCCTGTCTTCATAGCATATTGAAGGCGTCATATTGAATCCATTTGCTAGTAGAGTTCAGGGAGTAGACACGTGAACGTAGGCAATATCTTAATATATTGCTTTTGTACATCATAACTCTTGTTTTGTGCAGCATCGTAAGATGTTCATTATCTTGCCACACATGAACTACGACAGTGTCAGAATTTCTTCATATGTAATTGACCACTATTTTTGCTAATGTCTTTTCTTCTACCCTGTATGTCAGAGATAAGTTGTTAAAACGTGGTTCCATATGTGAAAGTGATCTCCCCTTCTTTTGTTGCAGCTGCTTGGATCGTTGATGGTGATCCTCGGTGCTGGTCCCCTAGTTCTGGAAGCTCTGCCAGAAGATGAGGCATTTTCTATCTACAAATACCAAGGTACGGACACAAAACTACTTGGTCACTTCTAATTGCATTAGCGGATAAAGCAGGTCGTGGTCTGCAGCTGAATTTCTTTTATTATGATACATATTACATGGAACACCTACATTGTCTTGGCTTGTAAATGATGAGAGTGACACACAGGAACGTCACAGAAATCAAACGCATCAAGCCGCGAGAAACAGGACACCTTGAAAGACTTCTTGAGACTAGCAGTTCATATTCATAGAACATTTTCATAAGTGAGTTCGAGCGGCCGCCCAGTTCCTGACATGGTGCCATGAACCGCGGAACTAAGTATTTTAGAAGATGAACTCCATCAAATATAATTATACATTTTTATTTGATTAGTCTACTAGTTTCGGTGTCCCATTAAGGCCTTATTTTAGCCTGTCACGCTGTCTCGAATTACTATAGTATCGTCGGGACGCTAAGCCCTAATCTTCCTCCCATCTTTATTTTTCCTGCTTACGGACTGATGCAACTATCCAATCATTTTCGCCCCTTTTCCTCCCTGCTTTCTTTTGATCTGGGATTATAACATTTTTCTTGAAGCCTGAGAATATTTCACCTGTCTCATACATCTTACATACCAGGTGGAATAGTTTTGTCTTGGCTGACTCTGAGACTTCCGTAGCTCTGAAAGAATATGAACTTCAGGAGCCTTGATTATAAGAGGTAATCCGTCTTATGCTGACTGCAATAGAGAGATTTATTTTACACGCTTTTTATTTTAAAAGCATCTTCTATGGTCTGTAAATGATACAAAAGGTTTGTACAGCCGATACATAGATTAAAAACAGTTTAAAAAACTTTGTGTAAGTTAGGCCTATGTGTTTTTAACTTGATATTTGGTCTACTCACGGTGTTTTTCTCTTCTTTACTGCATCTCACTGCTGTTTCTCCGTCTTGTTAGCCGGAGTTTGTTTATGGCTTGTGTTTTTCGGCTGTGTACAGCACTTTTCTTCTGTTTTGTGACGTTTCTTCCGTTTCATAGCAGCACATCACACACTTCACTTATTTCGACTGCATTCAGATTGCATGTCACTTTGTTTTAAAGGGAATGCCTTTAGATTTGTTTATACTTTACTACAGTGTGGCTATGTTGTTTTTGTCTGTCCATTTGTTTTTCGTGTGGTCTGTGAGTGTTGGCAATGTTATATATTTGTATTTATATATATAAATACAATTTCATTCCACGTGTCTGTCTGTGTGTGTGTGTGTGTGTGTGTGTGTGTGTGTGTGTGTGTGTGTGAGAGAGAGAGAGAGAGAGAGAGAGGGACAGAGTGAGTGGGATATATATCTAATTTCGGCGAACAGGACTTCAGATGATTTTTCAGATGAGTAAATGCATGTTTACTAGGGTTTTGGTGTGCGGGGTGGGGGGGGGGGAGGGGGGGGGAGGCGAGGGAGGAACATTTGACACCAGATATAAAGGACATGTACGAGCCTGGAAATATAAAACAAGTCACTCAACGTTTGCAGAACACTTACACCAAAACCAATATAAAATCACCACCAGAGATACAGACATGGAAATCTTAAGAATAAACAACAACAAAAAACACTTGCTCACTCTTCAAGAAAACTAACACATTAAAAAAAGCAATAGCAGAAAAGAAACATTTCTTAAATGACCAAACCAATCTAGCAAACAACACATTTTTCAAGCTTATTGACCACTTAACATGAAAGTAAACACCCTGAGAGTCAACCTCCCCCCCCCCCTTCACAAAAACGCAAATGGCGATACCCTCGCATCCCCCCCCCCCCCACCCACACCCCACCCCGCACACCAAAACCCTAATAAACCTGCATTTACTCATCTGAAAAATCATCTGAAGTCCTGTTCGCAGAAATTAGATATATCTCCCCCCCCCTCTCTCTCTCTCACACACACACACACACACACACACACACACACACACACACACACACACACGTGGAATTAAATTGTATTTATGTATATAAATACAAATATGCCAACACTCACAGACCACACGAAAAACAAATGAACAGACAAAAACAACATAGCCACAAATCTAAAAGCATTCCCATTAAAACAAAGTGACATGCAGTCTGAATGCAGTCGAAATAAGTGAAGTGTGTGATGTGCTGCTATGAAACGGAAGAAACGTCACAAAACAGACGAAAAGTGCTGTACACAGCCGAAAAACACAATCAATAAACAAACCAACTCAAGCCAATAATCAAAGCAAGACTTGTGGATCTCGAGGGAGTTTCTGCGATCGTCATATGAATTAAATTCTTGAATATCCGTCTCCAGATCGCTTTTATTTTCTAAGACATCACCGGTTTCGGGACAGCTGCCCATCTTCAGAAAAAAAATTTATGGACTTAGAGTAACCTGTCCTGTGATGAACGAATTGAGTAACGACTGTGAACTTTCGTTCATCACAGGACAAGTTACTCTGTAACTTCATGAATTTGATCTGAAGATGGGCAGCTGTCCCGAAACCGGTGATGTTTTAGAAAATAAAAGCGATCTGGAGACTGATATTCAAGAATTTTATTCAAACCAACAAGACGGAGAAACAGCAGTGATGTAAAGAAGAGAACATCACTGTGAGTAGACCAAGTGCAAGTTAAAAACACGTAGGCCTAACGTGCACAAAGTTTTTTAATAACTGTTTTTAATCTATGTATCGAAAACAAACTGCACAAACATTTGTTATCATTTACAGACCAAAGAAGATGCTTTTAAAATAACAAGCGAAACACGTCTGGTGTAAAATAAATCTCTTTATTGCAGTCAGCATAAGACGGATTATCTCTTATAATCAATTTTAACAGCTGCTGCGGAAGATTGCCACACTACCGAACATTCAGGAGCCTTGTTTGGACTTAGGACATACGATACTGCTCCAAGAATGTGACCTATCTTATTTACAACTGCTTACTCTTCCCTTTCTACAAAATTGTTGCGAATTTCGTCTTAAAAATGTTCCTCGTTTCTCGCTTGCAATACTTAACTTTGTCTGGTGGGATGTTTTTAAAAATTTCGCAGCAGAAAGAAACATAGCTGTACTCGGCGTTCTTCGTGAGAAGAAAACACGTTACTTCTGCTTAACAGTATCTCACTTAATTTTTCACAGCACAGAATTTTCAACATCAAATTGGTACAAAGCTTTCTCCGTCTATCTTCCTTACCATCTGTACAAACAGACTCGACTAGCACCTGTTACTCTTCTGCCTGTCCTGAACTAAGCTCGTTGGACTGACCTCCAGAGTGCTTTGCGCACTTGCTGTATATAACCTCTTAACAACATTTATATTATTATAAATGATGACCGAACGAAGATTCGGTTTCGGCCGAAATATTGGTTTCGCCCATAAATCATCCGAATTTTCAGTTTGGCCTAAACTGTCTTTCAGTAACTTGTGAATGAAGTCGGGTCACGTTCGGGATGGATTCAGTACGCGTAAAAATTGTATTTTGTCGTTAATAACAATGTAACGCTACCTTATGATATTCGTATGCTGTGTTTGTAACCATTTAACTTACTCAGTATTGTACTTAATGGAACTGGTTATCATACTTTTACTCTGAAAAGTTGTATTAATATGAAAGCGAGTTTTTCTAATAACCAATAAGGGTTTAGGAAACATTGACCATTCGGTACACAGCTTTTCCTGTTGAGTTTGCGTAAATTTATACTGGCAACAATCTTACTGTTAGTCGGAACAGTGACGTTATTTTTTCGAAATACTTTATGTAGCTTCTTTAATAAGAGGTATGTGCTGGCTCACAAGCACAACTTCAGGAGTGGTTGGCTTAGTATTCGCAACTGCCAGATGGAAATGTTAGGTCAGTAATCTGTACGCCTCCTTTATATTCTACAGATAAATTGGAAAGAACACGTAGATAATGTCGTGGGAAAGGCGAGCCAGAGACTGCGTTTAATTGGCAGGGCCCTTGAAACAAGCAACAGAACTACAAAAGAAACTGCATACACTACGCTTGTCCGTCCTTTTTTGGAGTATTGCTGCCCAGTGTGGGATCCTTATCATGTGGGTTTGACGGAGGACATCGAAAGAGTCCAAAGAAGGGCAGCTCGGTTCGTATTGTCACGATATAGGGGAGACAGCGTTACGGAAATTATACAGGATCTGGGATGGGAATCATTACAACAATGGCGCTTATCGCTGCGGCGTGTGCTACTTACGAAAGTCCAATCGCCAACATTCTCCTCTGAAGGCGAAAATTTATTGTTGACTGTCACTTACATAGGCAGAAATGACCATCAGAATAAAATACGAGAAATCAGAGCTTGAACGGAAGGATTCAAGTGTTCTTTCTTCCCGCGCGCTATTCGAGATTGGAATGGGAGATAAATAGTATAATGGTGGTTCGATGAACCCTTTGCCAGGCACTTAAATGTGATTTGCAGAGTCCCATGTAGATGTAGATGTACGTAATCGAAAGGGTTATCATACTTTTACGCTGGAAAGTTGTATTAATGTGAAAGCGAGTTTTTCTAATAACCAATAAGGGTTTAGGAAACATTGATTATGCGATACACAGCTTTTCCTGTTGAATTTTCGTAAATGTATACTGACAAAAATCGTACTGTTAGTCTAAACTGTGACGTTAATTTTTCGAAATACTTTATGTAGCTTCTTTAATAAGAGGTATGAGGTACTGGTGTGTGCTGGCTCACGAGCACAGGCGTGGTTGGCGTAGTACTCGCAACTGCCAGATGGAAACTTTAGGCCAGTAAATCTGTACGCGTTCTATATCTTCTACAGACTACTCGGCTTGGTACAGGGAGGGGATCTTGTAAAATGTGGGAAAACTAGGGATTTGCGATATAACCTAAATTTTAATTTAATTGCACAAGTTTCGGTTTCAGCCTAAACTAGACGCAGAGGCGAGTATTCGGTTACGATATCGCCCGCAAATCATGTCTCGATCGGACTTTAGTTATAAACACTCCTGAACTCCAACTTGAAATCATTTTTCGCTACCAGAATGAATCTTTCACTCTGCAGCGGAGTGTGCGCTGATATGAAACTTCCTGGCAGATTAAAATTGTGTGCCGGAACCGGGACTCGAACCTGGGACCCTTGCCTTTCGCGGGCAAGCGCACTACCGACTGTGCTATCCCGACACGACTCACGATGCCGCCTCACAACTTTACTTCCGCCAGTACCTCGCCTCCTACTTTCCAAACTTCACAGAAGCTCTCCTGCGAAACATGCATGTGAAGTTCCAGCACACAATTTTAATCTGCCAGGAAGTTTCATATCAGCGCACACTCCGCTGCAGAGTGAAAGATTCATTCTGGAAACATCCCTTAGGCTGTGGCTAAGCCATGTCTCCACCATATCCTTTCTTCCAGGAGTGCTAGTCTTGCATGTTTCGCAGGAGAGCTTCTGTGAAGTTTGGAAAGTTGGAGGCGAGGTACTGGCGGAAGTAAAGTTGTGAGGCGGCATCGTGAGTCGTGTCGGGATAGCACAGTCGGTAGTGCGCTTGCCCGCGAAAGGCAAAGGTCCCAGGTTCGAGTCCCGGTTCCGGCACTCAATTTTAATCTGCCAGGAAGTTTCATTTTTCGCTAATTTAAATTGAATGGGGGTTACAGAATAGTCGTGAATACTTGCAACAAACAAATCTACTGTAATATTTAATACAGTATTATAGCAAAAGTTGGAGAAAATCTGTGAAATTGTTTTCAAACAATATGTACACTTATTTATCTCAATACATGAAAAATAATGAGATTCTGATGCAGTTACCAATTCAATGCTTGGAATGACTTAGACCGTTTTTCCATGTTGCAGCCAGGTCGTGAATTTGCGATTCCTAAGTCGAAACTAATAAATGTGTATTGTTTAGTTACACAGAATTTTCTAGAATGTTAATAATTGGCGACTATTGACATATTTGATCGTACTTCTGCAGGTGTGAAAATGTTATTGACATGGATAATTAGCTGCTGAAAGAAGCAAGACACTTATAAAAATAAAAATATGAATAATCGCGTCTAACGTTCTGGAATTTTAATAATCAAAGTAATTGATAACACAATTTTCCAAATGGATACAAGTTTAGTTGATAGTGTGAAGGATTTCACGACCGGTTGACATTGTAGGTATTATATCTTCTGGGTTGTTCTTTTGGTGCTTCCTGACGTTTCGTCCGCTGCTGCGTCCGACTTCTTCGGAGGTTGTCGGGTCGTGGCTTAGATCCACGTGATAACCAGAGATGATCCTTGTCAAAGATAAAACTATACAATCGAACCATGTCAAAGATAAAAACAGTCATAGATTCTGCAAGCCACAGTCCATATATCGTTGAGTTTCATAGTCTCTCCTTTTCGATTGAAATTATTATGTTTATATATTTCAATCGCTTCTCTATACAACTTTGGATAGTAATTCGTCATGGAAGATAAAACTTCTGTCTCAGAGAATTTTAGTATAAGATTTTCCGATTGTAAGCAGTGTTCCGCCACAACCGATTTTTCCGTTTTTCCAAGTCGGCATAGACTTTTGTGCTCCTTTAGACGTGTGTTTATACTTCTCTTAGTGGTTCTGATGTAGACTTTACCACAGGAGCATGGAATTTTATAAACCCCACTTGCTGATAAAGGAGAACGTTTATCTTTTACAGTTCTGAGTGCTTGGGATATCTTCTTTGTTGGTTTAAAATGGACTGTGGCTCTGCAGAATTGATGACTATTTTTATTTTTGACATGGTTCGATTGTGTAGTTTTATCTTTGACAAGGATCATCTCTGCTTATCACGTGGATCTTAGCCACGCCCTTTTTAGACGGTTTTTAAGAAGCTCTCAGACCCCCGACCCGTCAGTCGGAAAGACTCAGCAAAAGGACAACCTCCGAAGAAGTCCGACGCAGCATCGGACGAAAGTTAGGAAGCAGCAAGATTCCAAGAACACGGCCTTACAACCCGGAAGATATAATACCTACAAGGTTAGTTGTTTCTAAAGGTCGAAAATGTTTATATACATAAATATTCGCTAAATGATGCAAGAAAGTAACATAAGAATAAATGTATTACATACCTGTTCATTAATGCATTGCCGGATTTTAGTAGCAATACGATTTACACTCAAAAGTATGCTTTTCATAAATATTTGTAATGGAATTTCCAACCAATCATATATAGATTGTGTTCGTGTTGCGGCATTCAATAAATGATGGAGGGTATCTGGTGCTTCAGTAACACACATCGGGGTATGGATGGTTGTTTTATACTTTCTACAGCCCCTATTTATATTCTTTCCAGCATTCCCTTCTTTACTCGATGCTGGTTTTCATCTGAACTCTTGAGATTCATGCAATTGCTTTTCTTTGCCGCCGACCGCGGTGGCCGAGGGGACTGAGGCTCTCCAGTCACGGTCTGCACGGCCACTACGGTCGGAGGTTCGAATCCCCCCCTCGGGCCATCGATATTCGTGCCGTCCTTAGTATTAGTTAGTTCATAAGTAGTTTGTAAGTTTAGGGTCTGATGACCCCGTAGTTAAATCCCATACGCTATACAAATATTTGAACATTTTTCTTTGCCTCCAAACCTCTATCTTCCTGGTATACATTCTTCTTTAGACTAGCGTTTATCCTCTAGCCTCTCGTGATTTATCATATTGCACTTGGCGTGAAAATGATTTTACCGTTATCTGTTCTCCATTTTTCCTGCTTCATATTCTGCGTTGTATACTTTCTCTTTTCTTCGATTAAACGTCTATATATCTCCGCCGCGCCTGAGCTGGAGTGGCAGCTGCTACTCTGCTACTCGCCGCTGCGGATCACTTGGCTCGCCTGCACTGTAGGCAGGATGCGTGTGTGGGGTGAAGCTGATAACAGCTCTTGCTGGCAGGCGTGTGCCGGGTCAGCACCTATTCTGTCTGTCTGGCAGCGTCAGCAGGACCACTCCGTGACGCCTAGCTCAGACACGTCTGTTACAGCCTTCTAAACCTACTCTGTAACTTGGCAACGTGAACTACTCTCCTGCTCCGCATGGGTCGTAACCTTTCTTCACCTCCTTAACAAATTGCAAGACAACTGGTTGCTTTGCGGTCTGCTCCTTCAACCCTTTAGTGACCAAATTATTCCCAGAAATTGTAGACTTTTTATGAATACTGTATTGGGTTAAGAAGCCATACATAAAATCATAGTTTAAATCT
This sequence comes from Locusta migratoria, assembly GCA_026315105.1. Taxonomy (NCBI): domain Eukaryota; kingdom Metazoa; phylum Arthropoda; class Insecta; order Orthoptera; family Acrididae; genus Locusta; species Locusta migratoria. Next base: position 839,129,934 of record CM048745.1, on the reverse strand, counting down.
TGAAAGTGAGAGTTTAGCATAAGGGAATAAAAAAATTAGTGGAAACTATTGTTCCTACCGAACTTTGCAGTAACTGGACTTGATAATTAAAAAAAAAGTATATCCTTTATTTTAGTACAAAAAGCATATTAAACATTTAATTATACGAGGCGCGTTCAGAAAGTAAGTTCCGTATGGTAATAAAATGAAATTGAACACAGATACAGAAAAAATTTTTATTGCTCAAAATTATATAAATCTTAAACTACTTTCCCACAATTTTGCAGGCATTTGTCATAGCGTGGCACCAGGTTTTGTATACCTTCTTCATAGAAATCTGCCGCCTGTGTCTTCAACCAGTTGGAAACAGTTTCTTTCAGCTCGTCGTCATTGGTGAAGTGATGACCGCCAAGGAAAGATTTCAGATGTAAGAACAGACGAAAGTCGCTAGGAGCGAGGTCAGGGCTGAACGGAGGATGGTCAAAGCCACTACGGTCGGGGGTTCGAATTCCCCCTCGGGCATGGATATTTGTGCCGTCCTTAGGATTAGCTAGTTCATAAGTAGTTTGTAAGTTTAGGGACTGATGACCCCGTAGTTAAGTCCCATAAGCTCTACAAACATTTGAACATCTTTTTAGTATGTATTTATGCGCGTTCTGAGTCTTCTGCTGCACATTTTGAGTAATCTATTGCTTCAGTGTTAAACACAGATTCACTAACATATTTTGCACTTCTGTGTGGCTTTCTTGTAGTGCCTTCAGTTTTGTGCATTTTACGAAGCATTTTTGTTATGTGAGTTGTTGGTAATGTGATGGATTTTGATGAATATTACTCTGCCATGATACCTCCTCAATCAGGTTTTTGTTTCTCCTAACCATTCAAATTTTTATACAATATTTGTCATGTTCTACAATATTAATTTTGTTTGCCTCTGGCATTTCCGTTAGTATTATTTCCACCTTTTTTCTCTCTAAAAGATGATATAAGGCCAATACTTCCAGCTACTTCCTTTAATGATTTTATTTCTTGTTTGGTTTCTCGAAAGTTGGTGTCGAGAAGAATGAGATCATCAACCACCCCTAAACAGTTCAACTTTATCATTTTTTGTGTTCCAACTCAATGTTCTTTGTACCATTCCCTCATTACGTATTCAATGACACAAAAATAAGTGGTAACAGGTGGTCTCTCTGCCTTAAACCAGTTTTTACCAAGAATTATTCAGAAAGTTCCCCTCTGAACTTAATTTTCGAAGCTTCTGTTAAGGTATCATTAATTTTCACTAGAATCCGAAATGTCTCAAGTTCTTTAACGTATGTGTTCTTCAAATGTATAAATGTATTTCAGGGCTACTTGGTTTGTTTGCGTTAATAAGTCATTATAATCATTGATTCTCCAGTGTCTGAAACCTCCTTTGTATTATCCCAATAGTTCTTAGTCTATTGTTTAAAATATTGGAAAAAATATTTCCCTTAACAAATAATAAATGTTTAGAGACATACCTTATGTTAAATTGAAGCAGAGGAGTTGAATTTTTTCCGATCCAAAAGGTTTCGAACTTATATTCTCATTATAATTCTTTTTCTCGCTGTTACGGGCGTTATCGTTTGCTAGAATAGATCTTGTATGTGGTTTTCAAAGTTGCTTTCAAATTTACTATAAATCCTAGTATGAGTTGTGGGCACTCTTTCATAACTGTTTGTCCTGGTTTCCCCATTGTAAACTCTAGAACCATTAGATTCAAATAAATCTTGTCTTGAACTTCCCGGTTCTTGTCCAGTTTTCATTAACGTGTTCATTTTATGTGTTGGAACATCGTGTTTATTTTATTTTGGCGTTATGTTCTTGACGAGAGTTATTTCAAATGCTCCGATTCATTTGAGTCTGGGTTGGCTATCCACCGAATGTCACTTGGCCTTCTACTACTAAATATGAGTGGAATGGTGAAATTTTTTCTGAAAGACTTTTTCATGCTTTATTCTCAAAGTCTATCAACCACAAGAGCCACAGAGGATAATAATCAGCTGCCACTAACACGTGTAACAGATGACGTTGTGGTACTGTCACTCACATATGGAACCATCTTGCCATGTATTGGTCAATGTAAGACCCTGATCGAAGCAATATATAAAGTGATTTTTTTGGAAGCACGTTTTTCACTTCTTACACTTCGTAATACATTGGCCAATAAATGGTTCTGTTTGTCCACTATATATACCCGACTTTATACATTATACAGGGTGTTAGAAAAAGGTGTCCATTAGTTTGGGAGGAGGTAGTACCCAACAAAACAAGAATAAGAGTTCAATAGCCTACGGTCCGGATACGCATTTTTATACACTTACTAAGATACCTTCAATGTGACGTCAAATCGTGGGATGTGACGTCCGTCCATGGCAGTGCATGCTTCAGCCGCTTGGTACAATCAATCACGCACTCTTTGAAAGGCATACCGTTCTTGTAAATTCTGGCAAGCAATGAAGACGTGGTACTTCAGCGTTTGGACATAGTTGACTACGTTGGTGTGAATAATAGCCGTCAGTGCCCTCTAGCCAAAACTCTAGGGCACTGAGAATCTGGAGGGCCAAGGCAGTGATCCGGATCGGGATCCAGAGGATTGGGAGGGTCAAGGAGTGGGGCCTCTCCGATCAATCTAGCGGTCCTCTAATGTCAGCGTCAGGTATTCACGCATATTGCGAAGGAAAAGTGCTGGAGCGCCATCATGCATAAACCACATCTGTAGTCTTTGATGACATTTGACATCATCCAACAAGGCAAGACCTTAACAAGGAATTGGTGATAGCCCCATTTAATCTGTGTGGTATAACGTATGGCGGTATTAAGTCACCAAGAATGTCTGCCCGTACGCCGATGGAGAATCGAAGAGGACCCCCTCTTTCTGCAACTTCATGCAGATTTTCATCTGCCCAGACATACTGATTATGAAATTTAACAGCGCCATCTCCCGCCGCGACGGTAAATAAAATCTTCGACAAAAACAGCGGATCTACGGCACACTTAGCAAGAGACATTGACAGAACCGCAGTCTACTAAGGTGATCTTCTGGCCCTAGTGCCTGGACGCGTGGAACATGATACGAATAGACTAACTGGTCATGTAGTACTCCCGCACACTGGTTGTAGGTCTTACCTCCAGTAAATCTAGCACGCGCTCTATTACTAAAGTGCGGACGAGAAAAGAGAAGGTCCTGTAAGTACGGGACAGCAGAAAAATCGCAATAGCAGTAAATAAAGCAATTAAGCGATATATCCTCAGCGTTACAATGAATGTGCGGCACAGTATCGCACGCGAAGAAGACTGAAAATACAGTACAGTAAGCCACTACACAACCGCGTGTACGTAACCAGATGCTCCGACTGATGTTATAGTAGATTGCTTCGATGCAGAGAGACATGTAGGCGACAGTGGCATACCCTGTTGACGGATCGCAAGGGCAACTTCTGTACGGTATTTGTTTCCTAAATATTTACTTTGTCACAGAGGTGGACATTCACAACCAAACGTCCTGAGTCATTGTGAACAGCTGTGCATAGCTCAGAAAGCGTGCATTTCCGGATCACGTTTTACTGGACTTTCTTATTGTATTATTGAGTAATAATACCTTTCAAAGTATTGGACACTTTTTTCCGAACACTTTATATACATCTTTAGCGAAACGAGTCGCAGTATTTCCGATTACATGAATTCTACATGGACCCAAACTGAGATCAATTAGCTATTTCTCTGCAATAAATTGTTCTATCCTTCACTAATAAACCAAGTATGCATAAATGGATCGTGTAACACGTTTAAACACCTAATATAAATTGTTATTTTGTTTCAGCACGGGAGTCGTCCGTTTATGACTGGGTGCCATGCATGAGCGGCAACATCAATAAGAATGACCGTACGTATCATACCTAACATCCTACATTGTTACTACGGATTTTAGATAATGTGGTGATCTGAAAACACCTAGAATACCTAGTGAGTTAAATGATACGTAATCTAGTACATCTTTTTTGTGAAAACACCTCAGAGCTGTCATACTGAAATGTCGAATTCCAATGAAGTAAACTCCAAAAGGTTTCTCAGTAAAACTGACTCAAACGCCAGAGAGTGTAAATCTCAAATCAAACTAATAATTTTAACCTAAATGGACGAAGTTGCATAACTGAGTAGTTTCGTGATTTTTTAAAATGATTTATTGTCTGATTACCAGTCAACAGTTGTAATTGTTTTTTTTTAATTTTTATTATTTATTTATTTATTTGCATGATTCGAGCCTTCAGGATCTTCGTAGTTTATACAGCAACAGGTCTGGTTTGACATTGGTGGAAATTGTCATAGGCGAGGCTTGTTGCTGTCTTAACCGCAAAGATACCGAAGACGATCCTGAAAGATTGAAACATGTAAAAGAAAAAAAAGTAACGATGACTGATAACCATAGAATAAATCATTTCAAATGTTAGTGCAATTGCTGACTCTGGCAAGTCGATTATTTCGACTATAGTAATTTTGATTTTTTGCCAATATTTTCCTGTAATCGTTTGATATTTTCTTTTTCTGCCGCGGTGGAGTGGCCGAGCGCTCTAAGACGCCTTGCTGCGGAGCGCGCGGTTGCTCGCCGTCAGAGGTTCGAGTCCTTCCTTGTGTGTGTGTGTGTGTGTGTGTGTGTGTGTGTGTGTTAGAATAAGTTAGTTTCAGTAGTTTTTAAGCCAAGGGTTGATAACCGCAGCAGTTAAGTCCCTTAAATTTACCAACAATTGATTTTGATTTTTTCTTTTGCAAATATCACCTGTCATGTCCTGATAGTTTATTCTTTTTTGAAGTTTATTATTTTTTCCTGTACTGGTTTATCTAAAATAAAGTGACAGTGTCAAATCGACGTCATTTTTGCAAATATCTTTGAATCAGTGCGAGATACGAAAAAGAGGGGAAAAATTGTAGAGAATTTTTCTTCTTTACAAATTCTTTTATTCAGTTTTCGTCTCAGATGAACAATTATTTTCATTTAAATTTCATGCTATCAAAGGTACACTTATAATGTTACTACTGTAAACTAAAGTGGGCCAAAAAATTGTTTTGATGAGGATCAGAAAAGAAATATTCCAAAGGATCCTTCAAAATACTTGGGTGTAACGATTGTGGGAAATTACGGAAAATCCAAATTTGGATTACCAAAGGAGAGTTTGAACCTCCATTCTCTCGAATGCGATTGCAGCTGCTATGCACTGCACCACGTCGAAATATTGTCTTACAGTTTTGTGTATCACAACAATCCGAATTAAATATGTTTAAGTTCTATATTCACTGAAAAAGTACATTACTCCTTTCATAATTTTATGCGTTTCATCCTCTGTTCATCGTTCAGACTATGGTGATTCCTAGAAAGCATTCAAATCAGTTATCTGAAATTTTTTGATAAATTAATTTTCACAATCTCATGATCGCTAGGTATTGTTTTCGCGTATTGTGAAATATGACAGTTTTTATGACAGGCAAAGTATTGTGACAGATATTTAGTAGAGAAATAAAAGTTAATTTTTTGCTAGATATTTTATTACTTTTACTTGTGTTAAGTCTTCCTGCTATTGTAAATGTAGGCTACAGAATTGCATTTACATACTCTGTGGTCAGTGTAGTGATTTGCATGCCTTTTGCGTTGTCGTCAATGTAGTGCAAGAGGCTTTCTGTAAGAGATGGCGACTGAGCCAACTAAGACTTGATTGTTCTCTCAGGTAACTATGAGAGACAAGTCAAGAACAGAAAAAAAATTAAATTGTTTAACTACCGAACTCATTATCTTGGCCATCTCGAGTGGATCATCGGATGGCCATTTTCTCAAGCAGGTCTGTCTCCCTCAGCGATGTATCCAGTTTTTACATCTTGATTTTCTAGGGTTTATCGTGACTTTTGCAGTGGGTATGTACTCCAACCACGTGGATGCTGGGAGTCTTCTTGCTGAGTACATAAATGGGTTTTCCTCCGAATTTCTGGATTTGCAAGTTTCAACACTACCTTTTGAGTCGGATCTCTACGTGTAACAGGAAAAAAAGATCGAATATTTCACATGGGCAGTTATCGGTTGCTTCGGTTCTTCTGAAGAAATACTATAATTGTAGAGGCGCAGGTTGAGGTATGCCAACTAGAGACAAAAAGAGCTTTGCAGGAACATGTAACGACCTGTGACATGCTGCAAGGCTACCTCGCCGTCTCCAGTACGTGAAAAGAGCAATTGTCTGGACTAACTACCAGCTTGCTAACCTTGGACACTCGTCAGCCACCGCTATGTCCCCAGAAAATGGCGGCCAATGTTCCTTTCAGCATGAAACGATGCGTTTGCCCACTTCGAACCCGAAGATGCAAACAAATGAAAATAGACTACACAAAGCCCTTTTAAAATTATTGGTTTTCGAAAATGTTGTTGTTGTGGTCTTCAGTCCGGAGACTGGTTTGATGCAGCTCTCCACCCTACTCTATCCTGAGCAAGCCTTTTCATCTCCTCATAAGAACGGCAACCCACATCTATTTGAATCTGCTTACTATACGCGTGTCTTGGTCTCCCTCTGCGATTTTTACCCCACACACTTCCCTCCAATGCTAAATTTACGATTCCCCGATGTCTAAGAATGTGTCCTACCAAGCGATCCCTTCTTTTAGTCAGGGTATGCCAAAAATTCCTTTTCTCACCAATTCTGTTCAGTACCTCCTCATTAGTTACGCGATCCACCCACCTAATCTTCAGCATTCTTCTGTAGCACCACATTTCAAAAGCCTCTATTCTCTTCCTGTCCGCACTGTTTATCGTCCATGTTTCACTCCCATACAACGCAACACTCCACACAAATGCCTTCAGAAAAGACTTCCTTACACTTAAATTAATATTCGATGTTAGCAAATTTCTCTTTTTCAAAAATGCTTTTCTTCCCAGTGCCATTCTGCATTTTATATCCTCTGTACTACGACCATCGCATGTTATTTTACTACCCAAGTAACAAAACTCATCTACCACCTTCATTGTTTCGTTACCTAATCTAATTCCTTCAGCATCGCCTGATTTTCTAAGACCGCATTCCATTATTTTTGTTTTGCTCTTGTTAATGTTCATTTTATACGCTGTCTTCAACACACTGTCCATTCCATTCAACTGCTCTTCCAGGTCCTTTGCTGTCTCTGATAGAATTACAATGTCATCAGCAAAACGCAATGTTTTTATTTCTTCCCCCTGAACTTTAATCCCTATTCCAAATTTTTCCTTGCTCTCCTTCACCGCTTGCTCGATGTACAAATTAAATAACATCGGAGAAAGGCTGCAACCCTGTCTTACTCCCTTCCCAACTGATGCTTCCCTTTCATGCCCTTCGAGTCTAATAACTGCGGTCTGGCTTTTGTACAAGTTGTAAATAACTCTCCTTTCCCTATATTTTACCCCTGCTGACTTCAGAATTTGAAAGAGTGTATTCCAGTGAACATTGTCAAAAGCTTTCTCCAAATCTACAAAAGCTAAAAATGTAGGTTTGCCTTTCCTTAATCTATCTTCTAAGATAAGACGTAAAGTGAGTATTGCCTCCCGGGTTTCTACGTTCCTCCTGAATCCAAACTGATCTTCCCCGATGTCAGCTTCTACCAGCTTTTCCATTCTCCTGTAGATAATTCGTGTTAAAATTTTGCAACCATCACGTTGCTTTTGGCCGTGGTGGTCTACTGCGTGTAAAAGAAACCATTAGGTGTACTAATTGTAAGACTCACTTCAGCCCTTATTCACTCACAGTAAACTATATAGTTTATGAACATTACCAAAGGAGCGCAGAAAATTTACCACTCGATTTGACCATCAGAACTTTCGAATGCCGCAGTTTTATAAGTCTGACTTTCTTCTTTATTTCGTGGCGAACACACAATGTAGCTGTGAAATTGGGGAAGGTATGTGTCGTCAGTCAAATATCGCAGGCTACAGCAATAATCCCAACAATGAACTACGTTGGCGTGTTGTAGTCTCAAGAGTTCTGAAGCAAGCAGGAGTAAAATATAGGGAGCGTAAGGTTATTTACAACTTGTACAAAAACCAGACGGCGGTTGTCAGAGTTGAAGGGCATGAAAGGGATGCAGTGGTTGGGAAGGGAGTAAGACAGGGTTGTAGTCTTTCTCCATTGTTGTTCAATTTGTACATTGAGTAAGCTATAAAGGAAAACAAGGAGAAATTTGGAGAAGGAATTAAAGTTCAGGGTGAAGAATTAAAAACATTGCGTTTTGCCGATGACATAGTAATTCTGTCAGATACAGCAATGGACCTGGAAGAGCAATTGAACGGAATGGACAGTGTGCTGAAAGGTGCATATAAGATGAACATTAACAAGAGCAAAACTAGGCTAATGGAGTGCAGTGTAAGAAAATCAGGTGATGCTGAAGGAATTAGATTGGGAAACGAAGCAATAAAGGAGGTAGATGAGTTTTGTTACTTGGGCAGTAAAATAACAAATGATGGTCGCAGTACAGAGGATATAAAATGCAGAATGGCAATGGGTAGAAAAGCGTTCTTCAAAAAGAGAAATTTGTTAACATCGACTATTGATTTAAACCTAAGGAAGTCCTTTCTGAAGGCATTCGTATGGAGTGTTGCCTTGTATGGGAGTGAGACGTGGACGATAAACAGTGCGGACAGGAAGAGGATTGAGGCTTTTGAAATATGGTGCTACAGAAGAATGCTGAAGATTAGGTGGGTGGATCGCATAACTAATGAGGAGGTACTGAACAGAATTGGGGAGAAAAGAAATTTCTGGCATACCTTGACTAAAAGAAGGGATAGATTGGTAGGACACATTCTTAGACATCAAGGAATTGTGAATTTAGCGTTGGAGGGAAGTGTATGGGGTAAAAATCGCAGGGGAAGACCAAGAGATGGATACAGTAAGCAGATTCAGAGAGATGTAGGTTGTCGTTCTTATGTGGAGATGAAGAGGCTTGCTCAGGATAGGGTATTGTGGAGAGCTGCATCAAACCAGTCTCCGGACTGAAGACCACAACAACAACAGTCTCAAGAGTTGGAATGTTTCTGTTTCATTGCTAGGCCACTATTGCTTTCGCTGATGCGGTATCACTTCGTATTATTAACTATGAGTGATAATGTTGTTGCAGTCATCATGCTGTCCAGCATCATCCTGACGACTACTGGAGCGCTGCTGGTCATCTTCAACATCGTGCTCATCCTGGGATCCTGCAACGTAAGTACGACTTGGACTAAACAAAGTTTCAAATGTGTTTATACCATTAGGCAGAAACCAGGTTTTCCCATAAAACACTGCACACGAAATAATTCTTTCTGGCTGAACCAAGCAGAACTGCATCGTATTTCTATTCGCATACGTGTTACGCTACAGTTGCAGCATCTTCAGTGAGTCCTATTATTGCTTTAAATTGAACAATAGAAATATTTTAGTTTGTAAGGGTTATTACAAGAGTATACTGTTATTTCTAATATTTACGCAAGAATTACACACACACACACACACACACACACACACACACACACACACACACACACGTGTTGACGTGGCTACAGTTTTCCTACTTAGTCTGTGTAGCTCGTTGTAGACAGAATAATATAGGAAAACTGTAACCGCTTTAACATGCACATATATCAAATTCTTGCATACATTTTCGAATTAACAATACAAACGTATAACATGTACAAACTAAAATATTTCTATTGTTCAATTTAAAGCAATGAAAGGATCCACTGAAGATGCTACAACTGTAGTGAAACATGTATGGGTATAAAAATAAGTGTTTCGATCAATGCAGATCCTCATACAGAAGAAACTGATTATTTATAAAGCAGACACGGATCAGAAGGGCTACTACAACTTCTAGATGATTCAGAGCAACGTATTTCATCAGCCTTATTAAACGCGGAAGCATCATCATGATGCTCTGCCAACCCTATTGGTAGATGCAACGAAGTTCATTGTGGACCACAGTGAGATTGTCAAGAAATCCTGGAATCCTTGGATCCTACATAAGGCTTTGATTGTCTTATCAAAAGTATTCGAACATGTCAGCGTAATGGATGACTTACCAGTACATGTGACGAGAGGCCCACTCACCAATTTAGAGGTAATGAGTTTTGTGGTGTCACTAGAGTAGTACAAAACTCATGTTCAGAAATAGCAGAGTACCTTGAAAGACTTTAGATACGAAGTTCATATTCACATGTTCATTAGTATGTTTCTGCAGAAATTATCAGCATGTATTCATATGTTTGTAATTCTATGGGACCAAACTATGTTGGTCATCAGTTCTTAGTCTTACAAACTACTTAAACTAAGTTAAACTAAGAACAACACACACATCCATGCCCGAGGGAGGATTCGAACCTCAAAATTACTTATTGCCGCTCGTTAATTTAGCTAACGATTGGTTCCTGAAGGCAGTTTACAGAATTTTCGTTTATTCATCGTTAACATGGTATATTGATTCTGTTCTATTCAAATCAGAATGGATGATAACAAATAATTATGTATTTTAGTATAAATTTCACGTTTCTTAGACAATTTTGGTATTGCGGAACCCTAGTACCCAGACATGCACTGGATTGGTTGTTTTATGGTACAAATATTCCCGCCTTTGACCGGAATCCCCCCACGGACAAGACTATTCTAAGAAATACAATTATGGCTCTTTGTTTATGGCATCAGATATACACAATATTAGCAGCGGTGGAGTAGCCGAGCGATCTAAGGCGCCTCGCTGCGGAGCGCGCGGTTGCTCGCCGTCGGAGGTTCGAGTCCCCCCAAAGGTATGTGTGTGTGTGTGTGTGTGTGTGTGTGTGTGTGTGTGTGTGTGTGTGTGTGTGTGTGTGTGTGTTGTCCGTAGGTTAGTTTACCTAGGTTTAAGTAGTTTGTAAGCTACGGACTGCTGACCACGCAGTTTGTTCCGATAGATTTACACACATTTGAACTTGTGAACACAATATTAATAAATAATTTTATTGTAACCCTCATTTACCGACTCCAACGGTAAATCGACAATACTTTTATACTCAGAACATTTAATTTATTGAACAGAATATGAAAGCAAAAGTTGACATTCCATTATATCATCTTTTATACTGAGACAATGATAACATATTGTTAATACAAATAATACCATAATGCTACTTTACTTTATAGATGTTATATAATGTTTATTAATATAGAAAATAGGCCTATTTCGGTACTATGGCCATATTTCATCGTGGAGGTATAATTTTATTACAATTACTGCATATAATTGCAGTCTAAATGTTCCTTAGATGGTGTATATATATAATTATGCTTGTTGGGTTAGTAATTTATTACTGCTATTCTGACAGTTATGTTTGACATAACGTAGGCCTAGTGCAAATAAATAAACATTATATAACATCCACAAAGTAAACCAGCATTTTGGTATTATTTGTATTAACAATATGCCCTTATTGCATACACAATGCTGCAGGTCCAAATGAAATAAAATGAAAACAATGATAATGCAAATTGTTTTATCGATGATGTTATTGAAGCAAATAATTTTAATAGATTACATTAGCAATGACAATGTAAATACAAGATAGCCATGGCGGAGCGGCCGAGCGCATTGAGGCGCTATGTTACGATGCGCGAGGCTATTCCCCGTCGGAGGTTCGAATGCTCCCTCGGGCATGGATGTTTGTGGTGTCTTTAGTATAAGGTAGTGCATAAGTAGCTTGTAAGTTTAGGGACTGATGACCCCGTAGTTAAGTCACATAAGCTTCATAAAACATTTGAACATTCGAAATAAAAGATAATTATAATATTGCAATAAGTCGAATATTGAGAAGTCACTATTTTATATAGATTACTTTCAATCTTACATCACATGGTGTAAATATACATGATACAGAACATGGACTTCGCAAAACAAACATTGATTATGGAAGTTCTCAGACACCTCATGTAACAATTTTGTTTTGTGTACGTACAGTGAGTTATGTGCTCACAATTTGGGTGCAACAATTTTGCCCTATAAATAAAAATGTTTCATTAACGACATTCCCATGTCCAAGTTCAGAAGGAAATTAAACATAACGAGGTATTATTATGTGATATTTAGGTATTAAAAGGCATCGAATTACGTTTAAGTATTACATACGTTTTCCATGCATAAAGATGACAAGATTTGCCATAACCAGTATCAAAATTAAAAACAAACGATGACCGGTTCCGATCTACTGGGTATCCACCCCAAAAAATACCGACAAGCTTTGGGAATTGATTTCTTACATGAAAACAAGAAAATAGAGCAGCAAACATAGACCCTGAATGTCATACCTTTCGAACTACTAGCTTTCGTTCATCCTCGAGACTTTGAACCAGTCGTCATAATAAAATAAATTACATGCGATCTTGACTGCTTCAATTATATTATTCAATTTCTTTTAGATCTCTGCCAATTTCCTTAGGAACAATGTTCCATAAAGTATCAAACGTTTTTGTATTACTCAACCCATAGTTATTTTACGGTGCAAGTACTTGTTTCTGTGACAGTGTCGTCGTCGTTCCCTTCCCCCCCCCCCCCCCCCCCCCCACCTCACTGACCAAGACTTTGCGACCCCCCGGGAGTCCAACCCACAGGTTGTAAAAAAAAAAAAAAAAAAAAACACGCTGCTCTAGAGGAGTACCAGGGACTTGTAGACTAATGACTCACTGCAGATCTAGGACCACTGGAAGCAACATACCCTGTTAGGTTGCCTATCCCACGACAGTTTCTAAATCAGTGTACACGGCGTCAGTGAGTTAAGGTGTGCCATGGTGGAATGGCTGTGCGCTCTAAGGCACCTTGCTATAGAGCACGAGGTTGCTCCCTGTCGGAGGTTCGAATCCTTCCTCGAGTATGGGTGTGTGTATCGTCCTTACGTTTGTTTAAATTAATTTGTAAGGGTAGGGACTGCGAAGCACAGTAGTTAGGTTTTAATCCTACCCGTCCTACACCACCGATTAGTATAAGATAATTAGAAAAATGACCCGTGTGGCTAATTCTCTTAATTGGGTGGGAAGGCTATAGGAAACGAAGCCGATGATGTAGTGGAGATTGTAACCGGAACGTTGCTGTACCTCTTTGGTAAACAACGACGATCGATAGTAATAAAGAAAGTGGAAAGTAAAATTTGGAATAAAATGATTAATGTTTAAATGACAAAAATGCGGAACAAACGGGATGCAGGGATTAATTTTTTAAAAATGAGTAACTTATTAATTTACGGTCGTCAGCTCGTTGTACGAGCAAATAATTTCGTGGGATCTCAATAATAGCAAAGTTAATTAACAACGTGAAATATTACGTAAAATTTGGGTGGGCAGGAAATTAGAGTATGCGCGTCAAATCCGGTACAAAAGACACTGACAATATACTAATTACTGAGAAATAGTTCATGAACACAGGGGTTGAATGTAAGACAATGAAATGCAAGCCATAGCGACGGAAATGCAACATGCAGCAGATCATGCAAAACTCTCACCTTAATACTTACTATTTACAGCTTCAAATAATGATTTGTTTATATAAGTACCAGAAATTATTCAAAAGCGAGTATGCCATGTGCTTTAGCAATAATCAAGATGTAACTGAACTATTAACTGTACTAATAGCTAGCTCGGAATTTAATTAATGACTTGACGTAATAACACTGAATATTCAGAAATGAACTACTTAACCGTCTGATTAACTTTTGCTCTCTCTCTAACCAGGAATTATTAGCATTTCAAACACTTGCAAATGATCACTATACTCACTAATCAGTACTTGCAAGTAAAAATTTTACCTCAAAATAATATGCAATGGAAAACAATCTTTTGCACATTTAATGCAATATCTCTTGAAATTGAAAGTTAGCAGTTTCATTCCACTTAGCAACCTACTGATCAGCAACACTGGCATAAGCTACATTTAGTAATACTTTTCCGAACGAATTGTTATTAATCACTGTCACACTGTCATTAATGACTTTGAGTTTTAATTTTCTATAACTTTGTGAATATTCTCGGTAAAACTATGGATGAGGAAGGAACCTGTCTGGACAATGACAATGGGTAATGATTTTTAAACACAGGTTCACGAATAACAGTGTTCACTATTGAACAATTATCACTAATACACTTGTTAGCTGTACATGCTAAGATAAACTGGACAGATCTTACGGATTTTGGTGTGCGACATGGTGCTTCTGATTGGACACTGTTAACACTTAACTCGCAAACACAGGCTCTTCTTGTCGACGAATGTTAATTACAATTTTGAGCCCGCATTTATTAATTATTTGAGCTGTGCCCGTCTGAGTAAATAATATTGCATGTTCGCCGTCTTCCTCCACTAGTGCCACTCCAACACGCATTCTCCTACATGTACTTTTGCCGTACACCAGTGCGCGCACCGTCTCACTAATACGTATGTTCGCTACTACGTCAGAACAACGATTCTCTCTCGCTGTGCGCCTCCGCGCTACCAGCGATAAAACTCCCTACTCAGATTCTATACAATAGCAAAGCCCTCGCTAAACCAGCGTCTCTTACATCGATATAAATATCATTTCCTTCACAATATTAAAATGAACATACAAAATTAACATCAAATCTATATCTATAAATGTGAATGTCTGTTCGGTGTACGTTTATCACGTCTGAACCACAAGACATAATGAGCTAAAAATTTGTACAGTTACTAATGTCTACTCGGGGAAGGCTTTGGGCACGGTTTTATGGCGATCGGATAGCTATTTATCTATATATATATATTAATGTGTACGCTTATCACGTTCGAACGACAAGACGCAGACACTTAAATATTTGTACAGTTACTAATTTATAGCCGGCCGCGGTGGGCCAGGAGACTGAGGCGCTCCAGTCACGGTCTGCACGGCCACAACGGTCGGGGGTTCGAATCCCTATATCTTTCGTCTATGCGTGCTGCAATATCTTCAGCTCTTTCTGTGTAAGGATAAGCATACGAATAAGGAAATATGAAAATAAATAAATAAAGCAGTAAAAAAGAAATTTATTTTAATACAAATAACGTAGTTTACCAGAATGCCCTAAAATGAAATTAAAATGAATTTGGGCATTACTCTCACCATACGTGTTGATTATTGCAACACAGGCTATAAGGAATAATGTATGTATTATTTATTGTAAATCATTAAGCACTTCACATAATTTTATTTTTTATTTGAATGTTGATTAAAAATGTTAGTTTCTAAAGAAGGTATTGTATTTCATTTCATCCTTCAAAATCAGTCTCATAGCACACTACTGAAAGATAGCTTATCTATCATAATCAACCAACACGCGAGCGGAGCCGCGGGATTAAGCTAGTACTTAATAAATTGCAAAATATGTTTAATTTTGTATGTGGAATAACGTACAAGTTTTACAAATTGGAGCACTTTTCTGTGCATGTTGTGATCTGTCCATGGAGCCTGACAATACTTTTGAGTACCAGCAGTGAAGAAAGTTGAAAGTAATAAAATAAAATTTTACAAAAAATCATAGTGCCATTTGAGGCCACATAAGCACAAATTCTACAAAGAAAATGTGAAAAAAGAAATTTTTTTTCTTATTTCACGAAACAAAGGGTTAAATTAATTTGTAAGCGTAGGGGCTTCGAAGCACAGTAATTAGGTCCAATAGTTTTACATCTACATCTACACAGATACTCCTCAATCCACCGTAAGGTGGCGGAGGGTACACTGTACCACTACTAGGCACTTCCTTTCCTATTCCACTCTCAAATAGAACGAGGAAAAAAAGAATGCCTATATGCCTCCGTACGAGCCCTAATTTCTCTTACTTGTGTTTGTGATCACTACGCGAAATGTAAATAGGCGACAGGAAATCGTGCTACTCTCAGCTTCAAATTCCGGCCTTCTAAATTTCCTCAACAGAAATTCACGAAAAGAACGTCTTTCCTCCAGCGATCTCCAACTGAGTTGCCGGAGCATTTCCGTGACACTCGCGCATTCATCGAACCTACCAATAACAAAACTAGCTGCTCGCCTCTGAACTGCTTCTATGTCTTTCTTAAGCCAGATAGCGCGGAATTATTTTTGGTTTAATTTTTATCCAAGAAACTATTAATTACCTTCATATCATTGCACAAGATCGTAATAAGTGATTTTTTTTTCACAATCATGCCATTAGTTTTGCAATACTGCCATTCTTTCTGGAATGACGTCAAAATGAATGTTTTATAATTTTAATCTGATGAATCATTATTATTAAAACTACATATAAACTGAAATGTATACATATAACTCTCTCAAAAATTGAAGAAAGTTCAAGAAATATAAACCCAACTACGAGGAAGTCTTCAGTATATTTTGTATGAACCTCAACTTTGCATCTGTATGCAACCACTTTGCAATCGACAATACAAGCTAACATTGAGCTGCAATGGGAGCAGGCGAATCAAAGAAATGAAATATGACACTGTACACGAGTTCTTACAGACAAGAATAAAAAAGTAAGCTGCCGTTCTCGTCCTTCTGGAAGGACGTCAGCGCTATCTGGGTTAAAACTGGTCTGCTGCGGGTCCCAAACACTTGAGCAATACTCAAGACGTGATCATACAAGCGTTTTATACGCGGTCTCTTTTACAGGTGAAGTACATCGTCCTAAAATACTCCCAATAAACCGAGTCGGCTGTCCGCCTTACTCACAACCGTCCTTACATATTCGTTCCGTTTCATATCGCTCTGCAACGTTACGCCTAGATATTTGAACGACGCGACAACATCAAGAAGCTCACTACTAATGCTGTATTCGAACATTATGGGATTGTTTTTCCGACTCATGCGCATCACCTTACATTTTTCTACATTGAGAGCTAGCTACCATTCGTCGCACCAACTAGAAATTTTTGTCTAAGCCATCCTGTATGCTATTACAGTCAGTTAAAGACGATACCCTCCCATACACCACAGCATCATCAGCAAACAGCTGCAAATTACAAGTTACTCTGTCTAAAAGTACTATGATGGATATGCAGACACTCAAACATCGAATGAAACTGTGTACCGAGACGAGGCTCGTACCCGAGACTCCTGCTTATTTGGTAGTTAGTTAAGACGCGTCGGTGTGTTCCTGACAGCTGGCCACTGTGCGGTGTTGCAGGACAAAAATTACACAAAGACCATTCGTTTGCTTTCTGTACTTTTCCCTGCAGAGCGAAATATTACACACACACACACACACACACACACACACACACACATACACCGATAACTTCTGATCCCAATATACTCCACCCTTTTAAGATTATCAAGCAACAATGTAACGAATAAAAGCTTTTTCAAAGAGTAAATATAATTTTCAAAAAGTCATTATTGTTTCGCATTTCGCATTATATTCTTCAACTTACTAAAATCTATCAGATTGCTATAAACCTAAAACCTGCCTCAGGTATAAATTAGTAATTGTACAAATATTTAAGTTCAAAATGTTCAAATGATTGTATAGCTTATGGGAGTCGACTATGGGGCCTTACAAACTACCTATGAACTACTTAATACTAAAGACGTCACAAATATCCGTGCCCGAGGGGGGATTCGAACCTCCGACCGTAGTGGCCGTGCAGACCGTGACTGGAGCGCCTCAATCCCCTCGGCCACCGCGGCCGGCAATGTTTAAGTGTCTGTGTCTTGTCGTTCGGACGTGATAAGCGTACACGGAACATTCATATATATATATATATATATATATATATATATATATATATATATAGCTATCCGATAACGATAAAACCGTGCGTAAAGCCTTCCACGGGTAGACATTAGTAACTGTACAAATTTCTAGCTCTTTATGTCTTGTGGTTCAGACGTGATAAACGTACACCGGTCATCACATTTATAAATATAGATAACGTACAAGTTGTACAAATTGGAGCGTTTTTCTGTGTATTTTGTGATCCTGTCCATGGCGCCTGACGGTATTTACAAGTACTAGCAGTGAAAAAGTTGAAAATATTGAAATAAAATTTTACAAAAAGTCATAGTGCCTCTTGAGGCCACAAAAGAATAAATTATCAGAAAACAAAGGTTTAAATTGATTTGTAAGCGTAGGGACTGATAACGACAGTGCTTAGGCCCCATAGTTTTAGGAACATTTATTTAAGACGCGTTGGTGCACTCCTCTTGCTTTATGTTGCAGGAGCGTCGCGCGGCGCTGCTGTGCTGGCTGCTGGTGGACTACTGCTGGCTGGCGGCGGTGCTGGTGGCGCACAGTGGAGCCGCCACGCTCGCCTTCCTCTCCAGCTGCTCCGGCACCGGCTTCGTCGTCGCCGTCGTCGCCATCCCTGCGCTCAGTAAGTCCACTCTCTCCTACTGAACCCACCTGCCAGGAAATCTGGTCTGGGCATCGTCATCATACACTACTGGCCATTAAAACTGCTACACCAAGAAGAAAAGCACTTGATTCATTGGACAAATATATTATACTGGAACTGACATGTCATTACATATTCACGCAGTTTACGTGCCTAGATGCTGAGAAATCAGTACCCGGAACAACCACCTCTGGCCGTAATAACGGCCTTGATACGCCTGGGCATTGAGTCAAACAGAGCTTGGATGCCATGTACAGATGTCCATGCAGCTTCAACACGATACCACAGTTCATCAAGAGTAGTGATTGGCATATTGTGACGAGCCAGTTGCTGGGCCACCATTGACGAGACGTTTTCAGTTGGTGAGAAATCTGAAGAATGTGCTGGCCAGGGCAGCAGTCGAACATTTTCCGTATCCAAAAATGCCCGTACAGGACCTGCAACATGCGGTCGTGCGTTATCCTGCTGAAATGTAGGGTTTCGCAGGGATCGAATGAAGGGTACAGCGACGGGTCGGAAAACATCTGAAATGTAACGGCCGCTGTTCAAAGTGCCGCGATACGAACAAGAGGTGACCGAGTCGTGTAACCAAGGGCACTCCGGCCGCGGTAAACGACGGGACTGAGGCGCTTCAGTCATGGTCTGCATGGCCACTACGGTTGGGGGCTCCAATACCCCTCGGACTTAGAAATTTGTGCCATCTTTAGTATTAGCTAGTTTGTAAGTTTAGCGACTGATGACCCCGTAGTTAAGTCCCATAAGCTATACAAACATTTGAACAATTTGAACAATGGCACTCCATACCATCACGACGAGTGATACGGCATTGTGGCGATGACGAATACACGCTCCCGATGTGCGTTCACCGCGATGTCACCAAACACGGATGCGACCATCATGATGGTGTAAACAGAACCTAGATTCATCAGAAAAATGATTTGCCATTCGTGCACGCCGGTTCGTCGTTGCAGACACCATCGCAGGCGGTCCTCTCTGTGATGCAGCGTCAAGGCTAACCACAGCCATGGTCTCCGAGCTGAAAGTCCACGCTGCTGCAAACGTCGTCGAACTGTCCGCGCAGATGGTTCTTCTCTTGCAAACGTTCCTATCTCTTGACTCAGGGATCGAGAAGTGGCTGAACGATCCGTTACAGCCATGCGAATAAGATGCCTGTCACCTTGTCTGCTAGTGATACGAGGCCGTTGGGATCCAGCACGGCGTTCGGTATTGCCCTCCTGAACCCACCGATTTCATATTCTGCTAACAGTCATTGGATCCCGACCAACGCGAGTAGCAATGTCGCGATACGATAAGCAGCAATCGCGATAGGCTACAATCCGACCTTTATCAAATTCGGAAACGTGATGGTACGCATATCTCCTCCTTACACGAGGCATCACAACAACGTTCCACCAGGCAACGCCTGTCAACTGCTGTTTGTGTATGAGAAATCGGTTGGAAACTATTCTCATGTCAGCACGTTGAGAGGTGTCGCCTCCGGCGCCAACCTTGTGTGAAGGCTCTGAAAAAGCTAATCATTTGCATATCACACCATCTTCTTCCTGTCAGTTAAATTTCGCGTCTGTAGCACTTCATCTTGGTGGTGTAGCAATTATAATGCCCAAGGGTGTATGTGGTAGAGTAAGTTAGTTCTGACACTGGACGACTAGACGATAGGCATCTACACGTACAGAGTCGTGTGGGTGCCAATCCTCTAAGCGTCAAGTCTCAGAACTTATTGACTGCTATAGATATTTGGTATATTGATGATGCAGTCCAATGCCCAGAACTACTTTATTGACTGTGACAACGGGCTCTAAACCCTTCGTTTACATTTAGAAATTCTGTTGCATTTACTTTTATTTCCTTTTTGATTCTCCTGCATCATAAACGAACATCGTTTAGTTCTGGTACAATGGACGTAGAGATATTTCGGGCAAGATATAAATGCGCAGTAAATAAGGTACTGGTGAAATTCGTGCTGATAAAGTGCAGTACCAATAGAAAAGATCCACTGTGATTCAATAATATTCGGAAAATGCAAAGGCAAATGCACTCTCAGTTCAAATAAGATAGTTTTCATTTTTTTTATCAATTACAGAGTCATCTATCGTGAAGGAAAAAAGTGTTTCTAAATATGCAATAAAAAAATAGGGGTCCCTATTTAGGATTTCAAAGACCCCCACCCTCCCACCCTTCCGCGCTGGGTGGAGTGCAGGGGATCGCGCATTATGTTAATGTAAGACCCTGTTTGAGGTGAACATCTTTTATTGCAACTTTTGTAATCCGATTTGTATATGTTCAAATATTTCGAAAAAAGTTTTAAGGAGCTCACCCTGTATATATTCTGGAAGAAAAGAAAAAAAAAAAATAATCGGTTTGGTAACACTTCCCCCGAGCATATCAAAAAACACTTTCACATTTGAAGCCTCTTTTTCCGTTGAGAATGACGTGACGCGTCTTCAAATCGCACATGTGGCCCGATATTCCATACACTCACACTATCATCACGCAACGGTGCGCAACACCATCGGACGACTTGCGGAAGTGAAACACAGCGTTTACGTGGATGAATAGCGCGAGCTTAGTTTGACATGAGCATTGCTTTCGTAAACTGTTCGTACAGAAGAGATT
Organism: Locusta migratoria; assembly: GCA_026315105.1. Lineage (NCBI taxonomy): Eukaryota > Metazoa > Arthropoda > Insecta > Orthoptera > Acrididae > Locusta > Locusta migratoria. The sequence goes on along the minus strand of CM048745.1, from coordinate 839,108,952 downwards.
TCCGGTCTCCGAAAATGTAATACTGAAACATAAAACGTGTTTCAAAATTCTGCAACTGACCGATGTCAGAGATATAGGCCTCTAATGTTGCGTATCTGATCGACGACCTGTCTTGAAAATTGGAATGAAATGTGATTTTTTTTTTCCAATCCTTAGGAACGCTCCGCTCACCATGGGGGGAGGGGGGCGAAACTCTTATGGATTTCCGTTACCACAATCTCAGTGCTCCTTTCCCCCCACTTGGAGCGCTGATGTTATATCAGCCTCACATCCTGCTTTCTCAGTGGTCCATTTATAATTTTCTATATTTATTTTTGTTCTCTCCAAAACAGAAAATAGAATTGTTACACCGTATTCCCGATTACGAGTGTGTGTGTGTGTGTGTGTGTGTGTGTGTGTGTGTGTGTGTGTGTCTCTCTCTCTGTGTGTGTGTGTGTGTGTGTGTGTGTGTGTGTGTGTGTGTGTGCGTGTGCGAGATTTGTTACGTTATTTAATTTTACACCCGATTCTAAGATGTGGTAGCACACTTCTGATTATCTTGTCAAATTAACTCATGACGGAACGAATATACAGTGAAGGGAGCTGAATTACAGAAGAAAGAAAGCAAAACACAAGCACAACTGCCGTACGTAAAATGCGCGCATCACAGTGTCATTCATCTGACGCCAATGGAAGTAGTTAACAGTACCATCAATCTTCGGTACTGCGTATTTGAAATGTCAGCCATGAAGGAAGTCTTGTGGAACTGGTAGTACAATTCGCGGCATTTGAAACTGTGTCCCACTACCTCCGGAATGGATTCAAATCCCCGCTGCGATGTAACATAATCAAACTGAAAGAATGAAGTACAAAATACATGATACTAATGAATATATGACATACTTTTTAATCGATTATCCGATACCCGGTATTGACTAATGTATCCATACTAATGAATGAGATCGAAGCTCCGTATGTTACGCTTACCCGATTTTGATGAAATATGAAGATAGCTTGAACACCAAAGAAGAAATAGACTATTTTAGAGTGTAATTCACGATATTTGCTGATTTTAAGTACGTTGTTGTTACTGCTGTTGTGGTCTTTAGCCCGCAGACTGGTTTGATGCAACTCTGTATGCTACCCTGTTCTGTGCAAGCTTCTTCATCTGAGAATACGTACGGCAACCTACATCTTTCTGAAGCTGCTTACCTTATTCGTCCCTCGGTCTCCCTCTGCGATTTTTTACCCCACACACTACATTCTAATCTTAAGTTGTCGACCGCGGCGGAGTGGCCGAGCGCATTGAGGCGCTATGCTCCGATGCGCGAGACATTCCCGTCGAAACTTCCCTCGGGAATGGATGTTTCTGTTGTCTTCAGTATAAGATAGTTTGCAAGTTTAGGGACTGATGACCCTAACAGTTAAGTCCCATTTGAACATTTGAAAATTAGTTTACGATTCCTTGATGTCTCAGAATGTGTCCCACCAGCCTATACCTTCTCTTTCTAAGGTTCTGCTAGAAACTCCTTTTCTCCCCAATTCTGTTGAGCACCACCTTTTAGTTACGTGATCTACCCATCTAATCTTCATCATTCGTCTACAACACCACATTTGGAAAGCTTCTATCATCTTTCTGTCTGAACTTCTTATCGTTCAGGTGATACTAAAAACAAATTCCTTCAGAAAGGATTTCCTAACATTTACGCTAATATTGGATGTCAACAAATTTCGCTTCTTCAGAAACGCTTTTCTACCCACAGCTATTCTGCATTTTATATCTTCTTTCCTTCAGCCATCCGAAGTTACCTTGCTTCGCAAATAATAGAAGTCATTTACTACTTTTATATTTTCATTACCTAATTCCTTCAGCATCGCCTGATTGTCTTATATTACATTCCATTACCCTCGTTTTACTCTTGTTACTGTTCATCTTATACTTTCCTTTCAAGACACTGTCCATTCCGTTTAACTGCTCTTCCATGTCCGTTGCTGACAGAATCACTATGTCGTCAGCAGACCGCAATGTTTTTATTTCCTCTCCTTTAATTCCCTTTCCAACTTTCTCCTTGCATTACTTCATTTTGCACAATGTATAGATTGCCCGACATTGGGGAAAGGCTACAACTCTGTCTTACTCCCCAACCACTGCGATCTTTTCATGACCTTCCTCTGTAATAATTGCTGTCTGGGTTTTGTGCAAGTTGAATATAAGATCAACAGAATAAAGATAGCCAAAAGTTAATGGAGATACCAAAAGATAGATGCACGAAGCAAAATAATAAAAACCGCTCTCATACCTCAGCACAAGTTCTAGCCGCGAAAAACCTCTGGTCCTATGTAAAATCGATAAGCGAGGCAAAGGTCCAGCTAAACTGGGGGCTGGTGGTAAAAAATAACAAAATAAAAGCTGTTTTAAATTTAACATTTTTGAAGTAATTCACCCAGAAGGACCATACAAACTTAACGCCATTCGTTCATCGCAGAAAATCTTAAATGGAGGACTTGGTTTAGGTCCGCGGCGGATTAGCCGTGCGTACTGGGGTGCCGTACTGCGGTGCGTGCGGCTTTTCGCCGTCGGGGGTTCGAGTCCCCCTCGGGCATGAGTGTCTGTGTTGTCCTTAGGTTAGTTTACCTTAGTTGACGTGTTTGTGAGCTACGGACTAATAACCAAGCAGTTGAGTCTGATAGATTTACAAACTTTTGAACACTTGAACTTGGTATAGGAAACTTTGTTGTAAAGAAGCACCTGGAAGAGCTGTAGACAAACAAGTCGCCAGGTCCAGACAGAATACCAATTTGGTGTCACAAAGAATAAGCAATGACATTGGTCCCTTACGTAGGTCCCATTTATTGCGAATCTTTGCTCCAGCGCAGAGTCTAAAGAGATTGGCAAAAAGAGTAGGATAATGTTCTTTATAAGAAAGGTAATACTACGGAACCACATAATAACATATCAGCACCATTGACGTAAGTTTGCTGTAGAATTATCAATTCGAATGTAGTACATTTTTTTAGCGTGGAAAAGCTTCTGTCAATGCATCAGAACGGCTTTAGAAAGCATCGCTTGCGACAAACTCAGCTTCCCCTTTTCTCACATGGTATAATGTCAGCCAAGGACTGCATTTTTTTCGATTCCCTTTTACATGGGCTTCAAAAGCCGGATTTCGCAAACCGATTTCCCAAATCTGCTTTTGTTTGGTCATGAAAACACTCCAAAATCGCTTATATATATATTAATATAAGAATTCAAGTGAGCTAAAAAGGATAGAACAGACTAACAAAGTGCAGATACGTCTGTTAAAGTGCAAACTCAACATTTGCCACGTCGGACTATGCTGTTTTATTGAGTAGGTAAGAATTTTTGTAGTACAAAATTCAAGACGTCGATCTGAGTGATTTACAAGTAACCCAAGTAGTAACCGCGGAATGCAAATTTAAAACTTTCGTTTGTGTATGATACATTGCACTGACCGTGGTGATAAATCCAGCTCAGTTGCTAATCGTCTGGTTCATTATTGCAGGCACGGGATCGGAGCGAAACGTATCTGCAATTCATTTTCCTCGAATTTCGAATGTTATTTTGCGCCCAGATCTTTAAGCATTCGTAACAGATACACGTTCTTGAGATATGTCTCGCGTGGTACACAGTTTTCCTAGACGTATCTTGGTTCTGTAGTGTCTTCCCCATTCAGTATGACTTGCAGTAGCACCACTTTTTATTAAAAAAATTTAATACGAAAATCCTGACTTTTTCTCGTTAGCATCCTAACGGAAAAACATGTCTCATGTCACGCTTTCAATAAAACCTTGGTTTTATTATTTTTTCTAACTACATTGTGTACCAACTTGACTAAATAATTACATTTGTCAGTAATAATTTCACGGGTTAAAACTTCATGCTATACAGTGGTCATGCTATTCCTTTTAATGAACAGTCCAGAGTCATATGTGCCACCTGCGTAGGCTTCAGGTAATCAAAATCGGGTCACGGAAAGAACATATCTCACAATATCAAGTTTCAGATATCTGCTCTTCTCTGTACTGTAGTATGGTGTGGTACATGTTCGTGTTGTTTCTTATTAAAGTATAAAAACCTCAAAAGCGACGTGGATGACATAGTGGCAAGTAGTTTGACTCATGAGCTCCTAAAAGTGGGTTCCAAGTGTTCAACATGTGACGTCACTAGGGGCTACAAGTACAGCGGGTGAGCCTGTCGTACCTGATGATGCCATTCCAAATCACGTCTCCACGTCTTTGTTAACTTGGGTCTACGTGCGCGATTTTGGAGCGCTGGGCACAGGGTTCGATCCTTGCTGTTGGCAGTAAATATATTCTTCATTGCGTTCACATTCAGGTATAGTTCTTTATTCCCTGTTGTCGCAGCCGAACTGCTACACGTGGATGTACCCTGAGTCGTCCTCAAAGTATTTCGTTGTCTCAAAACAAGCATCCTGTACATGTCTAACGTCATTGTTTAACGAATCCAGAAATGTGGAAGTTCCTTATACAGCAGAGCAGCGTTTACCTTCGTCTTCGCTCAGGTTGACGTCCATGCATACCTGTCGAAGACCAACGAAAGAACAATAATTTCGTAACTTTTTCCTTCAGTTACGACCAGGATCAAAAAGATAAAAGTTTCCAGTATTCTGGTTCAACTATGAACCGTACGTATAATGACGGTAAATATTTTCCTTTATTGAGAAGAAAATATATTATTAAATACGAAAAGAAACTGTCTGAAGAAGCTATACGTTGCACAACATGTAAATTATGCAGGATTCAAATGTCATCGAAAACAGTTCGGTGGTTTGAAGACTTTGGCCTCTAGTGTTAGCACTGTTTTCATTATGTTAAATCGTAGTACTTACAACGTTGTTAGGTTGTTTTGGTCTTCAGTCCGAAGACTGGTTTGATGTAGCCCTCCATCTTATCCTATATTGAGCAAGCCTCTTCATCTCCTCATAAGAACGGTAACACACATCCATTGTAATCTGCTTACTGTGTACGTCTCTTGGTCTCCCTCTGCGATTACACCACACACTTCCCTCCAATACTAAATTTACGATTCCTCGATGTCTACGAACGTGTCCTACCAAGCGATCTCTTCTTTTAGTCACGGTATGCCAAAAATTCCTTTTCTCACCAATTCTGTTCAGTACCTCTTCATTAGTTATGCGATCTACTCACCTAATCTTCAGCATTCTTCTGTAGCACCACATTTCAAAATCCTCTATTCTCTTCCTGTCCGCACTGTTTATCGTCGATGTTTCACTCCCGTACAAGGCAACACTCCACACAAATGCCTTCAGAAAAGACTTCCTTACAATTAAATTAATATTCGATGTTAGCAAATTTCTCTTTTTCAGAAATGCTTTTCTTCCCATTGCCTTTCTGCATTTTATATCCTCTGTACTGCGACAGTCATATGTTATTTTACTACCCAACTAACAAAACTCATCTACCACCTTCATTGTTTCGTTACCTAATCTAATTCCTTCAGCATCGCCTGATTTTCTAAGACTGCATTCCATTATCTTTGTTTTGTTCTTTTTAATGCTCATTTTATACGCCCTCTTCAACACAGTGTCCATTCCATTCAACTGCTCTTCCAGGCCCCTTACTGTCTTTGACAGAATTACAATGTCATCAGCAAAACGCAATGTTTTTATTTCCTCACCCTTAAATTTAATCCCTGTTCCAAATTTTTCGTTGCTTTCCTTCACCGCCTGCTCGATGTACAAATTGAATAACATCGGAGAAAGGCTACAACCCTCCCTTCGCAACTAATGCTTCCCTTTCCTGCCCTTCGAGTCTAATATTTTCGGTCTGGCTATTGTGCAATTTGTAAATAACTCTCCTTTCCCTATATTTTACCCCTGCTGACTTCACAATTCGAAAGAGACTTACAGCCTACCAACCCTTAAAATTATATCAATAAATGTTCTAAATGTCTAATGTCAAAGAATAAACAGTTTTTCCAAGGACTCTTCAAGCGTCTCAGAAGCTATAGAAGAAGAGCTATTGATGCTCAACTGTTACATATTTCGAGTTACATACTTAAAATCCCACCCCCATGAACCATAGATATTGCTGGGGTGGGGTGGCTTGCGTGCCTCAACGATATAGGTAGCCGTACCGTACCGTAGGTGTATCAGTGGAGAGGCCAGACAAACGTGTGGTTCCTGAAGAGGGGCAAAAGCCTTTTCAGTATTGTAGAGGCAACAGTCTGGATGACTGACTGAGCTGTTCTTGTAACATTAGCGAATTTGGCTTTCTGATGCAGTTACAGCGAATGGCTGAAAGCAAGGGGAAACTACACTCGCTACTTCTCCCGAGGACACGTAACTCTGCTGTATGAATATATGATGGCCTCTTCTTGGGTAAAGTATTCCGGAGGTAAAATAATCACCCTTTCGGATCTACGGGCGGGGGACTACTCAGGAGGATGTCGTCATCAAGAAAAACAATACAGGCATTCTAAGTATCGGAGCGTGGAATGTTCTATCCCTTAAACCGGTCGGTAAGTTAGAAAATTTGAAAAGAGATAGGGATAGATTGAAGTTAGATATGGTGGGGATTAGTGAAGTTTGGTGGCAGGATGAATAGGAATTTTGGTCAGGCTAGTACCGGATTATAAATACAAAATCAGTTCGTGGTAACGCAGGACTAGGTCTGATAATGAACAAGATAATAGAAATGCGGGTAAATTACATTGAAAAGCATAGTGGATGTACTAAAGTATCAAAAAAAAAAAAAAAAAAAAAAAAAAAAAAAAAAAAAAAAAAAATTGACGTGAAGCCATCACCCAACACAGTAGTACAAGTTTATATGCTAACTAGATCTGCCGATGACGACGAGATCGAAGAAATGTCTAGGGAGATGTAAGAAATTATTCATACGGTCAAAGGAGAAGAAAATTGTGATGGGGGACTGGAACTCGGTAGTACGAAAGGAAAGATTAGGAAACGTAAGAGCTGAATATGGACTTGGGATAAGGAATGAAAGAGAGGATCACCTGGTAGAATTTTGTGCAGAACACAATTTAACCCTAAAAAACACTTGATTTAATAATCGTACAAAAAGGTTATACACGTGGAAGAGACTAGGAGACACTGGGGGGTACCAGATTGTCTTCACAGTAGTAAATTCAAGGTTTAGAAACTAGGTTTAAAACTGTAAGACATACACAGAGGCAGATGCAAACTCTAACCATAACTTATTGCTTATGAAATGTAGATTGCAACTGGCTAAGCAAAACTGTCTAGAGGACAAATGCGAGATAGTAGAAGAAAGTATAACTAGGGAAAAGATAGATACTACCTACAGGAAAATAAGAGACATTTGTAGACAAGGAGCTGCATGAATATTAAGATTCAAATGTTCAAATGTTTGTATAGTTTTTGGGACTTAACTACGGGGTCATCAGTCCCTAAACTTACAAACTACTTATGAACTAATTAATACTAAGGACGGCACAAATATCCATGCCCGAGGGGGGATTCGATCCCCCGACCGTAGTGGCCGTGCGGATCGTGACTGGAGCGCCTCAGTCCCCTCGGCCACCGCGGCCGGCGAATATTAAGAACTCGGATGGCAAACCAGTACTAAACAAGGAAGGCAAGGCTGGAAGGTGTAAAGGCTATTTAACGGGCCTATACAAAGGGAATAAACTTGGAAGAAGATGAGGTAGCAGCTAAGATACTGAGAGAGTAATTTGTTAGAGCACTGAAAGACTTGAATCGAAATAAGACCCCCGGAGTAGATGATTTCCGTCTGAATTGCTAATTTCGTTAGGAGAGCGAGTCGTGAAGAAATTTTTCCAATGCATGAGACTTGCGAAATACCATGCGACTTCAAGAAGAATATAGTAATTCCAATTCCAAAGAAAGGAAGTGCAGACAAGTGTACAAATTACAGAACTATCAATTTCAAAAGTCATGATTGCAAAGTACTAACACGAATTATTTACAGACGAATGAAAAAACTTGCAGTTTCCGACCTTGGGGAAGTTCAGTTTGTATTTAGGACAAATGGAGGAACACGGGGGGCAATACTCACATTAAGACTTATCTGAGAAGATAGGCTAAGCAATGAGAAACCTACGTGTTCAGCGTTTGTAGATCTGGAGAAAACGTTTGATAATGTGGAATGGAATACTCTATTTCAAATTTTGAAGGTAGCAGGGGTAAAATGTTGGGAGCGAAGAGTTATACTCAATTTGGACAAAAACCAGGCAGCAGTTGTTAGAGTCAACGGGCCTGAAAGGGAAGCATAATTGGGAAGGGAGTAAGACAGGGTTGTAGCCGTTCCCCAGTATAGTTCAACCCGTACGTCAAGCAAGTTATGAAGGAGTGCAAGGAGAAATTTGGAGAGGGAATCAATGTTCAGGGACAGCAAAAGACTTGGAAGAGCAATTCAGTGGAATGGACAGAGTCTTAAAAGGGGCGTACAAGATGAACATTGAGAGTAAAATAAGGGTAATGGAATGTAGTATTAGAAAAATTGTAAGATGATAATTGAATTAGATCAGCTGATAAGACAGTAAAAGTATTGGATGAATTTTGTTATTTGGGTAGCAAGATAACTTATGATGACCGAAGTAAAGAAGATATAAAATGCAGAATGGCTATGGGAAGAAAAGCGTTTCTAAAGAAGCGAAACTTGTTAACATCCAATATTAATTTAAATGTTAGGAGGTCCTTTCTGAAAGCATTTGTCTGGAGTGTAGCATTGTATGGGAGTGAAACGTGCACGATAAGGAGTTCAGATAAAAAAAATATAGAAGCTTTTGAAATGTGGTGCTACAGACGAATGATGAAAATTAGATGGTTAGATCACGTAACTAATGAGGAGGTGCTTAACCGTATCGGGGAGAAAAGGAGTTTCTTGCATATCTTGACTAAGAGAAGGGATAGATTGGTTGGACACATTGAGACATCAAGGAATTGTCAACTTATCTTTAGAAGGAAGCGTGTGGGGTAAAAATCGTAGAGGGAGACCAAGGGACGAATATAGTAAGCACATTCAAAACGATGAAGGTTGTCGAACGTATTCTCAGATGAAGAGACTTGCACAGGACAGGGTAGCGTGGAGAGCTGCATCAAACCAGTCTGCGGACTGAAGAACACAAAAACAACTTTTTATTGCAGATTTCGATTTTCTGGGGTAAAACATAATTTTTTATAAAACACTTTTTTTTCCTTTCATGATAGAAGACGCTGTAATTGGTGCAAATGAAAACGAGTTTAAAATTGTAGAAAAACGATAAAACTCAAATACACATCAGATCAGGAAAATCGAAGTACATTTATTTATTTTTTAATAATAATATCGTGTGAGGCCTCACGAAATCGACTGAAACGCATACTGTGATCATGCTTTCAGGCCGTGGTCAGATTAGTCATCGTACTTCAATGATACTGACTGTACACTAAGTAGGACTAAGTGTTCCTCGATATTAACGATTGTAGAGAAAGAGAGAGAGGATTTTTGATAGGGAACAGATAAGCATACATTTGCTAAGTACGATGAAATCAATCTCTCTCTCTCTCTCTCTCTCTCTCTCTACAATCGTTAACATCGTGGAACAATTGCGTAGAGATGTGTACAGTATGTATCCCTAAAGTACAATGACCAGTCTGACCAAGGACTGTGAACATGATCGTAGTCTGCACACTTCATTCGATTTAGTGATGTCACACAACAGCCTTATAAAAAAAAATCAAATACTTTACTTTTATTTTCCTAGTATGATGTACATTACCGTTTTTCAACGCATGTTCATTTATACCAATAACAATGCCATCCAACATGAAATGAAAAAAGTTTCATACAAAAGATACGAGGGCTTTCCAGAAAGTAAGGAACGTTTCGGCATTAAAAAAAAAAATAAACTAAGTACAAGAAATCGCTTTATTATATACATCTGAAAGAGTGACTACAATACTGCTTTTCCACATAGTCACCAAACAAATTGATGCACTTTTCATAGTCGTGGACAAGCTTTGTAACTCCTTCGTCGTAAAATTCAGCCAGTGAGTCACGGCCTCCTGGAATTTCGCGTGGTCATCACAGCGCTGCGTTGCAGGCCAGTTCTTCACTTTGGGAAACAAGTGGATGTCACTTGATGCAAGATCGGGGCTGTAGTGCGGATGAGGGGAAAATTTTTTCATTTGACTGAATTAAGGAGTTCTTCATTGTGGTTTGCCGCGTGAGGTCGGGCAATGTCGTGCAAAAAAAAAAAAAAAAAAAAAAAAAAAAAAAAAAAAAAAAAAAAAAAAAAAAAAAAAAAAAAAAAAAAAATTGAACGTCAGCTTTCCTCGGTGTTTCATTGAAGTGCTCTTCTAAGACTGTGCAAAGTTCGGCAGTAAGACGCACAGCTTGCCTATCACTAGACACTGTTGGCATGATCCACCTTGCTGACAAGGTTTGCAAACATTTTCGAAGTTTTTGCGGGGAGGTTGTGCGCCCCAGCTCCATGGACTGCTATTTTGTCTCGCAATTGACGTGTTTCACATACGTCTCGTCACCAGTTAAGATTCGATCCGGTAATTAATCACCATGTTTAGGAGGCGTTTAGAGATGTCAAACTTGCCCCCATTCGCTGCTCTTTATGGTGCTCTATAAGCATTTTTGGTTTCCATCGTGCACAAAATTTGTGGTAGCCTAGCTTTTGAGTGACAATATTAAATAACAATGTTCGTGAAACTTGTGGAAAAGAAAGCGAAAGCTCCGTTATTGTAAAGCGAAGGTTTTCACGAATCGTTTCATCAACTTCAGTGAGAAGATCGTCAGTCACAATGCTCGTGCATCCACTCTTATCTTCATAATTAACGTTGATTCGGACATTTTTGAACCCAATACACCATTTCCGGACGGAACGTTCACTCATTATGTTGTTTCGGTACACTTGGCACAGTTCATGATAAACTGCTATATGTTGCGAGGGTGAAGATTGGGGTGAGAGTTTAAAATGGGAAAGTTTAATTTTTAATCTCACAACCACCACTGCGAACCAAATTCCTAAACATGCAAAAACACTGGAACTGCGATTGCTACTGTTTGACTCGTTTTCTAGGGGATGATATCACACGTTTGCAGCTTTCCTTTCCTGCATATGATTTACAAAAAAATTCATAATAAAGTAAGGTCATGTGAGAAAAGGGGTGTACTAACTACTATTTTTGAAAACACGTGGAAGTTCACATTATGTTGTTTATTACACCATATTAAAACCCTGTGGCTGATACGTCTGTACGTCGACACAATTATCGAATAAAGGTATAGCTCGTGAGCACCCAGACAAAATGAATATTTGTCGCAAATTGTTTTCACACCATGTGCCTGTCTCAAACACCGTTATGTTCATGGCTATGCGACGACACGTGTTACATTAACAAAACACAGTCACTTTAATGCGACGCACACCTTGTTCCACCGGCTAAATATTCACAACACACAGTAGCACTCGATAAAACTTGGTCCAGTCTACGACGAGCAACCACACTTGGCAATTGCCACACACAAATCTATAGTCTCCACATGGAGATCCACATGCCGACTGCGTAGAGCGACGCCGCCCGGCCAGCTACACCACTCGCTTCCGACTCGTCACTTCCTGCCCACGCGCGCGCGCCAAAGCCCAACTGCCGGGTTTTTTCCCTACGTCATCAACTTCCCCATGTGAGCTGTTCTAACCGACTTGCCAACGCCCAGCGCTCAGCCAATACGTTTCTAAAACTTTACTTAAAATCAAAATAATTACACTACACATCAAACAAATTTCTTCTTAGTTTTTTATATTGGTATAAACATCCTTTGTACTATTTATTATAATCGTGGAATTTCTTATATCACAGATAAGTGATTTAACTGAATACTTAAAGATAAAATACACAAGATTAATTGAAAGTAAATGAGAAATAGTTAATATATTATTTTTATAAACAAACATTGCCATGCTGGTTGTGTAACTGTCTTGTATTCATTGGTAATTTATTACTTTTCATTGTCAATTAAACATATTACGCCAGATGTGACTATATCAGCTAATGTATTGTTTATTTATCAACAGGCTACTTTGTAATGAGGGCCTTAAAGGTTCCTAACTGCAACGTATTACTTCAAATGCAAGTAGAATATTTCATTTCACGTTGTGCACTGCACTGCACCTGGCACTCGCCATTGTCCATCTCTCCCCTCACCGGAAACGAACCTGGAAAATCCTAAGCTGGAACAAGCCTATGGCCTAACTATTAATGTTGTCACCCAACTGCGTACATACATTGCTACCATAACTATTAAGATTACAATTGTGTAATATTTGTGTAACATTGGCATGGTCAATGTTTGCTGTGAACGTCGTACTGTTTAATTATAAATTCTATTAATTACCAATATTTCTATTGGGCGGTAATCTCACAATGTTTTAGGTTTTTTGCCAACGCAAACCCTATCACAGACCGCACCTTACAACTGTGGGGATTTTCGATTACAGCGCACTTTTCAAATTCGAATATCGAAAATACCAGAAGCCCAGAGACGTTCATGTTGTTACAGCAGGTTTACGACTGACCTGCCGAGCACACACATACTAAAATATACGCGATCGGCGCGCTTCTAGCAGCGACGACGGAAACGTTCCCTACTTTCTGAATAGCCCTCGTAGATTTGTTTTTTGGAGAATCGAAATGTTCAATAAAAAGTAGGGGTTCCTATTAAATATGCCAAATCCACGCCCCTCCCGCCCCGGTGTGTGGTGCAGAGGGCTCGAACTTTGTAAATGGATGAACTCCTTGGAGGTGAACAACTTTTATTGCAACTTCTTTTAAATCCGATTGTATTTTTCCAAAGATTCCAAAAAACAGTTATTAGCGCATCAGCTTGGATAAGTGGCTTCACAGATAACATCTTAAGTGGACTTTTCTGTGGATGATGTTGTAGTATATGGAGAAGTTGCAACATTTAAGTGTATCGAAGTACAGAAGAATCTGCAGCGTATATCCTCCGGCACATTGCGTGAGCTAGCTTGCGGAGGATAGGTTGGTGTCGGTGTTACCACAGAGTAACATATATTTGTCTGTGGTGTTACCCATCCAGGCGCCCCGGGCGAGTCGCCCTCTTGGCGCTCTGAGGGGGCGTCAATTAATTACGTCAGGTGTTGGGAGGGGGTCGAACTGAATCCACCAAATTTCACATGGTGGAGAGGAGGTCTCGGCACATCTCATGTAATTTTTTTGCGCAAGAAACAGTGCAAAACTGGGCTAAATAAAACATGTTTCACGTCTATAATGTGGATGTATCCTACAGAATAATACTTATTGCGGCTATGCAAACATCACATAGTAACACAGTATTTGGGAATTGGAACGCAACACTCGCGGTAGGAACAGTGCAGGCCACCCAAGCGCACAGTGGTCCCAAATACCAAAAAGCTAGCCAAAAGTCGAAAACGTTACAAACCCAGCTGAAAATGTGTAATTGGCGGTTTCGGGGTCGCTGATTACAAATTTGAAGTCAATACTTAGAAAAACAAAACTGAGGATGAAATACGACGGAAAATCTCTCAAAAAACGTATTCGAGTGAAAGTCTGGAATCGGGGATTTTTGGGATCGTTGATTACGAATTCGAAGTCAAAACAAAGTGGCGGCTCCAGTATAGTTAAAACTGCACCAGGGCGAACATTCAAGAAATTTCTTTCCAATTTCCCATATAGAGATTAGTGTTTGTACACATTCTAATATTGGAAAATCAAAAAAAATCTAATTTAGGAAATTGATTATGAATACATTATATATGAAAATGTTTGTCTGTAAATCTATCGGACCAGACTGCGTGGTCATCAGTCCGTAGCTTACAAACTACTTAAACATAGGTAAACTAACCTACGGACAAACACACACACCCATGCCCCATGGAGGACTCGAACCTCGACGGCGAGCAACCGCGCGCTCCGCAGCGAGACGCTTTAGACCGCTCGGCTACTCCACCGCGGCTATGAAAATGTACGGATGCTTCAATTTGTTTGACATCTCCATCTCAACAATGTTAGTTGATATTCTCGTTCAATACAGCTTTCACAAATACGAAGATTTCCTCTCTTGTGAAAGAAATTTCTTCGGTTTTATCCAGAGGTTCCGTAGATAATGAAGGAATAACATTAATAGGAAATTGTTTTGACCAGTTTACTATAAAAAATATCAGACGGTAAAATAACGAAAAACTACTGACAGAGCACACATCATCGCATAAAAATTATCACTGAAACCATAGTCGCAGCTAATTTTTGGATATGATTGGAAGAAATGTCTAAGGAACAATTTCCATTCGGTTTAAGAGCAGGAGTCGACACGAGTTTTGACTTACTGATTTTTTCAACAGGACTTCTCGGAACGCGACCATGAAAAATACCTCTACTTTGATTAATTATTTACTATTTCCTACGTAGTCAATAACAATTTCAAGCTACACGTTCAAATTGTACTTACTTTCTGGACAAGACCTAATTTTCCATAATCCCAATCTGTTAACTTTTCGCGATTCTACACATGTCTGAACTTTGTGCTGCTTTCGACGCTCGACGAGTAAACAGTGCGGCAGGCCCTATGATCGAAAACGAAATCCAGGTAGGGACGATCCCCCTTTATTTACTGTCGTAATACATACTAGGTGTATCAAATGTTCAAAAGTTTGTAGAGCTTATGGGACTTAACTACGGGGTCATCAGTCCCTAAACTTCCAAACCACTTATGAACTAGCTTACACTAAAGACGGCACATACATCCATGTCCGAGGGGGTTTCGAACCCCCGACGGGGAACGGCTTCGCCCATCGTAGCATAGCGCCTCAATGCGCTCGGCCGCTCCACCACGGCACTAGGTGAACCACTGCAACTAATCCAACCATTAAGTCCCTAGAATAACAACTTTTATGTTCTACTTTTGGCCAGCTTTTAGTGATTTGGGACCACTGTGCGGGGCCTCTCTCAGACTGCGTGAATCCCAGGCCAGTCCGCTTGGCTGCAGCCATACGAGCGTTCTATTCACGCGCGTTTTTTTATTTTTATCTTTATTTTTACTGCAGCACTACTTCAAGGATTTGTGCTGGAGCAGAGGTAAATTATAGTTACGTTCTGTTAATAAAATACATGTGATTTTTAGTTTGTTCAAGAACGTTTTTTCTTTTTCAATACCACAATAATTATAAATTATTTTAACACAGCTTTAAACTCTATTAACTCACTATAAGCTTATTTCGGCCTTTGGCCATCATCAGGTGTTCTGTAATACAAGTAATGTAGAAGAGTTGTTACGTATATTCTTATAACATAATTACATAAATTTTTTACAAAGTTTTACTTACATTACTTATAATATTGTTGTTGTTTATTTGCTGCCCAATTGATTATAGAAGCTGATGTAATGCCTATCTGTATATGTGCAGCAGCACTAATAATATAAGCACTAATCTTATAACCAGTGCTGCTGCACATATACAGATAAGCATTACATCAGCTTCTGTAATCAATTGGGCAGCAAATAAACAACAACAATATTATAAGTAATGTAAGTAAAACTTTGTAAAAAATTTATGTAATTATAAGAATATACGTATTACAGAACGCCTGATGATGGCCTAAGGCCGAAATAAGCTTATAGTGAGTTAATAAAGTTTAAAGCAGTGTTAAAATAATTTATAATTATTGTGGTATTATACGTGTCAATCAAAGACATACTCCACACTGCGGGCCCCAGAGAACGAAAATTTTTCCTTTTTCCGTTTTTCTGAGGCAGAAAGCTTTTTGTCAATTGTTTCCCACTTCTGGCATGATTTAATGATCTTTAAAATTATGGCGTAGACACTGTTCTACTTCGCGACCACAACATTAGATCTATAACAAAATCAGCTATTACTAGACATAACTAGAAAAGAAAACATGAACTAAACGAATGGTTTTAAATCTACCAGAAAATCAAAATGTTGTCCCCGGCACGACACTCTTTTCAGTCGCTACGATTCACCACGGAAACACGAACCTTGCCTCCGCCTCGTACTAACAGTTACTGTGATGTGGGTGTAAATCGTAGTGCTGCCAACATACGCAGTCCAACACACAGTATTATTTCAGAACGTTAGGGGAGTATTCTCCATGAATGCAGTTGAAACGGTGGAATTAACTCTTTAACTATTAAACGACAGCAATTATTTAAATTTAGACAATTAATCAATTGAACTGTCTCAAGGACGGAACCAAGGAAGGGCTGGAAGGGTAAACCACACAGTCATGTTCCAGAATGACACTTTATTTTACTCAGGGATATAATAAAAACACCGGACAATGTATTAAACAGGAGGAACACTCTCCACAATCAATATGACAATAATTCAGATTTCGAAACCAACAGTAATTGGGTATTTAAATAATTAAATGGACAAGGCCTTTTATACGTTATTAGGAGCACAAAATAACCTGATATAAATATATATTTAGCTCAGAAAGAAAATAGCTACACAACTTGGAAAAGGCAGGCCTACTTATCCTTTTGAAAGGTACAATAACACAGTTCATAAACCTACCCTTAACACTTAAAAGACAAAATGCAGCAATTAACAATAAATAGGTAATAAGGGTAAGTACCCACTCATGCTACTTGAATTCGTTATTTGAATAATGGGGTAACCTAAAGGCCAGAATCGAGAGTGTTGCACAAGTAGCAAACGCAAGCCAACACACACTAGAATAACAGGTGATACAACAGTAGGCCTCATGCACGAATTATCAATCTGACAATGAACAAAATTTCACACACATTATTTGGTGACTTAAGGCCTATCTCGTGCAGAATTCATCATAATTAATCTAAAAAGTAGTTTCACCGACCAAGAGGGAGGTGTCCTCAAATGTGAGGACAGTGAGTACGAAAACTACTACATTTTACACGGAACATCTATTAATAACATCAAAGAATACGTGAAGAGTGTACACTATTTTGTATTTTTCGTACAGTGAAATTGTTTCAGACACTCAGGGCACCCGGTAAGTTTACACTTTTCTCAAATGTAACGTGTTTTCCGTCGGCAGTCCCGATCATGACACCTCTTGACATCGGGATCACCTGACTTGGCTGGTCAGTGTTACACACCATCGAAGCGTGATTCGTTGGGTACCGAATGACAGGCTTTCTTTCTTTTTCGGTGTACAGACAACAATTTCCTTTCATCTGAAGGCCTTCCTCTATTCTGTCTTGTAGCGCCTCGGTTGCACAGTGGTAGAGTGCCAGGCTACAAATCCAAAGGTCGCGGGTTCGATCCCCGCCAGGTCCTAGGATTTTTATCTGTCACTTTCCAGTTCATTCACCTCTGACAGTATTGTTCATGTGAAAAATACCGAGTAGCACCGTGGTTCGGAACCCACGTTAAACTGTAGGTCCCCCTATAACTGGCTGGCTAAGTCAGTTCGAAGGTCGGAGGAAGGCAACGGCATACCACCTCCAAACAGGACCATGCCTAGTAAAGCACCGTGGTGTTCAAACCAATCTTCGGATTGTTGACTGCTTTACCTTTTAACCTCTACTTTCCATTTCTTTATGAGGCCAACGACTAACACTACTGTTTACGAGACATTCTAGCATTCATTATTAGTATTCGTATGAGGTACCTGTGATTTTACGATCACCTCAGACGTAGAAGATAACAGGAAAATGTAAGTGTCCCCATTCAAGGACGCTACGCATGAGAGGGTTAAGAACGTATGTTGAATGAGTTTGAATAATATTTTATTTTCGCAAGATGGATGATTGTAAATTGTAATATTGATGGCGTAGTACGGGAAGCCGGCGCTGGTGCTAGCTAGCCGGCAGAAGGGTCGCGGTGGCTGCGTTGTCGAGCTATCACCTGGGCTCTCCGCCACAGCGCACGCACAACATTCGCTCACCGCCGCGGATGGGCGGACTCTGGTCACGTAACGCCACGCCACTTGTTGCGAAACCTGCGCACCTTTTACAGCAGTGGGGACAGTGTGTGTGACGGGGGGGGGGGGGGGGGGCGGCGTTTCGTCATGCAGAACTGGCCACCCATCCACCCAGCCTCTACGGGCTACTGATACCTCACCTTTACAAACAAGGTACTATATTAATGCAATATATTCAATGGACACGACAGAAACTTCAGCCATCAATCATAAACACTGCCCGGCAAAATAAAAATAAATAAATAAAAATGGGAAGACGACTGGTGTGCAAGAAAAAAGGAATACGAATAGATTGCCTTGCATTCGCGGATGATATTGTTTTACTGTCAGAATCATTAGAAGAGGCAGTGGACCAAACCGAAGAACTACAGAGACAAGCAGCTAACACAGGTCTACAGATCTCTATCCAGAAGACAAAATATATGACAAACATCACGGAAGCTCCTGGATGGATCGCAATAATAGACAGGGGGAAAATTCAGAAGGTGGAAAAATTCAAATACCCAGGAGAATGGATAGACAGTGGACTGACAGGAAAGGACGCAATGGAAGCACGAATAAACAAAATTAATTTAGCATATAAACTAACAATCAACATCTATAATAAGAAGAATATTTCTATCAATGCAAAACTGAAACGTTACCAGTGATCCCCCATGAAGCTTTATATGCAGAACAAACACTCAACCTAATAAGAACTGGAGTGATCAAGAGGCTAGAACTGGTGGAACATAAGAGTCTTAGGAGAATATTAGGACCTCGAAGAACAGAAGACGGTCACTTTAGAAATCGATCCAACCAGGAACTCTATTCCAAAATAGAAAAAAATATCCAATATCATTAAGAATGTGCGAGTTCTTTGGACACATTTACAGAATGGACCAGGGGAGGTTAACACAGCAAATTTCACAGTTCTTGTTGTACAATAGAAGCAAAATACGGTGGATCCAAGAAGTACAAAGGAATCTGGAAGAAATGGGAATATGGGATCAAGAAATACACAACAGGGTGATTTTGAAATAAAAAATTCAGGCATTTGCAGGATTTGAGGACAGAACTAGACCGAGAACGAAATCATCGTGGGCAGAAGAGCGAAGAAAGATGCAAAGTATGAGAATGAAAGAATACTGGAAGAGGAGGGACAACGGAAGAAAGGAAGCTGATGTGAATTAAAGTGGTCCAAAGATGGTCGAAACGAAAGAAGAAGAAGAAGAAAAAGAAGAAGAAGAAGAAAGGAAAGATTCCCTCTGGTATAGAGGGACAGCGGTTTGAACGTAGTCCATCAACAGGTAGCGTAGCGTAGTGACGTAGCTGCCAGAGCGCCATCCGTGTGATCTGTGTAGGGAATGTTTGCAGCCATGGTTTTCAATTCACCACATCTAAGACCAGCGTGATGCATTTTTGTCGTCGTCGGACGGTCCATCTGCTTCTGGAGCTCCATCTTGCTAATGAACTGCTTCAGGTGTAGGAGACATCTCTATTTCTGGGCATGCTTTCACTGCCCGGCTTACTTCGACGCTTCACCTTCGCCAGTTTAAACAAAAGTGCTGGCGACACCTCAACATTCTCGGTTGCCTCAGCCACACTTAAGAGGGGGCTGCATGACAACACTCTTGCAGCTCTCATCGTCTTTGTTCAATCCCGCCTCGACTTATGGGAGCATAATGACTCGGCAGCGTCTTCAGCATTACGTGTACTCGCCCCTATCCTCCATTATGGCGTCAGGCTGGCAATGGGTGCCTTTCACACTAGTCCAGTGTCGAGCCTTGTTGTAGAAGCCGGGATCCCTCCTCTACGACTCAGTCGACACCTGCTAGCATCGTACGTCGCCCACGTTTCGCCACGCCACATCATCAAAACCGCAGTCTTCTTTATCCGTTTTCTACTCACCCGCCCCACGACGGCAACCCAGGTCCCTTCCCCCTCCCTTCCTCCTTCCACTGTCCTCCCCGATCGCCTCCTTGGTCCCTCTCTCACCTGCGGATCCACTTGGATTTGGCTTGTTACTCCCAAGGCTTCCGTTCCACCAGCGAGGCTTTGTCGCCAGTTTGCGGCAGCTATGGACTCATTCTGTGAAGCAGAAACTGTCTACATCGATGGTGTTGGTTTGAAAGCAGTCCATCTCCTGACGGACTGTCCCATTTTAGCCCCCTTGCGGCAGTCTTTTAACCTCTCAGGCACCCTCTCATTAGTGTTAGGAAACAATGCCTCCATGGATGTGTTACGTTTTATCCGTGCTGCTGGTTTTTACCATACTATTTAATGGGGGAAGGGTAGGGGTGCTTTATCCTGATCTTTCAGGTTCCACCCCACCACAACTTTTACATCATTTTTAGAGTTTTCTGCCTACTGAGCACCGGTTTTTAGTGTGTGCAGCGTGGCTGGCTAATCCTTTATTATCGCAGTGATCAGCCAGCCATGGACTTCCGCTGGAAAATTTTAGTTGGTTAAGCGCCCTGTTTCTTTGTTTTGTTTTTCTCATTTGTGATGTTAGAGAAATGTTCACTGTTGATCTGTACTCCTCATGGGTTTACATTCTGTCTTCAGCTCCATACTTTCTTTTGTCTACATTACAATGCACGATCGTTGCTAGGAACAGGGGACTAATGACCTAGCAGTTTAGTTCCCCCTAAACGCAAATACAACAACAAATACTTAAAATATGTCTGACTTAGCATTTACAGATAAATCTCCTCTGTGCTGCTGACAAGATACTTCCTTCACGTCCGACCATATGGTTTACATTTATCCCGAGATGCACGCGTGGTACATCAGTACCGCTTCAGCTATTGACCTGTAAATGTAATAATTTCATGTACTTCATGTGCAGCAACAATAAAGAGTGAACGAATGGGTAAACTCTAGGAGTCTAAATGTCAAATGTTTGTAAATCTATCGGACCAAACTGCGTGGTCATCAGTCCGTAGCTTACAAACTACTTAAACCTAGGTAAACTAACCTAAGGACAAACACACACACCCATGCCTCAGGGAGGACTCGAACCTCCGACAGCGAGCAACCGCCCGCTCCGCAGCGAGGCGCCTTAGACCGCTCGGCTACTCCACCGCGGCGTCTAGGAGTCTGTACTAAGGTATAATTTCAGCAGTGTATTCTCCTTCAGTATATCCATCTGCCCGAGCAGCGGTAACCATTCATCCCTAAAGGATGTTAAACGTCAGTATTGAAAAAGTGAAAAATCTGTGGTTGCATGGACAGTTGAATAAGGTCGCCGTGGAATCACTTTCTAACACCAGTCCTGTTTCTTTCACGTTCTTTAGTGAGAAAGAAGGTGTATTAGGGCATTGAAATAATTAAATAGTGACGAGAGAAAATTTGTGCCGAACCAGGATTTAAACCCGGTATTACGACTGTGCTATCGGCATCACGCCTTCCGTCTGCGCCACATTCCCATAAGTCGCACTTTACGGACGAATGGTTTACTCTCCTCACTTGCTCGCCTTACCGGATTCCGGCACGAGGTTGAACGAATAAACTGCGTCTGACCTTGCTATCGCGTACACATTCCTTCATCAGTTAAGCAGAATTCCAGAGGCCGTTATCGTGAAGTAGCATCACTGCACGCATTCTTACTGGTCCTTTGTGTCTGCTGGACGTTTAGTTGTCAGACGTGGTAACTAGAACTCTGGCAAGTAGTTCGTAGTAAACCACGCCGTCGATATTCTACCGGAAGCGCTATACAAACTTCTATGGATGCGCCCAGATCTTTGTACATGAAGTTTCTGCTTTTCTTCGGGCTCAACAATTCTGTTCTTTTCCGCCACCAGTAATGCTAGAAAGTATATTAATATGAAGCATTTATTAAATCGTGTATAATCGTATGTGTCTCAGAGTGAAATATGGTGGTTGCGTGTCTATTGGAGTTGGTGGGTCGTGCATGTGTAGACAAAGATGGGAAATTCACTTTTGCCGGTTCCAAGCGACAGTGTTCTAACATACATGGTTTGCGCTTGAAGGAACCTTATAGCCTGGAAATAATGGCTCTCGTTTGCTTGTAGTTGTTGTGATCTTCAGTCCGCAGACTGATTTGATACAGCTCTCCATGCCAGTAGAGCTGCATGTCCTCGGAAGAAGTAACGACTGTAGTTTCCCCTTGCTTTCAGCCGTTCGCAGTAACTGCATGGCAAACCCATGTTAGCTGATGTTGCAAGGCCAGCTCAGTCAATCATCCTATTGCCCCTGTAACTACTGAAAAGGCTGCTGCCCCTCTTAAAGAACCACACGTTTGTCTGGCCTCTCCACAGATACCCCTCACTGTGGTTGCACCTACGGTACGGCTATCTGCATTGTTGAGGCACGCCAGCCAACCCACCTCGGCAATGTCTGTGGTTCATGGGGGTAGCTCGTTTGCTTATGTAGAATTAATTGCATGCTAGCACTATCGGTGATAAAAACTTGCAACAAATGGAATAAATCTCTCTCAGTAACTCACTATTATAGGTACCCATATGAAGTCTAAAGTCGACTGCCGCCGTTCCTGGCTGCAGCTATAGTTATGTTCGTTGCAAATGTTTTATTGACTTGTCCAAATTTCACTCCTGTTCGGATTGCACTGAATCTATCGACTACACTGGAAGAAATTTTAGCTGATGACGCAAGAGCTGCTGCTCGAGCCTTTTATTTGATCGACGTGACCAATTTGTCAAAGGACATTTAAGCTCTTTTTTGTATTCTACCCTATCTTTTTAGCTGTTTTCATATAGGCTTATTATCCTTTGGTATATGTCAGTTTTGATTCGGGCGCTAATGACCTCAGCAGTTGTGCGCCCTAAAACCACACACGCACACACACACACACACACACACACACACACACACACACACACAAAAGAAGGCTTAGTAGAGGGAGAAAACTTGAAAAATGTTGAAGACTAATTTGTTGTGTGATGTAAATATTCATAAATTTTAACTTAATTACTAGAGGTCTGCATTATGTCAGATTTTTACCGGCGAGTCCCGCTCGCCCCTCTGGCTCTCGGGAGTACGCGGCCGAGCGTCCTCTTTAACCGGTTGCGGGCAGCCGATCGCCAGCGCTCGGCCGAGCGCGCCGAACGCTCGGTCGGTCCCCAGTAACCGGCGCACTCAGCGCCAGCAAGCCGCACTTCTTCAGACTGGTTAGATTAATACTTCTTCCATAGATCATGAATACGACCCTTCGTCATGATGTGGAACTTGTCAGTATAATAAAAGGTGCCTGTACAAGATATTACATTACACAAAATGTTATGACACAAATATGTTTTGTATTATTTTTATTTTTAGTTTTACTAATTTATATCTAAAAATTCCTCCATTGAGTAGAAGGAGTTGTCATTCAGTTATTCTTTTAATAAATTTTTAAATGCTAGTTAGCTATGTCAGGTTTTGATGCTGTTTGGTAGGTGACCGAAGATTTTTGTAGCAGCATAATTCACCCCTTTCTGTGCCAAAGTGAGATTTAACCCTGCATAGTAATATCATCCTTTCTCTTGGTGTTATACCTATGCACACTGCTCTTACTTTTGAACTGGGTTTGCCGAGGCGGGTTAGCCATGCGTGCTGCGCACGGCCGTTCGCCATCTGGGGTTCGGGTCCCCTCTCAGACATGGTTGTCTATGTTATCCTCAGGTTAGTTTACCTCAGTTTAAGTTGTTTGCAAGCTACGGACTAATAAAGCAGTATAGTCCGAAAGATTTACAAACATGTGAAAATGTGTGTGAACTAGGTTGGATAATTAACAACAAATTTCATAAGTGAATATATATACTCTGAAGTAACTGTGAGGATGCCTAAATCCTTAAATAGATGTCTCCAGAACGATCTTGGGTGCGCTCCAGTAATTATTCTGATTACACGATTTGGTGCAAGGAATACTTTTTTACTCAATAGTGAATTACCTCACAATATGATGCCATACGAAAGCAGTAAATGAAAATAGGCGTAGTAAACTGTTTTACTGAGATTCTTATCGCCAAAATTTGGTAAAAACCCTAGCTGAATCCAAACGTTTTAGCAGACAATCAATGTGTTGCTTCAAGTTTAATCTCTCATTAATTCACACATCTAAAAATTTTGAAAAACTCTGGTTTCCCTTCAAAACGAACGAATAATTTCGATGAACCTTAGCTACAGACTTCTGTTCAAAGTCTGAATTTATTACTGGAGTTGTGCCATTTACTATACGGAACTGTATATGCTGTGTTTTATCAAAAGTTAATGAGAGTCCGTTTGCTTAGAACCACTTGTGAAAGACGTTATTTACGATTACATCAGTTAGTTCTCGTTTTATGGATGTGATTACTATACTTGTATCATCAGCAAAAATAACTAATCTTCATCAATGTAGAATGGCAAGTCATTAATGTATTTCAGAGATGAGAGACCACCGCTTCATATTAACAACTTACTTATTTCTTTTACAAATGTCTTTCGTTGTTTACTCAGTTCTATAACCCACATACTACAACTGTATATGTCACATTTGATGTTTGATAGTTGTAAGTTTAGGAATTGATGATCTCACAGTTAAGTTCCATGAACTTTACAAACATTAAACATTTTTAAATATAATTTCTATGAGTTTTACCATTTTTATTTTAAGTCTTATGTATTCCAGAAAATTCCCCATTACTGTATGTGACATGGGGAATTTTCTGGAATACATAAGACTTAAAATAAAAATGGTAAAACTCATAGAAAGTATAAAATTCAAGAAGACCTGTCTCAAGAAGAAATTTTTTAAATATTTTGCAAACTACTGGAGTTTCGACCATTGAGGTGATCATGTCTTCCAGTAACTGCAACGTTAAAAACTGTAGTTTCTGTATGTAGTATTTTGTTTGTTTTGGTAGACAAGCGGTAATACAGTAGTCTAATCTTGCGTTATGTGCAGCGTATCTCCTTGTAGTTATCAGACCACAGATCAGCGTTTAAAGAGCACATTTTGTTCTTTAAAGCACATATTAGCTTGGACACCATTGTCAACCGTATTTTGTCGGCCTTTTCTCTAATATGCCGCGATACAGTGGTGGGGTGCGGAAGAACATCTTCTATATTGATTTTTCCATACGTGGCGCGAACATTGATGAGCTCCTGCGAATAATTCTTGAAGCCAATCTTACTAAAAGTATTTAACGGTAGCAAACCTAATCCGCCCATATCGACCAACCTATCAACAAGAACTTTCTTTATGCTACTTGGTACTGCAAGTGGTCTGTGTAATTATGCTCCGCATTTACTTTTGCAGTGCCAAATCATATCTGTTGTGCTAGACTGGTACGTAAGTATAGTATCGCATGTGGTACATTGCACGAAACCAGCAGAAACCTGTGTGACAGGATCCACTACAAGTACAAAAGATTTCCAAGCTTCACTTTTCGGCTCCTCTTCCGGCGTGACTTTCTTCTTCAGGACTAACGAGCTGCTCCTAATTGTCTCCACAATACTTCTTTTTGTTTCATGAATGGAGCCTTTACGACCTGTAGTTCGTTGATCCACAACGCTGTCTGCGCTGCTCAAAGCCAGGTCGGTTTCTAATGCGATTCCACAGTGTTGAGAGCTCGGCGGTCGCGCTGTCACCGGCCGAGACTACGAGCGCGCTCGAGCGCCCGGCTGTGCTCGACACTTCCGCCGGTAACCGAGAGGCGGAGGGCGACCGGCCACATGGGGCATTAGACGGGCGCAGCCGTGTCGCAGCGTGGGCCTACCCCAGCCGTCGAGCGGCGGCACGGAACGGGAAATGCTCGAGCGGTTATTTTCATCGAAATGCAGAGCTCTATTAATTACACAAGTTTCGGTTACGGTTTGGGCCACAGATCATGACTTTGTCGGACTCTTAACTGTTCGCAATCTTCATTGGCTGTCGACTTGCTGTACGAAAACAGTCTTAATTTATATTGAATGTCGTGTTTTGGTAAAAGGTGAGGTCTCAAGTCCAACTGTTTTATGCCCGCAGGTGCCATCACGTACTGCCACCTGGTGGTGGACGGATTCGCCCAGCAGCTGCGCGAACGCCGCCGGTCTCGTCTGGCCGCCGCCAACTGCGAGAAGTCCTGGGACTGAGGGGGGTCTGGGACCGACAAGTCCTGGGACTGACGGGTCCCAGGTGGGCAGCGAACCTCTGGTGCCACTGGCTGCACCCTGACCACGTGACAGCCGTCCTGTGACTGCTGGCTCCCGTCGTGGAGCATGGAGATAGCGTCAGAACTGGCGCCATACCAAAGGAACTCCGCCACCCTGCCCTCTACCTCCCAGGAGACTACTGCTTGAACACATTTCGCCTGTAAAAAAAACATGCTCATAGTATGAAAAGGAACGAGACAGGTCAGACTATGTGTGTATGGTGACTGCTGGGAGTGATAAACGATTGTACTGCTCTGTTATCAACAGGACTTCAGTGACGTGTTTTGGAGCTCCGTAAATAACCGTAGAATTCACCGTCCCACAATTTTCGACCGACCCATTCGACTGTTTGAAAATCAAGTGGAAAATATAATTTCTTCCCCAGTTTCTGTTGTGTTACCTGTCAAGTGCTTATTATGGAGTCATGTGTTCAGATCTGTAACCTTTAACGGGCAACAAATGACGCTGCAGTATGAACTGAGCAGTGACTGTTGGTTGTTATAAGTTGTTCAAGAATCGTAGTGTCTGTACATATCTGATATCGCCAAGTACACACCTTTCCATTATAGGAATATGATGTGGATTACGTGTAGTATATTGTCCTAGAGTTAATGTTAAGTTTTATGTGTACAGGACATGAATACTACTGCTTGTAGTAATAGTGAAATAAATACAGATATTGATTAATTGTATTTCTATCTACTAGACATTTATTAAATACATACTCTTACTATTCTTAGTGAAAACTCAGTTGTATCTAACCACAAGCAGAAGTATCACTGCCTTCATCCTCGTCCCCCAGTATTGTTCAAAACGTGTTGCTACAAAAATCATGGAAACAATTATATTAACATAATGTAAGCTTTTGGTAACTAAAGGTAGTTAATTACTCTCGTCATAAGTCTTATATTGAATCTGTGACCATGTTCTGTTAAGTATGACACTCTTGTCTTGGTCCATAATAGTTGGCTTCTGATGTGCAGATCTTAATTGTTGGTACATTTTTATATTTAATCGTATGGTAATTTTATACAATTATACATAACAAGGTAAGTTCAAACTTCTAAGTCAATCCTTGTCAAGCATTCAGTTAAACCAGGTGTGAGAGCGAACAAATCGTCAGGAATGCTACGGTACGAATGAAGAGGACAGCGTTCGACCAAAAGTTCTTCAGGTTACACTCATACAACAGTCAACTGGTCCAGCCCCACTTGTGCCTGAAGTAATTGCAGCAACCATACCCAGTCATCGTCCTGTTGATGCGACAACAGAATTGCTTCGGTAGGTCAAAACCGTTCGTGGGATCAAGATGGTGGGCACTTGTTCCCAGTGTTTTTGTTGACCACTCATGCCTCCAGTTTTCAATCAAATCAGTTGCCCTGCAGTGCCACTTACTGTTCTTCTTGATTGCAGTGGCTTCTGTGATGGATGGCAGAATTCTTGGTGCAGTGGCAGAGATAGTGATGAGAAGATTTTCTTAGCTTCCTTTAGTAAAACTTGCTTCCTCCTTAAGTGACGTGGAGGGATGTTACTCGGCATAGTTAACAAGTGGCATTAGAGACAATAAACACGAAGCCCGCATTATGCAACTTAATATTGAAGGCATAAGTTCTGCCAAATGATAATATCTACAAAAACAACTGCATGACCTACACGTTGTTGTTAGTAGATGCTATGTGTATAAAAGATTTATCTGATGGTGCCAGTAAACCGAAAAGTGTTAGGAGAAAATGTAATAGTGACAAAGACAAGATTATCTGATCTATAAAAAAAATCCTTGGGTGTAAAGCAAGGGATATTATTAGTAATGGATATAATTATTTGAATTTATATCCGTACATAGTGAATTTCTGTGTTCAAAACTGTGAGTCTACTACAGTGTGTCTGTAAAGTCATGGACCAGTTTTAATCGATGGCAGGAAAGCAACAGAACCAGATGAAAATGTGAAACCTTAATCAATTTGAGTTCGCTTTGTCGCTCAACAATCATCCATGTCACATTCTCGTTCATTCAACACATTTTGAAGGATATTAGGTGTACCGAAAAGAATATTGTCTGATTGTCTCCTTTAAATGGCCATTGTCGTTGATATAGACACTGTACAGACATTGCTTCACATTAATCCACAAGGGGGAAAAATGCGTGATCCTTGTTACGATGCCTTAAATCTACCCCTACCTTTCCGACATTGGCTAAATGTATTTAAAAAAACTCGCGAACAATTATGACGTAGCGCCTTCGTTTTGGAAGTTACACCTTCACTTTCATCTGCCATTTGTAACACAAGATAAAATTGTGAAATTAGTAGGTAGCTGTTTGACTTCACTGTTTTTCCGCAGAGAAACAGTCCTATATTTTATTATGCAAGACGGCATACTATAGGAGAAATTATGTTCGTACTGAGTGTAGGCAATATCATTCTCAGCAACCCATAAGCCGATGTTAGAGCGATTAACAAGACACACACATGGAATGTGGCCTCATCACTGTCCTCTATAGCAACTGTTCATTATTATCATGAAGATTTCGTGAAGCATATAGTCCAGGAGTTTTATGCAGTCGATAGGAAAATATAGGGGAGAGTTTAAACGTTTTCCACTGGTCTCAGTTTGATGTCCTAGTCAACATACTAAAAGCCCCGATGCTCTGGGCTGTAACAATTGGAAATTATTGAACGACAAAAAATTAAACTCTTAGTTTTTTCACCAAATTACAGAAGAAGAATTGAAAAATCTTTTTAGCAACATATATTCCAGTCAAGGAGCAGTCGCAGGTAGCATCTGATACTTACGAGATACGTTCACGAAATATCTTGTGAGAAGATTTCTTATAAAACACTCAACACTTCAAAGTTGCCAAAAGTTTGTGGGGAAAATCCTGAAGAATTACAAATTCATTGCTGCTTAAAATAATACCATACAAATAAATTTGTTCACTCTGTAATGACATATTTATTGGAGATTTAATACCATATTTCTTGTTCGTACTTCCCAACTGAAGCATATGAAAAACATTGGCACGCCTAGCCATTATTCGAATGTACATTGAGAGATTTTTACAAGCTAGTAAATTTATTATCATGGAGTGCAGAAATTGTTATGAACCTTGAAAAGTAAGAAATGTGAAGACGTAATATTTATTATGAATTTTAGCCACACTTCTTTTTGGATAACATACACTCCATAATTGTATCTGAAAATTGTGTTGTTGTACTCGTGGTTTGTCTCAATAACCATGAAAACAGAATTGCAATGTGTGCTTATTTGTGTTTTAATGTAAAAGTTTGATGGAAAAGAGGTAAAATGTGAAAAAGGAAAACTGTTGCTATGGAAGAGTATTGCTGTGCCTACATTATTCGTTACTCTACCAAAGCTCCGGTGGAATGGCCGAGCGCTCTAAGGCGCCTTGCAGCGGAGCGCGCGGATTCTCCCCTTCGGAGATTCGAGTCCTCCCTCGGGCATGGTTGTGTTGTTTTGTCCTTAGTATAGTTCCAGTTAGTTTAGGTAGATTGTAAGCATAGGATCTGACAACCTTAGTACTGAAGTTCCATAGATTGCCAAACATTTGATTTTAAACTGCTGCAAGTTTTGTATACTTATAGTTGCTTGTCCTCATTTCATTTAGAGGTATGCTGTAACTGAAAAACTCCCAAATATGGCTATACCTAGCCGAAGTGATCTGGCTGTTAATTCTGTAAATTATCTAAATACAACATACAACATAATTAGAGTACGTATATGTAGTCAGAATAAAGATATTTGCTATAGTAATGGTTTGCTAAGGAAAATGAGCAGAACAAATCTACATCTACATGGGATACTCTGCAAATCATATTTAAGTGCCTGGAAGGATCGTCTAATAGGACGTTGATCCCACAGAAGTTTGAATACATGTCCAATCAGTGACACTTCTTTCAGCAAAAATAGCGAAAATTAACAGTTCAAACTCCTAAAACAACATACTTGCTGAAGTCTCGCATCAACTATTAAATCATATAATGCTGAAGAATGATAGGGAGGTCGAACATATGCATGTATTTTCATTTACAAATCAATTTATCGCGAACATGCTTCATAAGCATGGTGATCCCTAAGAAATGACATCTGAGCAGTGTTAACAACAGAGAAAGGCGAACTTATAAATTACGATATTAATCCCGTGCGGAAATCAAAAATTACATACCGTCAACGCTAAAAATACATCAGTTGGTGATTGATAAAAAAAAATTCTTAGGTGCCAAGTTAATGCAGCTGCCTGTTCTGATAATAATCTACACGTTTATAGAACGAATTATGTAACTGAGTTTTTATCTGGTTCGTTGTTCTTGATTCTAGTTTCTAGATTTAAAAGGTAATATTATTAGCGACTAAATTTTATTAATTAATCTGTGGTGTCGCACAAGTACAAAGTGCGCGCCACCTACTTTCGCCGCGCGCCGCCATGCACGCACGGCGCGGCGTTCTCACGACGACAGCCACGAGCGCCCTCTGCGACAACTCCGCTCGTGGCCACCACTGAAGGACATCGTCCACTTCGGACTGAGATAGCAACCTTCGTAATCAGATAGGCACCAGTGAAGACTTTACTATCGTACAGGCACTAGGCAGGCCTCTAACAACTATGTATCAACATTCTGCAGTACTATGTAAAAGTTAAGTATTGTTACATTCTGTGCAATATATATCTCTTTCTAATTTACTCTAGTGTTTATAGTTTCTGGCTGCTCCCTTCCGTACCTGCACCAGCGTGCTATTTTTGTTCCTGTGTCGGGCTCATTCCACTCGGCCCCCGACACCTACGACGAGGCTGGGACACAAAAGCGGCGACGAAGTTGGGACACAAAATAATCCACTGTGTTTCAGGAGGAATATTAAAAATTTAAGGGTGAGAGTATGATGAATTACAAATAAATAATCCATATGACAACTGTCCAATTTTTATCGTTTTTACAGAGTGTTTTGAAGTCGTGCTAAAGCTTACATTGACGTTTCCATTGTGAATTGTTGGCGAAATTTTCTGTACTGTAGTGTGTAATCATGTCGCAAGTGTTTACACATGGTGAGTATGCTGGTACGGTATTTTTCTCATGGAAATCCTGCTGGTGCTTGTAGAGACTGCGGCATCGTGTTTCCTAACAGCAGAGTACCGGATTGAGAATGTTTACTCACTTTAATGTGTGATACTAGTACAATGCCAAGCATTCATGTTGCATTTCAACGTCTAAATGAACAGCCTGTGGGTTCAGTAGAATACATCCAATGTAGAACGTAGATCTTCAACAAGAACTCTTAGAATTTCATCACGTATGGCTGTTGCACTTAGAAGAGTATGGCGAACATACACGGGTTACATCCCTGTCCTGTATATCTCATTCAGCGCCCTCGAGCAAGAGATGGATATAGACTATTCGCATTTTATGGTTAAGATACTTGAAAAATCGCGAAGTAATCCCTTTTACTCGTCACTGGTGAAGTCACTTCTACTCGCAACGGTATGGACAACAGTCGTAGATCACATCAGTGGTCCGAAGAACGTAACAACAAATAGTTCAGACAGGAAGAGGATAGAGGCTTTTCAAATGTGGTGCTACAAAAGAATGCAAGATTAGATAGGTAGATTGCGCAACTAATGAAGTACTGAATAGAATTGGGGAGAAAAGGAATTTCTGGCGTACCTTAACTAAAAGAAAGAATCTATTGCTAGGACACATTCTTAGACATCAAGGCATCGTGAATGGGGAGAAAAATAGCAGAGGGAGAGCAAGAGATGAATACAGTAAGCAAATTCAGATTGACGTGGATTGCCCTTCTTATGAGGAGGTGAAGAGGCTTGCTCAGGATAGAGTAGGATGGAGAACTGCATCAAACCAGTCTCCGGACTGAAGATTGCAACAACAAGGCGGTCCGAAGAAAACCCACATGCCTTTGTGGAGATACACTTTGAAGAACGCTTCTTTAATTGTGTAATGCGATGATCAGTTAACAGTGCTTGTTGTTTCAACTCATCGTCGTACAATACCCAGTTAGCTAAAATTTCTTGAAAACGAGGCTTCCAGCATTATTGTAAGAGATTCCTTTGGCTACAAGAATGCATTTATTCTTTCGGCATGACGGGGCTCCTGGACACTCCCCGGAAAATGGATTGGTAGATATGGGCACCACTTTTGGCACCCAAGATACCCTGATCTTACCACTTTCGAATTTTGATTTTAGTTCTTTGCATTATGAATAGTGAAGCCGTCATAAAATACAAAAGAGCTACACGTGGTGTCATCAAGAGAAATGAAAATTTCATTGACGTTGGTGGTGATTTTTTTTAATCAACTTTGAAGGTCGTCATTTCCATTTCTTTTGTTTGGGTTATATACTAACAGCTGTATCTCTGCACTCAAATAAATTGGGCACGTGGTATACGGCATGTATTACTTGGCACATTCCCACGGTCGCAGCACAGGCCAGTGCTGATATCAGTTGGGATTAAGATTCCCCTAATAAGATCTTTTCCGAGACCCAGGTGGAATTTTAATAAAGCAGACTGGGAGGCATTTACTTCCAAATTAGAGGACAACATTAGATTCATTCCTCCTACAATAGAAAATTATGACAGATTCGCTGGACTCCTTAAAGCTATAGCTAAAGCCTGTATACCTCGAGGCTACAGAAAGACATATATTCCGGGATGGAGCCAAGAGTGTGAAGACCTGTATAACGAATTTATCAACACTGAAGATTCAAACACTGCCGACATCCTACTGAACTCCCTTGATAATGCCAGAAGAGAGAAATGGGTGAAAAAAGTTCAGAGTTTAGATTTCACTCACAGCAGCAGAAAGGCTTGGTCACTTCTGAGGAAATTGTCTACCAAGTGTATCAGAGAAAAAACTGCCTCCCACAGACCCTGATCCTTCCGACATAGCCAGAGACATCGAGAGACTCATCTACAATCGTATTGTTCCCATTCTCACTGCTAATATCCCTGTTGAACAAGCTGGTTTCAAACAAGGCCGTAATTGCTGTGACCAGGTCCTAGCACTGACATTTCATTGAGACTGGTTTCGAAAAGAAGTGTACCACTTCCGTTGATTTTCTGGATCTCTCGGCAGCTTATGATACCGTCTGGAAGAAGGGCCTCCTAGTGAAGGTTTACAATCTCATTCCTTGTCCTACTTTATTGCGACTTGTGAACTCAATGCGAAGTGGCCGCTCATCAAGATCTATCTCGGCAACACGGAAAGTGGGTTTAGACAGCTTCACGATGGCCTCCCCCAGGGTTCGTTTCTTGCTCCCATTCTTTTTTAATGTTTACACCGCTGATATTCCAGCTACGCAATCTAGAAAATTCATTTATGCCGATGATATTGCCATAGCGTCACAACACAGAGACATCCATATGACGGAAACTACTTTAACATCTGACCTAACTGTTCTCAGAAATTACTTCGCAATGTGGAAACTAAAGCCAAACCCAAATAACACAGAAGTAGCTTGTTTCCATCACAATAATAGGATGGCCGACTATAAACTTAATCTCTTTTGATGGTGTTCAACTTGAACATAATGACCATCCAAAATACCTGGGAGTCATCTTGGATAGATCTCTTACTTTTAAGTACCACCTTCATAAAACAGCAAAGTTAAAACTAGGAATAACATATTGCAGCACTTAGCAGGATCATCTTGGGGAGCCAGTGCTAAGGTTTTGCGTACAACAGCTTTGTCCCTAGTTTACTCTGCAGCTGAATACTGTTCTCCTGTCTGGCTCAACAGTGCTCATGTGAGAGACATTGATGTACAATTAAATAGAGCAATGAGATTGATCAGTGGCACTCTGATGGCTACACCACTTCAATGGCTCCCAATATTATGCAACATCGTTCCTCCTCATCTAAGACGGAAGGAAGCCTTATTGAGAGAGTATTAGAAGATCTTGTCCACTCCTGAGCTTCATATCCTGCAAGACCTTGCACAACCGGTAAGCCGGCTGAAATCACGTAAACCACCTCTTAAAACAGCTGTGCAACTACGTGAGAGTGGCTTCTCGCCTAAATCAAACTGGGAAAGAACTTGGGATTCGTTTAATGGAAAAAACAGCATCTGGATAGACGATCCCTCTAAGCAGCTCCAAGGAATGGACCTTCCCAGGAGAGAATGCTCTTTGATCAACCGCTTCCGAACTGGTGTTGGTCGCTGTAACTATTGGAAATTCAAATGGGGACAGACAGACGACCAGTCATGTGACTGTGGAGCAGACATACAAACGATGACCCACATAATTACTAATTGCCCGTTACGATCATTCTCAGGAGGGATGACCGAACTCCATATAGTCGGTCAGGAAGTTGTCCAGTGGTTAAAGGAGTTGGACTTGGCTCTGTGACAGAGTTATGTTTTATCTTATTAATTGGACACTAGTGTATCTTACTAAAGTATTATATGTAGCTGACATTATACCATACGATATATAATATATATATATACTGTAATTCGCAAATGATAGTTAAAGAAAGGATAGGAAAGAAAGGATTGTCAGTGACCGCATTTGGGCATTGATATTAAGCAATGGCGACAAGTGAAAATGTGAGACGGACCGGGAATCTAACCCGGGTCTCCAGCTTCGGGCCAGCGGTCGCCTTAACCACTTGGCCACCCATGCTCGCCTCCCGTACGTCTCAAATTCCCACACGTCGCACGCTATGTTTGTATCGTCCCTATTGTCCATGCCCTCTTACACTCGCCATTACACTTACGTGCGAGGTCGGACGTATGACCGCATCTGCGGTGAAATAACTGAAACTAACGCCGTCGTCGTGTGTAAATACTTATTGTATTGGTGTGGTGTCTGTTCTTTCGGACGTCTGAAAATTTGCAATTACCCTAATAGCATAAGTAGCTGAACTCAAACGTTTCAGCAGATCTTCAATGTGTTTTTTTTTTTTTTCTTTTTCCTTTTTTTTCCTTCCTGTGCAATCCCTCATCAATGCATGTACCTAAAAATTTGGAATATTCTACCTTTGCTACAGATTTCTGATCAAAGTCTATATTTATTAATGGTGACATTCCACTTACTGTACGGAACTGTATGTACTGTGTTTTATCAAAATTTAATGATAGTTCATTTGCTGAGTACCACTTAATGATTTTCTGAAAGACGTCATTTACAATTTCTTCAGTTAGTTCTTGTCTGTCAGTTGTGATAATTAAGCTCAATAAATTAGCTTACTATGCCCATTTTCATTCTCTGCTTTCGTATGGCATCATTTTCTGGGATAATTCATCATTGAGTAAAAAAGTATTCATTGCACAAAATCGTGTAATCAGAATAATTGCCGGAGCCCATCCAAGATCAACATGCAGACACTTATTTAAAGAGCTAGGGATCTTCACAGTAGCTTCACAGTATATATATTTATTTATGAAATTTGTTATTACCAATGCCACCGAATTCAAAAGCAATAGTAGTGCACATAACTACAACACTAGGAGAAAGATTGATTTTCACTATTCAAGGTTAAATCTACTTTGGCATAGAAAGGGGTGAATTATGCTGACACAAAAGTCTTTGGTCACCTACCAAACAGCATCAAAAACCTGACAGATAGCCAACTAGCATTTAAAAATAAATTAAAATAATTTCTGAATGGCACATCCTTCTACACTATAGATGAAATATGAAATATAAATTAGTAAATCTTACAAAAAAATATTGTGTAAAAAGTTATAATTTTTAAAGACACCTTTCATTAACCTGACACCTTCCACATCATTACGAAGTGTCGTTTTCATGATCTATGGAACAACTACTAATCTAAACTAGTTGTATTTCTATTTGTGTTAGAGATATGAATTGGGCTTTGGTAACTCTTAATTTTTCAGGATCTCAACATTTCATTTCTTCCAGCAATGCTTACGCCAGAGGAATGCTGGAAAAGGGTCTTTCATCAGTAAAATTTCTATTAGAGTCAGAAATTTGACAAGGTGAAAGGTAAGTTGTATGTATTTCATGACCAAATTACTCCCTGGTTCCTGTTTTCCTAAGTCTAGTAGCTACAGACGCTTCTGCCTTCTGATAAATATCCTACCTAAAAATATAGAAAAAAATGAGTTAATGTTAAGAGAAATAAAAACGAAATTCTTCTCCAATGTAGAGTGACAAGAGTTACACAAAATGTCGTGTTGATGTCACTAACAATGAAAAGTATAAGTAGAAGATAATTATTCATTTATTATTTATCGTATGGCATATGACATCAGCATATATACAAATATAATTAAACAAAGAACAAGAATATATATACAAATATCAGTAAAAGATTGTACAAGAGCTCATTTTAGGTTCATGTGAGTGATCAGTGATATATTATGACAGAACACTTGGAATTACGACATGTGTCATGTGAGACAAGCTTTTGGCTACACATAAATGTCCAGATCTTGAATCCACTTAGTAGCCTGAGGTGTGGCTTCTATAAAGTCCTCAGCAGAGCCACTATATTTTCTTTTTCGACACACTCTTATGATGTGGTCCAGCGTCTGCTCAGGTGCTCCACAATCACAACTTGGGCTGTACGTGAGACCCCACTTATAAAGCATGGCATTACATTTAGTATGGCCACTTCTAATGCGATTGAGCTTAGTCCAGTCTTTTCTTGCGAAGTTGGACCCTTTTAGTTCTTTTGATGGATCACTTATGAGGTGATGATTACAGACTGAATTCTCCCACTCCTGTTTCCAGTTCTCTTTTAGGTTGAATGTGACATCTTCTCTTATATAGCAGTTATTCCATATCGGCTTTCGTGATTTCAAACGGTAATTTGGCAAATTTTTTATTACATCCTGCATAGGTAAACATTTTCCTTCATTTCTTTTTACTATTTTTTCCCATTCTTTAAAAGATGCTTTTTGTCTTCTTAATTTTGGTGGAGCTATATTAGCGATGACGGAGAGCCACGGTGTTGGAATGGACTTTAATGTGTCGGTGATTATCCGCACGGTTTCGTGGAGCTGTACGTCTACCTTATTGGTGTGGTGGCTTCTCTCCCAGACCGGAGCACAGTATTCGGCAGTGGTGTAGACTATCGATGTTGCTGCTGTTCGCAGTGTGGATGCATTTGCACACCAAGAACTTCCCGCCAGTTTTCTAATAATATTATTTCGTGTTTTTAGTTTCTGGCCAACATTTTTAAGGTGTTCTTTATAGGTGAGGGATCTATCAAGTGTAATACCCAGATACTTAGGATGAAAGTTGTGTTTCACTCTCTGTTGGTTAAATAGCACAGACAATTGTCGATTGGCTATATTATTGTTGAGGTGAAAAGCGCAAACTTCAGTCTTAGCCGGATTTGGGCACAAACGCCATCTTCGGTAGTATTTGCTAAGGACTTCAAGGTCATCCGTTAGAGTCTTTTCACCTTAGAGAGATTTGCTTTGCACTGCTATGGCCAGATCATCCGTATATCCGAATTTGTGGCTTACTGTGTAAAGCATATCACTGGTATAGAGGTTGAATAGTAATGGTGCCAGTACTGAGCCTTGAGGTAATCCATTCTTGATCTCAAGGGATTTACTTATTTCAGTTCAACTCGTTACTTTAAAACTGCGATTTGAAAGCATGTTTTTAAGGAGAGTCGTGAGTCGAAGGCGTGGGATCACTTTCTTGAGTTTCAGAATGAGTCCATCCAGCCACACAGTAGGCAGCTGTTAAGTCTACACAAATGCGACTGATGTTTTCATTCCTCTTTGAAAGCCAGCTTCCATGTATGATGTCGGAGCCAGTACCTGCTCGCAACAGCTGCAATTGCTGCGGAAGCCTGCCTGGAATGGTGGTATCACTTCATCTATAGGCTTGTAGATACGGTTGCATATGAGTCTTTCCAGCAGTTTGAAGCTTATGCTGAGTAATGCTATTGGCCGATAACTAGATGGCTCTTTGTCAGGTTTACCAGGTTTGAGTATTGCTATTGTGTTAGCTGTCTTGAAGTGCTGTGGTAGCTTACCAGTGCTGAGTATGTCGTTGTAGAAG
Source organism: Locusta migratoria (assembly GCA_026315105.1). Classification (NCBI taxonomy): domain Eukaryota; kingdom Metazoa; phylum Arthropoda; class Insecta; order Orthoptera; family Acrididae; genus Locusta; species Locusta migratoria. Next base: position 839,070,864 of record CM048745.1, on the reverse strand, counting down.
CCTCTTAGCCAGGTTACTCCATTCTTACCAAGGTGTTTGATGAATTCTGGAAAGATTCCTTCCATGCCAGAGGCTTTCCTAATTTTGAGACTCCTAATGGCTTTTGTTATTTCATTCTCTGTAAAGGGGTTTGAATAATAGGGGTGAGGTTGCAGATTTTTGTCCACTTCATCTAGCTCTTTCTTTACTTCAGCTGCAGTTGTTTGGTCTAGAGGAACATTTTCTGTTCTCTGTTTAATGTGCTGTGCTATCTGGAATGCTCTTAACGTTGGTTCATTGATGGTTTTGGAGGAAGCAGAGACCAATTTCCTTAATAGTGACCATGCTTTTCTGCTGGAGTAGGTAAAATTCGTTTCTGATGTTAAAGTTCCGGCCGCGGTGGCCGAGGTGACTGAGGCGCTACAGTCACGGTCAGCACGGCCACTACGGTCGGGGGTTCGAATCCCCCTCGGGCATGGATATTTGTGCCGTCCTAGTTCGTAAGTAGTTCATAAGTAGTTTGTAAGTTTAGGGACTGATGACCCCGTAGTTAAGTTCCACAAGCTTAACAAACATTTGAACATTTTTTTGATGTTAAAGTTTCCCACCTCTGTTTGCGTTTCTGGTTTAGTGATTCCTGTATTTGTGTTTCCTTTTCGCTGTCACCGTTCTGGCTGTGGTCTTGGTATAACTTTTCAGTAACTTCGTCCCGCCAGGGTATGTAATCTTTACGATAGCCTCGGGGTATGTTTCTCTTAGCAGCACCAATTATAATCCCTATAAATCGTTTGTAGTTTTCTACATTTGGTTTGATCCACTGTATATTGTCTTCGATTTCTTTCGTATATTGCGACCAGTTTGATTTTTGAAAGTTCCATCGTGGCTTTATTAATGGGAATTCTATACCCACAGTAACTACCATAGGCCTGTGCTGTTCGGGAAGCTCTTTAGCACTCACTTTGTGTGTAGTAGAGGGGTACTATTAGTGTCCTTGCTAACGATACACAAGTCAGGGTTGGTGTCTGTGTTCCATCTTGCAGACCTGAAAGTTTTCAAGTCCTTGGCAACGTAGCTCACATATAGATCTTCTTTTTCTATCCACTGAGCTAGTTTTTTTACCATTTCGATCAATGTTGTTGAGCCCCAATTCGTATGACGACTGTTAAAATCACCTATATATATGCAGGGGTGAGTTAAAGTTGGGAGTACCGGATTTAAATAGCCATTATGGATATACTGTTAACTTCAATGGTTATGGCTTCGATATCGTCTTGGCATTCTTCATTAATTATTCTATAGTGGCTGAGATCATTTCTGATGTATACAGCTGACCCATGGATGGTAGATGGGATGTGCTTTATCAGTTTGTATCCTGTAATATTAATTCTTGTTACAGGAGCTTCTGGTGGCTGGTGAGTTTCTTGAAGTGCTATTATAGTGAAACAATGTAGAATAACATGAAACATATTTACACGTAAGTTCTCCTGGAAGACATACGTCGCGGCTGCTCCCTGTCGGAGCTTCGAGTCCTCACTGGAACAGTGTGTGTGTGTGTGTGTGTGTGTGTGTGTGTGTGTGTGTGTGTGTGTGTGTGTGTGTGTGTGTGTTGTCCTTATGATAATTAAATGTAAGTAGTTTGTAAGTCTAGGGACTGATGACCACTGCAGTTTGGATCCATAGCTTTACAAAAATTTGAACTTAAAAAAAAAATTATTTTATTTTATTTATTTACTTATTTTTGAAGACACGCGTCATCCATCCATAACAAATGTTCAAATGTTAGTAAACCAATTGTACCAAACTGCTACAGTCATCAGTTACTGGACTTACAAAATACATATACTGACCTAAAATAAGAACAACAACTACACCCATGTCCAAGAGAAGACTCGACCCTGCGGCGGGAACGGCTGCCTTAGATCACGCGGCCATCCATAAGAAACGGTAAATTCCAGCTGATGCTTTACTGTCTTATACCTCTCCCCCCATACTCTTAGCATCTCACCCTCTTTTGTCGCCGAAACAAATAGACAATGGCAATACAGAGCGGGAATATGTAAGTAATTTTATCTGCTTGTCCAGTTGAGGGTTAATTACAAGCAGCATTCATTTCATTGCAATCGTATTCCTCTGTCCATGTACTCCACGAGAGTAAACGTGTTTGGCCAATTTAGTACCGCAGTCACTGCCAATAAAAGAAAACTCTCTAGTAACGAAATGTCGACCATAAATTACTTGAGTAATTTCTGCCTCGATTTAATTTAAGCTGGTAATCTCTTCTAAGGATCTGAAGCGATACTCTAGACCGGCAATCATTCGCGAATTGGCCCGCCGCAGTAGTGGAATATATAATCTGTTCTTAGCGGCGGACAGTGTGTTTGATGGTGGCGCCGGAACTGGTTGTCGGTAGTACGCCTTGCTCTGCCGACCCATGACAGAGCGGTGTTGCTTCGAAGTGACGCAACGTCTATTAGCTCAGTCAACGAGGACCGAAACATGGCGACTAGGGGAAAAATCGTGTAGTCGCAAATTTTTCTAACTGGTGAAGCAGTATGCTGACAGACCTGAAGAGTGTTGATATTCCACAAAATGCGTTGTACGATGGCAGTTGTTGGAAATGTTCATTTTTCCCAAATACATTGACACTAAATGGAATACAGGTATTAGTTACTAATTGAACTACGCAGTACATATCTGGACATCGCCTTGCACCTGTAGGCGGGAAATTGATTGTTGGGCATAATGTACGTTTGTTGTGGCTTATTTCTGGGGAAGACCCCTTCCGCCACCATGAGAACTGCTCACTCTTCAACTTACAGACAGCATTTTCTGTCCAGTTCTCTTATGTGAGTAATGAAAACAACTTCACTGTGGAGTGAGTTTAGTGGTTCCCGCTGCCTTTATAATGTATGTTTGTACTTCGTAATGTTTGTTAATGCTGCCATTGAATGGCTTAGGTAGGTAAATGAATCAAACATTTCATTTAATAATTACTTCATCACTTGTTGCAGTTTACATGATGGTGCACTAAGAGCATGAAATGCGTTACTGATAAACACTGCAGCAGAGATTGTCTTATATTTGGAATTCATTTCATGAAGTGATTACTTATTTTCAGAGATTAAGAGTGTCTGTACATGAAATATGCTCCAGGTAACATTGGCGGAAAAGTGTTTGATCTGCGAGTGTGATGTTGTCAGTGACCTATGTCATGTTGATGGGAAAGGAATACGTGGATTGGTAAATGCCACTTACTTGAGAAAAGAAGAGAAAGCTGAAGGTTTCAGGAACAAAACAAGTGGTGATGTTCATGCATCAAACAGGAAAGAGTACAACAGAGGTGACTCAATTAAAATATTTTTAAGAGAATTCCTTTTAGAGGAACAGCCTTCAACAACGGCTGGAGTCAAACGATTGCGTTCAGCTGAAACGAAATTTCATTTTAAAACTAACTGCCTGTTTTGTGCAGAGATAATTGGTGATGAATTTCTTGTTAAACAGAAGGAAAAAAATTGCGGTGAAAGGTTTACAGTGTTCGATCCTTCAGTTACGATAATACAAGTTTAGTTCGTACACAGGAGAGGATGGATGAATAGGGATACACAATCCAAAGACGTATCTTGTCTGTTAGTGATTGTATGCTACAGACGAAAGGTATCACGAGAATTGCTATAAAAGATACTTTATAGGATCAGTGCCTAAATCTAGACAGAGTGGACACCCTGATGATGAATAAATCAGTTCAATAACACAGAGTGGAATGATGACTGCCAGTTCACCTTGGACGACTAGTTGGACCAAGATTCTGGAACATTGCCTCATATAAAGACAGTTAACGAGAGACTGAGAGAAAAGTGTGGGGACACTATTGCTTTTCGTACAATCCGCACCAGGAAAACTGTTGTGTACTTTCATCGTTCAGGTGAAAAAATTATAAATGATGGTTGATATTCTTCAAAGTGCAAAGATGAACAAGCAGAATGAGAAAGAATTGTAAAGGCAGCTGCCACTATCATTTTAGATGATGTTCAGTCAATGGCGTATGATAGTTGTGTTTTTCCACCCTGTGACAAATTCTGTAGTGAAGCTGAGGAAATGGTACATCGTTCACTTCAAGTCTTCATGGACGGCATATCGGCGAAAAAAAGGGCAAACAGAAAATTCAAAAGAATCTGGCATCTATATCCCATGCCCTCATTGCTGCCATTCACCCACGATCATTCATATCACCTATACTACATGCTCTCGCATACTGCGTCACCAATTATTTATTTCCGAAATTCGTTCACCAAAGAAGACGATGTGAACACTCCAGTATTCAATCCAAGAACAGCTGCCAGCATTCGAAACTTAGAAGTAGATGTACCTGGAGTAGTAAAACAACTTAAGTCACTAAACAAAAACAAATCTTCCGGGCCAGATTGTATACCAACTAGATTCCTCTGAGTATGCTGATGCAATAGCTTCGTACTTAGCTATAATTTACAACCGATCACTCAGCGAAAGATCTGTAACCAGAGACTGGAAAGTTGCCCAAGTTACTCCAATATTCAAGAGAGGCAATAGAAGTGATCCCCAAAATTACAGGCCAATCTCATTGACGTCGATTTGCAGTAGGATTTTGGAACATATACTTTGTTCGAATATTATGAACTTCCTCGAAGAGAACGACGCATTAACCAATAGTCAGCATGGATTCAGAAACTATCGCTCTTGCGAAACACAGCTTTCCCTTTATTCACATGAAGTGTTAAGTGCCATCGACAAGGGATCTCAAATCGATTCCATATTTCTGGATTTCCGGAAGGCTTTTGATACTGTACCCCACAAGCGGCTTCTAATGAAATTGCGTGCTTATGGAATATCTTCCCAATTGTGCGATTGGATTCACGATTTCCTATCAGAAAGGACACAGTTCGTTGTAATTGACGGTAAGTCATCGAGTAAAACAGAAGTGATATCTGGCGTTCCACAGGGAAGCGTCATAGGTCCCCTACTCTTCCTCGTGTTTATAAATGATTTAGGAGACAATCTGAATAGCTCCCTTAGACTGTTCGCGGATGATGCTGTCGTTTATCGGTTAGTGAAGTCAACAGAGGATCAAAAGCAATTGCAAAGCGATTTAGACAAAATTTCTACTTGGTGCGAAAATTGGCAATTGACACTAAATAAAGAAAAGTGTGAAGTAATACACATGACCACTAAACGAAATCCGCTGAACTTCAATTACGCGATAAATCAGTCCACCTTAAGGTCGTAAATTCTACCAAATACCTAGGAGCTACAATTACGAACAACTTTGACTGGAGAGAACACATAGAAAATATTGTGGGGAAGGCGAATCAAAGGTTACGTTTCATTGGCAGAACGCTTCGAAGATGCACGAGCTCCACCAAAGAGACTGCCTACATCACACTTGTGCGTCCTCTCCTGGAGTACTGTTGCCCCTTGTGGGACCCTCACCAGTTGGGACTGACGGAAGATATTGAGAAGATTCAGAGAAGGGCAGCTCGTTTTGTTTTATCAAGTTACGGGGGGGAAAGCGTCACGGAAATGTTGCACGATTTGGGGTGGAAATCATTAAAAGAAAGACGTTATTCATTGCGGCGTGATCTGTGTGCGAAGTTTCAATCACCGACTTTTACTTCTGAATGTGAAAATATTTTGCTAGCACCCACCTACTTAGGGAGACATGACCATCCCAATAAAATAAGAGAAATCAGTTCGAAACGGAACGGTTTAGGTGTTCTTTCTTCCCGCGCGCTATTATAGAATGGAACGGTAGAGAAAAGTTATGAAAGAGGTTAATGAACCGTCTGCTAGGCACTTAAATGTCATTTGCAGAGTATCTGTGTAGATGTAGATGAGAAGTGCTGTGGAAGAGCCGGTATAACTAGGTAAAACACCCTGTAGTTCCTTATGTGATGTAATGGGGTAGATGGAGTAGTGATTCAGTAGCGCGCTCTTCGTTTTGCAGAAGCACAAATAAGGGAAGTGCTTGACATCATTCCAGCGTCACGCTTTCCCTCATCTTCTACCCCCACCCCCTTCCCCCCCCCCCCAAACCCCCGTGCTCTCCCCCTGACACCTGGCACATCATCAGAACAAAATTTATCCCTCAGCACTGTTCTACTGTACTTAAATAACGTATTGTCTTTTAATATTTGGTCTTAATCCACTTCATTTAACAATAAACAGTAATATTAAACTAGTAAAAGATTGTTTCAAAAATTGCCATTTTTCACCCCTTGTAATGAGAAAAATATTAGTCATAGAGAAAAATGAATAGGATCTTTCCTGTAGGAAATTTAACGTACTGGGAAATAGTTTCACTAGAAGCCATAGTTTTCGAGTTATTTAAGAAAAACGTGAAAAAGTTACCTTTAAACGCACCCCCACCCCTACGCTCACACCCCACAGGTCAGGATTTTTAGTGTGTTGTTCATGACACTCTCCTCTACGACTGTACAAAAATTTGCGACTACACGAATTTTTTCTCCTAATTTTCCTTCTGTGACTGGGCTATATGGAAGACACAAAGACCTTGTAAAAAGAACTAGACTCACTAACGGCGCTGCTGTCGCGGAATGAAATGGTTTAACTACGTTAATGACTGTAATCAAAATAATTATAACTGAAACTAATAAATTGATTTTACATAAATAAATTTTAGTTTTGTAATTTCTCAGTTGACGCAACGACTGTTTTGGACTTTTCCGATATCTCTCTTACCTTTTCTAACTTAATTTCAATTAAAAGTCTAGGATCTGCCCTACGTTTGTCTGACCCGGCTCCAGTATCTCGAAATTTCTCCCAGTTAGGTAATATCGAATCACTGGAAACGAGCACACCACGAAAATTTCATGTGAATGCAAGCCGACATCCCATATAATATTCTGTTCTCGGATAGTTCAACACAAGAAACTTTCGTTTGTCCTTCGTCTATGCCATACCGCATGGGCTGTTGAAAATATATACATTTCATTCCATTCCACGATGGTGGTGGTGGCGGCTGGTGTAGCAATAGTGTTGAATAATTAAATAATTCTCAGTCTCTGTTGCAATATTTTTATTCTCCAATTACGCGTTTCGCGCTGTTAGCGCATCATCAGACTGGAAACAGACAAATGTTTTATTACAGTTCGTGTACCTGGCGGGCATCGAATCTAATGTGGCTAACGTGAGTAAATTTTGAAAAGTCTGACTTACTTGGGCGGAGATGGTGCCACAGAACTATCTAATAAAACATTTGTCTGTTTCCAGTCTGATGATGCGCTAACAGCGCGAAACGCGTAATTGGAATAATAGAAATATTGCAACAGAGACTGAGTCTTATTTAACTGAAAATATATATATTAGAAGAAAACACGTACAGCATTATGTTACACAGATACGATTGGGGGAAAGCGGAATTTTGTTAATGCAAAGGCTACTTTTTCCTGATAATTGTTGTATCGTTTAGTCACATATACATTGCAATGAGAACGTATACAGCCACATTCTTCGTAACCTCCATACTCCGTTGCAATTTTACATTCACTGATTTATGCAACTAACTCTAGTGACAAACATTATCCAAATACAGCCTGCTACAGCTGCGTTTTAGAACCAAAATGTCTGCCACCGCAAAGGATCACGGTAGTGCGACCAGACGTCTCCTATACAGACCTTGCGTGTGCGCACGGTCCACGCTCTGTTACGTGCCCCCGAGCCGGCAGATACCAACGCAGTAGGGATGGGAGTGTGAGACGTGGCGACTCGAGCGCACCGAGAATTCTCGAGCTACCGGCGTTCGAGCAGTTCTCGACAAGCTCGCGAGAAACGGCGCTGCGGCGTGCGTCGCAGTCCGGCGGTTGAATGGGGCAGCACAACACGACACGCGCACGTTGCTGTGATTATCATTTAAAAGGGGGCACTGGATACATGAAAACCAAAGTCACGGAACTGGCAGTACTTTACGGAGGATGGAAACGTCTGTTGCAAAGCTCCGGAGTGTAACAACACGAAAATACAACAGGCATGATAAGATAAAATGCAGAATGGCAATGGGTAGAAAAACGTTCTTGAAGAAGAGAAATTTGTTAACATCGACTATTGATTTAAGCCTAAGTAAGTCCTTTCTGAAGGCATTTGTATGGAGTGTTGCCTTGTACGGGAGTGAAACATGGATGCTAAACAGTGCGGACAGGAAGAGGATTGAGGCTTTTGAAATGTGGTGCCACAGTAGAATGCTGAAGATTAGGTGGATGGATCGCGTAACTAATGAGGTACTAAACAGAATTGGGGGCCGGCCGCGGTGGCCGAGGGGACTGAGGCGCTTCAGTCGCGGTCTGCACGGCCAGTACGGTCGGGGGTTCGAATCCACCATCGGGCATGGATGTTTGTGCCGTCCTAGTTCGTAAGTAGTTCAGAAGTAGTTTGTAAGTTTAGGGACTGATGACCCCGTAGTTAAGTCCCATAAGCTTAACAAACATTTGAACAGAATTGGGGAGAAGAGAAATTTCTGGCATACCTTGACTAAAAGAAGGGATAGATTGATAGGACACATTCTTAGACATCAAGGAGGGAATTGTGTAGGGGTAAAAACCGCAGAGGAAGACCAAGAGATGGATACAGTAAGCAGATTCAGACAGATGTAGGTTGCTGTTCTGATGTGGAGATGAAGAGGCTTGCTCAGGATAGGTTATTGTGGAGAGCTGCATCAAACCAGTCTCCGGACTGAAAACCACAACAACAACATTAGACAATAAATCTAGCAGACAGATACGTTCGCGGATATAAAACTGCATTCTTATATTACGAGTCAGACAAATTACCTAGGCATGTTATCGAATCGAACTACACTAAAAAGAAATTCGGTAAAAAGGTTGGATGTTGCCTCAAACAGTCCGCCAGTGTCAGGAAAGTGAAATTTTTAATTTGGCTTCAATAATATGCAAAATTAACACTATCCAAACTTTTGAACAGAATTGAGGGCATCACAACCAACAGTCAGTATTGTAGTTGTAAATTGTGGTGGTTGTGCAGAGAAAATACTAGAGCTTTAATCTGAAATAAGGACGAAAGCGTGGGTACGTAACGCTGGCTAATACTGTAAGCTCTGCCGATTTTATTCTACAATTAGTAAATGTAAGTAAGGAGTTTTTGGGTGTAACATGTAGCATTTTTCTCTCATCTAAGAATCAATACATGTGGAATGCATATTTGTTTTTGGTAATCGAAGTCGCAATCTATTTTATCGATAAGAACTCTAAAAACTGATTACGCTATTATCCCTAAGGTAACTTAATATTATAATCACAAATTATGGATCAAATCTGCTAAACAAGAATAAAAAAAAAAAGATAAAGCTAAAGGAAAAGAAAAAAACAATAAACCAACAATAAAACTGAAAATTCTCAAAATCAAATACATTAAAACTCCCAATTAACATATTAATGATAATGAAATTACAGCCAATAGGAAATAGTTTGAGAAACAGAACGTAAAGAACTTAACAATGAATGATTTGAATTAGAAGATAAACCAGCAATTATTAATGTGTAAAATCTCAAATAATTTCTTGTTTTGTGTAAGATACGTGTTAATAATCATCCTATGATTTTTGCTTCTACGAAACCGTCTAATAATAATAATTCAGTTTCTTCCTGCACGTACGTAAAACAGCGATGACGACTGCTCTGTCGCAATGCTTCCTTGTAGAGCAGTTTCGCTGAGCCTCCAGAGAGCGCAGCACTGTCGACAGCTTCTCGAAAATGCTCGAGAATTTCTCGAGAATTTGCCTTAGCGTCGCGCGTTTCATGTGAGCGCTCACAGCCCAACCCTACGACGCAGCAGCTCGCGGCGAGGGTGACCGTGGAGGTTTGCCTTCGGGGTGGCGTGAAGCGTGTGGCGGGGGTCAAACAGGTGTGACAGGTGACGTGGCGGCGTGTAATGGGACCTCGGCAGCGCGTCTGCCCCCTGCTGTGAGACAAGAGCTAGGTGTGACGCAGGGCAGCAGGACGCGCCGTCTTGAGACACGGAGTGACGGTGGCGGAGTCCTCAGCTTTCCTTTTTTGCTTTGGCGTAGTCGACATTTTGTGATCTTACAAGGGGACCACACCGGTATCGGATTTCAGAATTCTCTTATATTTATAGCACGTGAAGTTCAGAACTAAAATAACAATCAGCCAAAGCTATTCGGCGCAACTCTCACATATTCTCCAGAAAATCGAATTTGAAGTTTTGCAAGTACATGTGTTGTTGTTATGGTCTTCAGTCCGGAGACTGGGTTTGATGCAGCTCTCCTCCCTACTCTATCCTCAGCTAGCCTTTTCATCTCCTCATAAGAACGGCAACCCACATCCATTTGAATCTGCTTACTATATGCGTCTCTTGGTCTCCCTCTGCGATTTTTACCCCACACACTTCCCTCCAACGCTAAATTTACAATTCCTCAAGGTCTAAGAATGTGTCCTACCAAGCGATCCCTTCTTTTAGTTAAGGTATGCCACAAACTCCTTTTCTCACCAATTCTGTTGAGTACCTTTTCATTAGTTATGCCATCTACCCACCTAATCTTCAACATTCTTCTGTAGCACCACATTTCAGAAGCCTCTATTCTCTTCCTGTCCTCACTGTGTTTATTGTCCATGTTTCACTCCCATATAAGGCAACACTCCACGCAAATGCCTTCAGAAAGCCTTAGGCTTAAATCAATATTCAATGTTAGCAAATTTCTCTTTGTTTCGTTACCTAATCTACTTCCTACAAGATCGCCTGATTATCTAAGACTGCATTCCATTATCTTTATTTTGCTCATTTTATACCCTATCTTCAACACACTGTCCATTTCATTTAACTGCTCTTCCTGGTTCTTTGCTGTCTCTGACAGAATTACAGTGTCATCAGTAAAACGAAATGTTTTTATTTCTTCACCCAGAACTTTAATCCCTATTTCAAATTTTTCCTTGCTTTCCTTCACCACCTGCTCGATGTACAAATTGAATAACATCGGAGAAAGGCTACAACCCTGTCTTACTCCATTCCCAACTAATGCTTTCCTTTCATGCTCTTCGAGTCGAGTAACTGCGGTCTGGCTTTTGTACAAGTTGTAAATAACTCTCCTTTCCCTGTATTTGACCCCTGCTGACTTCCGAATTTGAAAGAGTGTGTTCCAGTCAACAACTTCAAAAGCTTTCACCAAATCTAAAAAAGCTAAAAATGTAGGTTTGCCTATCAATAAACTATCTTCAAAGATGTCGTAAAGTGAGTATTGCTTCTCGGGTCGCTACGTTCCTCCTGAATCCAAACTCATCTTCCCCGAGGTCAGCTTCTACGAGCTTTTCCATTCTCCTGCAGATAATTCGTGTTAAAATTTTGGAACCATGACTTATCAAACTGATGGTTCTGTAATTTTCACATCTGCGCCTGATTTCTTTGGAATGGGGATTATTACATTTTTCTTAAACTCTCAGGGTATTTCGCCTGTTTCATACAGGCGGAATATTTTTGACATAGCTGGCTCTTCCAGAGACTTTAGTAGTTGTGAGTAAATGCCATCTACTGCAAGTACATGTATGTAATAATAATTAAAATATATACAGGGTGTTACAAAAAGATATGACCAAACTTTCAGGAAACATTCCTCAAACACAAAGACAGAAAATATCTTACGTGGACATGTATCCGGAAACGCTTAATTTCCATATTAGAGCTTATTTTAGTATTTCTCTTTAAATATTCTATTTACGGATGAGGCTTCATTCCAATGTGATCGAATTATAAATTTTCACAATCAACATGTGTGGGCTGACGAGAATCCGCACGCATTTGTGCAATCACGTCATCGACACAGATTTTCTGTGAATGTTTGGGCAGGAATAGCTCACTGGAGCACGTTATCATGATTTCATACGGGATAGAATATGTGCCTTTACAAGTACGACACAACATGTGGTTCATGCACGATGGAGCTCCTGCACATTTTAGTTGACGTGTTCGTACGGTTCTCAACTACAGATTCGGTGGCCGATGGATTGGTAGAGGCGTACCAATTCCATGGTCTCCACGCTCTCCTGACCTCAACCCTCTTGACTTTCATTTATGGGGGCATTGTCTACGCAACTCCGATACCAACTCCGAGACTCTTCGTGCTCGTATTGTGGACTGCTGTGGTACAATACGCCATTCTCCAGGGCTGCATCAGCGCTTCAGGGATTCTATGCGACGGAGGGTGGATGCATGTATCCTCGCTAACGGAGGATTCCTGTTTGAAGTCAGGCTGGTACGTTCTGTTCCATGATTAATGTGATTTGAAGAGAAATAATAAAATGAGCTCTAACATGGAAATTAAGCGTTTCCGGACACATGTCCATATAACATATTTTCTTTCTTTGTGTATGAGGAATGTTTCCTGAAAGTTTGGCCGTACCTTTTTGTAACTCCCTGGTTAGGAGATGTCGATGTAGCTTAAGTGGTAGCATTCTGGCCTTGCAACCAAGGGGTCGGTGGTTCGAATCCTAATGTGGCAGATCCTTTTTTTGTGTTTTGTGTTTGTGTTTGTGTGTGTGTGTGTGTGTTTGTGTGTGTGTGTGTGTGTTTGTATTCGAATACTTACAAAATTTTAATACCTAATGGTAATTTTCACGATAAATGTACCTATTTTTGTGTGTTCATAATTTTCTTTATTTTATAAAAGGTTGTTAATAATGTTTATTTCGCAGTATTGACTTCACTATTAGTTGACGCCGATTGTTTTTGATTGTCCAGTTTGTGAAGAGCTATGACGCTGCAAAACTGTGCCTGCCTGCTCAGACGAGGACGTGAAATTAGTGATAAAGAAGACTACACAAAACTCCATTCAATCATACATCGCCTCCCGCGTCGGAGGTTCGAATCGTCCCTCGGGCGTGGATGTATGTGTTGTCTTTTGTATAAGTTAGATCATAAGTACTTTGTAAGTTTATGGACTAATGACCCCGCAGTTAAGTCCCATAAAAAATAAAAAAATAATAATAAAAATAAAAATAAAAAATTAATCATCACCAGCTGTCCTCTCCAATTTTCGTTTAAATTATCAGGTATGTGTGGTTCGCTTCTGAAGTGTGCGGTACAAGAGAAATCACCATGAAAGTAAATGAAGTTTGCTTTGCAGTTGATATATCACAGAAAAATTACGATTGTAAAAATACTGCATTAAATACTGCCTTAAAAATTGTTTCCATGTTTTTACGATGCATACACCTGGCATATGTGAGACCACATCGAAATGAAGGATTTTTTATTTTCAGCATTGCCAGAAATATGGTAGTTGCAATATTTTTTTGTTTTCTTTCTTTAAATTTAAATCATAGTTGTTGACAAACTTCTATAAAAGTAAGCAGTCAACAATCCTATGATTGGTTTGAACACCACAGTGCTTTACTGGGCAAGGTCCTGTTTGGAGGTAGTATGCCGTTGCCTTCCTCCGACCTGACTTACCCAGCCAGTTATAGGGGGTGCTACTCGGTATTTTTCACATCAGCAACACTGCCAGAGGTAAAAGAAGTGGAAAGTGACAGATAAAAATCCTAGGACCTAGTGGGGATCGAACCCGGGACCTTTGGAATTGTAGTCTGACACTCTACCACTGTGCTACGGAGTTGCACTAACATTATAGAAAATTACGAATAAACAGAAATACATAAAATTTACCATTAGGTAATAAAATGGTGTAAATATACTATCCACTAGTACAATATTGTTTTATATTTGACTATCCACTAGTACAATTTCAAAATAATATTTGGAGCGTTTTAATAAGCAGATAATTGCCAACTGTAGCAGAGACCAGTCATCTTGCATAAAAAATAAGTACAAAATATCGCGCTCTTGACATTTCTCAATGTTTCCGTCGTAAATTTCACATGCCTGACTATCTTTTCACCTTTCATTTATTACTCTTGCAATTGGTAGATAAAGGCTTGACGCCATTAGTCGTCTCTCTGTTTTTACCTTGCGTCTGATTATGTCTTACTCAAGTCAGTGTGGTATTAAATTTTTTTTGTGTTCATTTAATACATCCCCATTCATTTTAAAGTTAAAACTCAGATTTCGTTGTAGTATGCAGTTTCCTCCTGGTCATTTATTAATAACTCTTTTCACTATAAAACAGCATGTTTTCAATAATGAGAGATGTGGACGCCATCAAGTTACAATTTCGTCAATTGTGTAGCTAATGAAATTTCACCTAATGAATGTTTTTCTCCTTAATTGTACCTGTAGACTGTTTATAAGTTTACGAAGTGCGAAACATGCATTTGTAATATTTACCGTAATAATCTGTGGAACTTTGAATCTGATTGTTACGCGGCCAGCTATACACGATTTGTAAACAACTACTACGTCCAGATCTTTCCTTAGACCGAGTGGTAGATCTTTCCTTAGACTTTCAGCTGAGTTATGCTGTAGAACAGTTCCGTCGCATCACGTAATGTTGAAATACAGTATTTGCAATGTTCTGCTTGACAGAGTTGCATCGATTAAATATCAAGGAGTAACATTGCTGAGCTATATGAAAAGGAACGAACATGTAATGACATGTCGTGGGGCAAGGCAAATAGCCGTCTTCGGTTTACTGGGAGAATTTTGGGCAGATGTAAAAGATACTCGCTTATTCCTTTCAAACCTAACGTCATGTGAAGTACAACAAGTGCAACGTCTTCTTTTACTTGCTCTCATACTTCCAAATGAGATTTTGAACGCGACCTACGGCTGAAGGCTTGACTTGTGATATTAATATAGAGAGGTGCGTTTAAGGTACAAAATACTCACAGTTATTCATTCCAAAACAGAAAATAAATTTATTTAAAAAGTTGTACCCTCAAATTTTTATGATCTGCACCACCTTACAGCAACAGCGTTTGACAAAATAATATCACAGAATCATAAAATCAACTGGCTGTCAGATATGATAGCTTCACATCTAAATATAAGTATATCAACACCTTTTTTGGCACAATTCAAGAACGTAGCCAAAGGGGGAGGGGGGTTGGGGGTCCCCCCCCTCCATCACCCAAACGATAAAATACTACTCAGACTTATGCTAAGGACAACACACACACCCATGCTCGATGGTGGACTCGAACCTCCAAAGGGACTGAATGAAATAAGACACGACCTAGCTATCGTGTATTGAAACTGAATGATATTGTTATCAGCCGTTGCCCGACGGGGGTTCGAATGGATGTTTGTGCTGTCTTTAGTATAAGATTGTTCATAAGAAGTTTTTAAGTTTAGGAACTGATGACCCCGCAATTAAGTCCCTTAAGCTTAACAAACATTTTAACATTTTATTGCCCAGTCCTCCTTTAGCCGTTGTCCATTATTGGCCTTAATGCATTACTGCTATGTTAAGCACTACAATGGAATACTGCCATATTGTCGTTTATTTCTTTTGTCTTGTTAAGATAAGTTTCCAATTATGAATAAGTTCATAAAAAGAAAAAAAAGAGAAAAAACGACTTTCATTTGTCTAATAGCGTTATGGTTACTACAACAGCCGTGGAGTAGCAATATTTCAGTATATCATAAGGCACGTCACTCAGTATGTTTAATACTGGTAATATTTTATCTAGAGGATTGATACGTTGCAATGCCAACAAGAGTGAAAGAACCAATGATCTTGGAAATAAAATTATAGACTTACGCTTCCTAAATCAGTATGCAAGGTATTTATACTGATGCAAAACTTAATTCAGATTATAGGAAACACCAAGCTATAGTCGTGGCTGACAGGCAGCGAGCTTGGTAACATGCAGCCGTGTCTTTGCCAGTGTTCAAATACAAAAACACACTTCTCATCTGATAATCTGACTTCGCTTGGAATAACAATTGAAGGTTCTTCTGGCGTATATTGAAACAATTTTTAAGAAATGTTTTTCTCAATTTTGTGTATAAAATATTGCAATATTTATAACAAGGTCTTACAAACGAAAGCTATTTGCATACAATATAAAAAAAAAGATATGTTAGCCTACGTTTGTCTTTAGAATAAATGGAAAACATGAGCCTTTGTAAAATTTCTCTTTAATAACCATTCGGACCCCCCCCCCCCCCCCCTCTTTGACAATATCCTGGATACCTTCCTGCACCATTGTTAAGTGTACTGGAAGTTTTCCAAAAATGTTCAAATGTTTGTTAAGCTTATGGGACTCAACTACGGGGTCATCAGTCCCTAAACTTACAAACTACTTATGAACTACTTAATACTAAAGACGGCACAAATATCCATGCCCGAGGGGGGATTCGAACCCCCGACCGTAGTGGCCGTGCAGACCGAGACTGGAGCGCCTCAGTCTCCTCGGCCACCGCGGCCGGCCATTGCTGCAAAAGGTGGGTATGTACGATACTAGCGTCGACATGGTGCACGCCCTGGTGACTGTACTGATGTGCGTGCGGATCTGACTGCGTGATCGTGTGTTGTATACATCCTCAAGAATGTGTCAATAAAATTTCTCTCAGCTGGGTTGACTAATTCAAGGTGCCACACAGTGTAGAAACATGGAACTAAAACACGTTGCGCACGTTACCACAGTCCATCCACGATTGTTTAATGCAGGCTCCAAATTCCCAGCATGAATCACAAAGAAATAAAGCGAGCAAAACCAGAAAAGCACAATTGTGCGTGCAAGGCCTGAAAGGGTTATAGAATGCTAGTGCGATCGATTCTTAGGAACAGTTAAAGCGTATGAAATCGCTAGCAGATCGGTCGAAACGAAGACATAGACGAAATTTAGAAGCTCTTCTTAGTAAATTCGATTAATGCACGAGTGTTGCAGAGATGGTTCAGGAACTCAAGTGGGAATCGCTGGAGGGAAGGCGTCGTTCTTTTTGAGAATGGAGCGTATTTAGAGGGCCGCAATTTGAAGTTGACTGCAGATCGATTCTATTGGTGGCTACATATATTTAGCCTAAAGTAAACAACGCAAGAAATAACGGGGCTCCTACAGAGGCAAACAACCAGTGGTTAATTCCTGTCTGGAAGAGAAAGGGGAATAAGTTATATAGATCGTTCGAAAGAACAGACGCCACTTTCGATCCTTCAGTTTATCGGTGAATATCATTAGATAATAACTGCAGGATCAAAGTGTCCGAAAACACAGACACCACATATATAACACATAAAATGACGATGAGAGGCAGTGATCATTTCTTTAGTGCGAAAACACTTCTATGACCTCTTTTGGGAATCGGTTTACAAAACTACAAGTTTGAGTAATAGTGTACAATGTAAAGTTGAGAATTTGTGTTTGATGGGAGGCGCTGTGTCCCCAGTGGTGTGAGTCAGCCAACTGCTTACAAAGCAGGAGACCCTGGTTCGAATCCTGGCCGGGTATACATTTGCAACTTCACCCATTCGCAGTTAATGTCATGCAATCCCTGATTATCAGTAGAAAGGGGAATGACGAGTATTGCTACAATGTACCCTTACGCCAAACACCTCACGGTGGATTGCTGAGTACGTATGTAGATATAAATACTGGCGTTGGGACGGAACTGGTAACATAGCTGGGCTCACACATTTTCTGTCGGGGACAGATCTGGTAATCTTGTGACCCTGAGACCGCCTCGAGGCACAAAGACAGTTCAGAGACGTTTTACAGTTGGACCACGGCATTATAACTCGGAAGCTTTAGAATGAAACACTTCTTAAAGAAGAGTAGCCTAGATCACATTTAAATCAAAATTACTTTATTTCACTGCTAGTTTCGGCAATACTTGTTGCCATTATCACGTGACAAACCTACATTAAAAACTATAGTGCACATGTGCAGGAAAAGACTTCTCGAATTCGTGGTTTACCAAATGGCCGACCAAGGTGGTGTGAGACAACTGTTGGACATGTCGTACAGTTGCTGCTGGCAACTTCAAATCAGCTGTCGTTACATGTTCAGTGGTGGTTCTCTTGATGTTAAGTGAAAGACACACAATAACATGGTGGTTCTCTTGATGTTAAGTGAAAGACACACATTATTGTGTGTCTTTCACTTAACATCAAGAGAACCACCACTGAACATGTAACGACAGCTGATTTGAAGTTGCCAGCAGCAACTGTACGACATGTCCAACAGTTGTCTCACCCCCCCCCCCTTTTAATGTAGCCTGTCACTTGATAATGGCAACAAAACGTTTGCAGAGCTTATCGGACTTAACTACGGGGTCATCAATCCCTAAACTTACAAACTACTTATAAACTACATTATGCTGAAGAGGAGACGCAGTTATTTAGTACTGCACACGAGAGAGAGCTAAAATGTTCAAATGTTTGTATAGCTTATTGGACTTAACTACGGGGTCATCAGTCCCTAGACTTACAATTTACTTATGAACTAACTAAACTAAGGACGGCAGAAATATCCGTGCCCGTGGGGGAATTCGAACCCCCGACCGTAGTGGCCGTGCAGACCATGACTGGAGTGCCTCAGTCCCCTCGGCCACCGCGGCCGGCGATAATGGCAACAAGTATTGCCGAAACTAATAGTGAAATAAAGTAATTTTGTTTTAAATGTGATCTAGGCTACTCTTCTTTAAGAAGTGTTTCATTCTAACCCTTTAAGATCACTCTCCTACCGACAAATGTCGGCTGTTGTTAATCGGAAGCTTTAATTTATGAAGACGCCGGGCCGCCAAAATGGCCGCGAGGAATGGCCCAATGGTCTAAGGGTTTCCCAACCTTTTAAAATACGCAACCCCCCTTACAAGAAAAAAAAAAATATTTTTCGCCCCCCCCCCACAAGCCATTGTGCTATTATTCTTATGAGGAGATGAAGAGGCTTGCTCAGGATAGAGTAGGTTGGAGAGCTAGCTGTATCAAACCAGTCTGCAGACTGAAGACCATAACAACGCAACAATGTAAAATATATTCACTATTAACACACCGTGTATTTTATTTTTATATTATTAAATCGCTTTTGTTCAAAAATGTACTGGAGTGGTTACTTGACGATGCAACTACTTCCTACAGTGACGCCCCCCTCCCCCCAAACAAGACTTCGTGACCCCCGGGGGTCGCGTGCCACAGATTGAACAATACTGGTCTACGGCATCATGCTCCGAACTGGCGACCGTTTTGCCGAAGGTTCTAGTCCTTCCTCGAACGTGGGTGTGTGTTGCCCTTAGCGTAAGTTAAAGTAAGTCTAGGGACTGATGATCATAGCAGTTGGGCCCAATAGCCCAACAGGCTAACAAACATTTGAGCAGTTTTGAAGACGCTGGCCGTGAAAGCCTACAGTCCCATGGGTGCACGATATGTTGCCTTACAGATAGCAGTAGCACACGGTAACACAGGATGTTTAAAGGATTGCTGTAAGCTCTGTCTGATGTGCCATCAACTCAAATACATGGACCCCTCCCCCCACAATATCGCAGGTAGTAATGCCAATGTACTTCCTCAAAATATTAGGAGGATTGGACCTCCACCATGATTTTACATCTTGTAATGAGATCGGCACTCACAGCATTAATTCGACAACACGACACCGTCCGGCGGTCAACTTTAGAAATTCCGCTTATGCCGGCCTCGAATCCACATACACATATTAAGAACCGAGTGATGTGACGTAGGACAATGTTCAGGTTAATGGCAGTTATTAGGCTAGCGAAATGTATGACATATGATGCAGATAACTGTCAGTCTAATCAATATGTAATGACCTGTTAATTAATTTTGTGTAAATTTTGCGTACAAAATGTTCAAATGTTTGTAAATCTATCGGACCAAACGGCGTGGTCATCAGTCCGTAGCTTACAAACTACTTAAACCTAGGTAATCTAACCTAAGGACAACACACACACCCATGCCCCAGGGAGGACTCGAACCTCCACGGCGAGCAACCGCGCGCTCCGCAGCGAGACGTTTTAGAGCGCTTGTCTACACCGTGGCTTTTGCTTACATTAGATAATATTGTTAGAAAGAACCCATCTCCTATGGCACCATCGTGGGGCACAACAAATCGTAGAAGGATCTCGTCTCTATTCCTCTCAAGAGTCACAGACCTTCTCTGAACGACATGGAGATTCGTACGACCATCAAAACTGATTTCCTGGCTACACCATTCGTGTACGACTGTGATACGGTGATGTTTGCTGCACATAAGTAGGATTGTTCCGAGTTCCACGTTTTCTGTAGATGAGGGAACGACGATTTTCCGGTTGAACACAAAATCTTAATTCATGTTGTTGTTGTGGTCTTTAGTCCGGAGACTGGTTTGATGCTGATCTCCACAACACCCTATCCTGAGCAAGCCTTTTCAACTCCACATAAGAACGGCAACCTACATGTCTGAATCTGCTTACTGTATCCGTCTCTTGGTCTTCCTCTCAGGTTTCTACCAGACACACTTCCCTCCAACGCTAAATTCACAATTCCTTGATGTCTAAGAATGTGTCCTACCAATCGATCCCTTCTTTTAGTCAATATATGCCAGAAATTCCTTTTCTTCCCAATTCTGTTCAGAACCTCCTCATTAGTTACGCGATCCACCCAACTAATCTTCAGCATACTTCTGTAGCACCACATTTCAAAAGTCTCTATCCTCTTCCTGTCCGCACTGTTTGTTGTCCATGTTACACTCCCATACAAGGCAACACTCCACACAAATGCCTTCAGAAAGGGCTTCCTTAGGCTTAAATCAATATTCGATGTTAACAAATTTCTCTTTTTCAAGAACGCTTTTCTACCTGTTACCATTCTGCATTTTATATCCTTTGTCCTGCGACCATCATTTGTCATTTTACTGCCCAAGTAACAAAACTCATCTACCTCCTTTATTGTTTCGTTATCTAATCTAACTCCTTCAGCATCACCTGATTTTCTTAGACTGCACTCCATTACCCTAGTTTTGCTCTTGTTAATGTTCATCTTATATGCACCTTTAGCACACTGTCCATTCCTTTCAACTCCTCTTGCAGGTCCTTTACTGTCTCTGACAGAATTACTATGTCGTCTGGAAAACGCAATGTTTTTAATTCTTCACCCTGAACTTTAACTCCTGCTCCAAACTTCTCCTTGCTTTCCTTTATATCCTGCTCAATGTACAAATTGAATATCATTGGAGAAAGGCTACAACTCTGTCTTACTCCCTTTCCAACCACTGCATCCCTTTCATGCCCTTCAACTCTGACAACCGCTGTCTGGTTTTTGTACAAGTTGTAAATACCCTTACGCTCCCTGTATTTTACTCCTGCTTGCTTCAGAAGAGTTTATTTCAATCAAGATCGTCAAAAGCCTTCTCGAAATCTACAGAAGCTAGATATGTAGGTTTGTGTTTTCTTAATCTAAGATAAGCCGCAAAGTGAGTATTGCCTCCCGTGTTCCTTCATTTCTCCTGAAGCCAAACTGATCTTAATTCATATGTGAACAGAATCCGGCGCTATTCGTTACGTCTCCAATGCTGATGTTCCTCGCTCAGTTTTTGCGGGCTAAACGATGCCACAATACCGAAAGCGTTTTCTAACTGTGTGTGTGTTGATATTGCACGTTCCGTTGCTGCCTGGATGTGTCGTTGCATCTGAGTTGCATTCAGCTTCCTATCTCGATGGGCTTTTAACAGGAGATATCTCTTTCTGATATTACCTGTGCACGATCTTGGCCTTGCCTTCTTTTAACGGTTCCATTTGTCTGAAATCTCGTCCAGATCTTGGAAATTTTGAACACTACAATAGTTGCAACCACATCTCTTTGTATGAAATAAATCGCAATTAGCCATCAGTAGTGGCTTCACTGTACTAGGTTTAGATGAAATACCAAAGTGCGACGAATGAAAATTTGTGCCTGGCTGGGATTCGAAACCGGGATCTCCCGCTTACTAGGCAGACGCGTTGACCACTCCGCCACCGAAGACACAGTGACCAGCCCGACAGCAGAGGACTCTTCCCTGCACGTCTCCCGCCACACCCAAATCTTCATTCGCCACGCTGTCTCTTTCCTATACCACAGCCTATTTGTTATTTCATTCATTGAACGCTGTAACGTAGTCAAAAAAATACATATCTTTGTGTCTGTCCTCCTTCCAACCTTCCAACTTTTCCATGGTTCTCATG
This sequence comes from Locusta migratoria, assembly GCA_026315105.1. Taxonomy (NCBI): domain Eukaryota; kingdom Metazoa; phylum Arthropoda; class Insecta; order Orthoptera; family Acrididae; genus Locusta; species Locusta migratoria. Next base: position 839,048,823 of record CM048745.1, on the reverse strand, counting down.
CCATCACTACACCAATCTGAACCCAACTGCTTGAATAATTTGTTTTGTAAACACAAGTCATCAGCAATTTCCTCTACAGCAACTTTCTGTTATTACCACCATCGCGGTTGCCGTAATGTTGCTGTCTCCACTCCGTAGACCCGACAGAAAGACGTCAAAACACTTTAGTTCATTCTGCCGATGACAGTGCTTCAGAACCGAGATATTCAACTGATCACTTAATTGTTCTGACCCGTTTATATATGCAAAACAAAATGTACAAACATGGAATGGAGGAAGGAATCTTACGGTATTACGTTCCGTCGACAGCGTGGTCATTAAAGACGGAGCCCACGCTCGTATTTTTGGGTTCGGAGTGGGGAAGGAAATCGGCCGTACCCTTTGAAAGGAACCATCCCGGCATTTGCAAGGAGTGATTTGGGAAAATCACGGAAAACCTAAATTTGGATGGCCGGAGGTGTATTTGAACCACCATCCTTCCGAATACGAGTCCAGTGTGTTACCACTGCGCCACCTCGCAGGTTTGCCGGCCGCGGTGGCCGAGCGCTCTGCGGCGCGCCAGTCACAGTCCGCACGGTCACTAAGGTCGGGGGTTCGAATCCCCCCTCGGGCATGGATATTTGTGCCGTCCTTAGTCTTAGCTAGTTCATAGGTAGTTTGTAAGTTTAGGGGCTGATGAACCCTATAAGCTATACAAACATTATACAACAAACCTCGCAGGTTTACAAACCTATAAATCCACATTTATAGAATCACAGAAGATGTTCTACAAATAAGAAGCGAAACGCGTCTGGTGTGAAGAAATTGTCTTCATTTCATCCAGCATAAGAGGGGGAATGTTTAGTAGTTAATTTGAAATAATCGTACCTTGTTATTCGGTACACTGTATGGTTACTGCGTTACTGTTGACCCCCGGTGTACACTCTTCTCGATACAGGCAGTATTTTACGAGTCGGGCCAAGTGTGTTGTCGATGGAGGCGAGGTTGACGACCCCGCAGAGTGTCGGCACTTAGCAGGCCATTCTGGTGCCGCTTTGGTCACGCGACCGGCCGATAGGATCTCTCGTTACGCGCCAGGCGGTGCGTCGATGAAGACATCACACGTGAAATCATTCACGCCGCGGGCACCCGGACCACTGAAAGGAGGCGGACCCATAAATTTCTGAGTCGCCGACTTCTGACTTTTTTCCCACTTCACGCCGAAGCTGTGCTGGCTGCTCGGGAACGCGCCGATACAGAACGGGAGCATTCGTCCGTCTATTCCACATACGTAGCGTCATCCAACAGGTGGGATGAGGGGCACTCCACGCTGCATTTTACGCCTGCCGTACTGAATGATTTTGAAGGTCGTCGGAGTGAGAAGGTGTAGAAATCTGGATGTAAAACTGGAGGTAGTTGACGTTACAGACTTCCGTTGCCAATCTTTTTGAAGGCCTTGGGTGGATCCTGCCATTAACAAGCTAAACCATCAGCAGACTATTCATTACATCTAACATACGCAACCGTTATCTTAAATATTAAATACTAGCTTTAGTTCCCTGTACGGCGGGGATGGAGATATAAAAAGTTAAATCTATAAACAATTCAATCTTATCATAATGAAACTTTCACTCTGCAGCGGAGTGTGCGCTGATATGAAACTTCCTAGCACATTAAAATTGTGTGCCGGAACCGGGACCCGAACCTGGAACCTTTGCCTTTCGCGGGCAAGCGCACTACCGACTGTGCTATCCCGACACGACTCACGATGCCGCCTCACAACTTTACTTCCGCCAGTACCTCGCCTCCTACTTTCCAAACTTCACAGAAGCTCTCCTGCGAAACATGCAAGACTAGCTGTCCTGGAAGAAATGATGTGATGGAGACATGGCTTAGCCACAGCCTAAGGGATGTTTCCAGAATGAAACTTTCACTCTGCAGCGGAGTGTGCGCTGATATGAAAGTTGATATGAAGTTTGGAAAGTAGGAGGCGAGGTACTGGCGGAAGTAAAGTTGTGAGGCGGTATCGTGAGTCGTGTCGGCATAGCTCAACACACCGAATAAGAACGAACAAAAACGATCAGCGTCCGCAACAAAGAGAACTACCCATAGAACAAAAAAAAAAAAAAAAAAAAAAAAAAAAAAAAAAAAAAAAAAAAGGAAAAAAAATTGTCGCTAGAGCGCTTGCCCGCGAAAGGCTAAGGTCCCAGGTTCGAGTCCCGGTTCCGGCACATAATTTTAATATGCCAGGAAGTTTCAATTCAATGTTATGGTTAAAGTTTATGTTGTCAAGTCCAGTTGTGACAGTTTCCTTGACACTTTCCTATCTTCCCTTTACCTCACGTTACCGCGAGTAGCGTGCTAACTCGTCTGGTTGTAATAGAACAAACGTTGCACGTGAGGCCTGTAGGCGGTTCTCACTTGTCTTCTCTCTCGTAGATGTCCCCAGCGCAGAAGCAGCACACAAGTCGTAGACTTGAAGTTTTGAGGTGAGGCTGAAATTGAAAGTGGTGGATACTGTGGCTGTCTAACTACCATTCACAAAGTCGATGAATTCCTTTAGAGATGCCAGTGGCTCTTTTATTTTTACCAATCACACGAAAACAGAAGCCACAAACTGCATGTTTACGCCAAATTCACAAAAATAACGTTGTTACAGTCATAACACACTTTGACATACATTGCACGCACTTTACAAATATTTTTAGCCCCATTATCGAACCGATTAATACAAGACAGGTTATCGCAAGTGCCGCTAGATGTTAACCGTGTCGGGGCTCGCAGTGAACTAACTAGCAGTGGAGCTGGAATCCAAGCTAGCGCCTAGACTTTTGGCGCCAACCGACTCTTCTAGAACGCCACACTGACTCATCACAGCAAATACTTAATCTAATAAATCTACAAGACAATAGTGTAATCATAAACAATTAATTAACACACATTATAGTAATAAAATTAATAACTGAATTTTTATTTATTAAATAATTAATAAAATAGCTGTGAGGTTGTGGCGCGTAAAGATATAGTAACAGCCAATCAGATCACTCTTAGAGAAAGGGGCGGGGATTTCCCACGGGACCGTACTTACAGTAACATCTGGCTACTATCTGGCACAGCCACTTCCTACTGTCCCATGTCTATTTCATTATAAGTAAATGAAATTATGAAATAAAATAAAACAATGGCTGCTGGTTTGCAAGCCTCTACCACCACACCGGCCCTTCCCATGTATACATATCTGCTATCACGTTACTGTTGTGGCATTCAGTCCGGATGGTTTGATGCAGCTCTCCACCCTACTCTGTCAACGAGCCACTTCATCCTTCCATAAGAAGAACGCCATCCCACATCCATTTATGTTAATCCAACTATCTTTCCATCACCTTCTCACCTACTCTTAGTCTGTTTCAGTTTCGTCGACATCTAGCTTAAATGTCTGGAGTCTTATCTCCTGAACAATGTTGTTGTTGTGGTCTTCAGTCCGGAGACTGGTTTGATGCAGCTCTCTACAATACCCTACCCTGAGCAAGCCTCTTCATCTCCACATAAGAACGGCAACCTACATCTGTCTGAATCTGCTTACTGTACCCATCTCTTGGTCTTCCTCTGCGATTTTTTCCCCACACACTTCCCTCCAACGCTAAATTCACAATTCGTTGATGTCTGAGAATGTGTTCTATCAATCTATCCCTTCTTTTAGTAAAGGTATGCCAGAAATTTCTTTACTCCACAATTCTGTTCAGTACCTCCTCATTAGTTACGCGATCCACCCACCTAATCTTCAGCATTCATCTGTAGCACCACATTTCAAAAGCCTCAAACCTCTTCCTGTCCGCACTGTTTATAGTCCACGTTTCACTCCCATACAAGGCAACACTCCATACAAATGCCTTCATAAAGGACTTCCTTAGGCTTAAAGCAATATTCGATGTTAACAAATTTCTCTTTTTTAAGAACGCTTTTCTACCCATTACCATTTTGAATTTTGTATCCTCTGTACTGCGACCGTCATTTATTTTACTGCCCAAGTAACAAAACTCATCTACCTCCTTTATTCTTTCGTTACCTAATCTAATTCCTTCAACATAACCTGATTTTCTTAGGCTGCACTCCATTACCCTAGTTTTGCTCTTGTTAATGTTCATCTTATATGCACCTATCAGCACACTGTCCATTTCGTTCAATTGCTCTTCCAGGTCCTTTGCTGTATCTGACAGAATTACTATGTCGTCGGCCAAACGCAATGTTTTTAATTCTTCCCCCCTGAACAATATGTCCTGAAATATTATTTTTCATGTATGTAATATTAAGAGACATATTCCGAATTTTTTTGCGAAGAGAGTTGGTAATACAGACGTAATAAATTAAGTCATGTGTGTAATGGGGTGGTTTGCTTTATGAATCTCATTATTTGTGACTTATCTTCTGAACTATGAGATGTACGTACCATGATACAGTTCCGAAGGTATATTCAATTGTATATGTGCATACTGTTTGACAAATGTCTCACGAATACAATAACTGGTGTAGAAGTAATAAACTGTAACTTCAAGCCAAATGTACTCTAATCATATAGATAGTGCAGTAGTATTAACCGATAAACTTCTTTCCTTTCATGTTATCTTGAAATGTTGTCATTGTGGAAATTAAGCCCGCTCTGACTGCAAAAAGGTTTTCACGAGGGCCATCCGGAAAGTGGTACCCGTCAACACCGCATTAAGCGGCGAGGTACGGTGTCAAAAGCCTTCTGGAAATCAAGAAATACGGAATCGATTTGCGAACCCTTGTCGAATCATGTCTACTTCTTCTTCGGGCTCCGAAATGATTCCTGCAGGAAAGAAAAGGACAATATCTGTTGTCAAACTTTTGGCTACATGCGAAATTTACCTTACCAAATATTCTGGTTCAGGATTTTATTATTATTATTATTATTTGAGACAGCTATGGATCAATGTTTTTGGCATATGTAATATGAAATTTAAGCAGTCACGCTTTTATGTGTACCAAGAAGACGAAGCGAAGAAAGGTAAAAGTGACGTTTGATCATTCATGTATCATTATATCGAGAAATATATCTCAAAAGATGTGAATGAGCTTCACCTGTTCTCTGATAAATATTTTCGTCGAAACAAAAATCATTCAATTATCTGTTCTTGTTTTATACTATAGCAATGCGGAGATTTACGAAAGTTAATCAGTACTTCCGTATACGCAGGCGTAGTTTCCAAATGGAAGAACTATAAAAAAGTTGGTAAGATGTCATGGCAGGACCTAGTTACTTGAAGAGTATGACAATAAAAAATATATCAAGTGAATACTCAGGGGAAACCATTGACAATGGTGCAATAAAACTGGCAGCCTTGTTTTTTAAAAGTCTTGCCTCTCTGGATCAAGAGTGGGAAAACTCCCAAGGAATATAAAGTTCCTTTTTCACCTTCTTAATGGATTAGTTCTGAGTATGTTGCACGTTATTCTGAGCAAGTGTAAACAGAATAGTTCATCGATGGTCTCCTGGAAGAGGCATTTCAGCTTCTTCACAAATTCAGTAAGCATCCTGTACTTAGCAGTAAATTGGGATAGTCTTAACAACTAAATCGATGTCAAAAAGATACAAGATTTATTGAAACTGAAATGATCTCTTTCATATGAATATATGGAATTTTATGAGCAACTGCAAGCAGGGCTAGCGGAGGAGAAAAAGAATGCATGATCAAGAAGATTAACTGGTTTTCTTGTATTTTACTTTCATATTTTTATAGGAAACAAAGCTGTTTCGAAAAATGTAAAGGAGATATTAGTAGTAATACTTAGTTTCATATTCATAGAATATATGACATCAACTGCGATTGGGCAAAGCTGAAAATGTGTACCCAGCCGGGATTCGAACCCGGGTCTCCTGCTTTCTAGGCAGTTGCGCTGACCCCTACACCACTGGGGACACAGTGATCACCGCACCTGCAAGGACTACCCATGCACGCCTCCCGTCAGATACAAATTCCCAGCTTCGCCCTGCCCATAGTACTCAAACTCGTAGTTTAACTAATTCCCGTAAGAGTAAGGGCTTCAAACTTGCCCACCCCTCCCCACTAATTCTTACGGGAATTAGTTAAACTACGAGTTTGAGTACTATGGGCAGGGCGAAGCTGGGAATTTGTATCTGATGGGAGGCGAGCATGGGTAGTCCTTGCAGGTGCGGTGATCACTGTGTCCCCAGTGGTGTAGGGGTCAGCGCAACTGCCTAGAAAGCAGGAGACCCGGGTTCGAATCCCGGCTGGGTACACATTTTCAGCTTTGCCCAATCGCAGTTGATGTCATATATTCTATGAATATGAAATAATAACAGCTGCAGGATCAGAAGTTGCGTCTGTTCTTTCGGAACAGACGCCACATGTATATATATAATATGCTGGTGACGGGCAATGATCCTATCGTTAGTGGGGAGGGGTGGGCAAGTTTGAAGCCCTTACTCTTACGGGAATTAGTTAAACTACGAGTTTGAGTACTATGGGCAGGGCGAAGCTGGGAATTTGTATCTGACGGGAGGCGTGCATGGGTAGTCCTTGCAGGTGCGGTGATCACTGTGTCCCCAGTGGTGTAGGGGTCAGCGCAACTGCCTAGAAAGCAGGAGACCCGGGTTCGAATCCCGGCTGGGTACACATTTTCAGCTTTGCCCAATCGCAGTTGATGTCATATATTCTATGAATATGAAATAATAACAGCTGCAGGATCAGAAGTTGCGTCTGTTCTTTCGGAACAGACGCCACATGTATAAATACTTAGTTTGCCATGTACAGTATTTATTGTTTTTTCTAATAAAATCGGCAAGTATTTAAAGTATTGGTTTCATTTGTTGCAACACTCCATGGTTCATTGTGAAAAGGCCATGAGTCAGCAATTTTTAAATTAATATTACGGTTAAACTATGAATTACAAATCAAAAATACACAGTGCTCGACGACTCACATTGGCTTTAAAATTTCCGGGCTAAATTGCCGTGGTCTATCGGTAAAATTTCTTCCCCCTGACGTTTCGTTGTCAACTGCGGACAACATCTTCTGAGATGTTGTCCACAGTTAACAACGAAACGTCAGGGGGAAGAAATTTTACCGATCGACCACGGCAATCTTAAGAGATGTTGTCCGCAGTTAACAACGAAACGTCAGGGGGAAGAAATTTTGCCGGCCGCGGTGGCCGCGGGGACTGAGGCGCTCCAGTCATGGTCTTCACGGCCACTACGATCGGGGGTTCGAATCCCCCCTCGGGCATGGATATTTGTGCCGTCCTAGTTTGTAAGTAGTTCATAAGTAGTTTGTAAGTTTAGGGACTGATAACCCCGTAGTTAAGTCCCATAAGCTATACAAACATTTGAACATTTGAAGAAATTTTACCGAACGACCACGGCAATCTTAAGAGATGTTGTCCGCAGTTAACAACGAAACGTCAGGGGGAAGAAATTTTACCGATCGACCACGGCAATTTAGCCCGGAAATTTCAATCAAATGTTCAAATGTTTGTATAGCTTATGGGAATTGACTACGGGGTCATCAGTCCCTAAACTTACAAACTTCTTATGAACTAACTAAGACTAAGGACGGCACAAATATCCATGCCCGAGGGGGATTCGAACCCCCGACCGTAGTGGCCATGCAGGCCGTGAGTGGAGCGCCGCAGTCCCCTCGGAAATTTTAATTGACGACAACGCCGGCCGTCCGTGAAAGCCTACATGTTATGAAGTAAAGAGTTGGTTTACACTGTACAAAGTTTTATCCTTCTCCTTTTTGAAATGGCCGATTCAAATGTCATTCAAGACGTGCATTCTCGGCAGAAATACAAGAAATATATTCACGAGGCAAGTGAAAGTTGTAATAAATGTCTTTCCTGTGAAGAAATGTTTGACTTAAAAGCAGACAAATCTGGAAGTTTGAGTCATGCGCGGAAAGGAAGGCAAGAAAATTAGGATTTGACGGCCTTATGACAGCTTGGTCATTAGAGACGAAGCTCACGCACGGAGTTTTGGGAAAGGATGGGGAAGGAAATCGGCCCCGCCCTTTGAAAGGAACCGTCCCAGCATTTTCCTGGAGTGATTTAGGGAATTCTCAGAAAAGGTACATGTGAATGTCGGGAGGTGGATTGAAACCACTGTCCTCATGAATGCGAGTCCAGTGTGTTACCACTGCGCTACCTCGCTCGCTGAACGCTATGCTTAAGGAGATCGCTCGCGAAAAATGGAAAATCTGGGTTAGACACTCTGTCTGGTATAAATATTCATATATCACGAATCAATTCTACAACTGATTCATATTCACAATTGCGAACACATATCTTGAATTCTTAGGAACTTTAGTGATTAAAACTATGCAAAGACATTGCTTTGCCTGCATCACTGAACACAAACACTGCTCAGCAGATCTGGCAGATATTGGTGTTCACGAACACAGTGGACTCGCTCGATTAAACAGCACTCAGATACTACGTATACACTGTTTCATGATCCAACTGAAGATTGCAGCTGTTGTTTCGGTGCGATGTCCCAGCGATGCCGTCAGTTGGAGAATCTCCACGCCTCTTGCTGGGTGTATCGGCCATCTGTTCCACACTTATTCTGTCTACTATGGCACCTACACAAAATTTTGGTATCTAACTTTCATTCATTGATGTGTGAAGTTCCTAAAAGACGAAAAATGGAATACATGTACTTAGGACACTTTTCGATTTGTTTTAACGTTTAGAAGCACCTGAAAAATTAAATGATATTCCTACTGAATATCTCTGAATGCAATACGGATTCTTGGGCAGAGAAACGTTAGGAATTGCCTTCTGATATGGTGTTATTGATGTAGGGTAAAGCAGTCAACAATCCGAAGATTGGTTTGAACACCACAGTGCTTTACTAGGCATGGTCCTCTTTGGAGGTGGTACGCCGTTGCCTTCCTCCGACCTTCGAACTGACTTACCCAGCCAGTTATAGGGGGACCTACAGTTTAACGTGGGTTCCGAACCACGGTGCTACTCGGTATTTTTCACATGAGCAATACTGCCAGAGGGGAAAGAAGTGGAAAGTGACAGATAAAAATCCTAGGTCCTGGCGGGGATCGAACCCGCAACCTTTGGATTTGTAGTCTGACACTCTACCACTGTGCAACCGAGATTATGTAAGTAATGTAATTCTTAGGATTATAACAGCTGGATGGGGATTTTTAAAGGGCCTAAATAGGGTCATCAGTCTCCCAAAAAACTCTTGGAAGTCCAGAATGAAACTTTCAGTCTGCAGCGGAGTGTGCGCTGTTATGAAACTTCCTGGCAGATTAAAATTGTGTGCCGTAACCGGGACTCGAACCTGGGACCTTTGCCTTTCGCGGCAAGCGCTCTAACCACTGAGCTATCCCGGGAAAGGCAAAGGTCCCAGGTTCGAGTGCCGGTTCCGGCACACAATTTTAATCTGCCAAGAAGTTTCAGCTCTTGGAAGTGATTGGGCAGGAAAGATGGCGGAAGTTGGTTTCAAGTTGGTGACGTCATAACAACTGTACCTGCACGTGCACAAACGACTGCCTCTTCACAAACGCACCGGGTGGATCTATGTCCGTGCAGAAGCTGATCTTTAGCGGAAAATTGCATTACACACCGAGCAAACAGGGTACCAGTCTAATCCGTCTCGGAAAATTAAAAGAAATGTCGCGTTCCTTAAAATACTACCTTTGCTCAGCCTTACCCGGTGTTCAGCCGTACCTAGTATTTAAAGCTCGTCATGGGATAAGCATAACATGTTGGCGTTGAGTTATTGAAGGGAGTAAGAAAAACAAACCCTTAGTTTCTTTAAATTTCGATTTTTATATTCCGCTTTCCAAAAATCATCTCTCATGTTACTTCATCCACTGCCATTATTGCTTCATCGACTTCCGTCCAAGTTTGGTTTTTCTCCTCTTCCTCCTCCTAATAAGTATTTTCCTTCTCCATATTTCTATAAGCCGTACTAGTTGGATGGCTAAGCCTAGGTGGGGACCCAATCCAGCGAGATGCAGCGTAGAACATATTCCCAGGGCTACTAGTGAAGACATTTAACGGCATCTACGGTAGCGAGGTAGTTGTTCAGTATGATGTGTATGACAGAGAAGGTAATTTATCCTCCAAGAGATTAAACTGAGGGGGCCACCGCCGCTATGTGGCGAAGAAGGCTCTTCAAAGGCTAAATGAGTAAATCGCAACAAAAAATCCAGTTCTTAGTCTTAGCAAGCCAGCAGGTCATATCAAACGTTGTTTTCACTTTCCGAGCTTAACAAATAAAAATTCATTATCAGTAGAAGAAAATTATACCCGCTGCCACCGTTTCAGGCCATTTGTGACACTAGACCTGATGCACTAATATGGAACAAAACAGACGCGAGTTGTAGAGTCAATACGGACGCCTCATTGAATATTAATCCAATAAGAGTGTTGCGTGTTTTCATGTCAGATATGACTGTTTTAAACTAAGGATAACAATAATCAATTATATCCAAGGAGGTTAGAATAGGGGGAGATGTCGTTAATGCTATAGGAGTTAAGCCATTGTCGCCATATAAAGGAGGCAAATTTATGGGACTTAACTAATTATAAACTACCTTATACTAAAGGCAGCGCAAACATCCATGCCCGAGGGGGTGATTCGAACCCCCGACAAAGAACGGTCTCGCACATCGCAACATAGTGCCTCAATGCACTTGGCCGCTCCGCCGCGGCTGGCATATACCGAGATGAGTATATTTCATTGCATACTGAGTTGAAAGTGGTACTGTATTATTATTTTTTGTTACGTTACCTGCCTTACCTACGCAAGAAGGACAAGAAAGTCATTTGCTGAATGAAACTTTCAATCGGCAGCGGAGTGTGCGCTGACATGAAACTTCCTTGCAGTTTAAAATTATGTGCTGGAACCGGGACTCGAACCTGGGACCTTTGCCTTTCGCGGGCAAGCGCTCTACCGACTGAGCTATCCCGACGCGACTCACGATGCCGTCTCCTACTTCCAAACTTGCCCGCGAAAGGCAAAGGTCCCAGGTTCGAGTCCCGGTTCCGGCACACAATTTTAATTTGCCAGGAAGTTTCATATCACCCCACACTCCGCTGTAGAGTGAAAGTTTCATTCTGCAAACATCCCTTAGGCTGTGGCTAAGCCGTGTCTCCACCATATCCTTTCTTCCAGAAGTGCTATAGTCTTGCATGTTTCGCAGGAGAGCTTCTGTGAAGTTTGGAAAGTAGGAGGCGAGGTTCTGACGGAAGTAAAGTTGTGAGGCGGCATCGTGAGTCGTGTCGGGTTAGCTCAGTCGGTAGAGCGCTTGCCCGCGAAAGGCAAAGGTCACAGGTTCGAGTCCCACAGTTGGGCTTCGGCTGTGCACCGGCTCGGACGTTGTTTACGTCCCGGCCACAGGCGCAGCGCGCGAGTTGTTTACGCGGAGTGCGTAGCGGTGTAATTTAGTAGTGCATAGATCCAACTATGGATTTTTCATATCGTAAATCGACACTGCGATTCACTTTCAATAACGACTTTGCACGACCAAAGGCCTACGAAATAGATCGCTTTCTACGAGATGAGGTAAAAATCGATCCGGACGTTCTGGTAGGAATACACTTGTCCATAGTCAGTAGCGTCGTTTACTGCAAGCTCATTGATGAAGCGGCATGTGATAGAATATTACAACGACACCAACAGGGCCTCCGTTTTTGTCATTCAGACGGAAACGTCGGAGCGGTTACAGTGGATCACGCCGGAATGGGATTAAGAACAATCCGCGTCTTCGAGCTACCGTTCGAATTGGCTGAAAAACTGGTGACAGAGGCTTTGAGCCCGTACGGCACGGTTATCTCACATGAAGCCGAGAAATGGGCGACTTTTTAAACATATCGTGTCCTGAACGGTGTAAGACATAATTGGGCATCGTTTTGTACTATGGATGTAAAGGAATTGTGGACTAAATTTAAGTGCATTGTACATAAAGAGTAATAGAAGAGCAGTAATAGAAGAAAGCAAACGGAAAGCTGAAGTTCTAAATTTAACCTTTAAGAAATCGTTCACACTGGAGGACTGCACGATACTAATTCTGAAATGGAGGACATAGTAATAGGTATTTCCGGTGTAGAGAAGCAGCTGAGAAGCTAAATACGAAAACGTCTGCTGGTCCGGATGGAATACCAGTTCGGTTTTACAAAGTGTATTCTGCGGTATTGCCCCCTTACCTAGCTTCCATTTATCGCGAATCTTTAATTTAGCGCAAAGTTCCTAGTGGAAAAAAAGCACAGGTGACTTCCATTTTTGAGAACAATAAAAGAACTGTCCCACATAATTACGGGACAACATCAATGACATCAGTTTCCTGCAGAATTTTGTAGCTTATTCTCAGTTCGAATATAGTAAATTTCCTTCAGACGGATAAGCGTCTTTCTATGAATCAGGACGGGCTTAGGAAACATCGTTCATGTGAAACTCAGCTTGCCCTTTTCTCACATGACATCTTGCGAGCCATGGATGAAGGGCAACAGGCGACTTCAAAAAGGCGTACGACGCGGTGCCTCACTGCAGACTGCTAAGGAAGATACGAGCTTATGGAATAGGTTCACAGGTTTGTGACTGGAAGACTTCCTAAGTAATAGAACGCAGTACGTTGTTCTCGACGGTGAGTGTTCATCAGAGACGAGTGTATCGTCAGGCGTGCCCCAGGGGAGTGTGATAGGACGGCTATTATTTTCTATCTATATAAATGATCTGATGGACAGAGCAAGTTGTAATTTGCGGCTGTTTGCTGATGGTGCTGTGGTGTATGGGAGGGTGTCGTCTTTAACTGAATGTAATAGCATGCAGGATGACAGACAAAATTTCTAGTTGGTGCGAAGAATGGCAGGTAGCTCTCAATGTAGAAAAATGTAAGGTTATGGGCATGAGTTGGAAAAACAATACCATAATGTTCGAATACAGCATTTGTAGTGAGCTTCTTGATGCAGTCGCGTCTTTCAAATATCTAGGCGTAGCATTGCAGAGCGATATGAAATGGAACGAACATGTAAGGACAGTTGTAAGGCGGACAGTCGACTTTGGTTTATTGGGAATATTTTGGGACGCTGAACTTCATCTGTAAAGGAGACCGCGTATAAAACGCTAAATCGCTTGTACGACCCCGTCTTGAGTATTGCTCAATTGTTTGGGATCCGCAGCAGATCAGTTAAAAGGAAGACATGGAAGCAGTTCCGAGTCGTACAGCTAGGTTTGTTACTGATAGGCTCAATTAATGCGCGAGTGTCAAGGAAATGCTTCGGCAACTCAGTTGGGGATCGCTGGAGGAAATACGACGGTATTTTCGTGAATTTCTGTTGAGGAAATTTAGAGGGCCGAAATCTGAAGCTGAGTGTAGAACGATCATGCTGCCGCCTACTTACATTTAGCGTAGTGATCACAAAGACAAGAGAAATTAGGGCTCGTACGGAGGCACATAGGCATTTTTTCCTCGTTCTATTTGGGAGTGGAATAGGAAAGGTAATGCCTAGTAGTGGTACAGTGTACCCTCAGCCACGCACCTTACGGTGAATTGCGGAGTATGGATGTAGATGTAGACGCCATTCGTTGGATTGGCGTTTCAGTTTTGGGTCGTACAATGTGGCCCATGTCTTCAAATCAAATGTTTGTTAAGCTTATGGGACTTAACTACGGGGTCATCAGTCCCTAAACTTACAAACTATTTTCAAACTACCTTATACTAAGGACGGCACAAATATCCATGCCCGAGGGGGGATTCGAATCCCCGACCGTAGTGGCCGTGCAGACCGTGACTGGAGCGCCTCAGTCCCCGCGGCCACCGCGGCCGGCGGCCCATGTCCTATCCATTGTTACAGTACGGCATAAGAAAGCCTCTCCTTCGCGCTCATAGCGCTCCAAGTGCGTTTGAGCAGCGTTGTAACGCATCCTTTTCTGCATTTCCCTTGTGATGCAATTTTTCGCATGCCCAGGCGTTCCTTCAGGATGCGAAGCACAGTTGTATGCGCAAATCCGGTTTCGTGGGCGAGCTCACGAATCATCTGGCGTCGATCACTGTCCACTAACGCGGCAACAGTATGCACTTCTTCTTCAGAGACACTAGGACGACTTGCCCAATGCATGTCAGCCACAGTCTGCCGTCAACGTGCCACTGTTCTGTACAGAAATGCCGATTCCCCGCACTAGTCTTGAAGACCTTGATGACAATGTCGTGCTGTACGAACTCTGGAATATCCACCTCCGTTGGTCCTGTTACAAAAAAACATAGTGAACACCGATAAGTTAGACCGCTCTCTCACAAGATAGTGTGTTTTCCTCGATTGTGCGCACATCGGTGACGTGGGACGGGCGAGTCCATTTGCTCGGAAGTAAGGTAGGTATATTGTCGTAAAATGTAAACTTTCACGGGCGGAATGGTCAAAATTACTAAAAATTTCCGGGCTGTTATGCCGTGGTCTAGTGGATTTACTATTAAAACCCAACGTTTCGTCCCCGACTGCGGTAGACATTCTCAAGGGGAATCGTGGCACTTTTGGATGTCCGATGCACACCCTGGCTCGCTACTGACTGAAGCCAAATTCCGTTTAGAAGGGCTCGCGCGCAGTGGTGTGACGTCAGATGTTTTTGACATGCGCGCGCAATTCGTCGTTGCCGATTGCCTCCGTCCGTTAATGTCATCCCATGGTGGAAGACTGTTACATTTCTTCTTCAAAACCGGAATCCAGATATCATTTAGTTTCACGCCCTCCTCCATCCTATTGAAATTATTGGGGTGTTTTACAATTTCTATTGCCTCTATACAGTCTTTCGTGGTATCCATTTGTGGCTGCTAAAACTTGAGTCTTATCAAATTGAATAAGGTGGTTCCCTGGTTGAAAAACATGTTTAGCAACAGCTGATCTGTCAATCTCTCCCCTTCTACAGTTCCCCTTCTGCTCATCTAGTCGTTTTTTGACTGTTCTTTTTGTGGTACCCACGTATACGTCCCCACAGCTACACGGAATCCTATGAATTCCTGCTTTTTCCAGCGGTTTGTGCGAGCATCCTTTACCGATTTCAGGTGATCCTGTAATTCCGAGTAGGTTTGTAAATGACCGCAACATTCCGTTTCATCAAAATTTTACCGATGCAGTCGGTG
This sequence comes from Locusta migratoria, assembly GCA_026315105.1. Lineage (NCBI taxonomy): Eukaryota > Metazoa > Arthropoda > Insecta > Orthoptera > Acrididae > Locusta > Locusta migratoria. Next base: position 839,033,707 of record CM048745.1, on the reverse strand, counting down.
ACGTCCTCAATAAAAGGTAGGAAGACTTTAGATTTCACAGGAACCCCTTCATCGTTTTCAACTCTACGTGTCGGTCTCAAAGCTCTCCTTATCCCTGTAGACGAATAGCCATTCTTAAGTAAAGCATTACTCAGGTGTTTCAATTCCGCGTAGTTTAATTCCAGTTCGCAGATGTTCCTTGCTCTGTCCGCCCCGCTTTTGCTGGGGCCCACAACATTAACGGACGGAGGCAATCGGCAACGACGAATTGCGCGTGCATGTCAAAACATCTGACATAACCACTGTGCACGAGCCCTTGTAAACGGAATTTGGCTTCAGTCAGTAGCGAGCCAGGGTGTGAATTGGACATCCAAAAGTGCCACGATCCCTCTTGAGAATGTACTCCGCAGTCGGGGACGAAACGTTGGGTTTTAATAGTAAATTCACTAGACCACGGCATAACAGCCCGGAAATTTTTAGTAATTTTAAGGTATATTGTCACCAACACCTACACACCCACCCTCTCTCTCTCTCTCTCTCTCTCTCTCTCTCTCTCTCTCTCTCTCTCACATACACATGTATTTGTATGTGTATATCTTTGACCCTGACGAACATGTACCTGATCTCGTCCTATATTACCCCCTGTATCATGGTAATTATTCTCTATTTAGTAGATTACGCATAGTCTGTAGGTAACAGCCGAGTTATACGATGTGAAAGTCATGTAATGTAATTTGGCGTTGTATCGGGCAAGCCTTCGCGGCCAACAACACGGAACTGCAAAAGTAACAAAGAGTGCTCTGATTTTACGTGATGAGCTGCTGGTGATCCAGCAGTAATGCCGTTTATTATTAGGTCGTTATCCTCTGGTGCCTGTTCCGAAGACCCATTGTTCTGTAATGTGGATGTCGAGTTGTTCGTACTGCAACGAAAGCATATGTGAAAGCTCGCAACTGAAGCAATTAATTAACTCCAGCCACAGGGCATGCGATATCGCATTAATTTCTCGTTAACGTATAGGTTACATATTTCACGTACCGCTACAACGCCCTTCCTACATCAAGTCAGAGGTACGTTGACACGTGGAAGACGCCGACAAGGGCATCTAAGAGCGTCCACCAATAGAAACATTGAGGTTTAGTAGCCAGAGGATTACGGGAAAAAGGGTCTCAATCCTTTACTTGTAACATGGATGCCGAAAGGGGGGGGGGGGGGGGTTCGGTGCGCCCACAGGTATTAAATAACACTAATGAAAAAATTACAACTTTCTAAAAGGCAGTGATTTATGATTGATGTTAATTGTTATAAATATTCCAGTAACTGGTATAAATATCCCAGTAACTGGTATATTATAATACGAAATAAAGAAGTGTTGATGTTGTTGTTGTGGTCTTCAGTCCGGAGACTGGTTTGATGCAGCTCTCCACAATACCCTATCCTGAGCAAGCCTTTTCATCTCCACATAAGAACGGCAACCTACAATTGTCTGAATCTGCTTACTGTACCCATCTCTTGGTCTTCCTCTGCGATTTTTTCCCCATACACTTCCCTCCAATGCTAAATTCACAATTCCTTGATGTCTAAGAATGTGTCCTACCAATCTATCCCTTCTTTTAGTCAAGGTATGCCAGAAATTTCTTTTCTCCCCAATTCTGTTTAGTACCTCCTCATTAGTTACGCGATCCACCCACCTAATCTTTAGCATTCTTCTGTAGCACCATATTTCAAAAGCCTCTATCCTCTTCCTGTCCGCACTGTTTATCGTCCATGTCTCACTCCCATACAAGGCAACACTCCATACAAATGCCTTCAGAAAGGACTTCCTTAGGCTTAAATCAGTATTCGATGTTAACAAATTTCTCTTTTTCAAAAACGCTTTTCTACCCATTGCCATTCTGCATTTTATATCCTCTGTACTGCGACCAGCATTTGTTATTTTACTGCCCAAGTAACAAAACTTGTCTACCTCCTTTATTGCTTCGTTTTCCAATCTAATTCCTTCGGCATCACCTGATTTTCTTACACTGCACTCCATTACCCTAGTTTTGCTCTTGTTAATGTTCATCTTATATGCACCTTTCAGCACACTGTCCATTCCGTTCAATTGCTCTTCCAGGTTCTAAGTGTTGATATATTAGACAAAATACTCCTCAACCCCTAGGCAGAAGACACACTTCGCAATTCTTTCTGAATGTGTGTACAATGCAGTCTTGGTCAGTGTAGATTGTTGCACTTCTTTGCTGTCTGCTTTAGACATTAGACATTTGTGAGACGTGGTGGCCATTTTGATGCTCTTGAAATAACCTTAACTGATTTATGGTGAAACTGACGTTTAGCGGATTTCTTTTCGTGCTCTTATGGATGACTTCACACTTCATTATTCAGGGTCAACTGCCAATTTTTACACTTTGCAAATATCTAAATGATTTTTCAGTTGCTTTGATTTTCTGGTGACTTGAGCAACCGATAAATAGTCTAAGAGAGGATCTCACATTGTCTCCTAAATCGTTCATAAAGTTAAGAAACAAAAGGGGCCCTATAACACTTCCCTGTGGAACGCATTGTTTTCAAGGTCATCGAACGCACACTGGACTCAGATTCAGGAGGACGGTGGTTCAAACTCGCATTCAGTCATCCAGATATAGGTTTTCTCTATTTCCCCAAGTCACTCTATGAAAATGGTTCCTGTCACAGGGTACAGCAAATTTCCTTCTCCGTCCTTAACCTAAAAGCAATACGAGCTTGTGTTCCATTGATAACGACCACCTTATCGACGGGGAATTTGAAGTATAATCTTTCTTTTGCTTGTTTTGAATGTTAAGTGTATATAATTTGATCAGCACAGGACGAGCAGTGTGGTAGACAAAACATGCGAATGAACAAACATTCGCCAGTTGAGTCACGTGGCCAGATAAGGTTACATGAAAAATATCTGACATTTCGTTTTGATAGTTTCAATTAAAATTGGTTACAATAAACAAAATGTACGATTACCAAGATTGTAGCAACACAAATAGAAATTCTCCTTGTAACAGGGGCACAACTCCACCTATTCCAGGACTTAATTCTGCCTTTATGCCCACAGAATGATGTCCACATGCTGCCAAACTGTTTAATGTTGATTGGCAGATATCTCGCTATTTGTAGTTGCGAGATATGAAATTATTTCTAGTTAATGGCAACGTGGTCTATGGAGTATGATTCTCGCTTGCGATTAAAATGCAGGAACATTGGAAGCACTGTTAATTCATAAATGAAACAGACGATGTACTTTTGAAATTAGCACTGGATTTAATAAAACTTCAAAACACTTCAGTAAACACAAGTAATGGATACATCTCTGCGCCGCCATCTTATCACATGCCCTTTTTTACACTGACATATCTCTCCAAGCAAGTGCTTTGGACTGTTTATACACAAAGCAGACTGGCACTGTCAATACGTCCTCCCTCCGCCAAGCCAAAATCTGAAGAGCCTAAGCCGTTCTACGTCACGTAGTTTTATACAACGGCAAAAATCTCAAATAATTTCTCTGGGAAAACTACAACTAATACATATTCTCTAATTTTCCATGTAATTTTACAAATACACAATTTCAAAGTAACAGAACACTATGACGTTAAGGTTTACAATCGAATACAAACAGTGTAGTGAGTTTGATAGTATGAAACGAGTGATTTAATAATTCTTAATCGTATCAATCTTGATTAAAGTAGTGAACATAAAATTTTATTTAAAACTTCAATTTTGCAAATATGTGACTGTTTCGACCTAAAGCAACATTGAGACCTGAATCAATCCTTAGTTATTCTCCTAGTGGGATAATAGGCTTAAAAATCTTTTAATTAAATAAAGAGATCACAAATAGTGCGTCACAAATGATTTATAGTGTTAATTTTACCTTAAATAACAATTAACATAAGAGTGCTACATCTACAACATGACATAATGACGTAAGTAGACTGTATATCGATATTTTAAGTGAAAATATACTGTGTGTGTGGTATGTGTCAGTCCCTAAGATATAAAAGGTTAGATTCTTAAAACACTGTTTAAAGGCGTTGCTTAAGATGAAATGAAATATTCTGGATATTAAGTGACTGGTATCGAACGAGTCAATAAAGCAGGGTGGTATCGGGTACTAGGATTGAGTGTCAAATAGCTCATTCCTTTATAACCTCTACAAATAAAGTTGCACGTATACACAAATTATACACCGTACTTCATCAGAGTTGATTGTTTTTGTACCACAAGTTAGTACATAAAGTAAAAGAATACGGACACTAGAAATACAAAAGTTCAGAACGTAAACTGAAATCACCACATCTAACCCATAAGATGCACATTATCATGAAATGACGGATAGCATAGTGCTCACCATTGCGATATCAATAAAGAAATATTTCGGTAGCTTGTAAAAAATTAAATTCTCCTTTACTATATACAGCCTTAGACAAAGAAATGAGAATGGTAGCATCTGTACGAAACTCTTCTTTAAAACGGTATAATTCTTACAAAAATGAATGACTGTGTCTCGCCCATTTCACTCATGAAAAGAGTATGTAACTCATAGCACCTTCTGTAGTGTTAGTACAGTCACAAAACGGGGTTTGTATGAATTCTCTTTGCCGCAAGGCATGACAAACTTTTGGGATGATTATTAAGTACCAAGCGTATGGATAGGCGAAAGCAGGCTAAACACAGGCACAGTATCTTCCTCTGTATAACTAATGTACGTTCCAGTGGTGATAATATTGTCTAAAAGCATTCTGTGTAGCCAACAACTATAGTTCAGAAACCAAAGGTTTGAGACCGATCAAAGTTCCGGATTTTGCAACTCTTTTAGAAACAATAGCGACTTAATTTATATGAAAGATGCCGCAGTGATTGTAATCCACCGGATTGTGTGGTCTGTCTTTGGATTTCACAAAAGATGCCTCTCAGACGGTTGCCAATATTAGGTTGTTCGTTTATGAATTCCATTTCTAATGCCTTAGAGACAGTAAAACGATTTAGAATCGGAAGAGGTGCTTAGAAAGCTGCACGGAGCAACCATATTTTGAGGCTTTTAGTATAGATACAACTTCCACAGAAAAAAATTATATATCCGTCTTTTTTGTTTGAAGGATTTGATTGATTATTTTGGCTTATTGTTCCGATCCAGATTGCCATTAAGCAATGTTATAACCAAGTGTGAAGATTTTGAACAAATCAATTGAAAATGGCTTAAGGCCGAAATCTGGATCGTGACAGTAAGCCAAACTAGGTCGGCGGTCAAATCCTCCCAAAAGTTCTCCATGACGGTTGAAATTCAAGTAGAATCAACAGCCGGATGAAACTGCAATATTCACACAATATTTCTGCAGTCCACCTCGCCGCCATCATCAGGTGAAGAAGGTTATGCCACTTTCTCCATGACTGGCAGAAACTATTTTTTGTTTGTGGTGTTTAGGACGCAGGACCGTCGCTTTGCGACTTGCCTTGATGTGTAGCGGTTAGGGTCTCAAATCCTCATTCACTTAAACAAAGGATTCTGTTGTGGAGACAAGCATAAGGGAACTCCAGTATCCTCAGTCGACTTTTATGTCGGATGTTAGTCGTTTATGCCCGCTTCCACCGCTGGAAACGGGAGGGATGACGTTCGAGTTAGAAACTATGAACGACAGAGCATTTATATTCTGCGAATTTGCGAAACAATTGCGCATGCGTTTGCTCGCTGCTGCTGCCCCCTGGCACAAGTGAGGTTGCAGCACCTCCTGTGGTGAAATCCGTCATAAAAAGATATATCGCTAAAGTCTCTCACTCTTGCCCGTCTTATTCAGATCCCGATTTTTTTCTTTCATATCTGACAACACAGGATTCAGTGTTTTACACAGCGGATGTCCAGTATCTCGGTTAATAACATATCTGTTAGACTCATTTCAACAGATTCTTTTAAAACACGATCCCAGTAACTCGCTCTGCAATGCAATGTTCAGCCACGGCGGATTTATTAGATTGCAACAACAGTGCATGGCGATGTGTTCACCACACCTGTACATCGGTACGAACAGTTTGGCCAGAGTATGTTTTACCGCACTCGCATGGTATACCGTAAACGCTACGCTTCCTCGGACCTAAATCGCCTTTTAACAGAGCCAAGAAGTGCTCTACTCTAAGCTCGCGGACGAAAAACGCACCTGATTTCAGAATGAAACTTTCACTCTGCAGCGGAGTGTGCGCTATGGAACTTCCTGGCAGATTAAGATTGTGTGCCGCAACCGGGACTCGAACCTGGGACCTTTGTCTGTCGCGGGCAAGCGCTCTACTGACTGAGCTATCCCGACACGACTCACGATGCTGCCTCACAACTTTACTTCCGCCAGTACCTCGCCTCCTACTTTCCAAACTTCACAGAAGCTCTCCTGCGAAACATGCAAGACTAGCACTCCTGGAAGAAAGGATACGGCGAAGACATGGCTTAGCCACAGGCTAAGGGAAGTTTCCAGAATGAAACTTTCACTCTGCAGCGGAGTGTGCGCTATGAAACGTCCTGGCAGATTACGATTGTGTGCCGCAACCAGGACTCGAACCTGGGACCTTTGCCTTTCGCGGGCAAGCGCTCTACTGACTGAGCTATCCCGACACGACTCACGATGCCGCCTCACAACTTTACTTCCACCATTACCTCGCCTCCTACTTTCCAAACTTCACAGAAGCTCTCTTGCGAGGGGTCCGAGGTTGGAGCCCCGGTTCCGGCACACAATTTTAATCTGCCAGGAAGTTTCACATCTGATTACGTTTTTCTTCAAGATCGTACGTATCTTGGCAGACACGTTTCCAGCATATAGTAGAAAAAAGAAATATATGTCATTAGCTGATTTAGGTAGTGTTCGAAACTCAAAAGAACGTCGAATATTGTCTGTCCGTAAAGCCGTTTTCATTGAACACAACCTTAAGATGTTGAAGCTCCTGTGGTAAGTATCCAGCCTCTGATATAGCAGATGCTCTTGCTTTTAACAAAGGCCCGCACGATTCATGTACTTTGGAAAGACGGATGACAACTGGTTTACGTAATACGGATCAGTATGCGTCGATTTCCTATAAACTCTGTATCCATCATTCCCGTCTTCTTTTTTATAAACCAGCATATCGATGGTGTTGAACTGCAACCTCGTATGGCAGTTTGTTCATGTAAGAACAACGTTGACAATTTTTATTTAATTTATGGCGCAAATTATTATCCACTATGCTTTCATGGCATATTTTATTAATGAAATAATTTATAGTGATAATAATTGTTTTTTATTTATTTGCTAACGAAATAACAGTAAAATAATAATGCTTACTTAACTCTGCTGCAAAACTGAATTTTTTTGACATACGAGCTTGCTGTTCAACACCATCGATATCTAAGAAGGGTAATTTCTTCTCCTTCTCGATTTATATCGTGAAATTGATATAGGATGTAGACAACTAAAATGATCCAATAACCAGTGCAGAGAATCTACTCCATGTGGCCAAACAAGTAGCATATCGTCAACATATCCCAAAAACCAAATCATCTTCAAAAACATGTCTTCAGGGGCATTTCCTCAAAGTGCTCCATAAAAAAAAAAACAAGGTTAACAACTGTGGGGCATAAAGGACTCGCCAAGGCCACATCCTCTATCTGCTCTAAATACTTGTCCTAGAATAAAAATATTTGTGGCATAGCTTCGTTATTTCGTACCTAATTAAAATCAATGATTCCTCAAGAGGGACGCAGCTAAAAAAGAGACACCGCATCGAAACTCATAAGTAAATGAAACCATTACGAAGCGGCTTTAAACACTGAATAAAATTCATGGAATTAGGAATATGGTGTTCACATTTACCTACATAAGAACTGAAGAACGACGATAATAAAATTTCCAAATTGTAAGTCGGCGTACCCAAATTACTAACAATCGAGCACTAGACATGTGTGAGACTCTAAATGAATATAAAATAAAAATTGTTTTGTCAGTCGAAACTTTTAGGACCATTACTTGTGGTGAGAGATTAGCACAAGCTACGTTTACTCCCTCTCTTAATTTGGAGCGGACGGTATACTAGCTTTGGCCATTTCGTGTGTAACAGGGTCAACGTGAGGCATAAAAGCAAGAGCTCAGAGGTTACAGCTTGCCACAAAATCATTTCGAATTTTTGTTCCAAATGCGTATTACGCAGCACTGCTCACAACGACGAGATTTGCAGCGTTTTAATGAACGCCGCCACCGGGGAAGGACAGAGTCCAACTGACAACGTAATGGCCGTAATGCACCATCAAGCGTGCATTAACGGATATGTGCCCGAATCAGCAGAAAGATAATTGGGCCCCGCTCTTAACCGCAAATGAGCCCTGGTACCCGAAAATACAAGTTGAGTGTCCCGCGACTGTTACCGTAATTGGCCTCTTGATGACAGGCCGGAAAACCCGATTCGAAGAACGCAGAGAGTGCTCAGCGATACGGGATACGGCCGCGGCGGAGCGGCCGAACGCTGTGCTCCGATGCGCGAGGCCGTTCCCCGTCGGGGGTTCGCATCCCCCCCCCCCCTCAGGTGTGGATGTTTGTGCTGTCTTTAGTATAAGCTAGTTCATAAGTAGTTCGTAAGTTTAGGGACATTTGAAGATTTGATACGGGATACTGCACACGCCAAAGCCATTTCGTCTCGTCCTGGAGAGAACAAGTCTCCCTATATAGACATTAACAGTGGGTCAGTTTTCAGTTGTCTTCCATCCAAATCCCTACTTCGAAAGGCACCTCAGGGTGTGGCGGAGGGTACTTTGCGTCCCACTGACCCTTCTATTCCAGACGTGTATGTTTCGCGAGAAAAATGATTGCTTATATGCTTCCGTGTAGGCTACAATCTCTCTGATATTGTTTGTTCAAATGTTTGTAAATCTATCGGACCAAACTGCGTGGTCATCACTCCGTAGCTTGCAAACTACATTATTTTATTTTAATTTTTTTATTTGGCCTTCTGAGTGTTAACTCAATGCGGCCATCTACAACACACAGTGGAAATGTACATATATTTAAATAAACAGACAAAACAGAAGTACATTTTGTCAAAATGGAAAGTGGAAACAAAACGAAAACTGCATAACATGACAATTTAAATACTGTTGGAACATTTTCACATATTCACAAGCAAAACCTTATATTACCAACACACTTGATGCTTATATATTGTGTACAGTGATCTTAATAAACTTAATTATGATTTTATATACACGAATGTCTTTTGTAAACAAAAGGAAAGTAGCTGACTGGGGAAGGGGATATCCCATCTTCACCAATTTGCAAACTACTTAAAACTAGGTAAACTGACCTAAGGGCAACACACACACCCATGCCCCAGGGAGGACTCGAACCTCCACGGCGAGCAACCGCGCGCTCCGCAGCGAGACGCTTTAGACCGCTTTTTTTATTTATTTTTTTTTTTATTTAGTCCATCGTGGATTTACATAACTAAAACTGTCCTTTTTCATAAATCAAAACAAAACAAAATAATTCACGATGGGGCCACACTTCGGCTTGTAGACGAACGGAGAATTCCTCGTTGTCAGTAGAGAGAAAATAACAAAAGTGATATATGTTACACAGTGCATTACTCATCTGGGTAGGCGAATCCATACTTCCGAATGCTTCCCCCGCCGAATGCAGTAAGATTTATTGTGAAAATACACTGTTCTTCTTCCTATATTGTAGAAATTAAGAAACAGCTCTCAGTATGTCTTCTCTACACACTTGCAATTTAAAGCATTGATCTAACTCAAATTCATAAGTTTGGGTGCATCGTCTCGTGCGGTTATAAAGTATGAAATAAAATATTTAAAGCATACACTGCAACACAAAAGCAATTCACTATGCTGTAAGGTTTTCCCTGAGGCCTTCAGTCCTGACAGGGTTACACAAAGAAACTAAAAACACACGAAACCATCTCACAGATCACAATAAACAATAACCTTCCTTCTTTTTTCTATTGATTATCGTGCTTTCGTTTTCGTTGTCTTTTTGATCATATTACCCGACTGTCAAGTCGTTATAGGACTACATTATATCTGATCTGTCCAGTTAACGGACAAAAATGATTCACATTTCAGATAATTAGTAGGTCGCAATTCGTCCTTATGATGTCCAGTCCAGAGAAATGTTACAAATTCAGGTAATCATTCAAAGTTAGAGATAATTTTAATGAACGACAAGTCTGAGTATCCATAGAGTAGCATTTTGTTTCATGGTGGAGTATGATTTACACCGCGGGACGCTGACGTTCGTTACTAGAAGACGATGATATCCGTGGCATTCTCTAAAAAAAAACCATAAACACATACAACATTCAGTCATAAAACAAACACTTTGTATATATAAAACACATCAACCTCGCAGATTGTCGACGGGAACGTTGACAAATTAAGCACAGTTAAAACTTTGAAGTTAAAACAAAGGCCTCCCACTACTAACATCAGGCCACGCGAACAGAACTAAGCGTAACTATTTCATTTACACACACGATACCACCTTTGCGATGTTGTACCCCAACCACAGCTCGTACAATATGTGCGGGTTTGAGTCCCGTTACCGCAAATCCCCCTCCTTCGCCCAGTCGATCCTTTCGACGACGGGAGGCTGCAATGACGCTCCCTGCACGTCCATAGACACGTCACTACCTAAAGCTCCAGATACATCAGTCGCTGCTTCTACAGACCGGGAATGATGCATTGACGGACGAGCTCTTCTCTGGTGTTGTTCCTCAGCCTTCCGTTTTACAGGCGCAAGTGCACTCGGAGAACCGGAAGGAGGATCCACCGCCATCTCACTCTCCCCTTCTGTTTCGGTTTTCAGTAAAAGTTCTTTTAATTGACGAACGGTCGCCTCGCGCCGCTGTTCCGCGTCACTTGTAATCTTTCCTTGTGCAGGTCTCCGTCGCCGCTCTGTACGGTCCGTTGTGACAATTTCTTCCTTTGTCTGCGTTTTAAGGACGCAGACACCTTCATTTCTGGCGACGGACTTCGATCGTTCCCGTGGTAACGAACCGACTCCTGATTACGGGAGCTGCTGGCACTGCGTGACCGGGTTGAAGAACTATCCTCTTCTGAAGCTGGATCTTGTTGCGGCCGTGATATGTCAGGGTCATCCCTATGTCCGGGTTGAAATCCTGTCACACAAACCATGACCTGATTCGGACCTGTAACTGATGTCACGTCGGGAATTTTAGTACTCACGGACAAAGTCGGGGTTTCAATTCTCTGTTCAGGTTCGATTACTGTCGACGCATTAAGGATTTGAAGAGGTTTTCCGTCTATGTCTCGCGGAACTTCAGAAGGTTGAGATTCCGGCAACGATGCGGCTACATTGGCTGGTGCGACGTGTCCCGACACTTTCGAATGTTCTGTGACAGGTGCAGTGTCCATGGCGTCTATACCGGCCTCCGGTTCTGTCACCAGTACTACATGTCATGGGGTGGCGGGAACAGAACCAAGTGCCATCGCCGCTTACGTTGTGTCTCCCTCACCTCCGACCCGTGGCAGTTGGACTGGCCGCTTGCGTCTCGGACAGTCTTGCCTGAAATGTCCCGTACTATTGCAAAAACAACACGTATGAGGTTTCCCACTGTAAGTGACAAACGCTCGATGGCCGTTAACATAAACAAATGACGGGATATGTGTCCTCATTATTATTCGCACACTTCTCACACCGTTGTCTACTTGGTACAAGTAAGCACTCGACCATTTTTCCTTCATTACGTCAATTACGTCACCATACGGGCTGAAATGTCTCTTAATGGTATCATTCCTAATCTCGAATGGCAAGTTGAAAACGCGGACAGTACGTATGCCATATCCAGCACTAGATATCTTAACACTACTCACTGTACCATCAAAGTGCTTGATCTTCCTAATACCGTCGTTATATTGAACCAGAGCGTCACACATATCGGTAGATTTCAATTTTAGAAACACGGAATTTAGAAAAAGTCTAGTTGTATACCAAGAACGTCCTTTTCCGGTAATCGCATTTCGTTTTTTAACCACTGATGAATATCGTAAGCTGACGGCCTAGCAACGCTGCTGCCGAACTCACATTGAACGTTGTTTTTGCGTTCCTCGGAATTATCGAATTCCATACTTACAAATCACACACGAAGCTGCCGCGGCCGCCGCGTAGCACCGCTCGCTGCACATGTAAACAAACGGCCCGCTGTCCCGGAGGTATTGACAGGACGGCGGCCGAAGCAGGAATGTGTCGGCTACTGCACCGCGGCTCTCTGATATTATCCTTGTGGTCACTTCGCGAGATACGTAGGAGGAAGTAATATATTCGTCGATCTATAACCTCCCAACCCCTATACCATCGGTTGATATGCAATAATTAGAAATGATCACCCGTGTGCTTTATGCTCTAATTATGTGACAAGGATATTGTTAAAGGGGCTCACGATGTAGTGGACGTTAAACCAACGCCATCCAGGTACAAGGCCTGTGCACTGCCTGCCAAGAGTAGTCATAACACAAGCAAACTATTTGTCTTACGTAGCAAAAAAATGTTCAAATGTTTGTATAGTCTATGGGACTTAACTACGGGGTCATCAGTCCCTATACTTACAAACTACTTATGAACTACTTACGAACTAGGACGGCACAAATATCCATGCCTAAGGGGGGATTCGAACCCCCGGCCGTAGTGGCCGTGCAGACCGTGACTGGAGCGCCTTAGTCTCTTCGGCCACCGTGGCCGGCTGTCTTACGTAGCGTTGTGCTGAGTATGGGATTACTTACAGGTTGCATAGTGTGTTTCACAATGTTCTTAATGTTATTTATGTGATTCACAAACTAATTTGTTTAGGTATAAGGTATTTATGAACTATTCGTAATATAGCTTACCGATTTGGAATCGGACGATCCATATCAGGCATTTTGTCTCATATGAGCGAAAATTTGCACGAAGAATCACATAAATAACATTAAGGACATTCTGAAATACAGTGTGAAACCTTCAAGTATTCCCAAATTCAGTACAACGCTACACAAGACAAATAGTTTGTTTGTGTTATGACTACTCTTGGCAGGCAGCGCACAGGCCTTGTATCTAGGGGGCGTTGTTATAACCCAGTGATCTCTATACTACCTGGATGTTGAACTACAGATAGCTGATCGTGCCAGCCAAAGATGTTCACATTCTGTTTCTTGACGAATTACAACATGGCCGTTATGAAGTATTACAAGGAAACGAAAAGGAGATATGTTTCGATTCCGTACTCACGTGATGCTGTTAATTCATAATTGACATGAATTTCAAATCCAGAGGTAATCTAGCAATTATTTGTCATGTATTAACTGATGGAAATTCATTTGACTAATTACAACATGGCGGACAATGCAAATTCGTGTGCAAAACATATGAATGTGCAGGCACGCTACAGTTCTATTCTCAGACAACAGAGTAATACATCCAAGTTATATAGAGATCACTGTTATAACCGGAACGTTGCTACACTTTCTTACTCGGCAACAACTATCGATAAAGGATAGAGAAAATTAGATTTGGAATAAAATAAAATTTATGTTAATTAAAATGCTGAACAAACAGAATACGGTATTTAATTTGAAAAATATATAAATAACTGATTTTACGGTCGATAACTCGATGACCACCCCCACGAACCACAGACATTGTCGAGGTGGGGTGGCTTGCGTGCCTCAACGATGCAGATAGACGTATCGTAGGTGCAACCACAGCGGAGGGGTATCTGTGGAGAGGTCAGACAAACGTGTGGTTCCTGAAGAGGGGCAGCAGCCTTTTCAGTAGTTACAGGGGCAACAGTCTGGATGATTGACTGAGCTGGCCTTGTAACATCAGCTAATGTGGCTTTGCCACACGGTTACTGCGAACGGCTGAAAGCAAGGGGAAACTTTACTTTTCCCGAGGACATGCAGCTCTACTGTATGAAAATATGATGATGGCATCCTCTCGGGTAAAATATTCCAGAGGTAAAATAGTCCCCCATTCGGATCTCCGAGCGGGGACTACTCAGGAGGATGTTGTCATCAGGAAAGACAATACTGGCATTCTACGGATCGGAGCGTGGAATGTTAGATCCCTTAATCGGGTAGGAAAATTAGAAAATTTAAAAAGGGCAATGGATAGGTTGAAGTTAGATATATTGGGGATTAGTGAAGTTCGGTGGCAGGATGAACAGGATTTCTGGTCAGGTGAGTACAGGATTATAAATACAAAATCAGTTGGGGGTATCACAAAAGTAGGACTGGTAATGAATAAGAAAATAGGAATGCGGGTAAACTACTATGAGTATCACAGTGATCGCATTATCATTCTCAAGATAGATACGAAGCCAACACCGACAACAGTAGTACAGTTCATATGCCAACTAGCTCTGCAGATGATGAGGAGATCGAAGAAATATATGAGGAGCAAAAGGAAATTATTCAGAAAGTTAAGGGAGAAGAAAACTTAATTGTGATGGGAGACTGGAATTCGGTAGTAGGAAAAGGAAGAGAAGGAAAAATAGTAGGTGAATATGGACTGGGCAGAAGGAATGAAAGAGGAAGTCGCCTGGTAGAATTTTGCACGGAACATGATTTAATCGTAACAAGCACGTGGTTTAAGAATCACAAAAGAAGGTTGTATACGTGGAAGAGACCAGGAGACACCGGAAGGTATCTGATAGATTTTATAATGGTAAGACATAGATTCCGGAACCAGGTGATAAACTGTAAAACATACCCAGGGGCAGACATACACTCTGATCATAACTTGTTAGTCATGAACTGTAAGCTGAAACTAAAAAAACGGCAGAAAGATAGGAAAATAAGGAGATGGGACCTAGATAAATTGAAGGAACGTGAAGTTCTGGAGAAATTCAGAGGGAGATTTAGGCATCAATTGACAGAAACAGGGGGAAATAAAACAGTAGAAGAGGAATGGGAAGCATTGAGACATGAAATAGTGAAGGCAGCAGAGGACAAAATAGGTAGAAAGTCAAGACTTACAAAAAATCGTTGGATATCACAGGATATACTAAATTTAATTGATGACAGGTGAAAATATAAAAATGCAGTAAATGAAACAGGCAAAATGGAGTACTACGACTAAGAAATGAGATTGACAGGAAGTGCAAAATGGCTAAGCAGGAGCGGCTAGAAGCCAAATGCAAATCTATAGAAGAATGTATAAATAGGGGAAAAATAAATACAGCCTACAGGAAATAAAAGAAACATTTGGAGATAAGAAAAACAGCTCTATGACTATAAAGGACTCCGATGGAAAACCAGTTCTCAGCAAAGAAGGGAAAGCTGAAAGGTGGAAAGAGTATATAGAGCAGCTCTACAAAAGAAATGAACTTAGAGACGATGATGGAGGAAGGGAAGAGGAAGTAGATCAAGATGAAATAGGAGATACTATACTGAGAGATGAATTTGACAGAGCCCTGAAAGACCTAGGTCGGAACAAGGCCCCAGGAGTAGATGACATAATCTCAGAGCTACTAAAGTCTCTGGGAGAGCCAGCCATGACAAAACTATTTGAACTGGTGTGTAGGATGTATGAGACAGGCGAAATACCCTCAGACTTTAAGAAAAATGTAATAATCCCCATTCCAAAGAAATCAGGCGCAGTCAGATGTGAAAATTACAGAACCATCAGTTTGATAAGTCATGGTTGCAAAATTTTAACACGAATTATCTACAGGAGAATGGAAAAGCTGGTAGAAGCTGACCTCGGGGAAGATCAGTTTGGATTCAGGAGGAACGTAGGAACCCGGGAGGCAATACTCACTTTACGTCTTATCTTAGAAGATAGATGAAGGAAAGGCAAACCTACATTTTTAGCTTTTTTAGATTTTGAAAAAGCTTTTGAAAATGTTGACTGGAATACACTCTTTCAAATTCTGAAGTCAGCAGGGGTAAAATACAGGGAAAGGAGAGTTATTTACAACTTGTACAAAGGCCAGAACGCAGTTATTAGACTCGAAGGGCATGAAAGGGAAGCATCAGTTGTGAAGGGAGTAAGACAGGGTTGTAGCCTTTCTCCGATACTATTCAATTTATACATCGAGCTGGCGGTGAAGGAAAGCAAGGAAAAATTTGGAATAGGGATTATAGTTCAGGGGGAAGAAATAAAAACATTGCGTTTTGCTGTTGACATTGTAATTCTGTCCGAGACAGCAAAGGACCTGGAAGAGCAGTTGAGTGGAATGGACAGTGTGTTGAAGAGAGCGTATAAAATGAACATTAACAAGAGCAAAACAAAAATAATGGAATGCGGTCTTAGAAAAGGAATTAGATTAGGTAACGAAACAATGAAGGTGGTAGATGAGTTTTGTTACTTGGGTAGTAAAATAACATGCAATGGTCGCAGTACAGAGGATATAAAGTGCAGATTGGCAATGGGAAGAAAAGCAATTTTGAAAAAGAGAAATTTGCTAACATCGAATATTGATTTAAGTGTCAGGAAGTCTTTTCTGAAGACATTTGTGTGGAGTGTTGCCTTGTACGGGAGTGAAACATGGACGATAAGCAGTGCGGACAGGAAGAGGATAGAGGCTTTTGAAATGTGGTGCTACAGAAGAATGCTGAAGATTAGATGGGTAGATCGCATAACCAATGAAGAGGTACTTAACAGTATTGGTGAGAAAAGGAATTTTTGGCACACCCTGACTAAAAGAAGGGATCGCTTGGTAGGGCACATTCTTAGACATCGAGGAATCGTAAATTTAGCGTTGGAGGGAAGTGCGTGGGTTAAAAATCGCAGAGGGAGGCCAAGAGACGCATATAGTAAGCAGATTCAAGTGGATGTGGGTTGTCGTTCTTATGAGGAGATGAAAAGGCTTGCTCAGGATAGAGTAGGGTGGAGAGCTGCATCAAACCACTCTCCGGACTGAAGACCATAACAAGAACAACAGCTCGATGAACGAGCAAAAGAATTGTAGTGGAAAGTGAAAAACAATCATGCGAATTGGTGCTCTGAAAAACTACGTAAAATTTTATGTGGGTAAAGAAATCAGCGTATGTGAGTCAAATCCGGGTTAAAAAGGCACAGAGATGACACTAGGCGTTGATAATTGGATTATTAACACAGAAGGTGGAAACATTAAACACTTAAATGCGTGCAAAGGCAAAGCAACTTTCACATGCAACAAAATATGTACATCTAACCTTAATGCTTAGCATTTACTGCTTTAGGTGTTCAAAATTGTATATATTCATTTAGAACTGGTCATTTGCAAGCATGCTAAGTTGATTATGGTCGTGATTAAACAAGTAACTATTTTTATGA
This sequence comes from Locusta migratoria, assembly GCA_026315105.1. Taxonomy (NCBI): domain Eukaryota; kingdom Metazoa; phylum Arthropoda; class Insecta; order Orthoptera; family Acrididae; genus Locusta; species Locusta migratoria. The sequence goes on along the minus strand of CM048745.1, from coordinate 839,016,425 downwards.
CATTTACAAAAATAGTTAATGACCTGTCGTGGTGATCCTTGATTATTTTAAGTAAATGATCTAACTAACTAATTTAACTTAGTTTTTCTCTGAAAATGAAATTAGCACTTTACTGTCATGAAACGTAAGTTGCAAACAATCACTATTTGCATTAACTGAAGCTTGCTAGCAAAATGTCTGCTCTAAATGAAATGCAATGAAAATTAGTCTTTTATTATATACGTAAAAACCTTTTGCCAGTAAATGTTGTTTTAGCCATTTTAGTTGGACTCGTATACTCTCCAATTAGCAACACTGATATTGTTAACTGCATAAACAGAAAGGATTCTCGACAAATTAAATATTGTTCAACTGGCACTGAGCATTTAGTTAATCTTCAGTTTTCAATATTTTTGGACAGTATTCTCGGTAAAAATAATCGATAAGGAAGGAAGCTGTCAGGACAATGACTGAGAATAATTAAGGTTCTGTCACTACTTCACGAAGTTTCCACTATTGAAACATTACTACTACTACGCTCGTTAGCTGTACATATTAAATCAGTGAAACTGGTCGGATCTCATTTCTTTTGTGTGCTAGATGGTGCTGCTGAAGAAGACTATGGGCTCTTCTTAGCAAGTTTTTTGACGACAGCATTCCTCTATTAAATATTTCTTAATTACTTAAGCTGTGCCCATACAAATTAATAGTAATGCCTAATTTACTATAGTATTACGTCCGACTTCGTCCAGCGCTCAACAACTTCTGTGTTCCGCTGCGCGCCTCCGCGCTACCGGCGACAATACTCCATCCTCATACATGACTTTATACAACGGCGAAGCCCTTACTAAACCAGCGTGTCTACATCATTACAAAATTTGTCTTGACACACGTACCGAATTAAATAACGTTGTAGTTACATCAATATTATTAATACAAGGTAACAAATATACCGGGTGATCAAAAAGTCAGTATAAATTTGATAAATAAATAAATAAATCACGTAATAGTGTAGATAGAGAGGTAAAAATTGACACACATGCTTGGAATGACATGGGATTTAATTAGAACCAAAAAAATTCAAAAAAATGTCCGACAGATGGAGCTGGACAGCAGAGCATCAGTGACTGCTACCGTGACGGGTGAGAGGTACGCCGATATGTTACAGAATAGCTTCAAGCACAGCCTGGCTGATAATCACCTGCTGGAACGTAGCCTACGATTTTTACGCAGGATGGCGCTCCATCCCATGTTGCTAGACGCGATAAAGATCTCTCGCTCGCGTCGTTTGGTGATGACCGTGTGATCAGTCGCCACTTTCGTCATGCTTGGCCTCCCAGGTCCCCAGACCTCAGCCAGTGCGATTATTGGCTTTGGAGTTACCTGAAGTCTCAAGTGTATCGTGATCGACCGACATTTCTAGGGATGCTGAAAGACAACATCCGACGCCAATTCCTCACCATAACTCCGGACATGCTTTACAGTGTGGTTGACAACATTATTCAAAAATGTTCAAATGTTTGTAGAGCTTATGGGACGTAACTACAGGGTCATCAGTCCCTAGCCGCGGTGTAGTAGCCGAGCGGTCTAAAGCGTCTCGCTGCGGAGCGCGCGGTTGCTCGCCGTGGAGGTTCGAGTCCTCCCTGGGGCATGGTTGTGTGTGTTGTCCTTAGGTTAGTTTACCTAGGTTTAAATAGTTTGTAAGCTACGGACTGATGACCACGCAGTTTGGTCCGATAGATTTACAAACATGTGAAACATTTCATCAGTCCCTAAGCTTACAAACTACTTATGAACTAGCTAATACTAAGGACGTCACAAATATCCATGCCCGAGGGGGGATTCGAACCCCTGACCGCAGCGGCCGTGTAGAATGTGACTGGCGCGCCGCAGCCAGCTCGGCCACCGCGGCCGGCCACAAATTATTCCTCGACTAAGCTACTGTTGAGGAATGATGGTGAACATATTGCGCATTTCCTGTAAAGAACATCGTCTTTGCTTTGTCTTAATTTGTTATGCTAATTATTGCTTTTCTGATCAGATGAAGTGCCATCTGTCAGACATTTTTCGAACTTTTTTTTTTCCTAATAAACCCCATGTCATTGCAAACATGTGTGTCATTTTTTACCTCTCTATCTACATCATTCCGTTGATTTATTAAGTTTTCAAATTTATACTGACTTTTTGATCACCCGGTATAATTACACGAGTATAAATAACAAGAAAAAGGTTAACCATTACATTATAGCAAATGCTGTATATACACTTAATTATATCCATAATGGACGTGAGGACGCGGTTGTATACTTAATTATTTTGTCAAGTAGGCTCAACCACAGAGATCGTGTTTTTACATGATCTCTGTGTTTGAGCCTACTTGACAAAATAATGCTGTATATACACATGAATGAAAAGTGGCGTCGGTCACTGTGTTGTTGTGTCACAGACTCGTCATGAAATGTTCGTTCTCATAACTTTGAAAGACCATACTGCTATGAAGAACGTCTCTCTGCCACAGGAGTTTGCTAACCATCCCTGTGGCACTAAATGAGCCCGAAACGAAGCGTGCTGCGCTCAGTTGGATCTTCTCTATATTACCTGGTACAAGAGGCATAATTTGTTCCTACTAATGTTGACAGAAAATGGTTCCAGAAAGCGAACGAGTATTATAAAAAAAAACTATTGGGCAAAGTATCTTAATTCTTCCAATATAACAGATATTTCAATAAATTTCCTGTTACATCTTGAGTTAATGTCATTGAGTGTTGGACCAAAATCGCAACTTCCTCAGCCTTGTAGATCAAGAGTAATGTGCACCGAAAGCAAGGTAGGAAAATGCAGCCCTTTCACGTCCAGGTTCTTTTAAATACATTGCGATATTGGCTGATTTTAATGTGAATTGGAAATAATAAATCAGGGTAATGTTCCCATCAGTTCTAAACGCAGCTACACTGTCAGAAAGATTAGGCGCATCTCAAGAACCAATTTTAATATCTTCACAACATGATATGAATAAACCATAAATTAAAATTACCAACTTTTATATGTCATACGATTTCAGGAGCCGCGGTGGAGTAGCCGAGAGGTCTAAGGCGCCTCGTTGCGGAGCGCGCGGTTTCTCGCCGTCGGAGGTTCGAGTCCTCCCTGGGGCATGAGTGTGTGTGTGTGTGTGTGTGTGTGTGTGTGTGTGTGTGTGTGTTGTCCTTAGGTTAGTTTAACTTAGTTTAGGTAGTTTGTCGAGTGGAAAACACTCTTCCAAATTCTGAAGGTAGCAGGAGTAAAATATAGGGAGCGAAGAGTTATATTCAACCTATAGGCTACAAAAACCAGACAGCGGTTATTAGAGTCGAAGGGCAAGAAAGGGACGCAGAAGTTGGGAAGGGAGTAAGACAGGGTTGTAGCCTTTCCCCAATGTTGTTCAATCTATACGTTGATCAAGCAGTGAAACAATGGAAGGAGAAATTTGGAGAGGGAATTAAAGTGCAGGGAGAAGAAATAAAACGTTTGCGGTGTGCCGACGACATAGTAATTTTGTCAGAGACTGCAAAGGATCTGGAAGAGCAATTGAATGGAATGGACAGTGTCTTGAAAGGAAGATATAAGATGAACATTAACAGAGTAAAACGAAGGTAATGGAATGTAATATTAGAAAATCAGGTGATGGTGAAGGAATTAGGCAATGAGGCAATAAAAGTTGTTGATGACTTTTGTTATTTGGGTAGCAAAATAACTTCTGATGGCAGAAGTAGAGAAGATATAAAACGCAGAATGGCTATGGGAAGAAAAGCGTTTCTAAAGTAGCGAAACTTGTTAACATCCTATATTACTTTAAATGTTAGGAAGTCCTTTCTGAAAGCATTTGTCTGGAGTGTAGCATTGTATGGGAGTGAAACGTGGACGATAAGTTCAGACAAAAAGATGATAAAAGCGTTCGAAATGTGGTGCTACAGACGAATGATGAAAATTAGATGGGTAGAGGACGTAACTAATGAGGTGCTTAACCGAATTGGGGAGAAAAGAAGTTTGTGGCATATCCTGACTAAGAGAAGGGACAGATTGGTGGGACACATTCTGAGACATCAAGGAATCGTCAACTTAGCATTAGAAGGAAGCGTGTGGGGTAAATATCGTAGAGGGAGACCGAGGGACGAATACAGTAAGCAGATTCAAAAGGATGTATGTTGCCGAACGTATTCTCAGATGAAGGTACTTGCACAGGACAGGGTAGCGTGGAGACCAGCATCAAACCAGTCTGCGGACTGAAGACCACCACAACATGGGTAGTTTGTAAGCTACGGCCTGATGACCACGCAGATTTTCCGATGCCTGTGGACAGTCGCGATGTTACCGGCTGGGCGCTGTAGCTCGTACATCAGCGACACCAGTCACCAGCAGAGAGGTGTCCATCAAACGCTACTGCTGGGCTGCCTCGGACCACGTCCACTGCGGCGGCATCAGCAGGCAGTGTTTGGGGCTGTGGCTATGGCAGCGCGCGATGTTATCGGCAGGCGGGAGCCGCTATCAGTACCATCTGTCGGCGCGCCCGGCAATTACAGGCAGCCCGCGCTCTGCCGGACGTCTGGTCAGGTTAATAGCAGCGCGCAAGCTATATAGAAAAAGCAGGTGGGCCATTCCGGCGCCTGGCGAGCAGAAAACTCCCAGACGCCTTTGCGCGCCGTGACGTCACGGCGAGGACTAGAGCCAGCACCCCCTATAGAAGAAAGCCTGCGCACGACGTCACAACATGGCGGTGATGAGAGGCTTAGAGTCCTCTGAAAGATTGTAAACATTAGCAGAGCACGCTGTTTATAGTGCATTCTTTCGTTCCGGAGTGTATTTATTACGTAAATTGGTGTTGTGTTCGGTGTGATCGCTACGCTGGACGATTATTGTGTGTGTGAGAACAACGTGTGATCTCTTTTTTACTGACAAAATGCCGTTTCGCTGTTCTGTGCCGAAGTGTAGAGTAAATTACGACTGTGGCCCAAAAGTTACCATTTTTAAACGTCCGGAGAAGAAGAAATGGATATCAAGAATTCCCCGGATTGGCTCCCTCTTCATGTTAATGGGTAAGTTTTCGTTTTTGTTTAACCTTATGAAAGAGTTTTAAGTCATGACTGTTTACCGTTGGATATTGCGATTCATTTTATTTGCGTAACCACACCCATTAGCTTATTCTTCTCAGGACGTTTAAAGACGGTAACTTTTGGGCCACAGTCCTAATTTCCTCTACATTTCGGCACAGAACAGCGAAACCCCACTTTGTCAGTAAAAAAGAGATCACACGTTGTTCTCACACACTCAAATCGTCCAGCGCAGCGATCACACCGTACACAACACCAATTTACGTAATACGTACACCTCGGAACGAAAGAATGCACTATAAACAGGGTGCACTGCTAATGTTTACAATTGTCAGAGGACTCTAAGCCTCTCACCGCCGCCATGTTGTGACGTCGTGCGCAGGCTTTCTTCTATAGGAGGTGCTGCTAGAGCACTGTATATCTAGTGCTTTAGCGAGGACGCTGCAGTATTGTGCACTGAGCAGACACGGAGGTCATGAGCAAAGGTCACTGTAATTGTGCCGTGGCACAATGCACTAGTACAGCTCGAACTACGACGAACGTTATTCATCAGCGCTCTCTCCTACGCCACAAACGCCCCATATGCCCCTGGTCACTTGCCTAGGGACACACCCACCACAGGTTATAAAACGCTCCGTGTGGCTTAGCCGCACTGCTCAGTAATTGTCCGCGTAATGTTGCAAGGATTCTGAAATGCACCTTGCTTTCATCGATTTTGAAACGGCCTTTGACAAGCTAGATCAGCGGTCGGCAACTGGCGGACCGCGGAGGGCCAAAAACTGGACCGCCAAAACTATTTTGAAAGTATAACTTACATACTCGAATTATTAAAACAACTTTTTCTGTGGATAACAATTCGTATTAGTATTCATATTCATAGAATATATGACTTCAACTGCGATTGGGCAAAGCTGAAAATGTGTACCCAGCCGGGTCTCCTGCTTTCTAGGCAGTTGCGCTGACCCCTACACCACTGGGGGCACAGTGATTACCGCACCTGCAAGGACTACCCATGCTCGCCTCCCGTCAGATACAAATTCCCAGCTTCGCCCTGCCCATAGTACTCAAACTCGTAGTTTAACTAATTCCCGTAAGAGTAAGGGCTTCAAACTTGCCCATCCCTCCCCACTAACGATAGGATCATTGCCCGTCACCGGCATATTATATATATACATGTGGCGTCTGTTCCGAAAGGACAGACGTCACTTGTGATCCTGCAGCTGTTATTGTTAATATTCATAGAATATATGACTTCAACTGCGATTGGGCAAAGCTGAAAATGTGTACCCAGCCGGGATTCGAACCCGGGTCTCCTGCTTTCTAGGCAGTTGCGCTGATCCCTACACCACTGGGGACACAGTGATTACCGCACCTGCAAGGACTACCCATGCTCGCCTCCCGTCAGATACAAATTCCCAGCTTCGCCCTGCCCATAGTACTCAAACTCGTAGTTTAACTAATTCCCGTAAGAGTAAGGGCTTCAAACTTGCTCGCCTCCCGTCAGATACAAATTCCCAGCTTCGCCCTGCCCATAGTACTCAAACTCGTAGTTTAACTAATTCCCGTAAGAGTAAGGGCTTCAAACTTGCCCATCCCTCCCCACTAACGATAGGATCATTGCCCGTCACCGGCATATTATATATATACATGTGGCGTCTGTTCCGAAAGGACAGACGTCACTTGTGATCCTGCAGCTGTTATTGTTAATATTCATAGAATATATGACTTCAACTGCGATTGGGCAAAGCTGAAAATGTGTACCCAGCCGGGATTCGAACCCGGGTCTCCTGCTTTCTAGGCAGTTGCGCTGACCCCTACACCACTGGGGACACAGTGATTACCGCACCTGCAAGGACTACCCATGCTCGCCTCCCGTCAGATACAAATTCCCAGCTTCGCCCTGCCCATAGTACTCAAACTCGTAGTTTAACTAATTCCCGTAAGAGTAAGGGCTTCAAACTTGCCCATCCCTCCCCACTAACGATAGGATCATTGCCCGTCACCGGCATATTATATATATACATGTGGCGTCTGTTCCGAAAGGACAGACGTCACTTGTGATCCTGCAGCTGTTATTGTTAATATTCATAGAATATATGACTTCAACTGCGATTGGGCAAAGCTGAAAATGTGTACCCAGCCGGGATTCGAACCCGGGTCTCCTGCTTTCTAGGCAGTTGCGCTGACCCCTACACCACTGGGGACACAGTGATTACCGCACCTGCAAGGACTACCCATGCTCGCCTCCCGTCAGATACAAATTCCCAGCTTCGCCCTGCCCATAGTACTCAAACTCGTAGTTTAACTAATTCCCGTAAGAGTAAGGGCTTCAAACTTGCCCATCCCTCCACACTAACGATAGGATCATTGCCCGTCACCGGCATATTATATATATACATGTGGCGTCTGTTCCGAAAGGACAGACGTCACTTGTGATCCTGCAGCTGTTATTGTTAATATTCATAGAATATATGACTTCAACTGCGATTGGGCAAAGCTGAAAATGTGTACCCAGCCGGGATTCGAACCCGGGTCTCCTGCTTTCTAGGCAGTTGCGCTGACCCCTACACCACTTTTTTTTTTTTTTTTTTTTTTTTTTTTTTTTTTTTTTTTTTTTTTTTTTTTTTTTTTGTATTTAGCCAACTGTAATGACAAACGACGAATAAATAGCAAACACTAGTAGAAAACGTCAAAACTAAACTTCCTTCGTTTCAAAATGATACTAACGCCGTTGAGCGTTTACAGCAGTACGGATAGAATGTACTCCAGCAACTTTATCAAAAGTACCGCTACAGAGAGAGCAGTGGTAGGCCAGCCGCCGCTTCTGGAGCGCGCTGGCACCGTCCACCCACCCCACAACAATTGCAACATAATATTAAACTCTTCGTTTTTTGTATTTAGCCAACTGTAATGACAAACGACGAATAAATAGCAAACACTAGTAGAAAACGTCAAAACTAAACTTCCTTCGTTTCAAAATGATACTAACGCCGTTGAGCGTTTACAGCAGTACGGATAGAATGTACTCCAGCAACTTTATCAAAAGTACCGCTACAGAGAGAGCAGTGGTAGGCCAGCCGCCGCTTCTGGAGCGCGCTGGCACCGTCCACCCACCCCACAACAATTGCAACATAATATTAAACTCTTCGTTTCTTGTATTTAGCCAACTGTAATGACAAACGACGAATAAATAGCAAACACTAGTAGAAAACGTCAAAACTAAACTTCCTTCGTTTCAAAATGATACTAACGCCGTTGAGCGTTTACAGCAGTACGGATAGAATGTACTCCAGCAACTTTATCAAAAGTACCGCTACAGAGAGAGCAGTGGTAGGCCAGCCGCCGCTTCTGGAGCGCGCTGGCACCGTCCACCCACCCCACAACAATTGCAACATAATATTAAACTCTTCGTTTTTTGTATTTAGCCAACTGTAATGACAAACGACGAATAAATAGCAAACACTAGTAGAAAACGTCAAAACTAAACTTCCTTCGTTTCAAAATGATACTAACGCCGTTGAGCGTTTACAGCAGTACGGATAGAATGTACTCCAGCAACTTTATCAAAAGTACCGCTACAGAGAGAGCAGTGGTAGGCCAGCCGCCGCTTCTGGAGCGCGCTGGCACCGTCCACCCACCCCACAACAATTGCAACATAATATTAAACTCTTCGTTTTTTGTATTTAGCCAACTGTAATGACAAACGACGAATAAATAGCAAACACTAGTAGAAAACGTCAAAACTAAACTTCCTTCGTTTCAAAATGATACTAACGCCGTTGAGCGTTTACAGCAGTACGGATAGAATGTACTCCAGCAACTTTATCAAAAGTACCGCTACAGAGAGAGCAGTGGTAGGCCAGCCGCCGCTTCTGGAGCGCGCTGGCACCGTCCACCCACCCCACAACAATTGCAACATAATATTAAACTCTTCGTTTTTTGTATTTAGCCAACTGTAATGACAAACGACGAATAAATAGCAAACACTAGTAGAAAACGTCAAAACTAAACTTCCTTCGTTTCAAAATGATACTAACGCCGTTGAGCGTTTACAGCAGTACGGATAGAATGTACTCCAGCAACTTTATCAAAAGTACCGCTACAGAGAGAGCAGTGGTAGGCCAGCCGCCGCTTCTGGAGCGCGCTGGCACCGTCCACCCACCCCACAACAATTGCAACATAATATTAAACTCTTCGTTTTTTGTATTTAGCCAACTGTAATGACAAACGACGAATAAATAGCAAACACTAGTAGAAAACGTCAAAACTAAACTTCCTTCGTTTCAAAATGATACTAACGCCGTTGAGCGTTTACAGCAGTACGGATAGAATGTACTCCAGCAACTTTATCAAAAGTACCGCTACAGAGAGAGCAGTGGTAGGCCAGCCGCCGCTTCTGGAGCGCGCTGGCACCGTCCACCCACCCCACAACAATTGCAACATAATATTAAACTCTTCGTTTTTTGTATTTAGCCAACTGTAATGACAAACGACGAATAAATAGCAAACACTAGTAGAAAACGTCAAAACTAAACTTCCTTCGTTTCAAAATGATACTAACGCCGTTGAGCGTTTACAGCAGTACGGATAGAATGTACTCCAGCAACTTTATCAAAAGTACCGCTACAGGTCTCCTGCTTTCTAGGCAGTTGCGCTGACCCCTACACCACTGGGGACACAGTGATTACCGCACCTGCAAGGACTACCCATGCTCGCCTCCCGTCAGATACAAATTCCCAGCTTCGCCCTGCCCATAGTACTCAAACTCGTAGTTTAACTAATTCCCGTAAGAGTAAGGGCTTCAAACTTGCCCATCCCTCCCCACTAACGATAGGATCATTGCCCGTCACCGGCATATTATATATATACATGTGGCGTCTGTTCCGAAAGGACAGACGTCACTTGTGATCCTGCAGCTGTTATTGTTAATATTCATAGAATATATGACTTCAACTGCGATTGGGCAAAGCTGAAAATGTGTACCCAGCCGGGATTCGAACCCGGGTCTCCTGCTTTCTAGGCAGTTGCGCTGACCCCTACACCACTGGGGACACAGTGATTACCGCACCTGCAAGGACTACCCATGCTCGCCTCCCGTCAGATACAAATTCCCAGCTTCGCCCTGCCCATAGTACTCAAACTCGTAGTTTAACTAATTCCCGTAAGAGTAAGGGCTTCAAACTTGCCCATCCCTCCCCACTAACGATAGGATCATTGCCCGTCACCGGCATATTATATATATACATGTGGCGTCTGTTCCGAAAGGACAGACGTCACTTGTGATCCTGCAGCTGTTATTGTTAATATTCATAGAATATATGACTTCAACTGCGATTGGGCAAAGCTGAAAATGTGTACCCAGCCGGGATTCGAACCCGGGTCTCCTGCTTTCTAGGCAGTTGCGCTGACCCCTACACCACTGGGGACACAGTGATTACCGCACCTGCAAGGACTACCCATGCTCGCCTCCCGTCAGATACAAATTCCCAGCTTCGCCCTGCCCATAGTACTCAAACTCGTAGTTTAACTAATTCCCGTAAGAGTAAGGGCTTCAAACTTGCTCGCCTCCCGTCAGATACAAATTCCCAGCTTCGCCCTGCCCATAGTACTCAAACTCGTAGTTTAACTAATTCCCGTAAGAGTAAGGGCTTCAAACTTGCCCATCCCTCCCCACTAACGATAGGATCATTGCCCGTCACCGGCATATTATATATATACATGTGGCGTCTGTTCCGAAAGGACAGACGTCACTTGTGATCCTGCAGCTGTTATTGTTAATATTCATAGAATATATGACTTCAACTGCGATTGGGCAAAGCTGAAAATGTGTACCCAGCCGGGATTCGAACCCGGGTCTCCTGCTTTCTAGGCAGTTGCGCTGACCCCTACACCACTGGGGACACAGTGATTACCGCACCTGCAAGGACTACCCATGCTCGCCTCCCGTCAGATACAAATTCCCAGCTTCGCCCTGCCCATAGTACTCAAACTCGTAGTTTAACTAATTCCCGTAAGAGTAAGGGCTTCAAACTTGCCCATCCCTCCCCACTAACGATAGGATCATTGCCCGTCACCGGCATATTATATATATACATGTGGCGTCTGTTCCGAAAGGACAGACGTCACTTGTGATCCTGCAGCTGTTATTGTTAATATTCATAGAATATATGACTTCAACTGCGATTGGGCAAAGCTGAAAATGTGTACCCAGCCGGGATTCGAACCCGGGTCTCCTGCTTTCTAGGCAGTTGCGCTGACCCCTACACCACTGGGGACACAGTGATTACCGCACCTGCAAGGACTACCCATGCTCGCCTCCCGTCAGATACAAATTCCCAGCTTCGCCCTGCCCATAGTACTCAAACTCGTAGTTTAACTAATTCCCGTAAGAGTAAGGGCTTCAAACTTGCCCATCCCTCCACACTAACGATAGGATCATTGCCCGTCACCGGCATATTATATATATACATGTGGCGTCTGTTCCGAAAGGACAGACGTCACTTGTGATCCTGCAGCTGTTATTGTTAATATTCATAGAATATATGACTTCAACTGCGATTGGGCAAAGCTGAAAATGTGTACCCAGCCGGGATTCGAACCCGGGTCTCCTGCTTTCTAGGCAGTTGCGCTGACCCCTACACCACTTTTTTTTTTTTTTTTTTTTTTTTTTTTTTTTTTTTTTTTTTTTTTTTTTTTTTTTTTTTTTTTTTTTTTGTATTTAGCCAACTGTAATGACAAACGACGAATAAATAGCAAACACTAGTAGAAAACGTCAAAACTAAACTTCCTTCGTTTCAAAATGATACTAACGCCGTTGAGCGTTTACAGCAGTACGGATAGAATGTACTCCAGCAACTTTATCAAAAGTACCGCTACAGAGAGAGCAGTGGTAGGCCAGCCGCCGCTTCTGGAGCGCGCTGGCACCGTCCACCCACCCCACAACAATTGCAACATAATATTAAACTCTTCGTTTTTTGTATTTAGCCAACTGTAATGACAAACGACGAATAAATAGCAAACACTAGTAGAAAACGTCAAAACTAAACTTCCTTCGTTTCAAAATGATACTAACGCCGTTGAGCGTTTACAGCAGTACGGATAGAATGTACTCCAGCAACTTTATCAAAAGTACCGCTACAGAGAGAGCAGTGGTAGGCCAGCCGCCGCTTCTGGAGCGCGCTGGCACCGTCCACCCACCCCACAACAATTGCAACATAATATTAAACTCTTCGTTTCTTGTATTTAGCCAACTGTAATGACAAACGACGAATAAATAGCAAACACTAGTAGAAAACGTCAAAACTAAACTTCCTTCGTTTCAAAATGATACTAACGCCGTTGAGCGTTTACAGCAGTACGGATAGAATGTACTCCAGCAACTTTATCAAAAGTACCGCTACAGAGAGAGCAGTGGTAGGCCAGCCGCCGCTTCTGGAGCGCGCTGGCACCGTCCACCCACCCCACAACAATTGCAACATAATATTAAACTCTTCGTTTTTTGTATTTAGCCAACTGTAATGACAAACGACGAATAAATAGCAAACACTAGTAGAAAACGTCAAAACTAAACTTCCTTCGTTTCAAAATGATACTAACGCCGTTGAGCGTTTACAGCAGTACGGATAGAATGTACTCCAGCAACTTTATCAAAAGTACCGCTACAGAGAGAGCAGTGGTAGGCCAGCCGCCGCTTCTGGAGCGCGCTGGCACCGTCCACCCACCCCACAACAATTGCAACATAATATTAAACTCTTCGTTTTTTGTATTTAGCCAACTGTAATGACAAACGACGAATAAATAGCAAACACTAGTAGAAAACGTCAAAACTAAACTTCCTTCGTTTCAAAATGATACTAACGCCGTTGAGCGTTTACAGCAGTACGGATAGAATGTACTCCAGCAACTTTATCAAAAGTACCGCTACAGAGAGAGCAGTGGTAGGCCAGCCGCCGCTTCTGGAGCGCGCTGGCACCGTCCACCCACCCCACAACAATTGCAACATAATATTAAACTCTTCGTTTTTTGTATTTAGCCAACTGTAATGACAAACGACGAATAAATAGCAAACACTAGTAGAAAACGTCAAAACTAAACTTCCTTCGTTTCAAAATGATACTAACGCCGTTGAGCGTTTACAGCAGTACGGATAGAATGTACTCCAGCAACTTTATCAAAAGTACCGCTACAGGTCTCCTGCTTTCTAGGCAGTTGCGCTGACCCCTACACCACTGGGGACACAGTGATTACCGCACCTGCAAGGACTACCCATGCTCGCCTCCCGTCAGATACAAATTCCCAGCTTCGCCCTGCCCATAGTACTCAAACTCGTAGTTTAACTAATTCCCGTAAGAGTAAGGGCTTCAAACTTGCCCATCCCTCCCCACTAACGATAGGATCATTGCCCGTCACCGGCATATTATATATATACATGTGGCGTCTGTTCCGAAAGGACAGACGTCACTTGTGATCCTGCAGCTGTTATTGTTAATATTCATAGAATATATGACTTCAACTGCGATTGGGCAAAGCTGAAAATGTGTACCCAGCCGGGATTCGAACCCGGGTCTCCTGCTTTCTAGGCAGTTGCGCTGACCCCTACACCACTGGGGACACAGTGATTACCGCACCTGCAAGGACTACCCATGCTCGCCTCCCGTCAGATACAAATTCCCAGCTTCGCCCTGCCCATAGTACTCAAACTCGTAGTTTAACTAATTCCCGTAAGAGTAAGGGCTTCAAACTTGCCCATCCCTCCCCACTAACGATAGGATCATTGCCCGTCACCGGCATATTATATATATACATGTGGCGTCTGTTCCGAAAGGACAGACGTCACTTGTGATCCTGCAGCTGTTATTGTTAATATTCATAGAATATATGACTTCAACTGCGATTGGGCAAAGCTGAAAATGTGTACCCAGCCGGGATTCGAACCCGGGTCTCCTGCTTTCTAGGCAGTTGCGCTGACCCCTACACCACTGGGGACACAGTGATTACCGCACCTGCAAGGACTACCCATGCTCGCCTCCCGTCAGATACAAATTCCCAGCTTCGCCCTGCCCATAGTACTCAAACTCGTAGTTTAACTAATTCCCGTAAGAGTAAGGGCTTCAAACTTGCCCATCCCTCCCCACTAACGATAGGATCATTGCCCGTCACCGGCATATTATATATATACATGTGGCGTCTGTTCCGAAAGGACAGACGTCACTTGTGATCCTGCAGCTGTTATTGTTAATATTCATAGAATATATGACTTCAACTGCGATTGGGCAAAGCTGAAAATGTGTACCCAGCCGGGATTCGAACCCGGGTCTCCTGCTTTCTAGGCAGTTGCGCTGACCCCTACACCACTGGGGACACAGTGATTACCGCACCTGCAAGGACTACCCATGCTCGCCTCCCGTCAGATACAAATTCCCAGCTTCGCCCTGCCCATAGTACTCAAACTCGTAGTTTAACTAATTCCCGTAAGAGTAAGGGCTTCAAACTTGCCCATCCCTCCCCACTAACGATAGGATCATTGCCCGTCACCGGCATATTATATATATACATGTGGCGTCTGTTCCGAAAGGACAGACGTCACTTGTGATCCTGCAGCTGTTATTGTTAATATTCATAGAATATATGACTTCAACTGCGATTGGGCAAAGCTGAAAATGTGTACCCAGCCGGGATTCGAACCCGGGTCTCCTGCTTTCTAGGCAGTTGCGCTGACCCCTACACCACTTTTTTTTTTTTTTTTTTTTTTTTTTTTTTTTTTTTTTTTTTTATCTCGGTTGTTATTCCAGTCCTAGGAAGCTCCGAAGCTCGTCTTCTCATAGTTTGCTGCCAAATGCAGTTAGTTCCACAATCTTTGTGATTGTCCTGTTCCGTTTTTCCTTCTGAGCATTTTAGCATCCGTATTTCGTCTTCTCATAACTTCGAGAGCCTTCGGTTTCGGAAAGCAACCCTGTTGTTCGAATCATTTGTTGATTAGTAGTTCTTGTGGGGTTCCTTACAAAGGAGTTAAAAAAAATAATAATATCCTTACATTGTAAAATCAGGCTAATCTAAAAACAAATTGCCTCTCCTTCTGAGTTCTTATTTAGGCTCGTAATGCTTGTCTCAATGTGAGCAAGGCACCTCGCACACGAAATAAATGTAGAAAAGAAATAAAAGGTACTTCTTGCGAAGATAACTGATTTTTATCACCTTTCAATCTATACTAAATTCATCTAAGGTATGTTATTATGAACATTGTGAATTTATTTTCATTTATGGGGATTGCAGAACGACATTATGGTCCTTTATATATAAAAGAAAAAACTTTTAATAGATCTCCCTGTCGCCACTGGCCAGCTGTTTCAGGGTTCTGCTGAGGCCTTCACGGCTACCGTAGCGGCCACGGGACCCACGAAGTCCCCACCGTACTTCACCCTCAGCAGCAATCCCCTACTTTAGCAAGCCCCTACCGCCGAAATCCATTCATCCTACTCCTTGCTTCTGGAACACAATTCGCAACATGTTACCAAAGTTTTTCACATGATCTTTCATCTGGTAAATTTTATAATATTCTCTTTGTACATATTCTCTATATTCCTGTAGACAATCAGTCCCCTTGTTACTGATGGTGTAGGTAACAAAATGTCCTAGTAGCCATACGATAGCATTGTTTTTTTGAGCTGGGAAATAAATTTCTTCTGGGAAGAAAATAACATTTGGATTAATGTCTCTCCCATCGCTCCGTCTTAGGAAGGCGACTTGGTTTTTAACATCCTGCCATATTTCTGCCAATCCTTTACAAGTAAAGCGATGCTCTAATGTATCGATTTCATGGCATTTTGAACATCTGCTTGTATCACTGAGGCCTATGGAATATAATTTCTCATTCGTGCTAATAATATTATTTACAACTCCGTACCATGCAGACTGTGTATCCGTTGTAAGAATTTTATTGCTTATATTCTTCCAGATATTTTTCCAATTTTTATTGGGTTTCTTAACCTCCATTTTGTTTTGGTTGTCCTTGGATCTCATTCTTTCGAGAAAATACTTGCAGTTCTGCTTGTTTTTATCCCATGCAATGTCTTGCAAGTAGCTTAGTTCTAAGAAAAATTCTCGAATATATTTAAATTTATAGTTGATATTAATGATGTTGACAGGTGGCTGAAAGCTTTTTGGCTCAAACAATTTGAACAATTTTGCCGTTATACTGCTTGGATATTTATCAAAAAGTTGCAGGGTCCTCTTTATAAATAAAACGGTAGTTTTCTTCCGGATGTCCGTTAAACCAAGTCCCCCCTCTTCCACAGTCAAAGTCACTGTTCCGACAGCCACTCGAAATATTTGACCGTGCCAGATGTAACGGCAAACGGTTACCATTATAGCTTTCGCTATGTCTTTCGGTATAGGTAAGACCTGTCCAATGTATGTTGCTTTGGATAAAACCGAACAATTAATGATTTTGATTTTTTGCTTCATATTGAGATCCCTCATGTAATTTAATATGAGAGAGCCGCGAATTTTGCCTAGAATTGTCTTCCAATTGGAGACTATCGTTCGAAGTGGGCAACTATGGAGAGTTAGACCCAAAACAGTATGATGTTCAACACATTTTGCCCAGGCAATCTGTACGTCGGTGAGTCCATTAAGTTTTAAAAAGGCACTCTTTGTTTCATTTACTTCTGCACCTGTTGCTTGAGAGTAAAGGTACACATTTTCTGTTAATCTTGCAGCATCGTCATTATTCCTGATAATCACACCTACGTCATCGGCATATGCATTGCATACCCTCTTCATTCCGGAAACAGATATACCCTCCAGTGCTTCTTCCAACCGTCGCATCAGAGGTTCCAAGGCAACTACATAGAGCATCATGGACAAGGGGCTCCCCTGGGGAATCCCACCAGCAATTGAAATATCCTTTGTATAGTGACCATTTATAGATACATTTGTTTTCATTCCCGTTAAAATGTTTTTTAAAACTTTCAGATTGTGGACATTGAGGCCCATGAATTTTAAGGTTCTAAAAAGGTAGGCATGATTAACCCTATCAAAGGCCTTTGTGAAATCTATAAAAACCAGGCCACCATGTTCAGTAGTGTTCGAAAAAATGGAGACTATATCCCTATATTCACTTACGGTTTTAAAAATACTGCGTCCAGAAAGACACGTTTGGTGATACCCAATGATCTTCTCTAGGATTGGTGTTAACCTATCCTTAATTACTCTGGCTATTATTTTGTAGTCTGAATTAAGTAAACTTATTGGTCTCATTTTATTGATATCCTTTATTTCCGTATTCCTACCCTTAGGAATCAACACTGTGATACTTTGTTTAAAATCTGGAGGGACAGGTTCCCCATTCACAATTTCATTAATCATTTCAGTGAACTTGTTCCCTATTATATGCCAATATGAGTTATAAAACTCTATGGGCAATCCGTCAGGGCCTGGTGACTTTTTAGTCGGAGATGACTTAATAACATCTAGGACATCTTCTTGAGTGATTGCTACTTGCAGATTCCGATTGTCCTCTTCCGTTATTGCGTCCGCAAGTCCAGATGTGAATAAAAAATCTCTTGGCACAGATTCTTCGATCTCCTTTTCACTATAAAGAGTGTTGTAGAATCGATATGCCTCATTCAGGATATCTTTTTGATTTGACAAGATTTTTTTATCCTCCGCTCGCAGGTGTTCAATGAAATTTCGTCTCCTCTGTTGTGCATGCCGTATGAGGTGATATACTGAAGCGTTTTCCCCTTCTACAATAGTTTGCTCATGGGATTTAATTTTCAAGCCCTCTAGCTGTGTACTCTTCATATTTATTAGTTTTGCTTTTGTTCGATTTATTTGCCTTAAAATATCATCTGTCATTGGTTGTCCATATAATTCTCGTAAGCAGGAGTAATAAAATTCCATTGTATTCCTAGTCCATCTCATTCTCTCTTTGCCGTATGATATTACAGTAGCTCTCAATTTCTTCTTCGCAACCGTAACCCACCATTGGACAGTTGACCTATATTTGTGACGTTGTCTTAAAGAGGCCTGCCAGGCGTCGTCAATTTGTTGATTTAGCTCGTTTTCTAACAGCATACTTGTGTTTAATTTCCACAGTGATCTACCCCAGTACGTTTTCTGTTTTGCCAACTTTACGCTGCATTTGACTGCAAGATGGTCGGAGAATATAGTGGGTACAACTTCGATTGCAGCTATTTTATTTTCGAAATTCGATGAGACGTAAATTCTGTCAATTCTACTCTGCGATCTACTAGTAATGTAAGTAAACCTAACAAGGGTGGGGTATTTGATTTCCCATGCATCTCTCCATTTCATATTTGTTACTAAACCTTCAAGTTCTCTAGATTTATTGAAATTTGGGCGTTGGTCCTTTTCATTTAAAACGCAATTCCAGTCACCTCCTATTAAAACATTTGCAGGGTTGTCTTTTAGTAAATGGAGAATATCACTTTTATAAAATCTGGCCCTTTCTGCTCTTAAATTGTTGCCCGATGGTGCATAAATATTTATTACATTTGTATTAAACATTTTGCACCTGATACCCCTCCCCGATTCTAAAATGCAGACGTCGTTTACTTCAATTCCATCCTTTGCAAGTATAGCTGTTCCACAGTTGTGCTCAGGTGCTACATTTAAAAGTGTTTTATAACCAGAGATATATAGGTCTTTGATTTGAACCTCTTGCAATAGCGCTATATCTGTGTCAGACTGATACAGAAAGTCTTTAAGGGCGGCCATTTTAGTTGCGTTCTGTATTTTGTTTATATTCAGAGTCGTCACGTTATAATCTTGTTCCATTAATAGTATGCGAGAAAGTGGTTAATAGTTGAGGACAGTTATATTTCTTGTTCTAAGTTTCTAATTTTCTCCATCTTGTTTCTGTTTGTCTACATGTTGCATTTCAAACTGTTAGTAAAAGTCATCTTCTTCTGGTATAGACGCATCTTCCATTTCTTCATCTGCCTCCTGTGTCCAATCTAATCGCGCCTCTGAAGTGCCTGGACTTAACAAAGGTTCGTCTCTGTCCACTTCAGTGTTGTCGTCAGTTTCTTCCCTTCTGTTTCCTGGAGGGAGAGCCTTTGAAGTCTGTGCTGACTGTGAGACGTCTTTTTGCTTCTGTCGTTCTTTGACAGTTTTAAGTTTTTCCTGTAGAAGGGGGGCAATTTTTTCTGCGGCTTCGTGAGCCAACCTACGCTTTTTGTTCCTTCTTCGCTTTGGGGATCCTCCGTTGGATGAGTCAGGTGATTTGTCTTGAGAATCCGCCGAGGATCTCTCAGATGATACTTGTTCCTTATCTTGAATCCGTTTTGGATTGCCATTTTTCAACTCAGTATTTAAATCTTTCTGTATTGCACTTGTAATTTGGAGTTCTTTCCCTGTGCCGTCCTTCTGCAGATTTTGGTTTACATTTCCATTTCCACTTTGGCCTTCTGTGGACTGCGTCTGACTGCCTGACGCTTCCTCGAAATCCATTTCGGATATTTCGGAAGTCGTTGTCTCTTCATGTTGTATAACCGAAGAGCGCCGTCCACTTCCAGTTTCTGTGTTGGCAAAAGTCGGCGCCTGCACATTCGATAGGACATCTGCTTCACAAGGTTTGTCACCGTTTTCCGCAGCTGGGGGGCTCGCGTCGCTGGTCTTTGCTTCCTCTACGTGGCTCGGCTCTGTGTTGTTTACTGGCTCGGCCGGTGCGGCGGCCACTTCCTCCTGCCCAGCGGGGCCGCGCGGGTACGCGGCGGCAGCGTACGTCAGCTTGAGGCCGACCGCCTGGCCGGGCACGGCGGGCTCTGCAGCCGGCAGCTGCGGGACGCGCCTCTTGCTGCACTCACTCCTGATGTGTTCCGTGGAATTACACAGGGCGCACGTTCTGGGCTGTCCGTCATATATTATTAAAGCACGATAGCCGCACACATTTAAGTATGAGGGTATGTGCTTATAAAGTTCTATCTTCACTTGTCGGACGCCGTTCAACACGGGAAACATATGGGCCTCTGACCACTTTTCGGCGATGTTGGAAATTATTCTGCCGTAGGGCCGAAGAACTTTGTTGATTTCCTCGTCCGGCATTTCAAAAGGAAGTTCAAAAATGCGGACCGTCCGAATTCCTAAACCAGCGTGACAGACAGGAACGTCACTCACACTACCGTCAGAATGATTGAACTTTATGATACCGCCAAACTTATCTACTATTGAACAACATAGTTCAGGACTTTTCAGTTTCACAAACGCAGCATTTGTTACAAAGGACAAATATACACCTATTACGTCACTCTCATGAATCTGTACTTTTTCTATAAACCATTGCTTCACTTCATATGCTTTCGGTCTTACATGACATCTGTCGAAAGTAAATTTGATCGTATCTTTCCTCAAGATATTAATCGTGCTCATTCTGTCTGCTTTTTCGTTTCAAACACAGCCACAATTAGCTAAGCAAAGCGGTTAGAACTAACCTTAAACACAGCGACTCAGCCGTTGTTTACTTCGCGAACGCCAGCACTGCCGCCACGCGTCCGTCCCGCACTGCGGCCGCCACTCGAATGCGCCCACTGGGGACACAGTGATTACCGCACCTGCAAGGACTACCCATGCTCGCCTCCCGTCAGATACAAATTCCCAGCTTCGCCCTGCCCATAGTACTCAAACTCGTAGTTTAACTAATTCCCGTAAGAGTAAGGGCTTCAAACTTGCCCATCCCTCCCCACTAACGATAGGATCATTGCCCGTCACCGGCATATTATATATATACATGTGGCGTCTGTTCCGAAAGGACAGACGTCACTTGTGATCCTGCAGCTGTTATTGTTAATATTCATAGAATATATGACTTCAACTGCGATTGGGCAAAGCTGAAAATGTGTACCCAGCCGGGATTCGAACCCGGGTCTCCTGCTTTCTAGGCAGTTGCGCTGACCCCTACACCACTGGGGACACAGTGATTACCGCACCTGCAAGGACTACCCATGCTCGCCTCCCGTCAGATACAAATTCCCAGCTTCGCCCTGCCCATAGTACTCAAACTCGTAGTTTAACTAATTCCCGTAAGAGTAAGGGCTTCAAACTTGCCCATCCCTCCCCACTAACGATAGGATCATTGCCCGTCACCGGCATATTATATATATACATGTGGCGTCTGTTCCGAAAGGACAGACGTCACTTGTGATCCTGCAGCTGTTATTGTTAATATTCATAGAATATATGACTTCAACTGCGATTGGGCAAAGCTGAAAATGTGTACCCAGCCGGGATTCGAACCCGGGTCTCCTGCTTTCTAGGCAGTTGCGCTGACCCCTACACCACTGGGGACACAGTGATTACCGCACCTGCAAGGACTACCCATGCTCGCCTCCCGTCAGATACAAATTCCCAGCTTCGCCCTGCCCATAGTACTCAAACTCGTAGTTTAACTAATTCCCGTAAGAGTAAGGGCTTCAAACTTGCCCATCCCTCCCCACTAACGATAGGATCATTGCCCGTCACCGGCATATTATATATATACATGTGGCGTCTGTTCCGAAAGGACAGACGTCACTTGTGATCCTGCAGCTGTTATTGTTAATATTCATAGAATATATGACTTCAACTGCGATTGGGCAAAGCTGAAAATGTGTACCCAGCCGGGATTCGAACCCGGGTCTCCTGCTTTCTAGGCAGTTGCGCTGACCCCTACACCACTGGGGACACAGTGATTACCGCACCTGCAAGGACTACCCATGCTCGCCTCCCGTCAGATACAAATTCCCAGCTTCGCCCTGCCCATAGTACTCAAACTCGTAGTTTAACTAATTCCCGTAAGAGTAAGGGCTTCAAACTTGCCCATCCCTCCCCACTAACGATAGGATCATTGCCCGTCACCGGCATATTATATATATACATGTGGCGTCTGTTCCGAAAGGACAGACGTCACTTGTGATCCTGCAGCTGTTATTGTTAATATTCATAGAATATATGACTTCAACTGCGATTGGGCAAAGCTGAAAATGTGTACCCAGCCGGGATTCGAACCCGGGTCTCCTGCTTTCTAGGCAGTTGCGCTGACCCCTACACCACTGGGGACACAGTGATTACCGCACCTGCAAGGACTACCCATGCTCGCCTCCCGTCAGATACAAATTCCCAGCTTCGCCCTGCCCATAGTACTCAAACTCGTAGTTTAACTAATTCCCGTAAGAGTAAGGGCTTCTAACTTGCCCATCCCTCCACACTAACGATAGGATCATTGCCCGTCACCGGCATATTATATATATACATGTGGCGTCTGTTCCGAAAGGACAGACGTCACTTGTGATCCTGCAGCTGTTATTGTTAATATTCATAGAATATATGACTTCAACTGCGATTGGGCAAAGCTGAAAATGTGTACCCAGCCGGGATTCGAACCCGGGTCTCCTGCTTTCTAGGCAGTTGCGCTGACCCCTACACCACTGGGGACACAGTGATTACCGCACCTGCAAGGACTACCCATGCTCGCCTCCCGTCAGATACAAATTCCCAGCTTCGCCCTGCCCATAGTACTCAAACTCGTAGTTTAACTAATTCCCGTAAGAGTAAGGGCTTCAAACTTGCCCATCCCTCCCCACTAACGATAGGATCATTGCCCGTCACCGGCATATTATATATATACATGTGGCGTCTGTTCCGAAAGGACAGACGTCACTTGTGATCCTGCAGCTGTTATTGTTAATATTCATAGAATATATGACTTCAACTGCGATTGGGCAAAGCTGAAAATGTGTACCCAGCCGGGATTCGAACCCGGGTCTCCTGCTTTCTAGGCAGTTGCGCTGACCCCTACACCACTGGGGACACAGTGATTACCGCACCTGCAAGGACTACCCATGCTCGCCTCCCGTCAGATACAAATTCCCAGCTTCGCCCTGCCCATAGTACTCAAACTCGTAGTTTAACTAATTCCCGTAAGAGTAAGGGCTTCAAACTTGCCCATCCCTCCCCACTAACGATAGGATCATTGCCCGTCACCGGCATATTATATATATACATGTGGCGTCTGTTCCGAAAGGACAGACGTCACTTGTGATCCTGCAGCTGTTATTGTTAATATTCATAGAATATATGACTTCAACTGCGATTGGGCAAAGCTGAAAATGTGTACCCAGCCGGGATTCGAACCCGGGTCTCCTGCTTTCTAGGCAGTTGCGCTGACCCCTACACCACTGGGGACACAGTGATTACCGCACCTGCAAGGACTACCCATGCTCGCCTCCCGTCAGATACAAATTCCCAGCTTCGCCCTGCCCATAGTACTCAAACTCGTAGTTTAACTAATTCCCGTAAGAGTAAGGGCTTCAAACTTGCCCATCCCTCCACACTAACGGTAGGATCATTGCCCGTCACCGGCATATTATATATATACATGTGGCGTCTGTTCCGAAAGGACAGACGTCACTTGTGATCCTGCAGCTGTTATTGTTAATATTCATAGAATATATGACTTCAACTGCGATTGGGCAAAGCTGAAAATGTGTACCCAGCCGGGATTCGAACCCGGGTCTCCTGCTTTCTAGGCAGTTGCGCTGACCCCTACACCACTGGGGACACAGTGATTACCGCACCTGCAAGGACTACCCATGCTCGCCTCCCGTCAGATACAAATTCCCAGCTTCGCCCTGCCCATAGTACTCAAACTCGTAGTTTAACTAATTCCCGTAAGAGTAAGGGCTTCAAACTTGCCCATCCCTCCCCACTAACGATAGGATCATTGCCCGTCACCGGCATATTATATATATACATGTGGCGTCTGTTCCGAAAGGACAGACGTCACTTGTGATCCTGCAGCTGTTATTGTTAATATTCATAGAATATATGACTTCAACTGCGATTGGGCAAAGCTGAAAATGTGTACCCAGCCGGGATTCGAACCCGGGTCTCCTGCTTTCTAGGCAGTTGCGCTGACCCCTACACCACTGGGGACACAGTGATTACCGCACCTGCAAGGACTACCCATGCTCGCCTCCCGTCAGATACAAATTCCCAGCTTCGCCCTGCCCATAGTACTCAAACTCGTAGTTTAACTAATTCCCGTAAGAGTAAGGGCTTCAAACTTGCCCATCCCTCCCCACTAACGATAGGATCATTGCCCGTCACCGGCATATTATATATATACATGTGGCGTCTGTTCCGAAAGGACAGACGTCACTTGTGATCCTGCAGCTGTTATTGTTAATATTCATAGAATATATGACTTCAACTG
This sequence comes from Locusta migratoria, assembly GCA_026315105.1. NCBI lineage: Eukaryota > Metazoa > Arthropoda > Insecta > Orthoptera > Acrididae > Locusta > Locusta migratoria. The sequence continues at coordinate 838,992,149 of CM048745.1, read as the reverse complement.
CGATTGGGCAAAGCTGAAAATGTGTACCCAGCCGCGATTCGAACCCGGGTCTCCTGCTTTCTAGGCAGTTGCGCTGACCCCTACACCACTGGGGACACAGTGATTACCGCACCTGCAAGGACTACCCATGCTCGCCTCCCGTCAGATACAAATTCCCAGCTTCGCCCTGCCCATAGTACTCAAACTCGTAGTTTAACTAATTCCCGTAAGAGTAAGGGCTTCAAACTTGCCCATCCCTCCACACTAACGATAGGATCATTGCCCGTCACCGGCATATTATATATATACATGTGGCGTCTGTTCCGAAAGGACAGACGTCACTTGTGATCCTGCAGCTGTTATTGTTAATATTCATAGAATATATGACTTCAACTGCGATTGGGCAAAGCTGAAAATGTGTACCCATCCGGGATTCGAACCCGGGTCTCCTGCTTTCTAGGCAGTTGCGCTGACCCCTACACCACTGGGGACACAGTGATTACCGCACCTGCAAGGACTACCCATGCTCGCCTCCCGTCAGATACAAATTCCCAGCTTCGCCCTGCCCATAGTACTCAAACTCGTAGTTTAACTAATTCCCGTAAGAGTAAGGGCTTCAAACTTGCCCATCCCTCCCCACTAACGATAGGATCATTGCCCGTCACCGGCATATTATATATATACATGTGGCGTCTGTTCCGAAAGGACAGACGTCACTTGTGATCCTGCAGCTGTTATTGTTAATATTCATAGAATATATGACTTCAACTGCGATTGGGCAAAGCTGAAAATGTGTACCCAGCCGGGATTCGAACCCGGGTCTCCTGCTTTCTAGGCAGTTGCGCTGACCCCTACACCACTGGGGACACAGTGATTACCGCACCTGCAAGGACTACCCATGCTCGCCTCCCGTCAGATACAAATTCCCAGCTTCGCCCTGCCCATAGTACTCAAACTCGTAGTTTAACTAATTCCCGTAAGAGTAAGGGCTTCAAACTTGCCCATCCCTCCCCACTAACGATAGGATCATTGCCCGTCACCGGCATATTATATATATACATGTGGCGTCTGTTCCGAAAGGACAGACGTCACTTGTGATCCTGCAGCTGTTATTGTTAATATTCATAGAATATATGACTTCAACTGCGATTGGGCAAAGCTGAAAATGTGTACCCAGCCGGGATTCGAACCCGGGTCTCCTGCTTTCTAGGCAGTTGCGCTGACCCCTACACCACTGGGGACACAGTGATTACCGCACCTGCAAGGACTACCCATGCTCGCCTCCCGTCAGATACAAATTCCCAGCTTCGCCCTGCCCATAGTACTCAAACTCGTAGTTTAACTAATTCCCGTAAGAGTAAGGGCTTCAAACTTGCCCATCCCTCCCCACTAACGATAGGATCATTGCCCGTCACCGGCATATTATATATATACATGTGGCGTCTGTTCCGAAAGGACAGACGTCACTTGTGATCCTGCAGCTGTTATTGTTAATATTCATAGAATATATGACTTCAACTGCGATTGGGCAAAGCTGAAAATGTGTACCCAGCCGGGATTCGAACCCGGGTCTCCTGCTTTCTAGGCAGTTGCGCTGACCCCTACACCACTGGGGACACAGTGATTACCGCACCTGCAAGGACTACCCATGCTCGCCTCCCGTCAGATACAAATTCCCAGCTTCGCCCTGCCCATAGTACTCAAACTCGTAGTTTAACTAATTCCCGTAAGAGTAAGGGCTTCAAACTTGCCCATCCCTCCCCACTAACGATAGGATCATTGCCCGTCACCGGCATATTATATATATACATGTGGCGTCTGTTCCGAAAGGACAGACGTCACTTGTGATCCTGCAGCTGTTATTGTTAATATTCATAGAATATATGACTTCAACTGCGATTGGGCAAAGCTGAAAATGTGTACCCAGCCGGGATTCGAACCCGGGTCTCCTGCTTTCTAGGCAGTTGCGCTGACCCCTACACCACTGGGGACACAGTGATTACCGCACCTGCAAGGACTACCCATGCTCGCCTCCCGTCAGATACAAATTCCCAGCTTCGCCCTGCCCATACTACTCAAACTCGTAGTTTAACTAATTCCCGTAAGAGTAAGGGCTTCAAACTTGCCCATCCCTCCCCACTAACGATAGGATCATTGCCCGTCACCGGCATATTATATATATATACATGTGGCGTCTGTTCCGAAAGGACAGACGTCACTTGTGATCCTGCAGCTGTTATTGTTAATATTCATAGAATATATGACTTCAACTGCGATTGGGCAAAGCTGAAAATGTGTACCCAGCCGGGATTCGAACCCGGGTCTCCTGCTTTCTAGGCAGTTGCGCTGACCCCTACACCACTGGGGACACAGTGATTACCGCACCTGCAAGGACTACCCATGCTCGCCTCCCGTCAGATACAAATTCCCAGCTTCGCCCTGCCCATAGTACTCAAACTCGTAGTTTAACTAATTCCCGTAAGAGTAAGGGCTTCAAACTTGCCCATCCCTCCACACTAACGATAGGATCATTGCCCGTCACCGGCATATTATATATATACATGTGGCGTCTGTTCCGAAAGGACAGACGTCACTTGTGATCCTGCAGCTGTTATTGTTAATATTCATAGAATATATGACTTCAACTGCGATTGGGCAAAGCTGAAAATGTGTACCCATCCGGGATTCGAACCCGGGTCTCCTGCTTTCTAGGCAGTTGCGCTGACCCCTACACCACTGGGGACACAGTGATTACCGCACCTGCAAGGACTACCCATGCTCGCCTCCCGTCAGATACAAATTCCCAGCTTCGCCCTGCCCATAGTACTCAAACACGTAGTTTAACTAATTCCCGTAAGAGTAAGGGCTTCAAACTTGCCCATCCCTCCCCACTAACGATAGGATCATTGCCCGTCACCGGCATATTATATATATACATGTGGCGTCTGTTCCGAAAGGACAGACGTCACTTGTGATCCTGCAGCTGTTATTGTTAATATTCATAGAATATATGACTTCAACTGCGATTGGGCAAAGCTGAAAATGTGTACCCAGCCGGGATTCGAACCCGGGTCTCCTGCTTTCTAGGCAGTTGCGCTGACCCCTACACCACTGGGGACACAGTGATTACCGCACCTGCAAGGACTACCCATGCTCGCCTCCCGTCAGATACAAATTCCCAGCTTCCCCCTGCCCATAGTACTCAAACTCGTAGTTTAACTAATTCCCGTAAGAGTAAGCTGGGAATTTGTATCTGACGGGAGGCGAGCATGGGTAGTCCTTGCAGGTGCGGTAATCACTGTGTCCCCAGTGGTGTAGGGGTCAGCGCAACTGCCTAGAAAGCAGGAGACCCGGGTTCGAATCCTGGCTGGGTACACATTTTCAGCTTTGCCCAATCGCAGTTGAAGTCATATATTCTATGAATATTAACAATAACAGCTGCAGGATCACAAGTGACGTCTGTCCTTTCGGAACAGACGCCACATGTATATATATAATATGCCGGTGACGGGCAATGATCCTATCGTTAGTGGGGAGGGATGGGCAAGTTTGAAGCCCTTACTCTTACGGGAATTAGTTAAACTACGAGTTTGAGTACTATGGGCAGGGCGAAGCTGGGAATTTGTATCTGACGGGAGGCGAGCATGGGTAGTCCTTGCAGGCGCGGTAATCACTGTGTCCCCAGTGGTGTAGGGGTCAGCGCAACTGCCTAGAAAGCAGGAGACCCGGGTTCGAATCACGGCTGGGTACACATTTTCAGCTTTGCCCAATCGCAGTTGAAGTCATATATTCTATGAATATTAACAATAACAGCTGCAGGATCACAAGTGACGTCTGTCCTTTCGGAACAGACGCCACATGTATATATATAATATGCCGGTGACGGGCAATGATCCTATCGTTAGTGGGGAGGGATGGGCAAGTTTGAAGCCCTTACTCTTACGGGAATTAGTTAAACTACGAGTTTGAGTACTATGGGCAGGGCGAAGCTGGGAATTTGTATCTGACGGGAGGCGAGCATGGGTAGTCCTTGCAGGTGCGGTAATCACTGTGTCCCCAGTGGTGTAGGGGTCAGCGCAACTGCCTAGAAAGCAGGAGACCCGGGTTCGAATCCCGGATGGGTACACATTTTCAGCTTTGCCCAATCGCAGTTGAAGTCATATATTCTATGAATATTAACAATAACAGCTGCAGGATCACAAGTGACGTCTGTCCTTTCGGAACAGACGCCACATGTATATATATATAATATGCCGGTGACGGGCAATGATCCTATCGTTAGTGGGGAGGGATGGGCAAGTTTGAAGCCCTTACTCTTACGGGAATTAGTTAAACTACGAGTTTGAGTACTATGGGCAGGGCAAAGCGGGGAATTTGTATCTGACGGGAGGCGAGCATGGGTAGTCCTTGCAGGTGCGGTAATCACTGTGTCCCCAGTGGTGTAGGGGTCAGCGCAACTGCCTAGAAAGCAGGAGACCCGGGTTCGAATCCCGGCTGGGTACACATTTTTAGCTTTGCCCAATCGCAGTTGTAGTCATATATTCTATGAATATTAACAATAACAGCTGCAGGATCACAAGTGACGTCTGTCCTTTCGGAACAGACGCCACATGTATATATAATTCGTATTAGAGCCACCCCTTGCCGCGGTGGAGTAGCCGAGCGGTCTAAAGCGTCTCGCTGCGGAGCGCGCGGTTGATCGCAGTGGAGTTTCGATTCCTCCCTGGGGCATGGGTGTGTGTGTTGTCCGTAGGTTAGTTTACCTACGTTTAAGTAGTTTCTAAGCTACGGATTGATGACCACGCAGTTTGGTCCGACAGATTTACAAACATTTGAACATTTGATTTAGAATCACCCTTCAAAAATATTCAAATGTTTGTAAATCTATCGGACCAAACTGCGTGGTCATCAGTCCGAAGCTTACAAACTACGTAAACCTAGGTAAACTAACCTACGGACAAACACACACACTCATGCCCCAGGGAGGACTCGAACCTCCACGGCGAGCAACCGCGCGCTCCGCAGCGAGACGCTTTAGACCGCTCGGCTACTCCACCGCGGCAGAGCCACCCTTATAAATTTTTCTAGAATTGTATAGTTATCTGCTGAATAATTAGAATCCTTAATGATTACTGTGGAAGGAATATATAGAGGGCCTGTACAAAGGAAATAAACTCGAAGGCAGTATTCTAGAAATGGAAGACGATGTGGAGAAAGATGAGACAGGTGATATGATACTGCGAGAAGAATTTGACAGAGGGCTGAAGGACTTTAGTCGAAACAAGGCCCCTGGAGTAGATGATATTCCGTCTGAAGTGCTGATGTCGTTAGGAGAGCCAGTCGTGAAAAAAATGTATCACCTAGTATGCAAGATGTATGGGACAGGGGAAATACCTTCCGACTTCAAGAAGAGTATTGTAATTCCAATTCCAAAGAAAGCACTTGCAAAAAAGGGAAAAATTACAGATCAGTTTAATAAATCATGGGTGCAAAATACTAACACGAATTATTTACAGACGAATGGAAAAAGGTGTGGAGCCGGCCGCGGTGACCGAGGGGACTGCGGCGCTTCAGTCAGGGTCTGCGCGGCCACTACGGTCGGGGGTTCGAATCCCCCATCGGGCATGGATATTTGTGCCGTCCTAGTTCGTAAGTAGTTCATAAGTAGTTTGTGAGTTTAGGGACTGATGACCCCGTAGTTAAGTCCCATAAGATTTACAAACATTTGAACATTTGATTGGAAAGGTGTGGCAAGAAAGGCACGCAGAGGTTGGGAAGGGAGTAAGACAGGGTTGTAGCCTTCCCCCAATGTTGTTCAATCTGTACATTGAGCAGGCAGTGAATGAATGGAAGGGGAAATTTGGAGAGGACATTAAAGTACACGGAGAAGAAATAAAAACATTTCGCTTTGCCGGTGACAGTAATTCTGTCAGAGACCGCAAAAGATCTGGAAGAGCAATTGAATGGGGTGGACAGTGTCTTGAAAGGAAGATATAAGATGAATATTTGTTAATGTAAAACGAAGGTAATGGAATGCAACGTCAGAAAATCAGGCGATGCTGAAGGAATTAGATTAGATAACGAGACAATAAAAGTAGTAGATGAATTTTGTTATTTGGGTAGCAAGATAATTTCTGATGGCCGAAGTAAAGAAGATATAAAATGCAGAATGGCTATAGAAAGAAAAGCGTTTCTAAAGAAGCGAAACTTTTTAACATCCAATATTAATTTGAATGTTAGGAAGTCCTTTCTGAAAGCATTTGTCTGGAGTGTAGCATTGCATGGAAGTGAAACATGGACAATTAGGAGTTCAGATAAACAGATGATAGAAACTTTTGAAAAGTGGTGCTACAGACGAATGATGAAAATTAGATGGGTAGATCACGTAACTACTGAGGAGGTGCTTAACTGAATACGGGAGAAAAGGAGTTTCTGGCGTATCCCGACTATGAGAAGGGAGAGATTGGTTGGACACATTCTGAGACATCAAGGAATTATCAACTTCGCATTGGAAGGAAGCGAGTGGGGTAAAAATCTAGAGGGGGACGGAGGGACGAATACAGTAAGCAGATTCAAAAGGATGTAGGTTGCCGAACGTATTCTCAGCTGAAGAGACAAGCACAGGACAGGGTAGCGTGGAGAGCTGCATAAAACCAGTCTGCGGAATGAAGACCACAACAACAACAATGATTATTATAGGTAGATTCAAATGTGTGTAGAGCTTATGGGACTTAACTACGGGGTCATCAGTCCCTAAACTTACAAACTACTTATGAACTAGCTAAGACTAAAGACGGCACAAATATCCAAGCCCGAGGGGGGATTCGAACCCCCGACAGTAGTGGGCGTGCAGACCGTGACTGGCGCGCCGCAGACCGCTTGGCCACCGCGGCCGGCCGAGGTAGATTAAATAAATGGTTGTCATGATGTGCGACGCTGGAGAGTACGATGACAAGCGGTGCCAGAAGGCAGCAAGCGCAAGAACCGCATAAAAGTCCTGTACACACGATTGCAGCACTAGAACTTCATCTAACGAACAAGGAAATTTCAAAAATAGTCTTCATACTCTGACAGTCTCTGAAACCTATGTTCAAGTGGTCAGGGCACATCCATTTAAACGCCACTTTTGTACTCTCAAGCCGGCCGCGGTGGCCGAGGAGACTGAGGCGCTCCAGTCACGGTCTGCACGGCCACTACTGTCGGGGGTTCGAATCCCCCCTCGGGCATGGATATTTGTGCCGTCCTAGTTCGTAAGTAGTTCATAAGTAGTGAAGGCTTTCACGACCGGCTGAAGTAATAGTTGTTGTATCTTTCAGGTTATGTGGTCGTGGTCCACGAAACATATCCGTTCCTGACGTTTCGTCCAGAGCTGCGCCGGACATCTTCAGAGGTACTGGTAGTCGGCAAGACTCACCGCTACCAGTACCTCTGAAGATGTCCGGCGCAGCTCTGGACGAAACGTCAGGAACGGATATGTTTCGTGGACCACGACCACATAACCCGAAAGATACAACAACTATTAGTTCATAAGTAGTTTGTAAGTTTAGGGACTGATGACCCCGTAGTTAAGTCCCATAGACTTTACAAACATTTGAACATTTTTTTTGTACTCTCAAAAATCACCTTTTGAAGTTCTCCACCAGCAGAACGGACCACCTTTCAAAGCCTTTTCTCGAAATGGAGATAACAGACTTGTAGGACGACATTTCCTTGAAAACATAAAAAAAAATGAATCCAGTGACGAATTGTGAACATGTCTCGGAAAAATATTGCCGCGAGAGACCACGAACACCGACGCTCCATAGCAAAAAAGCTAGCCGAAGACGGCGAAAAAAAGGAGAAGGGAGGCAAAAAAAAAAAAAAAAAAAAAAAAATAAAAAAAAAAATAAAAATAAAAAAAATAAAAAAAAAAAATAAATAAATAAAAATAAAAATAAAAAACCTGCCGGCGTGGCGCAGGGGATAGCGTCACGGACTGCGGTGCAGAAGGTCCCCGGTTCAATCCCGCCAACCGGCAAAAATTTCTTTCTTTCTAATTAACAATTCCAGAAGATTCTACATCTTTCTTATGTTCACTTGTAAATTCTACTTGTTTCTTATGTTAACTGTTCTTCTAATTTCTGGTAAATTCTGTGTGTGTATAAATAGCAGAGCACTCTGCCTGAGAGGCAGTCAGTGCTGCGTGTATGTTGAGTTCGTAATAAACGTGCTTTGAGTTTAAGTGCTTTGATTCAGTTGCCTTCGAAGTCAAGCCTGCTTCCATTGCAACGCGACAATGCAAGACGTTAGCAATCTACTTGGTTACTACGTTTGGCTCCACATATATTTGTCAAATTTCATTTAAAAATTAATTTGTTGAAGAATAACTACCTTCAAGATTAACGGCAGCCCACTCTGGAGACACTATTCGCATAAGCTGCTCCGCATGTGAACGTAACTTTAAGAAACTGGCTGAAGACCGCAAATGTAATTTCTTACATTGATTTTTTAAACACAAATTCGTACACTTCATTGTATTTCATATTTTTTTAGTCAACATTAAGCAAAAAACAGTATGTTTATGTATGACCTGATATTTGATTTTTTCAATAGAAGTTTGACTACACAATTTATTTAATACTTCTTTAGTACGAAATTAAAAATAAATAAATAGTAAATAATATAACATTTACTGTATTATTATACATTTTTATTATACATCTTTTGTGTTACATATTAGTTTGAGACTGACAATTAAAATAAAAAATTGATAAGGAATATTCTGGACCTCGATAAAAATTTTCAAAAGTATCTGGACCCCATCCAAGATTACTTGCCGACCTCTGGGCTAGATCGTATAAAGCCGCGGTGGAGTAGCCGAGCGGTCTAAAGCGTCTCGTTGCGGAGCGCGCGGTTGCACGCCGTGGCGGTTCGAGTCCTTCCTGGGGCATGGGTGTGTGTGTTGTCCTTATGTTAGTTTACCTAGTTTGTAAGCTACGGACTGATGACCACGCAGTTTGGTCCGATAGATTGACAGACATTTGAACATTTTTGAGATCGTATAAAACTGTGGTAAGCACTGGATTTCAAATTCAAATGTTTGTTAAGCTTATGGGACTTAACTACGGGGTCATCAGTCCCTAAACTTACAAACTACTTATGAACTACTTACGAACTAGGACGGCACAAATATCCATGCCCGAGGGGGGATTCGAACCCCCGACCGCAGTGGCCGTGCAGACCGTGACTGAAGCGCCTCAGTCCCCGCGGCCACCGCGGCCGGCGCAAGCACTGGAGAACAAGAGCTATCCACCAAACTTAATTTTACTAATAAGGAATCTGTATAGAACCACCAACTTCGTCATTAACACTAGCATTAGAAGCCGCGCGGGAGTAGCCGAGCGGTGCCGGGCGACGTGGCTTAGAGCGCCCGGTCAGGAGGCTGTGAATAAAAGAGCTGAGCCAATCATTCAACGAACAACCTGAACCGACAACAGCAGAGCATACGTCTACCAGGAAAAAAAAAAAAAAAAAAAAAAAAAAAAAAACGCCTGGAGAGCCAAGATGTGCATCGCGCGGCCTCCCGCTTCGAAGGTTCGCATCCTCCCTCGGGCATGGATGTTTGTGTTATCTTTAGTATAAGTTACTTCATACGTAGTTTCGATCAATGATGGAAATTCTCCTCAGAGATGAAAAATTATTTTTCAAAAGATATAGATTGGCTGGCCAGTAATGACCTTTGTGCTGTACCGCCGATAGTGACGTAAATGAAGATAAAGGAAAAAGGACGAAAAAGCTTTCGGAACACAGTTCCTTCTTCAGGTGGGAGAGAAGGGAGTAGTGTTTGAGGACTTTGGAAGTCATAGATACTGCATATTAGTACTGAGCCAAGCCAGAGAGGATATATATATATATAACCAAGCAGTAAAGAGAGAGAGAGAGAGAAGAGAGAGTTAAGGAAGGGATAATGAATAGGTGAGCTGAGGATGGAGGAAGGGAAAGACACACGCGCGCGCGCGCGCGCGCGCGCGCGCGCACACACACACACACACACACACACACACGCACACACACACAGAGAGAGAGAGAGAGAAGAGAGAGTTAAGGAAGGGATAATGAATAGATGAGCTGAGGATGGAGGAAGGGGTGGGGTTAGCGTAGATTTAGGCCAGGGGGTGGCGGGAGGAGAGGATATGTTGGAGGGCACATTCCCACCTCCTTAGGTCTGAGGGACTGGTGTTAGTTGGTAGTATCCAAATGGCACGTGTGGTGTAACACGTGCCAAGCTCCCTGGAGTTATGCTGGAGGCCATGCTCTTCCACAGGATATTGGGTGTCTCCCAGGCGAACAGTCCATCTGCGACCATTCATCCGCTCAGCCAATTTGTTGGAAGTCATACCAACATAAAAGGCTACACAGTGGACATATGCCAGTTGATATATGACGAGTGTTGTCTGTGGCCCTGCCTTGAATCGGGTAGGTTTTTCCTGTGGTAGGGCTGGAGTTTAAGATGGTAAGATTACGGACTGATGACCCCGCAATTAAGTCCCATAAGCTTTACAAACATTTGAAAATTTATTAGCAGAAGCAGTAGAAGAAGTGAAAGGATTTTAGCAACTACAGGACTTCGGAAAGGGTGTAGCTTCCTGCCCACTGTTTTTAACATTTTAACAATCAGGACGGGGATGGGCCCAGTGAAGACAAACATGATTGGGTGGGGTCTATGAACTACGGATGATGAGTGTGACTGCGGTACTGTGCAGGACATGGAACACTTGCTCGTCTGCCGCAACTGCCCATGTAGGTGCAACCCTGACGATTATTGGCTGAACAAGAAAGAACCTTTGGACGTAGTCCTGTACTTGGATGAAAGATTGTGACCCGGTTTCCGAACAAGAAAAAGTAAAGTAACATATCCTTCAAGATAAGGAAATTAGGCACAAATACACAACAATAATCTCGGAAAAATACCAGTTAGTTGAATGTAATGATTTACAGTCACTGGAAGAGGAATGGTCAAGGTACAGTGACACACTACTGGAAGCAGCTAAATAATGTCTTGGAACAGTAATGTGTAAAGGCAGGAAGAAGCAGACAGCTTGGTGGAATGACACAGTCAAGGCAGCCTGTAAAAAGATAAAGAAGGCGTTTCAAAAATGGCTCCATACCAGAAATCAGGCAGACAGAGAAAGTTATGTTGAAGAAAGAAAGAAAGCCAAACGGATAATTGCAGACTCCACGCAGAAATCATGGGAAGACTTTGGAAACAAGCTAGAAACTCTGGGTCAAGCCGCGGGAAAACCATTTTGGAGCGTAATTAGCAATCTTCGAAAGGGACGGAAGAAGGAATTAACAAGTGTTTTGGACAGCTCAGGAAAGCTGCTAGTCAATCCTGTGGATGCCTTGAGCAGATGGAGGGAATATTTTGAAGAATTGCTCAATGTGGGTGAAACGTTCAATGATGTGTCAGATTTTCAGGTAGAATGGGATAGAAACAATGATGGAAACAGGATCTCATTTGAGGAAGTGGAGAAAATGGTCAGTAGATTACAGTGCAATAAAGCGGCTGGGGTGGATGAAATTAAGCCAGAATTCGTCAAATACAGTGGAACATCTGGTCTCAAGTGGTTACACAGGATAACTGAAAAGGCGTGGAAATCGGGACAGGTTCCGTCTGACTGGACGAAAGCGGTAATCACGCCAATTTTCAAACATGGAAACAGAAAATATTGCAACAACTATCGAGGTATCTCCTTAATTAGCGTTGTAGGCAAAGTATTCTCAGGTATTGCCGGCCGCGGTGGCCGAGGGGACTAAGGCGCTCCAGTCACGGTCTGCACGGCCACTACGGTCGGGGGTTCGAATCCCCCCTCGGGCATGGATATTTGTTCCGCCCTCGTTCGTAAGTAGTTCGTAAGTACAATGAAAGAATCCCTGAGACGGATTTTCGTCTCAAATATGTCAAAGACATTATTGATAGAGCTGAAGCATTGAATTAAAATTTGTGGTGCGGCCGGGAATCGAACCCGGACCTCCATGCTTACTAGGCAGACGTCTTAACCGTTAGACTACCACACCACTAACGATTAAGGCGCCTCGGAATAGTCTATGTACGATTTCCCTCCACAACACAAACTTTAATTCAGCTTCTTTGTTCCAAAGATAATTGCCACTACTGCCAAGGCTCTCCATGCAGCGGAATAGCACCTCAGCAATGGACATGGTGGAACAATCCTGTTATGGTGATATAAATATCAATTAAATACAATGAAAGAATCCCTGAGACGGATTTTCGTCTCAAATATGTCAAAGACATTATTGATAGAGCTGAAGCATTGAATTAAAATTTGTGGTGCGGCCGGGAATCGAACCCGGACCTCCATGCTTACTAGGCAGACGTCTTAACCGTTAGACTACCACACCACTAACGATTAAGGCGCCTCGGAATAGTCTATGTACGATTTCCCTCCACAACACAAACTTTAATTCAGCTTCTTTGTTCCAAAGATAATTGCCACTACTGCCAAGGCTCTCCATGCAGCGGAATAGCACCTCAGCAATGGACATGGTGGAACAATCCTGTTATGGTGATATAAATATCAATTAAATACAATGAAAGAATCCCTGAGACGGATTTTCGTCTCAAATATGTCAAAGACATTATTGATAGAGCTGAAGCATTGAATTAAAATTGCTCTATCAATAATGTCTTTGACATATTTGAGACGAAAATCCGTCTCAGGGATTCTTTCATTGTATTTAATTGATATTTATATCACCATAACAGGATTGTTCCACCATGTCCATTGCTGAGGTGCTATTCCGCTGCATGGAGAGCCTTGGCAGTAGTGGCAATTATCTTTGGAACAAAGAAGCTGAATTAAAGTTTGTGTTGTGGAGGGAAATCGTACATAGACTATTCCGAGGCGCCTTAATCGTTAGTGGTGTGGTAGTCTAACGGTTAAGACGTCTGCCTAGTAAGCATGGAGGTCCGGGTTCGATTCCCGGCCGCACCACAAATTTTAATTCAATGCTTCAGCTCTATCAATAGTTCGTAAGTAGTTAGTAAGTTTAGGGACTGATGACCCCGTAGTTAAGTCCAATAGACTATACAAACATTTGAACATTTGATTCTCAGGTATTGTTGAAAGGAGAGTGCGAGTATTAATTGAGGACAAGTTAGATGAAAATCAGTGTGGGTGTAGGCCTCTTAGAGGCTGTCAGGACCAGATCTTTAGCCTACGGCAGGTAATGGAAAAGTGCTATGAGTGGAAGAGGGAATTGTAGCTATGTTTCATAGATCTGGAAAAGGCTTATGACCGTGTTTCTAGGAGGAAGCTACTGTTAGTTCTTCAAGATTATGGTATAGGAGGCAAACTCCCGCAGGCAATTAAAGGACTTTACGTAGACTGTCAGGCAGCAGTTAGAATAGATGGCAAATTAAGCTCACGGTTCAGGGTAGTTTCAGGGGTAAGGCAAGCTGTATGTAACCTGTCAACATTGTTGTTCATACTATTCATGGATCATATGTTGAAAACAGTAGACTGGAAGGGCAGGATTAAAATAGGTCGAAACAAAATAAGCAGTCTCGCATATGCAAATGACTTAGTTATAATGGCAGATTCGATTGAAATGTTGCAAACTAATATTTCAGAGCTCGATCAGAGGTGCAAGGATTATGATATGAAGATCAGCATGTCCAAAACGAAGGTAATGTCTGTAGGAAAGATTCAAACAGATTGAGTGCCAGATAGGAGGAACAAAGAACAGGTAGACAGTTTCAAGTACCTGGGATGTATTTTCTCACAGGATGGCAACATAGCGAAAGAACTGGAATCGAGGTGCAGCAAAGCTAATGCAGTGAGTGCTCAGCTAAGATCTACTGTCTTTAGCAAGAAGGAAGTAAGTACCAAGACTAAGTTAGCAGTGCACGGCTCTATCTTTCGACCAACTTTGTTGTATGGGAGTGAAAGTTGGGTGGATACAGGTTACCGTATTCACAAGGTAGAGGTTACAGATATGAAAGTGGCAAGAATGATTGCAGGTACTAATAGATGTGAACAATGGCAGGAGGGTATCCATAATGAGGAAATCAAAGAAAAGCTGGGAATGAACACCATAGATGAAGCAGTTAGAGCGAACAGACTGAGATGGTGGGGTCATGTTACACGCATGGGAGAAGCAAGTTTACCTAAGAGACTCATGGGCTCGGCAGCGGAGGGTAAGAGGAGTCGAGGTAGACCAAGAAGAAAGTACTTAGATTCGGTGCAGAATGATTTTGAAGTAAAAGGCATAACATCAGACGAGGCTTCAATGTTAGCATTGAATAGGGGATGAAGGAGGAATTTTATTAGAGGTACATTGCTCCAGACTGAACGCTGAAAGGCATAATCAGTCTCTAATGATGATGATGACATTCTACATAACATAAAAATGGAAATTTGAAGCAGACCAGGTAATGTTATCGCACAGTATCTATTCAAACATTATATCATTTGTGTACGATCAGATATTCTTTCAAGAGAATGAGACACAGTTATAGACAGCCATTTATCTTTTAAATAACCTACGTAAAACTTATAATCTTAAAATCTCAATTAATAAAACGAAAGGACCAGTTAGATCATAGATCGTGGTAGAAAACAATAATTTAGGATAAGTATCGAGATTGAAACATCTCGGTTGCTAGATAAATGATACTGATGAGAAAGACATTGAGCAAAATGTTTTAAAAATGAAGTTCTGAGGGACACAGAAATGATATTTTGTAAAAGAATGGTTTTTGCCTATATTGCTTCACGGCAGCGAATCGTTGGTGCCGACTCAAAAACAACTGAGCAAACTAAAGTCGGTAGAAATAAAAATTTTAACGGTTGTTACAGGTTATACACCGCCCGGAAGGCGACCGCTGGCCGCCACCACCCGTGGTGAAACCACTCCGTCTGCAGATGGACATTTACATTTGGGCTGGGCACGTCTGTGGCTGACCTGAGTCCAGGTAGTTTGTTTACCTCTTTGATGCTTCTTTTGTGTAGGGTGGCTCTCTGGTCACGACGCACCGGAAGGGCGCTAAAGTACAATGAGCAGAGGCAGTAAAAGTTGGCGTCGTTCTGGGCTGCACGTGGACCCAAAGTTTGGAACGCCAGGGGTGGGCGTCTGCGAATGTCTATGTAAATTGCCAGAGGTGATTTCTGGGGAAGGTAGAGTGGCGCTCTGGCGACGGGGCGCTGGCGTCTCGTCGACAGTAAAGTCATTCCAGCGTCTGTAGATTCGTTCCAATGGTCCGCAAATTCTGTGCATTTCTGAGAAATGCTGGCTTACGTGCAGAATGCAGCATGGGACAGTTTTGTGGGGAAGGAGACTGGCGTGTTCAACAATAGCATTAGTATTCCATTAGTTTGAACATTCTGCAAAATTGGTGATTGGCTTGACGTCACCGATGGGAGGGGCTTGATAGGAAGATTTTGGAGTTGTGGAATTTTTCTGTGGAGCGAGAGGACTCTGGTGTAGGCGGCGCTGCTGGCCGCATCGTGCTGTTTTGAGTTGTGTAATTTTCGGTGTTAACTTTGAATTATTTCAGTGTGCTTTCTGCACAGTCAGGTGTTAGTGCTGCGTGGCTGCTATAGAGTAAATTGAAACTTGTAATATTCTGAAGTGCGTGTTTGCTGTCAGCTACACCTCTCGTAATCAGAATTTTTACCGTTTCCTGAGAGTAAAGTTTTATTTTCACTTTAGTATTGTGTCGGCTTAACCGACAAAACGTGTTCTAATCGTATCAATCCACATTCTGCTGTCAACACTGCACTGCCCTCAGCTGGTCTTCTCCACCTGCAACGCCGTTCAACAGAAAGACGGTAAGGTTGCGCCAACGCATCTGCTGAGAAATAAGAGTTGAATGGCGGTATTAAGTGGGAGTTTCTCATGTGCCAGAAGGGACGTCCTTATTCTTGTACATCAAAAATAGACTTGATCAGAGTTGGGGTAAATTTTCATTTTTTGTATTTAATTTTATACTTCTTGGGTTTGCCACTTCCCTCCAGTGACTTAGCCAGTAAAAACATTTTATTTCGTGTACGAACTTTAGTTAATTTCCAATTTTCATGTAAAGTCACCCATTTGGATATTAAGTGTATTTCACTGTCTTTCAAAACTGATCTATTTGTAAATTTTATATATATGTGGCATATGATCACATGTGTTGTTGTATCAGGCAGGTTGTAAAATAGAATTTGTGAATATAGTTTAGGTAGAGGAGTTTTGTTACTTGGACAGTAAAATAACAAATGATGGTCGCAATCCAGAGGATATAAAATGCAGAATGGCAATGGGTAGAAAAGCGTTCTTGAAAAAGAGAAATTTGTTAACATCGAATATCGATTTAAGCCTAAGGAAGTCCTTTCTGAAGGCATTTGTATGGAGTGTTGCCTTGTATGGGAGTGAGACATGGACGATAAACAGTGCGGACAGGAAGAGGATAGAGGCTTTTGAAATATGGTGCTACAGAAGAATGCTGAAGACTAGGTGGGTGGATCGCGTAACTAATGAGGAGGTACTGAACAGAATTGGGGAGAAAAGAAATTTCTGGCATACCTTGACTAAAAGAAGGGATAGATTGGTAGTACACATTCTTAGACATCAAGGAATTATGAATTTAGCGTTGGAGGGAAGTGTGTGGGGGTAAAAATCGCAGAGGAAGACCAAGAGATGGATACAGTAAGCAGATTCAGACAGATATAGGTTGCCTTTCTTATGTGGAGATGAAGAGGCTTGCTCAGGATAGGGTATTGTGGAGAGCTGCATCAAACCAGTCTCAGGACTGAAGACCACGACAACAACAGTTTTTATTCAAATTTGTGCCTACCTCATTTCAACCACCTTTAACCTTAAATATTTTGGAGGGAAAATTCTTCTAAAGATAGATAGGTCAGGGGGAAATATTTCCATTGCACAGAGTGTGCAATTAAAAAACTTGCATGTCAACACTGCATACAGTTAGTAACAGTATACAGTAAATTCACTTTATATATATATTCTAGTTTTATTGTATTTAATAAGTAAAAGCTAGTGGCGACCCTTAAATCAGATTTCAGCAGAGGTAGAAGAAAATAATTCCATCAATTCAATAAGGAACATAGTTTCACATGTAACATTCTTATTTTAAAGACCACGTACTTTCAAAATGTCATTAAAAATCGGTACAGGCTTCTCCACGCTACATGCAGGAAATCTGGTTCCGTCTTTCAAAGTTTCAACCTTTTACTTGCTCCGGCGTATTCATTTTCTGTAAAAATAATGGACCCTTAGGTTGGCTACAATGATGCTTCTACATGATTCGTGCCCAATTGCGCATGCGCTCCATCTCTAATGATACAGACATCGACAAAAAACCTACTAGCCTTCGCTCACTTTGGCCATTTGTGTAGCCAGATGTTTGACAGCATGCTGGACCGTGCAGCAATCCAATTTCGGAAGAAAAACTAACTCCATACAAACAATTTTTTGTACGATTTCAATGTTACTATTGGTCAGGAAGTCAACCCTTGGAGCGCAGAACCAACCAGCAGGAGTAGGTATTTATCCAGTTTGGCTCTCAGGGCTATATATCCACGTACTGCTGTGGTCAACAAATCGCGAAGCTGCAAGCTGCCTACTTGATTCGCCACTTATGAATTCTGCGGTCAGGCGCACGCCAAACGGAGAATTAGCGTTAATTTCTTTTTTACCGCCGACCTGTTCCGCCGGGGCCTGCGGCAGTATCTGCTACAGGTTAGCAGTCTGCCACTTGCCGCTCTGAGAATCTCGCGCTGCGACCCGCCCCTGTGCGTCAGTAAAAGGAATGTGTAGCGGCCGCCAATTTGTGGTTCGTTAAAAGGTACACGCTGCGTACACCGCAAAACACGGCCAGAGCATGTGGAGAACTGTATTACAGCGTTCTAATCTGTGCTCCCGGGTGGTCAGCTTAGACTGACGATGTGGCTGAAGCGAGGGGAAGAATGTACAACAGGTAAAATGGGGAGGCGAAATAACTGAAAGCAGGTACACAACTTGGTGATGTGTAGCTGTCACGCAGGAGTAGCCACGTTATGGATCGCGCGGCCTCCCGCGTCGGAGGTTCGAATCCTCCCACGGGCATTGATGTGTGTGTGTGTGTGTGTGTGTGTGTGTTGTTCTTAGGTTAGTATAACTAGTTTAAATTAGTTTGTAAGTCTAGGGACTTATGACCAAAGTAGTCTGGTCCCGTAGAATTACAAACGTTTTGATGTGTAGTTGTTGGCGCAGAAATCTGGAGGTCACTACTTTGAGTGTACAACCTAATATGAATTCCCTAACAAAGCCACAAATTTATTGGTAATCAGTTAGACAAATTAGCTTTAAGAACAGCTGCAACCCTTGGATGAACAGATGGGTAAAATGTCTTCTTAGTTTCTAGCGAGAGGTTATCCATTCATCATCCGTCTGTTACCTCAAGGATGTAGAAGATACACGAGTTTTACTGACTCTCTAAAACTCCCCATAACGGTTTAGTTATGTCGAGACATACCTATTTTGAGGTGCAAGGTAGATGTTTGATATTTTTCTTATGATGCAAAAAGAACGCATGAACCGCTTTGGCAAATGGCTGTGTTTGTTAACGGACGACTTGTTGTCAAGGATAATCATCCTGACTTATCCGATCAGTGAGAGTAACGACATAAACAGTTGAATATCACGATATAGATGCCCCGATCATGAAGAACCTTCCCCATGCTCGATTTTAGCAAGCAGCCGTGCCGTATAGAAACCTTATTTTGTTGTTTTTATACATAATCCCGGTTCCTTGTATGAAGCAACGTAAATGATATAATTACGTAGGCTTCCGCGGCCAGATGACATAAACGTTTTCTGGGTGTTGTGCCGCGTCATGATGTAAGAAGGCGTTTGCTTAAATAACCAACGTTTCGGCCAACGTTACAGTGGCCTTCATCTGGGTATAAATAACCAACGTTACAGTGGCCTTCATCAGGGTATGCCCAGATGAAGGCCAATGTAACGTTGGCCGAAACATTGGTTATTTAAGTAATAGCTTTCTTACATCGTGACGCGGTACGTTTATGTCAACGTAAATGATGATTCATTGGACCTTACCGCATACTCCAGCCATCAAGCGCCCAGGTTTTATTATCAGAGCACCACTTCCTTCACACTTTGCGTGAGGGCTTAGCAATTGTAGCCCTTCCGGATTTTTATGCTCTAAGCGTATTCTTCGTTTTTGAAGGTGGAGAAACGCTATTTGTTAGCTGCAATTGATTTTATTTCTCCCAGATGCCTTTCGCCTTTTATTTTAAAGGCATCTTCAGTGGCATCTTCTAAAGGTACATTTTTTGTTGTTGTGAAATGCATTGTTTCTAGATTATAAACAGTTCCCGTAATTTTTATTTATTTTTATATTTTTTATTTTTATTTATTTATTTTTTTACATAAGGAAAGAAGTGTTTACTTACATTTTCGTTGTGTTTTCACCTATCTTCTGCTGTTTCCTCCCTCTGGTCAAGGCCACATGTTGCACATTTTGTAGCTAACAGAATTTGCACATTTGTACACATTTTGGAAGTGTTAAGCAGCCATGATTTACAGAAAGTAAACACCTCCAAAATGTGTATAACTGTGCGAAATTCTGTTAGCTATACAATGCGCAACATGTGACCTTGACCAGAAGGAGGAACCAGCAGAGGATAGCTGAAAAGACAACGAAAATATGGTGCAAAATGTACGTGTCGGTAAAATTTTAGTTCCTATTCCGGCGGCTTCGCGTTGTTACGTTGCCAACATCAATGACGCAGTAGAAAATTTGTGCCGCTGTTTCTGGTTGACAGTTATTTGTATGTACCCTTGTCCGTTCTGTAAAAGTAATTGCTGTCGTAAAACGAAAATTTCATGACAAAACATTTGCGCGATTGCTAATGCGAACGACTCTCACACACAATTGTCGGCATTCAGCATCCATTGCCAACATTTTCAAGCGAGGCCGCCGGGATAAGAACTAAAATTTAATATATGTGCCAGCTGCATGAAATTTTTTATAACATATATTCTGATATATATTAAATTTTTCCCTTTACTTCTTGGGATAAAACTTCCACAGTGGCCTGGCAAACACGAAGAATAATGTACATATGGCACTTTTTTATATTCTATGTAGATACATTAACGTTGAAAATGGATCCCCAGTGGCTAAAAAACGGAGTGTTACTGCCAACTGATCCTCTGGTGGAATCGCTTCCCGAAAGTTTGTATTGGTTTTGGACAGAAGAGTAGCCACAAGAGATAACAAACTGCGAAAATCCTCCATACTCATCCTAACATAATTTCTAAAACACGCGTCATCCTCTAGTGTTAATTCCTGAACGAGCAGTGTGTAAGCTCCGTGAGTAGCGCGCTTGCGAAGAACTCTCTTTGCCACCATCTATGATTCCTTCACCTTTTTTTCACTATTATCTTCCAAAAGAGCTAGCGCACCTGCACATAAAAGTATGAAATCCTCCAAATCGTCATCAGAAGCCATTACACAGGGATATAAATCAACAAGTGTAAACGCATGCTCATACATGTATGAGGTTCATACTTGTCAGCTCATACAAGTCGCAATACATGTCGCAAATACAAATATCTCACACATGTGGCGATACAAATCGCAGTGTAAACGTACCTTAAGGACGGACTCGCGTGTAGTCTATACAACAGGAAAGGTCGCATTGGTCAACGCCGCTTCGAAGGCCGAATACGATAGGAGAACATAATTGTGTCTCAAAAACTATTCCCCTAAATATTATGATATACACATAGTTGAAAACGTCTTTTTAAGCCCAAAATGTTACGCTAAAATTTAAAATAGTGTTCCATTAAAAAAACTAAAGATGGCTCTGTAATAAGAAATAGTACAAACATGAAATGTGATGTATTCAAGTAGCCCCTGTCCGTGCAGTTCACTGTCCAAACGGCATCTTTGTATCTATTACGGTTGGGAAGATACAATGAGTGTATTACTTAGCTGCCTCACCCTGTATACAGGACAAACTCGGCTAATTTCGCAGTACCAAACAAATCCTTTCACTGCGAAATTGTACAAGCTGACGTGAAGCACAAACACTGCGCGACAGATGGCAGCACCTATCAGCTGTGTGTGTGGTCGAGAAAACAGCTACCGGAGTGCATTCTTGTGGCTGTGGTGGAACTTTTTCCAGTCTGGTTGAAAATATTTTCAGTGTATCACGTGTTCGGTGACAGCTGTCTGGTTTTCTACCGATACGGCCGATATAACCTGAAGCATAAGACTTCTATTGATGGATTCTTCACAGGCCTCTGTTTAAGGTCTTGTTCACCATTTCGAGACTAATAGTTTGCTCATAACTCACTTTTGCCGGTAGTGAACTTCTTAATGATTTGGTTAGTTGCAATAGGCGTGAAGACCTCTGAAGAAGGGAAAACAGACAGAAAAAATTCTAAATCTAAGGGGTATGTTCCAGCAGAGAGGCAGCAAGGAAAAGTGAGCAACTCAAAAGCTAGAATGGGGAAACAGCAATTGTGCGAACACGTAGCTCCTTCAACAAGACGATGTATGCCTGTACGGAGAACATTAACAAGAGATGTTGCAAAGGATGATAACATTTGTTCCTCATGTGCTGGAAATTACGAAGATGATAATGATGGCCAAGAGTGGATATGTTCTTGATTTTCTCCCGGCGTATTTGATAATCAAAATATCCACGGGGGTACTGCCGGTCTATAGTGTCCATTGTGCATATGTTGTTTGAAGTGCGAGTGCTGGTTTCATCTGTATTGCGAAGGACTGAGGGCGTACAGTGCTCAGTTCACATGCCGTTTATACACTGAGGCTAATTCTGATTAGTTTGAATCAGATTTAAGATTTTAAGAATTTTCGAATTTAAGATTTTCTATGACTGCAGTAATTAATTTTTTTTGTTATTCATTTTTATGTTAAAGTATGTAATTAATTAATCATATTACCTTTGATTACATTACTTATAATAATTTAGTAATAGTAAATACAGTAAATGTTAAATGTATGATGTGTTTGGTTACATTAAATCATGTTATGATGACACAAGAGTAAACACTTTTTTTTTTTTTTTTTTTTTTTTTTTTTAATTTCATTTGGTACTGCGAAATTACCCGATTAGTGGTGCGAAATTGCCCGATTTCTTATTATTCCAGGTAAATTAGCACGATTTTAAGAAAGCTTCTTTATATCTGAAATTTGACTTTCAATATTTAATATTTATACCAACGAATTATGCTACTTTTACTTAACATTTGATACAAAAATTCCATTTGTAATATATTTCTTTTAAATACCAGAGGGAAAAAACCTTAATACTGCGAAATTATCCGAGTTTGCCCTACTGGGACGCGAAAAACATTGTAGAATAATTGTGGGCACCATTACGACAAAAAGACTGGGAACAACTGTCAGTGATTATTAATCATGTTCATAAAGGTAAAAGGGCGGGTGCGGAAGGAGAAGAGGCTGTAATGATGAATGAGTTGTAAACTGCGGCTGACAGGAGAGCTTGTAGTCGCCGTGCAGTCGTACCAGTGGCTGGTGGCCGCAGGGGGTCACCACTGGAGTCCCGCTGCCCACTGCGTCGGCCGGCATCAGATAGCGACTCACTCTGCCCGGAAGATCTTGCTACCCGATTACGCCCGCGTCCGATGCCACCCGCAGCAGACAACGTCTGGACGCCGATACGTGCACCTGTCCACTCAGGGACAAAGCTCACTCTGTCGCTGAGTTACAATTTCATTCTTGGAACATCCCCTAGGGATGGGAAAAACCGACCGGTTAAAACCGATACCGGTATTTTAGTTTTGAATAACCGTTTTTTTTCGGTATTTATTGGGTGTCGGTTGTAATCGGATTTTTTTAGTTATTGCCAAGAACCGGACAAAAAAACTGGTACGACTACTTCCAGTAGTAGTGGTTCAAAATGTGTTTTTTGTAAATAATTTTATAAAATCAAAACTAGTAGACCCTAATATTTAGGGCTATTCCTAAAATTTCCACTGCTGTGAAATAGTAGGTCATCGCAGTAACTAAGAAAAGCGATCAGTGATAATTTTAGAACAATCCCGGCAGTCAGAAACGCACAACAAACGCGTGGCATAAGAACTTAAGGACAGGTGCAGCTCTTGAGGCATCGATGCACCTGTTGCCGTGTGGCGTGGCCTATTAGACGACGCGCGTGCACCGGCAGTGTACGAGACTTGCCTCCGTCTGGTCATGCGGCAGTTCCTTGCTGTCGTCGCCAGACATCGGTTGTCATAAATGGCACCATCTCGAGTGTGGAAGTACTTCACGAAGTACGGTAGCAGTGAGGTACAATGCTCCATTTCCTTTAAAAAGCTGAAAACGGGTAGAGGTACTACAAACGTGCTGTGTCATTTAAGGAGAAAGCATCTAAAATGTTCCTTGGAAGAGAAGGTAAATTCGATCCATATATCTATTATGTAAGTGATGTACTCTAAGCTTGGAATAACAACTTTTAATGTATTATCATACTGTTATGCTAACAAGTTTTATTAATGTGATTCCTTGAAAGCGAGGGGCTTTTTTAATAACCAATATGGGTTTAGGTAACATTGATCATGTGGTGCCTCGCGACGTAGCCATGCGGCCTGAGGCTCCATGTCACGGACTGCGTGGCAGCTCCAGTCGGAGGTTCGAGTCCTCCCTCCTCCCTCGGTCATGGGTGTCTATGTTGCCCTTAGCGTAAGTTAGTTTCAGTTAGATTAAGTAGTTTGTAAGTCTAGGGACCGATGGCCTAAGCATTTAGGTCTCATAAGAACTTACGCCCATTTGAACATTCTTTGATCATGTGGTACAGAGCTTTCCTACTTCAATTTGCGTAAATTTACACTGACAACAATCATACTGTTAGTGGGAACTGTAATTTTATTTTTCGAAATACTTCTGCAGCACTGACTGAAGTTTATTTACTGACTGTAACTTTTGTATATTGTGTATATAACGAGATATTCGTATGCGCTGGCTCACAAGTCCAACTTACGGAGTGGTTGGCTCAATATTCGCAACTACCGGATGGAAATACTAGGCCAGTAAATCTGTATGCTTCGTATATCGTCTTCTACGGAATCTTGGCTAGGCTTACACACACTCAAGAAGGCGTAGTATTGGAAGGAGCTCTTGCAAAATATGGAAAGACTGGTGATCTGTCGTATAACGTAAATTTACCTAAATTTTAACTAAATTTCCTAAGTTTCGGTTTCGGCCGAAACTAGGAGAACCGAAGATTACGGTTTCTGTTTCGGCCGCAAAATATGTTTCGGTTGAACTCTACTGGAAATAATAGCAAAAAAACCGAAAACCGGTTATTTAAAAAACCGGTTATCTTGAGCAATTTTTACGGTGCGGTTAAACTGGAGATGAAAAGAACCGGTATAACCGAAAACCGGTTGTTTGAGCTATAACCGTCATCCCTAACATCCCCTAGGCTGCGGGTAAGACGTGTCTCCACAATATCCATTTTTCCAGATGTGCTAGTCCTGCAAGGTTTGCAGGAGAACTTTTCTGAAGTTGGGTACGTAGGAGACGAGGTACTGGCAGACTGGCGTGAGGCGTGCATAGGTAGCTCAGTCGGTAGCACGGTTTCCCGTGGAAGGCGATGTGCTGCGTTCGCATCAAGGTCCGATACACTCTTTTAACTCTTTATATGGCACACACAGAAATCACGAGAAGAAAAAGTATTATATTACTTCAATTAAATGTGTAGGGCCACGTGAACAGATTTATACTTTTTTTTTTTTTTCAAAATATAGTTTCTAGTTTGTAAGTAACATTGCCCAAAAGCTTCGCATGGTGGTACTGTATCAATACTACAGTGTCGTTCTTATTACTGTAGAAATTTTGGACTGCTACATGTGAAACGTGTGAAAACAAGTAGTTTATGGTGCAAAGCACAGAAAACTCCCATGATTTCCACATTTTACAGTGAAGTATCCCTGAAGACAAAACTTGCAAATTCCTTTTCGCCCGAAATCTATCAAGTGACAAAATATAGTCATATCTGTCATACGTTACATCATTGACTGGTACATGAGATGCTGTTTCATTCTTCTTTTGGACTTACTGCCCATTTTGTAGTTGTCTACCAGGCCTCCTCTTCCCCATAAATGTAAGACCATTTTCAGTCTCCCATATAAGAACTCGTCAACAATTTTCCATAATAAATGAACTTCAAGGCTTCCTCTTTCCGTTTTATAAGCAGTTTTTCATGTATCACGAAAAATATCGTCACAAAATTGAAACAAACATGTACCTCGGTAACGTATGCTTGGAATGTCCGCTTAAGATTCAGTTTATTGCTAAACTTTTCGCAAAAGACAACGAAATATCACTTTATTGGAGAGCTGAAATGTTAGTTCCAAGCACTGTTGCCCATCGAAGTATGAAACTTGAAACATTTTTCAGTAAACCACGCGCATTTTTAATGTTGCTTGCCGGCCGCGGTGGCCGAGGGGACTAAGGCGCTCCAGTCACGATCTGCATGGCCATTACGGTCAGGGGTTCGAATCCCCCCTCGGGCATGGATATTTGTGCCGTCCTAGTTCGTAAGTAGTTCATAAGTAGTTTGTAAGTTTAGGGACTGATGACCCCGTAGTTAAGTCCCATAGACTCTACAAACATTTGAACATTTTGATGAAACTTGAAACATTTTTCAGAAAACCACGGGCAATTTTAATGTTGCTTGCCGGCCGCGGTGGCCGAGGGGACTAAGGCGCTCCAGTCACGGTCTGCACGGCCACTACGGTCGGGGGTTCGAATCCCCCCTCGGGCATGGATATTTGTGCAGTCCTAGTTCGTAAGTAGTTCATAAGTAGTTTGTAAGTTTACGGACTGATGACCCCGTAGTTAAGTCCCATAGACTATACAAACATTTGAACATTTGAATGTTGCTTGATATCAACACCGCCAAATAAAGGGTTCATCTGCCAGTAAGTTTCACGTCAGCACCCACTCTGCTGCTGAGTGGAAGTTTTATTCTCACACCCAGCCTGTTGAGCCATGCTACGACTGAGCCGTGTCGGCTAGTTTCTTGGTTCTTGTGTGCGGTTTCCATCGTGTCAGTTTTGTGGCGACCCTCTTACGATCTTGTTTCTCCGCTTTCGCCACGGGTGGCGCTTGTATTTCGATTGCTAATGGCGCTGGATTTCTGATGTTTACGCCCAGTCGGAAGAGCGGTGACTACAGGCTGTGATAGCGAAGAGGCGAGGGGCCTTGTTGCTGGTGCCAAACTAATACGTGCTGTAACGTGTTGTAACGGCGCGGTCGGCCGTGGTTAGCTTTGGCGACTGGGGGAGTGAGACGGCCATGTTGCGCTGGAGGAAGCGCGGTCAGCGATCCGCGAGAGTTCAGATGTTTGTAAATCTACGCTGATCATCCCTAGTAGAGGTCTACAAATCGCCCGGTTTCGCTCGCTCGTACTCGGTCGAGTGCGCAACGCTCGGCGGTGGCGCGCCGAGTGTATACGCTCGCAGCGAGCGTGTTGACACTCGAACGAGGCTGCGTTGGCCGGGCGGGCACAGGCCGCACAGTGTAGTGCTGCTGCTGTACTCGCAAGGAAACATACCCAAGTGTCACTATCCGATTTTTATCAAATTTACATATGTTATAATACATGAAAAACTATGGGACACGTATTATTTTTTAGCGGCGGAGAAGCATATTTAAGGGGTGAAACGGTCCCTCCAAAATTGTCGCTAAAATAGAAACATGGCGAAGAGACTAGAGACTAAAGAAGCGATTTTAATTATGTTTGGTATGAAAGTATCTTTTGATAAAAGACAAATTCCATAGATTCTACTTCGATAAAATCAAAATAATTTTTTCTTGCTCCCCCTGCTATGTACCTGGGCCGATCTCTTATCAAGACACGGAAGAATGCGAGGATCCTATATATTGCACAAAAGCATGCATACGTTCTTTGTTATGTAGATAAGAAAGACGACAGTGGCAGTGGGAGATATATGAATGTTGCAACTGGAAAAATTCCCGTTAAGGACTCACTCGGAAAAGGTAGAGGCGCAGCAACCACGCACAGAGCCAAAATGCTACGGAAATATATATTAACGAGGTGCAACAGAGAGAGAGAGAGAGATAGAGAGAGAGAGAGAGAGAGAGAGAGATGCACAAAACTAACCTAAAGGGTGTAAATCAATATCGTGTATTTAATATCAGTATAACAGACGGAAAAAGTATTCCAGGACTTGAGAGCGATAAGAGGAATGGATATAAAATACAATCACTTCCTCGTTAAGACGGCAAGTAACACCTACCACTAAACAGGCACTAACAGTCCGCAAAATGGAAACAAGAAAGAAAGAAAGATCCTGGAAAACTCATTTACAGAATGATCTTAGCACAGAAACTTTATGTTAATCACGCATAATAACATGCATGGTAAAGTATAAAATGCGAAAATGAATGGCTAGTTCAACTGGATCGAGAGCAGCTTTCGAAGCACCCGGGAAAAGAAAAAAATCCAAATTTCTCAGTCAGGATGTATTCTCAAGCGTCTAGTTTGCTCCCGACACTCGCCTTGCATTCGAGTGGCGCTGCGGTGGGTGACCGAGTGGCGAGCGGGCAGTGTGGACGGTCGGGCCGGTCGAGCGTGCCCCGCTCGAACGAGCGAGGAAAAACTCGAGCGCAGCCACACGCCTTGCCGCAAGCTGCAGTACCGACACCTGTCGGATTGTCATAGAACGACGTGTATCACGCGATTCGAGCGAGCAACCGAGGGAGGTGCAGACCTCTAATCCCTAGGCTTACAAACCACTTAAACTAACGCTAAGGACAACAAATACACCTCCAACGGCAAGCAGCGGGACTCTCCGCACCTAGACGCCTTGGAACGCTCGTCCATCGCGGCAGCCGCGAGAGGAAGTACACGGGAGGAGGGGCGCCGGCAACTTGCGATAACGCCGCTACCAACTGGTAGAGCCAAGTTCTCTCATCCTACTTGCGGGAGTCGTCACCCCGCGTGTCTCTTGTCGGGATACTGTTTGATTGCTGTGCCTTGTAGTCACCCTGGCTTCCTGTAGCTACCCGCGTGGCTGCGGCTACTCAGAGCGCGGAAGTAGTTGCTTGTGGTATATTTTCTTTTGTTTCCTTTTTCATGTTCTTGCTGCACGGTTCGCGCTACGACAAATTATTTTCTTGAGCGTAGTTACTAGGAGTTTGTGACACTTGCGGGGAGTGACACTTGCGGGGAAAGAGAATGTGTAGGCACTTGCGGGGAGACCCGGACGCTGCAGGTAGTGAACAGGGTGTTCCAGAAGGAGGGATACACCACCCCTACTCCACGCCCTCCAGCCGTTACCTGTGTCCGGCCCAAAATTAGCATGGGCCTATATTTCGCATTCATTGAAAAATGCGAATTTTTCCGGTACCTACTGTTTACTTTGTACATGTTTAAGAACAGAAAATAAAGTTAACTCGCAATATTTCTGAGAAAATAGTGTTTCACACGAAAATACCGTTTATGACAATTTCGGATTTACTGCATTTTGAGTCAGAATTCGCGTCTATATTCGCATTTATCGTAAATGCGAATTTTTCCTGTCCCTAGTAATACCTCTAAAAATAAACAGATGATCAAGGCACTAAAAGCAAGGGCAGATCTTTGGGTGTATTACTACAAGTAACTAAAACACAATTTGATCGTAGAATTATATACAATCTCATTATAAAGGTTTTTTGTAGGTGGTTTTGAGCAGCTTTTAAATATGTTAGGAATTTCATTATGAAATATACACAGCTACACCTTATGTTTATTATGAGATATCGATTTCGGCTAATTTCAGGTCATCTTCAAGTCTCAAACAACAGGTGTTACTTATGCATTTTCCAGTGGCACTCATAACCTTTAACTTATTCCCCCCAGGGCTAACGTTGTTAATCGCATTAGCGATGAAAACAGAACCCAGAATCTTTGCGTCTAAATGATACATATATTGGTGTGATGTCTTATTTCGAAAGAACAGACACCACACCAATACATATGTAGCTCTCGGTAAAGTGGAACGGTACGATGTCGTTACGTAGCACAGCATGGCCGACTGGAAACGCAGAAGAAGTGCAAAAAACGTTCTCTCCTCAGAGCTATGATTATAATTAGGTTCGGCATAGACTTCTAAGACATACAGTAACTCGAATACAGCCATCGTTTTGGGGTGTACGAATAAACTCTTCAAGTATGTAAAATACTCATTGACTTATTATTACTGTTTTTTAATTGAATGTTTAAGGTTGTGTCTCCTATTAAAAAGCATAGTAGCTATTTTTAAAGAGATGGAAGTTGCGTGATAGTGGGGTTAACTACATAGCGGTCAATTACATCAACGTATCTGTGCAGGACGCCTAATATATTTATTGCTTGTGCAGGTGTCAAGATATGCTTAGTGTTCTGAATAATATGCTTTTAGGTGGTATGACTGTGGAATGTCTTAATAACTCTCCAAACATTATCACTATTAAAATACCTTTTTATTTTCAGGAGGAACACTCAAGGAATTAATATGTAGTTAGAACAAGTTACTATATTGCTCTTCAGCTTGCAAAGGGTTGTGCAATTTCACTGAGTTTCGTGTTATGTTGACAGTGTGGAAACTTGACAACAGCAGTGCTAGACTTCTTGGTGTGCCTGTACCCAGGAAAAAGCCATTAACCGCCCCAAGGGCCCCGGGTTCCCCGCAAGTGTCACGTGTCACTCCCCGCAAGTGTTCCAACCCCGTTGCTAGTAGCGGGGTAGACCTAACGACCTCGCCCCAAAGCGTCATATTTCGAGTGTGTGCTCCTCTTCTTGTTATGTTAATTGGCGTGCATGACTCTCCTTGTATTCCATGTCCCGGTCCGGAAATATGAGTACCGTCTGAGTGAAGTTTTAAGCGCCTGTGTGTTTAGATTCATCTTTGCGATGGAATTGTTGCTGTTTTGGCGGTATGAATTTGGTTGCCTTGTTTCAATTTACAAGGCTTGTTGAAAATTTTGTGCAACCGAACCGCCTGATCTGTGCTGGAGACATTCTGTCGTACCTTACATTGGCGCTATTTATTACGCACCTTTAAATCTTTATATTACGTTATTTGCCTCTGACATGTTACTGTTAAGCTAACTTCCCGTGTAGAATGGTTTGCTACCTAATTATCTAGTTGCTCAGAGCCTCGTTAATTGTTTACTTTTGTACTGTATCTGCTTGTGGTACGGGGCTGTCCATCAAATTGCTTACTACGTTGGCAATTTACTGAAAAGGAAAGAAGGAAGGAAGCTTGGAGTTTAACGTCCTGTCTACAGTGTGGTCATTAGGGCCGGATCTTACGCTCGGAATGTTTGTGGAAGGAAATCGGTCGTGTCCTTTCATAGGAACCGTCCCGGCATTCGCTTGCACTGATTTAGGGAAATCACGGAACACCTCAACCAGGATGACCGGAGGTGGATTTGAACCACCATCCTCCCGAATGTGAGTCCAGTGTGTTACCACTGCGCCACCACGGCAAAGGTAATCATGTGATATCTTTTATTTTAGTGATACGTTTGCCGATCCAAGAGTGTACATACTTGTAACCTGTTGCCTGCTGATTTGGAGCCTCTTTTAAAGCATTGTTGAAGTGATGTGGATACCTTGTGTTGTAATCAAAGATCCACGCTAATGTTAAAAAAAGAAAAATAACGTTGTTATGTAAATTTTGTGGATATTTGTACGTTTTTTCTTATATACATTTGATGTGCCCCCCCTCTATTATATTTTTGAAAAAAAAATTAAAGTATGCATTCCGCTTAAGCTCATAAAGTTTGTAGTTTTTGAAAGCATTTTTTGGAACAGCGATCTTAAACGTTTTAATAATTAAAATAAGACAGTCTAGATCGTAATTTGTTGCTTTTATTACTGGCAACCGGTTTCGATTTTATAGAACCATCTTCAGGCCTTTGGCACATTGTTGGTGGATGGTGCCAAAGGCCTGAAGATCGTTCCATAGAACCGAAACCGGTTGCTAGTAATAAACGCAACGAATTGCGATCTAGACTGTCTTATTTTAATCATTAAGCTTGGTTGAGATTGTAATATAAAGCTCTATTTTGATTTAACGTACTTTGAAGATTCTTAAGGAACAAAGCTGAAAATAACAGTGAAGTTATCTGAGATTATCCTCAGACCTAGTCGTCTTGTTGTTAATGTTCAGGCGACGAACAGTTGCACGCTCATCGCCTGGACATCAACAGCAAGACAACAAGGTCTGAGCATGATCTCACCAGAGACTTGACTATTATTTTCACCTTTTAAAACATTATCAGTTCGCTGTTTTCGAAATGAGAAAACTATGTTTTCCGAACTGATTAAGGAACAGTTTAAATTTAATGAACCACGGCGGAATGGCCAAGCGCATTGAGGCGCTATGCTCCGATGCGCGAGTCCGTTCCCTGTCGGGGGTTCGAATCCCCCTTTGGGCATAGATGTTTGTGCCGTCTTTAGTATCAGGTAATTTGTAAGTTTAGGGACTGATGACCCCGCAGGTTAGTCCCTTAAGCTTCACAAACCTTTGAAATTTTATCAGTCTGTAATTTTAATCGTGTAAATTTTTGTAAAGGAACGATTCTTATCTATAAGATAAACTGCTTGAAGTACTGACGGCGAGTGCCATATTTACTGTTGATTCGTATTTAATGAAATCTTGGAAAATTAAAGTCCAGCCCTTCCATGTTCCTTGTAGTGTGAGATGCAGGCTACATCATCAAGTTGGTGCATTTAGCCGGGCGAAAGCAGTTGCGACACGATATTTATGAGGATTACTATACTCCTACATCTACATCTACATCTACATGGGATACTCTGCAAATCACATTTAAGTGCCTGGCAGAGGGTTCATCGAACCACAATTATACTATTCATCTCCCATTACATTCTCGAATAGGGCGCGGGAAGAAAGAACACCTGAATCTCTGTGTTCGAGCTCTGATTTCTCGTATTTTATTCTGATGATCATTTCTACCTATGTAAGTGGGAGTCAGCTATATATTATCGCATTCGGAGGAGAATGTTGGCGATTGGAGTTTCGCAAGTAGCCCACGCCGCAGCGATAAGCGCCGTTGTTGCAATGATTCCCATCCCAGATCCTGTATCATTTCCGTAACGCTGTCTCCCCTGTATCGTGACAACACGAAACGAGCTGCCCTTCTTTGGACTCTTTCGATGTCCTCCGTCAAACCCACCTGATAAGGATCCCACACTGGGCTTCAATACTCCAAAAATGGACGGACAAGCGCAGTGTATGCAGTTTATTTAGTAGTTCTGTTGCATCTTTTAAGGGTTCTGCCAATGAAGCGCAGTCTCTGGTTCGCCTTTCCCACGATATTATCTACGTGTTCTTTCCAGTTTAGGTCTGAAGTAATAGTAATTCCTAGGTATTTTGTGGAGTTTACGGCCTTCACATTTGATTGATTTATGTTGTAAACAAAGTTTAACGGATTTCTTTTCGTACTCATGTGGACGACTTCACACTCCTCGTTATTTAGAGTCAATTGCCAATTTTTACACCATACTGATATCTTATTCAGATCTTTCTGCAGTTGGTTTTGATCTTCAGATGATTTTACTAGACGGTAAATGACGGCGTCATCTGCAAACCACCTAAGAGAGCTACTTAGATTTTCTCCTAAATCATGTATGTAAAGAAGGAACAGCAGAGGACCAATAATACTATCCTGTGGAACGCCCGATATCATCTCTGTTTTAGTCGATGCCTTACCATCGATTACTACGAACTGTGTCCTCTCTGACAAGAAATCCCCTATCCAATCGCAAATTTGGGGCGATATACCATAACCACGCAATTTGATTAAAAGCCGTTTGTGAGGTACGGTGTCAAAAGCTTTCTGGAAATCAAGAAACACGGAATCGATTTGCGAACCCTTGTCGATAGCACCCATCACTTCGTGTGAATAAAGAGCTGTTGGTTGACATGGTCCTACACCTTCAGTGTATCGTGGTGTTAAATGGGAGATACCGCTGACGACTGTAAATGAAGCCAGCATGGTGTCAGTCGAGTTCTAAACAGGAGGACCGCCTGCCGGCACCAGGCGTCTGTTAGTGGAGTGCTATCTATGGTGTGGCGCAGCACGTGTTTTCGCAGCACAGTGTGTCAGTGAGGCGCGCGGCGGAGGGTGCTTGCTGCGGGGCCCCCGCAGCTGCCTGTGCGTCAGATAGCCATCGGCGGCGCCGTACAGCCAGATAGCATCTCCGCGGCTCGGGTGACCGCCCCCGCCGCCCCCGCCGCCTCGGTGTCCGGTCGGGCTGACCGCAGAGGCCACAATAAACCGCCGTCTCCAGTGGCCGGGGACCCATACTGCCAAACGCGCGTCTCAAACGCCGACCCATTGTGCCCGCCGCTGCTGTACAAATTCCTCTTCCGCGCAGGATTCCCCTACCTGCGGTTGGAAGGACACGTGCGCGTTTCGCTTTTCTCGAGTATTTTCCAGTCAATTCTGACAGAGAAGGAAACAGCAACCAGCCACTGTTAATAATGCCGCTTATTTACTGGTTTCAGTCGGAACGGTTCATCTTCAGACGGCTGTTCACGTTTAGATTACATCTCTTGTTGTTAAAATAAGCTGTCGGCATCTCTCCGTAGAGGCGCAAGTTCTCGGGGCGGTGGGACCTCAAAGCAAAACAGGAACGTTCTATTTACCTGTAGTTTGTAGCGTAGGGCATGTTGGGTGAAGCTGTAGTTGTGGCTGAATAAAGAAAAGATGGGAAAATTACCCTTCAAAGAGTCTCCGTCTATCACTGTTCCCTGGCAGAGAACTCACGTGCAGATCTTTCCCAGGCGGTTGGACTTCGTCTCTTACAGCAGGGTTTTCAGCGCCTGGTTAAAGGTTTACAAAAAGGCACATTAAGTGAAGCTACAGAAAAATGAAAATAGGTATAGCCGGTCGAAACATAAAATCAGAGCACACAGAGGCGAGGTAGCCGTGTCACAATTTTCCATAAACACTCTCACACTGAATGCAGCCATTGGGCGTGTAATTGTAGTTGCTGTAAGCCAAGTCGCAAAATGCAGACAAGAGTTGTTGTGGTGGTCTTCAGTCCGCAGACCGGTTTGATGCAGCTCTCCACGCTACCCTGTCCTGTGCAAGTCTCTTACATCTGAGAATAAGTTCGGCAACCTACAGCCTTTTGAGTCTCCTTACTGTATTCGTCCCTCGGTCTCCCTCTACGAATTTTACCCCACACACTTCCTTCTAATGCTGACAATTCCTTGATGTCTCAGAATGTGTTCTACCAATCTATCCCTTCTCTTAGTCAGGATATGCGAGAAACTTCTCCCCGATTCGGTTAAGCACCTCCTCATTAGTTACGTGATCCACCCATTTAATTTTCATCATTCGTCTGTAGCACCACGTTTCAAAAGCTTCTATCATCTTTTTATCTGAACTCCTAATCGTCCACGTTCCACTCCCATACAATGCTACGCTCCAGACAAATGCTTTCAGAAAGGACTTCCTAACATTTAAATTAATATTGGATGTTAACAAGTTTCGCTTCTTTAGAAACGCTTTTCTTCCCAAAGCCATTCTGCATTTTATATCTTCTTTACTTATCTTGCTACCCAAATAACAAAATGCATCTACTACTTTTATTGTCTCATTTCCTAACTAATTCCTTCAGCATCATCAGATTTTCTGGCATTGCATTCCATTACCTTCGTTTTACTCTTGTTAATTACATCTCTTGTTGTTAAAATAAGTTGTCGGAATCTCTCCGTAGAGGCGCAAGTCCTAGGGGCGGTGGGACCTCAAAGCAAAACAGAAACGTTCTATTTACCTGTAGTTTGTAGCGTAGGGCATGTTGGGTGAAGCTGTAGCTGTGGCTGAATAAAGAAAAGTTGGGAAAATTACCCTGGAAAGAGTCTCCGACTGGCACTGTTCCCCGGCAGGCAACTCACAGGCAGATCTTCTGTCCCAGACGGTCGGACTTCGTCTCTTACAGCAGGGGTTTCAGCGCCTGGTAAAAGTAATTATGAATGGCAGTGTTTCACCGTCTACGCGCCTACAAAGAAAATGCGATTTTTCTCACCAGGCGCGTTTCGTTATAATGACAATAAAACATCTTCAATGGTCTGTATTAATATAAATCTACAGTTTATTTTGTTTTTAAATAGAAAACAGTTCGTTAGCGAAACATGAAAAGTAGGCCTAATGTTTTGTTACTTACGGAAATTTTTGCTCACATCATGGAACGCCGATCTGTTTCATGCAGTACCGCCGATTATTCTTCCTGCATCATTCTTTTTTCCATTAATTTCAAAGAATATTTAAATGTTTGTAAAGCTTATGGGACTTAACTGCGGGATCATCAGTCCCTAAACTTACAAACTAGCTTATATTAAGCACGGCACAAACATCTATGCCCGAGGGGGGATTCGAACCCCCGCCGTGGAACGGTCTCGCGCATCGTAGCATAGCGCCTCAATGCCCGCAGCGGCTCCACTAGTTTCATTTACACTATTGCACTGCCCATAATTCTTTTTCACATATCAGACGTGTTTGCACTATAATATAATTTATTATAAAACATACAAAAAAATACAATTGTGATGTTGCCAATACTACAATAACACACTGTGCAGACTCAGTCACAATCGAAACAAACACGTTTGATCTGTGAAAAAAAAAATGTTTTATTATCATTAAAACGGAACGCGTCTGGTGAGAAAAATCGCATTTTATTTGTAGTTGGATAGACGGACAAACACTACCCGCTCGGTTAGTCGTGCGGTCTAACGCACCGCTTTCCGAGACGGAGACGCAAACCGGCTCCGATTCGAATCCGCCCGGCTGATTAACGAAAGGGGTCGGAGTGT
The DNA here is from genome assembly GCA_026315105.1 of Locusta migratoria. NCBI lineage: Eukaryota > Metazoa > Arthropoda > Insecta > Orthoptera > Acrididae > Locusta > Locusta migratoria. Next base: position 838,956,260 of record CM048745.1, on the reverse strand, counting down.
CGGCCAGCCTGGATGTGGGTTTTAGGCGGTTTTCCTCAACCCCGCCTCAGTTACACTATTCGCAAACATTTCGTAAAACTTTACACTGTCACACACATATAACACTATACGCAGACATTTGGGGTACACATTTCCTCCTGGGGGGCCTGGGGTGGCGGCAGGAAGGGCATCCGGCCACACCGTAAATGTTAACTCATGCCAAATCCGCGTTTAACACAGTGCCGACCATGCATATGCCGGAAAATGACCAAAAAGATAGAGAGACGGACTAACACTGCCATTCATGAAACTTCCTGGCAGATTAAAATTGTGTGCCGGAACCGAGACTCGAACCTTGGACGCCGGCTGCGGTGGCTGCGGGGGCTGAGGCACTTCAGTCACGGTCTGCACGGCCACTACGGCCGGGGATTCGAATCCCCCCTCGGGCATGGATATTTGTGTCGTTCTTAGAATAAGGTAGTTGATAAGTAGTTTGTAAGTTTAGGGACTGATGACCCCGTAGTTAAGTCCCATAAGCTTAACAAACATTTGAACTCACAATTTTACAATTTTAATCTGCCAGGAAGTTTCATATCAGCGCACACTCCGCTGCAGAGTGAAAGTTTCATACTGCCATTCATAATTATGAAAGCAGCTACGGAGAACAGGCCACACAAACAAAGAATTTTTCGCCGCCTGGTAAAAGGTTTACAAAAAGGGACAGTAAGGGAAACTACAGAAAAATAAAAGTCGGGATAGCCAGTCGAAACAAATTTTCATAAACCCTCACACACTGAATGCAGCCACTGGGCGTGTAATTGACTTGCTGCAGGCCAAGTCGCAAAATACGTACAAGAGTAAGAATATAAATAAGGACCAGTCCTCAGATAGTAAGACGACAGGTAAGAAGCTAGCCAGTAGTTCGCGCAGGATCACAAGAACAGGGGTCGGACTTAGGCATCGAACATGCTACATACCGGAGTAGCAGCACCCGAATAGACGGTGCAAATACAGAAGTAAGGCGATCGCTACCACGAGAGATGCGCAGTATGTCGCATCACTGATCATGTCGAGCCCGGCGCGGAAGTCTAGGACAGGCTGCTTGCTGACAAGGTAACAGGAAGCACGTGTCCATAAACGGCGGTAACTGCCGCATGCTGATATCCCAACGTCAATACCTCTGTAACTGCAATGGAATGAGCTCGGGACGAGGGGACAGGCGCTCCAGTCACGGTCTGCACGGCCACTACGGTCGGGGGTTCGAATCCCCCCCTCGGGCATGGATATTTGTGTCGTCCTAGTTCGTCAGTAGTTAATAAGTAGTTTGTAAGTTTAGGGACTGATAACCCCGTAGTTAAGTCCCATAAGCTGAACAAACATTGGAGCTCGGGAGCTGCTCTCCAGGCTATTTAAAGAAGTGACCAATGCATTAGTGTGCATCTCCGGGGTTGACGAAAAGGTCCCTGTAGCCAACCAGAGGAGGGACTCACTGTTATCTGTAGCCGCCGGCAGCGACGAAGTTCCAACGTCATGTTGGGGGACCTGAACTGGTACTGATTCGCAGGACGCGAAAACTCGTCTCCCTCCACCACCACGTGCTACAGCGACGGTTTGAAATATCGGCCGAAGGGAAACTAAACAAGATTTCGCCATCTTGACCATTTTCTGTAATAATTAAATATGCAGTGCCAAAATTATACTGCTCCCTCCTACCGATGCTTCTCTGTGCAGATAATACATCGGTAGTGTCTGTGGGCCCAGGAAAATTAGTTTCATAATAGTGCGCCGGCCGCTGTGGCCGAGGGGACTGAGGCGCTTCAGTCACGGTCTGCACGGCCACTACGGTCGGGGGTTCGAATCCCCCCTAGGGCTTGGATATTTGTGCTGTCCTTATGATAAGCTAGCTGATAAGTAGTTTGTAAGTTTAGGGACTGATAACCATGTAGTTAAGTCCCATAAGCTTAACAAACATTTGAACATAATAGTGCGATGAAATTTTAATTATCATTAACTACTAGGTGTGTAATGAATAAACTTGGGATTTCACCTGGATTCAGAATATGTAATTAAATTTGACGTATTATTTTTGTAAATCACTCTTCCTTTGTGTGAGGACTGGCCTGACAGATACTGTGGTTTAGTCAGGTGTCTTTGAGCGTTACCGGAATTTAGTGCTTTACAAATTTCTGTAGTAGTTAACGATAAAAATGTAAACTATTCTTTAAGATTCTGGTACTATGTTACGTACAAACACCAACGTCATTAATGTTAAATTGTTTACTACTGTTCTTAATGAGACAGTATAGAAGATATACATTTTTTATATACAACGCCGGAAAAAGATGGTAAACCTGAAAAATCGAGACAAGTTAGATACGATGACGTCACATGCCACTTGAGAAACAATAGAAGTACTGGTAATTTTTTCAACGTCGTCCGCCAACAGACAGCGTAGTGACGAGGTCTGTGTGTACCCTGTAGCAGGAAACGTTTCTAGCCTTAAGGGGAGTCGGAACGCCCTATCCCGACAATGTTAAATTTAGTGACTTCGCTTCCTTGTATATCAGGAACCACAGTAGCCACTGACAAACTTTTACAGGACATTAAGCTGTATGTTGAGAGTTTCGTTAACAACAATAACTGCATTTCATGCACTGCTTCCGGAAATATATTTTTTTAATTACACGGTTAAAATGGTGTGTACTTTTTTTACATTATCCTAAAAGTTTTTAATTACATATAAGTTTATCTTCTTCTTCTACTTCAGTACACTCAGAATATGTACGTTATTACTCCTCAAAAATTTGAATACTCTACCCGAAGTAGTTTCTGAGATTTAGGGAAAAATGCTACAGAAAATGAAAATTTCCAGGAACGGCTTCAAAAGACCGTAACTCACTTAATAAATAGTTATTTTTTAAATCACTCAGAAACAACCTGAACCATACTGTACATTATTCTCTTGATCTTTTCCTTCATTCTAGATTCCTTAGTGGCCATCCGTGCTGCATACTCTGCTTTATCAATGCGAACATTGTTCAATTATTTTGTCTAGTAGGTTCAACCATAGAAATCGTGTAAAAACACTAAAATATGACGCGTTTCAAGGTTCAAGCCCTCATCATCAGATAATCTGTACAAGAATATTAAAACCTGAGAAAATAAAAATCTAAGGTAAAGCAGTCAACAATCCGAAGATTGGTTTGAACACCACAGTGCTTTACTAGGCATGGTCTTGTTTGGAGGTGGTATGCCGTTGCCTTCCTCCGACCTTCGAACTGACTTACCCAGCCAGTTATAGGGGGACCTACAGTTTAACGTGGGTTCCGAACCACGGTGCTACTCGGTATTTTTCACATGAGCAGTACTGCCAGAGGTGAAAGAAGTGGAAAGTGACAGATAAAAATCCTAGGACCTGGCGGGGATCGAACCGCCGACCTTTGGATTTGTAGTCTGGCACTCTACCACTGTGCAACCGAGGCGCACAATAAAAATCTAAAACGTAATAAATTCCAAAGATCATCCAGAAGCTAGTGGGTACATTCAGGTGTCACGAAATTATTTGCACAGTAAGATAGAGGTTGAAAGTTAAAATAAACTACTTTTGTTATAATAGGTCCACAAAGTTTTTAAAAAGCTATATGTATTACCTTGAACTTTTTCATTTAATGAAACGTCGCTTTTAGCGTTATGTATTATAATCTCCAGATGTCCAGATCTAACTTTCTTCCCTTATCCTGTCTATGCAAAATCTGAAGGTCATCTTCAATCCGCCTTAATGGGTGGCCAGTTTCGCGGATATGCGTAGCTACAGCGGACTTGTCAAAATTATTAAGTCGGAAGGCGTCCATAAGTTCCTTGTACCTAACTTTAAACGTTCTACCAGTCTGACCAATGTAGTTGGCATTGCCACTACTACACTGTATCTTATAAACCCCTGCTTTGTCACATTTTATTTCATTTCGTACATCGTTTCTTTCGTATTAAGTTATTCACTACGTTTTCCTGGTAACCACCTTAGCAAGCTGTCTTATAATGTTAAATTCAGTGGTTCTGAACCTTGTTCATCCGTTCACGTTCTCTGATGCAGTTTGCCCCAGGATTAATTCCCATATTCTGTAGCATAAGGGTATATATAAGGGTGTATCAAAAAGGACGCAGCAAACTTACACGCTTGAAAGTACACGATAACAGACGCAAAAAATGATTTTTTTAAATGTCTTTATTTTACCATTAGCCTTTCGACAACATTATCATCAGATCTGTGACACAAATAATAGAAGTACATTACATTTCAGATGTTTACACTTTAGAATAACATTTTTCTCAAGGAGAACAAACAAGTCATTATATTCACATATACTTACAAACTTTTTTTTAAAAACGATAAGAATTAAGTGGAGATGCATAACTGAAATATAAACCACAATCGTGGATGTCTATTGAAGGTGTTCGACTAGATTCACATGCCAACCTGTCGTGAGATGGGGGGGGGGGGACACCGTAACAGGTAAATTAGGCCCAATAGCCGCCAGATGGCGCAGGGTTACAATTTAAAGTTATTTGAACGAATTTACAATAACATCATCTTGCGCCGTCTGTACTGCTTGCTGGCATACAAGCTATAAAAAACACGGCTACAAGCTGTGTTAAGTCATATGAACAATATCAGGTACCATATTATAAGTACATTAAAACGTACTACTAGGATTGGGCGTACGAAAAGAGAGGAGTGGAAGGGCAGAAGGATGGATGGAGTCCGCACGAAAATATCAAAGAGCAACATGCTAGACCACTGTGACGTGACTGTCATATGGCTGCTCAAAATTGTAACGGACTATTATGTCCTTAAGCAACGTCAGCTAAGAATAGTTAAGTTAGTGATAAAATAATTACAGAAATAACCAGGTAAATGCCTGTAATGTGTATAAAATTAAAATAGGATAATACAGGGGAAGGCTCACTATCACTAGAAAACCAATCCCTTTTGTATGTGGATCCATGTATGGAGAATCTTTTTAATGGAAATCAAATATAACCATAACATTAATTTATAATCTTTATATTATAAAGTCTAAATGTGTACTTATTGTAAGTAAAATGTTTTAATTAACGATTTTTACCCTTGTAAAATGATTTCATTCTTTTTTAGGCTACTTCGCGACACATTGATACATTCCACACTGTGACAGATGGTGCTTGTGGTACCATTTACGCAGAGGTAACATTGAGGACTGCTCATGGAACAATGGGAGCTCTAAAATATAAAATCCAATAAGTCTGCAGTATATTTCCTTTGGCAAACCACAAGAAACTGTACACAAGACGTTACATTTGTATTCCAGTTGAGTTCATATGCTCCAACCCTAAATCCTAGATAATAATCAAATACGTAAGGTAAACAAGTTTTAAGAAGTGACATTAATTCAAGCCCTTTTCCTGGCACACGTCGATAAAAATCTTCAAGACCTATAGAAAACGGTTGCAACCAAAAATTTCTTACTTTTAGACTTTCGTTCCGTCGCTTACGTTACTAGAAATCCCGGAAATCAGACTGTGAGGGAATGTCTGCAGCGTTTCAAAACTGACACGATCGGCGAAACGAAAATTGGGCGTTTGCGCAAAGCCATGTTATGCGACTGAAGAAACTTGCAAAAGCTGAGAAAACTCCACTGTGAGACGAAGCAGCTTTGGGAAACGATTTACACTTCCACAATTGGCCTTAGCCCTCTGTTGTCCGGCGACGCCTGTGTTCGCACGTCGGCGTGACTAACACAGCACTTGACAGTTCAATTTCCGAATCGCCTCGCAGTCAGCTGGCGCAAAAACAACATAAATCCTCTCTTTCCTGAAACGCCCACCCCTCCCCCTTCCCCTCACCATGGAATGCCAGACTGGCCTCGCGAGGCGGCTAGATGCTACGCGATAGCTTGTCGGGGAAGCCGCCATCTTCCTGTTGCCAGACAGGTGTGACTCCACCCTCGCGAAAAGCCATCCTGTGTCTGCGTATGCTGCAGCTGCCGCAAAATGAAGTGAATGGAAGCACTTTGCATCTTTAAGAGACAGAATAATGTTTTAAAAACAAATCTGAAAATCACAATATATTGGGTAATCTGTAAGGACAAGAAAACTGGACGAAAATGTGAACAAGAATAATAATGCAGAATCCGCTACTTTTACGAAATATCGTGAAATTAGTCATCCCATCTCCCTTCAAAGAAGTTACAAATATTACAACTTATTACAATTTAACTTATATATACGGAATTTTGAGCATAATGTTTATCTTGTTTTTCCCCCAATACTGAGGTTCATGTAAAATCTTAAAATCGCAGATTTGCCAGGTAAAAATTTTTGATGTGATGTCAAAATTTCGTAATGTCTTCGTTTCACGTGAAGTCCAATCTTAGAGTTCATCTGCACTGTAACCAACTGTCATGTGATGTAAAAAAAACTACCGGAACTGACAAATGTCGAATTTGGTAATAACATCGGATTTGGCAACAGGACGATTCAGACAAAGAAAATAACATACTTTAAACCGTAACATGTACACTATGAAAACTGGCAAAATGAAGCTCTATATTTTGCAGAAACAACGTAGAAAGTGACAAAGGACACGGAAGTTGAAGAAGAAATCATTGTATTTGGTAAAAAGTAATCTACAGAAATTTACAAAACACCAAAAAGGAAAGAAATATAACACCGCTAGTGGAAAAAATGGAAAAAATCCAATTTGTTTAGTAATATGTCAAATTTTGGGAAAAATCAGAAATGGCTAAAATGTAACAACGAAACGTCAAAAAACACATTTTGGTAAAACAATTTCTCTGGAACTAGCAAGAAACAACTATAAAATTACGAGAAATTAACAGAACTAGCAAAAAAAGAAAAAAAAGTAACGGAAGAAAATATTTCACAGGATGTGGAAAATGTAGCACCGGAAATTGAAAAACAATTATGCGCAACAAGGAAAGAGTGCACCATATTTCACACATAAATGACAATGAATTATACTTAAAGAATCACTTGTCTTAAACAGTCAACAATCATTGCTAAGTTCAGAAAGAAGTCTTGATAGCAAAATATGAAAATTATTTCACCAAACGAATCTGCCAACAAAAGCCACTGATTATGACAAAAAAGCACTGTTATTAAAAAAAAAACACGATATTGAGTAAAAATAACACAGATATTGGCAATCGAATTCGTCCAAAAAACAGAATGTTTTTATAGTGTTCCTAGCACCCATATCTGGGAGCTAGCTTGTGCTTCGATAACATAAAAGAAAATTTAGTGCTGCAATTCCTTCGCCGGAGAGGCTGAATAGGGAAGTTAATATCATAATTTCTCTCATTTATTGACCTTTTGAGTCAACAGGGACAAAAATCTGTTTTCCTGTTTCGCAGAAGAAGAAACTAAAAGAAAATCAAACACATTTTATTCAATGTGAGAATTAAACACACTACATGAACTACTTATTTTTCTTTAAATGTGCTGTCGAAATAAAATTTATATTGTGAATTAAACTGAAGATCGCAGTTAGCATCAAAGGGGAAACTGTTAAAATTAAACTGAGAAGGAAGAGTTTGGTGTTAATATATTCAAAACAGATGCTTGTCAGTCAATAAGTCGCACACACAGAGTAACGAAGACTTATTTAGAACTTCTTATCTTGTTGCCTGAAAAAAGATTTAAAAATACACTCTTAATCACTCTAACCTATGAAAGGAATATTTAATTTAAAAACCCTAACATGGATGCAAACTAAATGAAAACTTACCATTTTCGTATACTTCCACCACAGCACAATCTTCTGGGTTCAGGATATTGCCTCACAGTTCTTCATTTCCGGCAAATTTCTGTTATTCTTCCGAACAAACACTGACGATTCACCACACAGATCCCAACATTTCAATCGTTTTGTTTGAAATAGCTGAAATACAAGTCAGATTAAATTATGCTTTGAAAAAGAATTTTGGATTAATGCAACAGTTTTCCAAATTTACTTAAAATGTAATTAAATTAAAGCAAGACTTTTAAATAGTAGGCTTACTTAGAAACAAAGTTCGAAGTAAGCAAACCTCTTTGACACACAGAGCAGAAAATCAACAGACATGAGAATTGGCCTTTCACAGAAACACAATGGATCATTATTTTATAGTCGCTAAATGAATGGTAGATGGCTATTTAAATTGAGAAACCGACCATATAAGTGCAGAAAGGCTAATTTAGTTTCCAGATAATAAGTAAAGAGTATTTTAATGACATTGTAAGAGAGCTACACTACACAGCAGGTGATGTCAGATAATCACAGTATGTTCTAAACGCCACGTGTGCAATTGGGAATCTTCAGGAGTCCCTGCCTCGGGTTCTGTCGATCAAGGAGGTAATGGTAGTGAAAGAGGCTTTGTATGTAAAGCGAGCACGAATATGTTCTCATGCCAAAATGTTTGGTGAGGAATGTGGAATGAGAATTGAGGCAACTGATTCCCAACTTTTTCGTCAGAGTCTTTTGAACACGAACATATTTACCATTTTCATGCTCTGATTGGATCATTTTTGAGCTAGTAACATTTAAAAAAGTAATACGAAAGTGTAGTAAGTCATTTATAAAAGTAAATTGTTTTAAACTCTTCACTAAATGAAATTACACACTACTTAGTTGCTCTATAGTGAGATTCAAAGATATTTTGACTCACAGGGATACGCTCTACCTACAGTCAACAAAGCCATTGATAGATTTAAACTATGGATTTATCAATACTATTGTTGGCTTTCATATATATTTCTCTTTTTAGCGGTATGACGTTATCCATTTTATTCTATCATACAGCAACCTATGTTTTTAATCGTTGAGGATTTTGATAGTACCAAAAACTTTGTAAGCATCTTTTCATGAATAACCAGAAACTCAACGACAAAACTCGTAATAATTTTAATGATATGAAAGAGACATTAATGAAATTTGAGAGTGAATGCGATGGTTTGATGTGCTGAATGAATTCTGATTTAGTTTCAGGTAAATCCTAAATTTAAGTATAAGATTGTAGAAGGAGAAAGATTGCTATTCTCAAAGGAAATTTGAACCCGTTTAAATGTATATATTATTCAGTCTGAAGTTAAGATTATTCTGCCTTCCGATAATGAAACTTAATTTGAATAATTAGCATTGTTCTGTTAGGAAAGAGGAAATACATTATAGTGCAGTTTCCGTATTATGAAATGAAACGAAATATAACTGTGCATTTGGGTGTACTTTAGGAAAAAAGTTTTATTGCTTAATTTTATGAACTTCTCTCAGAAGCAAATAATGTACATAAAATTAAAACAAAAAAGTGTCTTTATAATAAATAAAAAACATGGGCGTTTTAGTAGTCCTGATTAATAATTTGGACTGTCTCTTTCACAATATCCTGGCAACGTCTTTAGTTTTTCGGCACAATTAACAAATGTTACAGGAAAGTGTGGAAGTTAATGTTGTCACTTGTACTATCCGACACAGCGTGTACAGAGGTTTTTGAGGTATATAAGATCGCAACCGCTCCCATTTTGTAGTAGTATCCTGCGAGCTCTAATGTGCTTTTTTCAAATCAATACTTGATATTAGCACTATAAATAAGGGAGCATTGGAATAAACAAATCTGAAGTAAGAAGAAGTAAAATCTGTCTCATGTTGGTTCTCCAAGTAACATGATGGTATTGTCTCGGCAAATATGATTCTCCTAAAAAGTTCGACTTTTCTGCCTATTAGTAATACTAATTAGTAATTAGTAATAATAATTATCCATAAAACGTAATTGGTGGCCATCTTGACATCCTGGCTAAGATCTTTGGCCTGTAATCGTAACAAAACAGCTGTATCCATACGACAGACATCTAACTTCACATACTTGGCTCTACTGACCGACTTCCTTTTGAGTGCTTTTTTCGTTGGTTTTATAAGATTACAAAAACTGAGAATACTGTCTTTGAGGTTTTGTACTTAATATTATAAATAAGTATAACAGTAAAACATCAAATTGTGACATGTGTACATTTGGCATCAATAGAATTGACAGCATTGACTTTAGACGTTAATACTGTCAAGGGAAGGTTTAGTTCAGGTGATTTGTATAATAATTCGTAAATGTATTTTTAATATCATGGCGTGAATTTACATTATAACGTACAGAATTACGAAGTGACTTAGACAAAATTTGAAGTGATTTTAAAACGGCGCTCATTTAACTAAACAGTGAATAAATAGAAGTTATTTTCTGAGCCATAAATTCTGATTTTCATTCAAGCGAGTATCGGTTAACAGTTATACAATAAGAAACAAAGAATATAAGCCGTAATTAATGAATGTTTCTTTTAATTTTCAGGCTGTTATTTTCAGCTCTTCACAAGCACACAGAAATATGGTGCAGTAATGTGCCACTATCTTTACGTGTGTTGCTACTTGGAAAACTGAGATACAGATATTTAAAGTCAAGTATTGAACACTTCGGTGTATCATTCCCGTCTTTTAATACAACCTCTGAGTATATATTTCGGTGAACAGACGTGTAACATTAACACAGGTGAACTATAAACTACAGTTATATTACTGTTCTTCGAAATAGTCTACGTTAATGTTACAGAACTACTGTCATAACTTTATTGTCAGAGGTATTATACATATTTAAATGATAACGTGTCAGAAGCGCTTGATTTGTTATATCCCCTGAAACAAAAGTTACGTCAGGGAAAGGGTTGTGTCCAGTACTACTGGAAGACTTCCTAAGTAATAGAACGCAGTACGTTGTTCTCGACGGCGAGTGTTCATCAGAGACGAGTGCATCGTCAGGCGTGCCCCAGGGGGAGTGTGATAGGACCGCTATTACTTTCTATCTATATAAATGATCTGATGGACAGAGTAAGTTGTAAATTGCGGCTGTTTGCTGATGATGCTGTGGTGTATAGGAGGGTGTCGTCTGTAACTGACTGTAATAGCATACAGGATGACTTAGACAAAATTTCTAGTTGTTGCGAAGATTGGCAGCTAGCTCTCAATGTAGAAAAATGTAAGGTGATGCGCATGAGTAGGAAAAACAATCCCATAATATTCGAATACAGCATTAGTAGTGAGTTTCTTGATGCTGTTGCGTCGTTCAAATATCTAGGCGTAACATTGCAGAACGATATGAAATGGAACGAGCATGTAAGGACAGTTGTGAGTAAGGCGGACAGCTGACTTCGGTTTATTGGGAGAATTTTGGGAAGATGTACTTCACCTGTAAAGGAGACCGCGTATAAAACGCTTGTACGACCACGTCTTGAGTATTGCTCAAGTGTTTGGGACCCGCAGCATATCAGTTTAACCGAAGACATAGAGGCGGTTCAGAGGCGGTAGATTCGACCAATGCGCGAGTGTCACGGAAATGCTCCGGCATCTCAATTGGGGATCGCTGGAAGAAAGACGACGTTCTTTTCGTGAATTTCTGTTAAGTAAATTTAGAGGGCCGGAATGTGAAGCTGAGTGTAGTACGATCTTGCTGCCGCCTACTTACATTTCGCGTAAAGATCACAAAGACAATATAACAGAAATTAGGGCTCGTACGGAGGCATATAGGCATTCTTTTTTTCCTCGTTCAATTTGGGAGTGGAATAGGAAAGAAAATACCTAGTAGTGGTACAGTGTACCCTCCGCCATGCACCTTACGGTGAATTGCGGAGTATTTATGTAGATGTAGATGTACTGTGGCGTAGCCCTTGTCGGCCTGTAACATAACGAAGTCCGAGTTCTTTTTCAGCTCGGCGATTGCTTGACCTTCCTCCATACTGATATACTGTTACGGGGGCTTCAAAAGTGTTAAAATTCGCACCGTTGCCTGTCGAATCTTCCCTGCCTCGCCTTGCGGAAGATAATGTATCGAATGCTCGACGGATTCTATAATGTCTTCTTTCGGTAGGGGCTTCGGAGCAATTAGCGAGAATTTGCATGGCTGTATCGCTTAAGGTGTGGGTGGAGAGGTTGACCACTGTCCGTCCCATCGGTTCTTCTTTCGTTGTTCTCGGTTGTAGACCGGCAAACTTCTTCAAGTGACGATTAGTAATATCCTGGCTGCCAGCAGTGGCAACGTTTCTGGACGACAGAGCGTGTACCAACTCAGGCGCGTGGGAGACCACTGCGGCCGTATGTTCACAGAGTACTAGCGCGCCCCAGCCAACGCCAGGAAGGAAGAAAAGAGCGTGACGTCATAACCGCCGCCCCCGCGGCCAACGGGAAGGGCAGGCCCCAGCGCGGTCGTCCTGTCACGTAAGCAAGGTAGTTCCGAGCCGGCGCGATCGCTAGCCGATTGAACGGCCGCCGGGGCACGGCCTAGCGCTCCTAAATACCCGGGCTGAATCGTCCGCCATGTTTTCCCCAACATGGTTGGAATCGCGCTGAACTAACAGCGGAGAGGCGCATGCCCTGCCATCTTTCACAGACGATTTCGCAAAAACTAATTGGTAGAAATATTTAATTTTTCCGCTACTTAAATCTTTATATGTCAGCACTGTGACGAAATGCTCGTCATTTTGTTAATAGTCATAGTTAATAAGATATTGGCTTCGAAATAAGAGACTGCGCTCCATTAGGAAAAGTTTGCAGTAAAAAATAGAGGCTGCTATGATATTCCGTTTGGAGCTTATTGCACCATATGTGGCTGCAGATGAAACTTTCCTAATGGATTGAATTTTATTTTCGACTTAGGAGGAGATCTTTACCTTTCACTCATACAGCCAAACTCTATTTTATTTAGCACAATTTCCGATGGCGGTAAGGCTAGAATGAATCATTGCGTATCTCATACACGGTTAGAGGTATCAAAATGATATTTTGACAAATGATAACATGCAAAGAGGGGAATATTTTGCCACATTGTTACTATGCAAAACTTCATTAACTGTCACGTTATTCAAGGAAATACATAGTTGTAGAATGAACATGAATAAAGTTAGTGATTTATTATTCGATTTGCAGATATTCATTCGTCACTCACAAATGTTTATTTTTTTGCTTCTTGTCCATTGTGTTTCAGAGCTACTGCTAAGTTTCCTAAACCTAATAGGAGTTACATTTCCTTTAGTTTAAAGCCTAGCAGTAACAGAACGGAAGTTACTAGATCTAATGAGCATCTTATGTGAGAATACTTGAAAATGAGAGATAGCAAGTATCTCTTCACTAGCTAACGAACTGACTTGTTCTCATTTCCTCACATAATAAAGCACTCCTTAATGAGATATTTTGAATATCCTTTTCGTAAATATCTGTAAATCTTATCGGACCAAACTGCGTGGTCATCAGTCCGTAGCTTACAAACTACTTAAACCTAGGTAAACGAACCTACGGACAAACACGGACACCTATCCACCAGGGAGGACTCGAACCTCCACGACGAGTAACCGTGCGCTCCGCAGCGAGGTGCTTTAGACCGCTCGGCTACTCACCGCGGTCTTTTTCATATAACTGAAAAATTGAAATTGCATATTACATACAGACACAGCACTTTTGTAGTATGCAACTATTAAATTTAATGGGTTAAAAGAAGTCAGTGACAGTATCTTCAGGTACTGATGATCCCGCAGTTAAGCTTAACAAACAGTTGAACATTTGAACATTGAACAGTATCTACAAGTATGGCTGTTGTGCAGTAACAACATATGCCTAATTATTAGGAGCTACTAGACGGGCGGGCAGATTCCAGTGCTTCATATTTAACTGACATTATCTCAGGTTATACATTTCTCACAGAGTTTCTGTTTGGATAGTATGAAAATTTGATGTATTTTTTAACATTTCATTCGCTAAGTCCAACAGAAAAAAAAAGTTCCTCGCATGTCGAAAATTCAGTAACGTCGTCAGAATGTGCATGGTCATAAACTATCAGTATATACTTTTTATAAATTATTGCCGTAAATAAAACTAAAAAGAAAAGTAGTGTAGTTTTTAACGAAGACATTGATGAAAATTCCACGTTCATACAGTGAGTAGTTTGCGAATGTGAGCGAGTTGAATGAAACGCGAGGTACCGCGTGAGCTCGTCCGGAACGTGGCAACTCCTACAGCTTGGGGAAAAAATGGCGGATAGTTCAGCTCGGGTTTATAGGAGCCTTAGCACGGCCCATTGCATCATAACGGGCAGCCACTGAGCTAGCGATCGCGCCGACTCGGAACTACCTTGCTTACCTGGCAAGATGATCGCACTGGGGCCTGTCTTTCCCGTTGGCCGCGCGCCGCCCCGAGGCCGACGAGAGAGACAGGCTGTGGCGCCCACGTCATATCACGTGATCAAGTGAGGCCTGTGCCGGCGCGATCGCCAGCGGATTGGCCGGCCGCTGGGGCACAGCCCACTGTCTCATAGCGGCCAGCCAATCCGCTGGCGATCGCGCCGGCTCAGGCCTCACTTGATCACGTGATATGACGTGGGCGCCACAGCCTGTCTCTCTCGTCGGCCTCGTCTCTCTCTCTCTCTCTCTCGTCGGCCTCTCATTTGCCAGCTTCCGCCAACAGAAACAAACGGAACCCATGAAGATTCTCTATTCCCTCCAATCACAGGCCATGATATAAACACCAATAAAGAACGGCTAAAATTTAACTCCTCTGCCACAGCTTCTCCCACTACTATATAAGTACTAGTAATCACTTGCATTCAGTAGTCAGCCAAACACCTCGACAATGGACACTTGCAACAGTGGGCGAAACGTCTGAAATTTACACATTGATAATGCGGCCAATATCCCCGAAGAATGTTATTGACTGACAATGGCCGGGGAAGCATTCGTTTACATCTGATGTACCTGTACAGACAAGATGTCTATGGACCATCAGACAGCTTGAATCGCTGCAGCTCAAAAGGGACAAACCGATGAATGATCTCACGTTCTTGAAGAGATGCAGGGGCACCAATGAAGTGCCAAAGTTTCTACGACTCACGTCCCACATAAAGTCAAATAAGGCGAAGAATATCTGTGCAGAAGCAACTAAAGCACTACTGAAACGTAGGCATGCAATGTTAATAACGTTGAATGTTTGTAAAATCATACCTCTGGCTCCGTCAGGATAATCTTTGGTGTGTACTGTCCCGCGTTTGAGCTTACTGAGTTTGGTCGACGGCCTCCGGCGGGTGAGCAGGAGTAGTGTTGTGCAAGCAGCCTCGGAATGTAGTCACCAGTTGCAGTGTGAGCTTGGATCATTTGAATCTTTTAATGTTTTATAATTTTCTTAAATATTTGAATTTGAAAATGTTCTGAGATTACGAAGAATAAAGGTAAGGAGAGTCATTTTTTCATTATTAGGCGCTTGGCGTAATTTTAGTCCATCTCTAACAGACATTCAACATGAAGGGTTTAATTTTCGTCTTTTATGTCCATTCTTTAAAATAATTATACGTATAGTGCAGGAATTTGGTACGTTTTTACTGTACAAAAAACGGAGAAAGTGAGATGTGGACAATTTCGATTTCTTTATTTACATTTTATAAAGTACTTGCCCACTCCCATGAACCACAGACATTGCCAAGGTGGGGTGGCTTGCGTGCCTCAACGATACTGATAGACGTACCGTAGGTGCAACCACAGCGGAGGGGTAATGTGGAGAGGCCAGACAAACGTGTGGTTCCTGAAGAGGGGCAGCAGCCCTTTCAGTAGTTACAGGGGCAACAGTCTGGATGATTGACTGAGCTGGCCTTTTAACATCAGCTAATGTGGCTTTGCCACACAGCTACTGCGAACGGCTGAAAGCAAGGGGAAACTACAACCGTTACCTTTCCCGAGGACATGCAGCTCTACTGCATGAACATATGATGATGGCATCCTCTCGGGTAAAATATTCCGGAGGTAAAATAGTCCCCCATTCGGATCTCCGGGCGGGGACTACTCAGGAGGATGTGATCATCAGGAAAGACAATACCGGCATTCTACGGGTCGGAGCGTGGAATGTTAGATCCCTTAATCGAGTAGGAAAATTAGAAAATTTAAAAAGGGAAATGGATAGGTTGAAGTTAGATATATTGGGGATTAGTGAAGTTCGGTGGCAGGATGAACAGGATTTCTGGTCAGGTGAGTACAGGATTATAAATACAAAATCAATTGGGGTTATCACAGAAGTAGGATTGATAATGAATAAGAAAATAGGAATGCGGGTAAACTACTATGACCAGCACAGCGATCGCATTATCATTGTCAAGATAGATACGAAGCCAACACCGACAACAGTAGTACAGGTTTATATGCCAACTAGCTCTGCCGATGATGAGGAAATCGAAGAAATATATGAGGAGCTAAAGGAAATTATTCAGACAATTAAGGGAGAGGAAAACTTAATTGTGATGGGAGACTGGAATTCGGTAGTAGGACAAGGAAGGGAAGGGAAGATAGTAGGTGAATATGGTCTGGGCAAAAGGAATGAAAGAGGAAGCCGCCTGGTAGATTTTTGCGCAGAACATAATTTAGTTATAAGAAACACCTGGTTCAAGAATCACAAAAGAAGGTTGTATACGTGGAAGAGACCAGGAGACACAGGAAGGTATCAGATAGATTTTATAATGATTAATGATAAGACATAGATTCCGGAACCAGGTTTTAAACTGTAAAACATACCCAGGGGCAGATATAGACTCTGACCATAACTTGTTGGTTATGAACTGTAGGCTGAAACTAAAGAAACTACAAAAAGGTAGGAAAATAAGGAGATGGGACCTGGATAAATTGAAGGAACGTGAGGTTCTTAAGAATTTCAGAGGGAGCTTTAGGCAACAATTGACAGAAACAGGGGGAAATAAAACAGTTGAGGAGGAATGGGTAAAATTGAGAGATGAAATAGTGAAGGTAGCAGAGGACAAAATAGGTAAGAAGGCAAGACCTACAAAAAATCCTTGGATAACACAGGAGATACTAAATTTAATCGATGAAAGGAGAAAATATAAAAATGCAGTAAATGAAACAGGCAAAATGGAGTACAGACGACTAAGAAATGAGATTGACAGGAAGTGCAAAATGGCTAAGCAGGAGTGGCTAGAAGGCAAATGCAAGGATGTAGAAGAATGTATAAATTGGGGAAAAATAGATACAGCCTACAGGAAAATAAAAGAAACATTCGGAGATAAGAAAAACAGCTCTATGAATTTCAAGGACACTGATGGAAAACCAGTTCTCAAAAAAGAAGGGAAAGCTGAAAGGTGGAGAGAGTATATAGAGGGGCTCTACAAAGGAAATGAACTCCGAGACAACATTGTAGGAAGGGAGGAGGATGTAGATGAAAATGAAATAGGAGATACTGTATTGAGAGAAGAATTTGACAGAGCCCTGAAAGACCTAAGTCGAAACAAGGCCCCTGGAGTAGATGATATTCCCTCAGAGCTACTGAAGTCTCTGGGAGAACCAGCCATGACAAACCTGTTTCACCTGGTGCGTAAGATGTATGAGACAGGAGAAGTACCCCCAGACTTGAAGAAAAATGTTATAATCCCCATTCCAAAGAAAGCAGGTGCAGATAGGTGTGAAAACTACAGAACCATCAGTTTCATAAGTCATGGTTGCAAAATATTAGCACGAATTATATACAGAAGGATGGAAAAGCTGGTAGAAGCCGACCTCGGGGAAGATCAGTTTGGGTTCAGGAGAAATGTAGGAACACGGGAGGCAATACTCACGTTACGGCTTATCCTAGAAGATAGATTAAGAAAAGGCAAAACTACATTTCTAGCTTTTGTAGATTTGGAGAAGGCAGTGGTTGCAGTGGTTGGAAAGCGAGTAAGACAGGGCTGTAATCTTTCTCCATTGTTATTCAATTTGTACATTGAGCAAGCTATAAAGGAAAGCAAGGAGAAATTTGGAGAAGGAATTAAAGTTCAGGGTGAAGAATTAAAAACATTGCGTTTTGCCGACGACATTGTAATAATCTCAGAGACAGCAAAAGACCTGGAAGAGCAGTTGAAGGGAATGGACAGTGTGCTGAAACGTGCATATAAGATGAACATTAACAAGAGCAAAACTAGGCTAATGGAGTGCAGACTAAAAAAATCAGGTGATGCTGAAGGAACGACATAAGGTAACGAAACAATAAAGGAGGTAGTTGAGTTTTGTTACTTGGGCAGTAAAATAACAAATGATAGCCGCAGTACAGAGGACATAAAATGCAGAATGACAATGAGAAGAAAAGCATTTTTGAAAAAGAGAAATTTGCTAACATCGAATATTAATTTAAGGGTAAGGAAGTCCTTTCTGAAGGCGTTTGTGTGGAGTGTTGCCTTTTATGGGAGTGAGACATGGACGATAAACAGTTCGGACAGGAAGAGGATTGAGGCTTTTGAAATATGGCGCTACAGACGAATGCCGAAGATTAGGTGGGTGGATCGCGTAACTAATGAGGAGGTATTGAACAGAATTGGAGAGAAAAGAAATTTCTGGCATACCTTGACTAAAAGAAGGGATCGATTGGTAGGACACATTCTTAGACATCAAGGAATTGTGAATTTAGCATTGGAGGGAAGTGTGTGGGGTAAAAATCGCAGAGGAAGACCAAGAGATGGATACAGTAAGCAGATTCAGACAGATGTAGGTTGCCGTTCTTATGTGGAGTTGAAGAGGCTTGCTCAGGATAGGGTATTGTGGAGAGCTGCATCAATCCAGTCTCCGGACTGAAGACCACAACAACAACAAAAGTACTTGCTGGTTTATCTTTTGTTGAAAATGACAATAGAAGTAAATGAGATTCTATAAAGATTTATGTAATACATTCCCAAATTGTAATGACCATTTTTGTGCATTATTGTTTAAATTAATGTTCTACTTTTCTGTAAAAATATGTATATATACCGTATATAAAGTGCTTCAGTTTAAACTTCAGCCACAGGTCTGGGCTGTTTCGTGTTAGTCATTCATCCCGAAACACAATTAATTATTTGTTTTAAATACTACAGAGATGGACAAAATTAGTATTTGTGTAGCTAGTAGGTTCGCATTGCGCTCCTTCGAATTCTGTAGTTAGTTTTTTAACATTGCAGCATTTTTTGGCAGTAATTCTGAGGGCAGTTGCACATGTTTCCTTGCGCACAGGTAGGCCATAAAATTAGTTCAAACTCAGATCTAAATAGCAATCAGTCAGTTCTGCAGCAAGCTGGTGTCTTATTGTTCAAACAAATGCAATCTTTAATGAAACATTACTTCCTACCGGAGGTTAAATTGCTCATTATATGAATGAAGTCACGTGGTCAAAATTACATATTTGGTTTTTGTTCAAAGTCATGCTTAACTAATTGGATAATTAGCAAGTTTGAGTTATAGTGCAGATTCATTTTACAGCTACCCATACACACATAACTACACACGACACAAAGTACAGCCAAGCCATTTTTATTGACAACCTGCGAGTACAATACTAAACAGTACTATTTTAATTTCAAAACCAATCTTGACGGTTTATTTTCGTGAAAAGAATTGCAACCAGCTGCCTTTTTGGATGTTTTTTATTTAATTCAGAACTAGTTTTCGACCCACTGCAGGCTCATCTTTAGTGGATACTTTACAGGAACATTTATCTTCCACTAAGTGGAGGTTATGCTGTCATGTTGGTTCTGGTGACATAACTGAACTTTAGTAAGCGAGAACAGAATAAACCGGAATTAAACGTATTGTAATTTTATGTACTTACTGTGCTCTTATTGTAGGTGTAAATGTAACCAAGTTGTGCACCTACAATAAGAACATAGTAAGTACATAACATTACAATACGTTTAATTCCGGTTTACTCTGTTCTCGCTTACTACAGTTCAGCTATGTCACCAGAACCAACATGACAGCATAACCTACACTTAGTGGAAGATAAATGTTCCTGTAAAGTATCCACTGAAGATGAGCCTACAGTGGGTCGAAAACTAGTCCTGGATTAAATAAAAAAACATCCAAAAAGGCAGCTGGTTGCAATTCTTTTCACGAAAATAAACCGTCGATTTTCGCTACAGCTGCAGTTCGTGTCCAACATGTATAAAAAGGTAAAGCAGTCAACAATCCGAAGATTGGTTTGAACACCAGAGTGCTTTACTAGGCATGGTCCTGTTTGGAGGTGGTATGCCGTTGCCTTCCCCCGACCTTCGAACTGACTTACCCAGCCAGTTATAGGGGGACCTACAGTTTAACGTAGGTTCCGAACCACGGTGATACTAGATATTTTTCACATGAGCAATACTGCCAGAGGTGAAAGAAGTGGAAAGTGACAGATAAAAATCATAGAACCTGGCGGGGATCGAATTCGCGATCTTTGGATTTGGAGGTTGGCACTCTACCACTGTGCAACCGAGACGCACTACGTATATCTTGAAAAAAAAAAACCATTATTATAGATTTATTTGGATCAATAACAATCATTACCATATTTTCAGTATTGACAGCTTTCACTACTAATGGAAAGGATCCGCCATATTCGCGGTCGTCTCCACAACAAAAACTACGAGCTGCACCTCAGTCTCAAAGAAAAGCTGGATGTGGAAGAAGGTCGACAGGTTAACCTTCAAACAAGCAGCATGGTCGACCGACAATATTACTAATCTTCACTTGAAGAAGTTTGGACACAACCGACTACGACAGAAGCACAGCAGGTAGAGCAATCATAAGAATTCAGCTTGGCAGCACTTGTACATGCTGGTGCTCCTCGTAACCTATGATGAGCGGAATTGCTTGCCGGTCAGTCGTTTTGCGAAAGCCACAGAACTGGTAGCAGCAGCTGGCTGGCAGCAGGTGCCCCGTGATTGGAGTTTGATTTGGAGGGCAGACGCGCTGCCCGGTGGTCCTGCTGCTGCCTCAGCTGAGCGATGTTTCGCCGTCCTGACGATGTTCACCGCTCAGCGGCCGAAACATGTTCCTCGCCGCTGGTAGCCTTCGTAGCACATTTTAGCGGTGAGGATGATGGACGGCATCTGATTTACATTCGATCCCCTGACGGGCGAACTGCAGACGGGCAGAGCAGCTGGGTATCTTGTAAAGAGTAGCTGCCACTTCTGACGGGCTTTTCTTATTGCGTTCGTTAGTCGCCTCGTTCAGGGTTTAACGTCCTGTCGACATCGAGGTCATGAAGGAGAGGTCACTGCTCATCTGGAAGCGGGCAAGAGGAAAAATCGGTCGTAGTGAGTGAATGCAAACATCCTACCATTTGTATATAACCAACAGTCTAGAGTGCAAATATTTTTTTTTATTTTTTTCGACTAGTTTCGCTTTTATTTAAACCATCTTCAGGAAATTAAGCTCCATTGATGTTGTGTAGCTGGCAGGAGACTTGCAGCCTCACTAGAAGGCTGCAAGTCTCCTGCCAGCTCCACAACATCAATGGAGCTTAATTTCCTGAAGATGGTTTAAATAAAACCGAAACTAGTCAAAAAATATAAAAAATTGCACACTAGACTGTTGTTTATATACAAATTTAAATTAAGAGTGCTGTTTTGCGTAAGTGGAACAAAAATGTTTCCAAAAATATCCTAGCATTTGCTTACGTCATTCAGTAAGAGAACGAATACAGAAGTTTGCAATAATGTTACAATAATGTTACAATACACCGACAGCGGACATGTTTTATTCATCGTGAATAGTATAGAAATTACGTGAATAGCGTGCCAGGTACAGAAATGACTGTCGGACATTTACGAACGCTATTATTGTCAGGAAATTAGTGTTTCAATATTTTCAAATGAGACATTTCTCATGTAGTACCCTATATAAAAACATTACACAAAACGTTGTTCTTAACAAATCCAAAAAAAAAAAAAAAAAAAAAAAAAAATGATGAAGTCTTATATTAAGTAGATAGTAGCATAAGCTTTTATAAAATAATTTGGAAGACTTTTTTATAATACTCTCAATCCCCGGAAAGAATAGAACACCTTGAAAAACTAGAAATAAGAACAATAAAATTATTCTGGTTGTGAAACTACATAATCATTCTTTAAGGTTGAAATTTTTCAAAAAATCAATTTTCAGTTTTTTGGATAATTAGGTACTATGTTCTTTTGTGAACATTTATATGTATTTTTCATTACTGTCCATCAGTTAGAACTGCATTTTGTGAAAAAAATGTATGACATTTGTCGCTCTGTAATAATTTCGATAGTTAAATGTCTGCAGGCGCGCTTGTAAACAAAAGTTCTCTCGGAAAAACGTATTGCCATGGATGCTCAGTAACAGGCACAAATAGACTCAGAATGGTTCTTCACAAACCTATCTATGACGGCTCAAGTGGGGGGATGGAAGTTTCTGGTGCTGTAACAGTCTTCCATAGAACTGAGGGTGACAGAGGTGTACATGTTAACAAGAGGATGCGCACCAGAGCATACTTGGTGGAACAAAGCTTCATGATGGCAAGTTTATGAAGTATAGGTTGACAGATTAGATTATCAGTGAGTTGCAGGAATATTATGGGAATGCCATTAGGAAGAATTCTGGAGATCAGGAGGCAATGAAGAAAGCAGTGTGGGCCACTTTCTTCCACCGTATATCCACTAACGAGAAGACAACACATTTTCTATGTTC
The DNA here is from genome assembly GCA_026315105.1 of Locusta migratoria. Lineage (NCBI taxonomy): Eukaryota > Metazoa > Arthropoda > Insecta > Orthoptera > Acrididae > Locusta > Locusta migratoria. The sequence continues at coordinate 838,933,757 of CM048745.1, read as the reverse complement.
GCCATCGCCTGAGACATGGTGCAAGTTTAGGAAGGTACGTGCAACTGTTGATCTCAACACATTCACACACAGGTACTCTATCCCTGAATCAATGATGCATCAAAGCAAACCAATCTACAGAGACCTTGCTCACCCTGATCTGCTGAGGAAGTGCTTGCATGGAAAAACTAAAAATGTAAATGAGGCCTTCAACAACATCGTGGGGCCCCACAGCCCTAAAAATATGTTTGTTGGTTACAGAACTATACAACTAGGAGTGTCAGATGCTGTGATAACGTGGAACAATGGATCCTTGCCAGACTCTAAGTTTTAGAACAGAATACTGTAACTATTCTAACTTGACAGCTTGCGTATTGCCAAGTCAGATTTTGCTGCTTCTATAATGTCTAAAAAGTCAAGAATCAGGGAAAGGAAACAGGCAAGTGAACCCAAAGAGAATGAGGACCCTGATTAGGGTGCAGGCTGCTTCTAACCAGTTCTTGGGGACAGAACTGAAAGTTTTTCCTAGAATAAACATGTAGAACTTCATGTATCATTTTCTCAACACTATAAATTCTGAAACATTTGCCCTGTTTTCTCATAAACTAGCAGATAAACTTTAATGAAAATTTCACAGGTTATAAAAAAGACTGAATTGCAGCTGTGGAACCGTGCAGTCATGTTGACTGCAGCAGTAATTCTGTTGTAATAAAAATATTTATAACTTTTTCCACAAAAATTTTAATGCAAGGTAATTAAATTAATAAGCATATTATAAATTACAATACAACAACGATTTCGGTTCAGTGAGTTGCACAAAGATTATTTAATTTTCAGTGAAAATTTCAGACAAATCTGTTCAGTAGTTTCCTGAGAAAATGGGGCATGAATTTGCGTAATTTAAAAGTGCCGGTATAGGACCTACCTTCTCATCTTATGAAACTTACCGAGGTTTCGGACACTGTTGCAAGTATCAGATGAGAAAAATTTTCCAGCGGCTATGTTTTTTACCTTTTCATTACTACAGCAACCGGTTTCGGTACTCCACTGGCACCGAAACCAGTTGCTATTATAACAGAAAGATAAAAAACACGGCTGCTAGAAAACTTATTCAGTCTGATACTATACACAGCTGTTGCCTCTGCCCATACAATATGGAGTGAATTAAACTGTTGCAAGTTAGCGTCTTCTAGGTTTGTCAATCAAAATGTTCAAATGTTTGTTAAGCTTATGGGACTTAACTACGGGGTCATCAGTCCCTAAACTTACAAACTACTTATCAACTACCTTATACTAAAGACGGCACAAATATCCATGCCCGAGGGGGGATTCGAACCACCGACCGTAGTGGCCGTGCAGACCGTGACTGGAGCGCCTCAGTCTCCTCGGCCACCGCGGCCGGCGTTTGTCAGACAGATACCCAGAAGAACGCCACTTGTAACAGTGGCCGAAACGTTGCGTCGGTAAGTTTCTTAAAGATTCCTATTTAATGGATATTCTGAAAAAATGATTAGTAGTTCAGTCACCCCGGTCCATCATGTATCCTGTTCCTAAGTAAGCAGTGTCTACCACGGCAGCTGATTAATTTTTCGAAGCATGATGGCATCGACGCGTATAACGTGAGTGTGGCGCCCTGTGGAATAGCCATCCATACTGCACTCTCGCCATTTCAAAGTTCGTCTGTGGTGGTTGGCAATGGACTAGAGGGCTACACCCCTCGATTCACCATGTGCCACCAGGTCTGGTGGTCTGTCGAGTCAGTGAAAACGACATCCTGTGACAAGGGGAAGGCACGTGTTCGTGCAGCAGCATGCGGTTGTGCATTGTCTTGCTGAAAAAAATGGCGTGTGGTCTGCCGTGCAGAAAGGGTATGGCTGCGGGACGCAAGGATGTCATTCACGAAGGTCAAACTGGCCACAGTGGACCAACTGTGACTTTTGGTTGTACCCAGTAGGACCTAATATTGTAAGGCCTGATTTAGTGCCACATGTCTTCAGCGAATGCATTCAGTAATGTGTAGCTCCCCCTGTCATTGGTGAACCGAAATGAGACGGTCATTTTCCAGCAAAAGGAATTTGAACCTAAAACACTCTCTGATGCCATTCCCGTTCCCAGTGACGTCGTTCCAAACATCGATCCCCTCTAGCATGTGCCCGCACATTAGTCAAATATAGGCGGAGAAGTGGACGATGCATACGGAACACATGGCGTCATATTCCATAGTGTACGACGTGTTCTCCGATTCGACTGTTGCCCCAGGGCTGAGGAGGAGCAGATCTGCCCTGCAATGCCATTCGGATGGTGCGACCTGACTTTTATCATCGTGTTCTACGGCCATCCGTGAACCATTCCTCTACAACCCGTTGCACTGCTGAAACGCTTAGTCCCACATAAGCCGCAATTTTCCGGATTGATGCATCACATTCTTTCATGCTGAGAATGAATGCTTTCTGTTTCAAACTCAATGGTTTGATGGGACAGTTCGCGCATACGCCTCCGATGAAAGTCACACTGGACGATTATCTTCGGTTAACAGTGACGACGGCAGTCCTAAGAACGTTTTACCGGCACGCAGCGTTGATTCGTAATACTGATGTTGACCTTGAATTCGCGGGCCAACATATTTCAAAGGCTCATCATTTCTGCACTAATGTACGTGTTCTCTGCATATTAACTTTTTATCACTAGTCTGTCAATATGGTTTGTTTTTGCTGACCATCGCGCTTTTCAAATTCGGGTATTTTTCAAAAGAGATTATTTCGAATTTTTTGGTGAGAAATATTTTGATATTGTTGTTGTGGCCTACACTCCACAGACTGGTTTGATACAGCTCTCCACTCTACTCTCCTCAAACGAAAGGCAACCCAATTCAATTTTTTAAAACTGCTTGCTGTATTCTCCTTTCGGTCTCCATCTGCGATTTTTAACTGCGCACATTTGCCACCAGTGTTAAATTGACAATTTGTTTATGTCTAAGACTGTGTCCTACCAATCCATCTCTTCTTTTAATCAACGTGTGCTTGAAACTTCTTTCCTCCCACTTCTGTTCAGTACCTCCTCATTAGTTAGGGGCGATCTTGAGCATTCGTGTGAAACGCCACATTTCAAAAGCTTCTCTCCTTTCTTATCTGAAATATTAGATGATAAGTAATCATCTAATGTTTCTTCTCGTCTAATGTTTCACTTCCGTACGTGGCTACACTCCGCATGAGTGTCTTCAGAAAAAACTTCTTAACACTTAAATTAGTGTTTGATATTAACAAAACTATTCTGCGAGCATTGTAAGTTATTCTACTGCCCAAGTATCAAACGTCACCTACCACCTTCATTGTCTCGTTACCTAATCCCTTCAGTATCCCATGATTTCTAAGACGACGTTCCATTACCGCGACATCGGATTCCAATGTTTTAAAATTGTGTGGCGAGTAGAACTGATCTTTGCACGCCGCGGTGGTGTGGCCTAGCGCTCTAAGGCCCCTTGCTGCGGAGCGCACGGTTTCCCAACGTCGGAAATTCGAGTCCTTCTTCCGGCATGGGTGTTTGTGTTTGTCCTTAGGTTATATTAAGTTAGATTCAGTAGTTTGTAAGCCTACGGACTGAAAACCAGAGTTGTTAAGTCACATAGATTTACAGAAATTTGAATATTTGAACGTTCGCATGCGCACGCACGCCACCATTCTGCGGTAAGTGCCGTCCACAAATCCGGTTCTTCCTCGCTTCGCATTGCGCCGGCTCTTTTCATTTACAATTGTCCGTTCTAGGAATCGTAGTCAGTTTTCGTTAAAGCGCATGAGATGGCAGTTAAAAATAGACACTGCCATGCTGCACTTAGTCGTAGAACAGATGTCATGTTTTCAACGACAAATTGAGTTCGCTGTTAGTAACAATGTAGATGGGCTCGCGTATTCTGCCAGGCTTCCCCCACTTCGATTTTTAGGGACGATTCCCGACCCCAGACTAACTTTTACAATAACGTTCTAACAAATGGACGAGCTTGGAACGTGGAATTACAATTTCCATGATATGGCAGTGACTCTGTAAGTCGTATGTTTCTTAAAAAGCATTCTTAAATAATTTTTAAAATATTTGTAAGCTGTTTCCTAAAATCATTTAAATTAATAGTAAATTTGCAAGAGACGAGAATTTTTTACATTATAAAAAACACACTCACTTCTGCCAAGATAGCTAGTTTATTTGTATGTTTTTCCTTACCGGTTTCGTTGAACTATGTCATCATCTTCAGAAACAATATTTTTAATTAACAATTTCCTCTTATTTTCAATAAAATAAAAGGTTACTTGTGAAAGTGAAATATAAGAAAAAGAACATTGTCAAACGATTAAAATTTACATCAACAAAATGGTTCGTCATCTATAGTGCACATTTAAAAAGAACACACACAATTTTTAAACGTGCAATATACATGATGAACCATTTTGGTGATGTAATTTTCAATCGTTTGACAATGTTCTTTTTCTTATATTTCATTTTCACAAGTAACCTTTTATTTTATTGAAAATAGGAGGAAATTGTTATATACAAAAAAAATTGTTTCTGAAGATGATGACATAGTTCATCGAAACCGGTAAGAAAAAACCAACAAATAAACTAGCGATCTTGGCAGATGTTAGTGTCTTTCATATAGATTTTGATCGCTCTCTACAGGCATAATATGCCACTTAACTATTTTTACATTGTTTTTATCATCAGTATTATAGGTACTTACACACCTGAATATGTATCTAAAAAACTTGAAACAGCCGCTCGGCTGAACAGCCGTGCTCACTGAGGCTCCGTGCTGCGGCGCTCGTGGCGCTTCGCCGTCGGGAGTTCGACTCCTCCCTCGGGCATGGTTGTATGTGTTGTCCTTAAGTTAGTTTAACTTAGTTTACGTAGCTTGTAAGCTAGGGACTAATAACCAAGCAATTAAGTCTCATAGATTTACAAACATTTTTTGACTTGAAACCGGCAGTGTCATCCTCAAGGATAATAAACAGCTACAGCAGAAATTTCGTACTCTCACCAGTTCTATTACATTTTTAACAGCTTTCTATTTTTAACTCTTTGTATGTTCCTTTTAAAACGTTGCGAAGTATGGGTGTAGATGTAGGACACAGACTTGATTACTCAGTAGGAACTGTACAGCAAACATCGTTCTATTTTTTTCTGATTAGTTTTGATGTCTAATACCCTGTAAATCATAGGACAGTATTCACACTGACTGTGGAAACTAAGTTAGCACTCGGCCTGGTAGTTGGTGCCATATTGTAACACTATAGGACATCTTCCCTATTTATTTCGTTGCACTTGCAATTTTCAGCTTTCATATATTATGTATCGATTCTAGGATTACGAATTATAGAAAGTGGAATGTCTGTACTATGATCTTTGATGTATATTCAATGTATTGATATTTTGGTATGGAATAGATTTGGAAAATTTATAAAATGTATTTATGATAATATTTATTGTTAAATTTGTAGCAATTTTGAAACTTGTTTTTGTAAATACTTTTCTGTAAAAAGCTGGTTCAGCATAGGGTTTGCTAAAAGTATGAATGTAAAAGGTGTAAGAAAAACGAAAGTCCGTGGGTGGCAGGTAAAAGGCGGTGTTTTGGCGGGAGAACAATCTAGAAATGGCGGCAAGTACGAGAGAGAAGGTGTGGTATCGCACAAGTCTGAAGTGCGCGTCACCTACTTCCGCCGCGCGCCGCCATGCACGCACGGCGCGGCGTTCTTACGACGACAGCCACGAGCGCCCTCTGCTGCAACTCTGCTCGTGGCCACCAGTGAACGACATCGTTCACTTGGGACTGAGATAGAAACCAGTTAACACTTCGGAATCAGATAGGCACCAGTGAAGACTTGGCTGTCAGTTAGGCACTAGGCAGGCCTCTAGCTCAACTCTGTATCTGCAGTACTGATCTATGTAAAAGTTAAGTATTGTATAAATTCTGTGCAATATATATATATCGTTCTAATTTACTCTAGTGTTTCTAGTTTCTGGCTGCTCCCCTCCGTACCTACACCAGCGTGCTATCTTTATTCCTGGTCGGTCTCATTCCACTCGGCCACCGACACCTGGACGGAAACGAGACACAAAAGTGGCGACGAGGCTGGGACACAAAAGAAGAGAGTCGTTACGAGACGTCATGGTGGCAACTTAATTGCAGGAGAGTGGTATTTTGTTAACCACGGTGTTATCCGTAGTGTGGAAGAGTGGCCACAAGTATGGAATAATGTGCTTGGTTGTCCTAATAATTGGTGCATCGGTAAAGTTGCCTTGGATGGAACAAAATTTTGTTGGTTGTAATGGCAACTGGTTATGGAGCTCTAACTGTTAAATATTCCGACGCCAAGAATAACTTTCTAGAGCTCATGGTGCTAAAGGACCAAGCCAATAATATCGTCAACTGTTAATGACACTGGAAATCTCCGCTGCCACCGCCACCGGGCTTGCAAGTAACCGCTTTTACTTTTGTTTAATTGCTTCAACCAGCAATGTGTAATTTAAACTGTGAAATATTATCATATACTGAAAAAATCTGTGTTTGACACACTACTTTATCCTAAGTCATTATACCTGGACAGGACTCCTTCCTCAGTGAAAGATCATTCCGAGTATCCTGTTGTTTATTCAAAACAGTGAACAGCTTTTTTTATGAATATTTTTTCTCTATTTTGAAAAATAGGAGCAGTTTAGCTTACAGTTAGGCTTACTGCCAGTAAAAGTCTAGAATAAAGGCAATCATAGTTAAATCTTACTGCGCCTCAGTTACACAGTGGTAGAGTGCCAGCCTACAAATCAAAGGGTCGCGGCTTCGATCCCCGCCAGGTCCTAGGATTTTTATCTGTCACTTTCCACTTCTTTCAGCTCTAGCAGTATTGCTCATGTGAAAAATACCGAGTAGCACCGTGGTTCGGAACCCACGTTAAACTGTAGGTCCCCCTATAACTGGCTGGGTAAGTCAGTTCGAAGGTCGGAGGAAGGCAACGGCATACCACCTCCAAACAGGACCATGCCTAATAAAGCACTTTGGTGTTCAAACCAATCTCTGGATTGTTGACTGCTTTACCTTAGTTAAATCTTATGAACTTGAACATCAAAGAGTACATTTTATATTCAAATCAGTACTGTTTATTCTTCAACAATTTTATTGCACTTTGTATAAGTACTACTGACAGCTGCCTATGTGTACAATTTAACATAGCTGAAGTTAAAGTATTTTTCAATTCAGAAACCACTAAGCTGAAACCCAAAAATTTTTCAAAACGAAGGATAACTGTGCTCCTAAATCAAACATTATATGCAGTAGTCAAAATCTGCTGTAACTATTTTCGGACAGGAAATATTTAAACTAATTAAAGGCAATGTACAATTATAGTGCAATAGAACACTCATTTGCAGTGGAACTTACAGTTTGAGTATTCTATTTTTTTAATGTACTTTGTCTTTATACAAAAGATCTATATTGCCATTCCAGTAAGTAGGCCTAACAATATAATAAGAAAAGAGTATTATTTTATTAGATCACATTAGAACAGCGTATGATATTTACTTTTACAGAATTAGACAAAAGCTAGTGCATTTATGCAGTTGTGTGATATCCTGACAGAATGTAGGCCTATTTATAGTTGAGGAAATCATGCATTTTCTTGCATTTATCCCTGTGCTTGTTGTTCAATGTAGTAATTCCATAGATATTAAGCTAATTCCATATCACAGTTCAAAATATAGTGAATGTTTAGTTGTTTTAACTTCTAGACCAGGTATAGGCCTAAAACAGATACTGCATTATTACAGAGTTTTGCCTTTATAGGCTGGCGACCGATTTCACATATTGATTACAGGTTAGTTTTCGACTGCATTATTGTAGTTTTAACACTATTCTGCTTTCCTTTACCCTAACTAAATCTGAGGGTTCGTAGTTTAAAAACGGTACATTATTCGTTAGAATTCACACGGTCAAAATCCTCTCAGAGGGTAACACTCCGACTTTATTGTTTATCGAAACGAATAGTTATTGTCTTAGTACTTTAGCTAATTGTAGGTAAACAATAGAAGCTGAGGGTGTTATACGTGGATCTCGGTGACCGGACTTTCAGTTGTTTTCAAGACGCTAAACGTTATGCTAGAGATCAGTAACAGCAAAAGTGTACATTTTAAGTACTGGAAGTTCAGAGTTTTGTGTCCCAGTCTCGTCGCCGCTTTTGTGTCTCGTTTCCGTCGTAGGTGTCGGTGGCCGAGTAGAAAGACCGACACAGGAATAAAGGATGCACGCTTGTGCAGGTAGGAGGTGACCAGCCAGTGGGACAGCAGAAACTAGAAACACTAGAGTAAATTAGAACGAGATATATATTTCTTAGAGACTTAGTAATACTTAACTTTTACATAGTACTGCAGAAAGCTGCTACATATTTGAGATAGAGGCCTGCCTAGCGCCTATCCGATAGCCAAGTCTTCACTGGTGCCTATCTGATTCCGAAGTGTTAACAGGTTCCTATCTCAGTTCAAAGTGAACGATGTCGTTCAGTGGTGGCCACGAGCGGGATTGCAGCAGAGGGCGCTCGTGGCTGACGTCGTAAGAACGCCGCGCCGTGCGTGCATGGCGGCGCGCGGCGAAAGTAGGTGGCGCGCACTTTGTACTTGTGCGATACCACACAGAGACATGCATCTGCATAGTTCCGAGACTGAGTGTGCTAGTGTGTGGTGTGAATATTATAAAACTAATCCGTAATCAATATTTTATTCATAATGGACAACAAAACAAGTACAGTCCAGGGGAAACATGATAGGCATATTCGTAACGCCGAAGGCGGCAGAGGCCCGCCCGGCAGCGGTTACCACATTGCCTCAAGAGATGGCGTTGCGGGCAGACTGCAAGCTTACGTGAACTATCACGCAGAAGTAAATGATCAAATACGTGTGTTAATCCCGTATCAGAGCGGTCAGGAAACAAACGTAGTGACACATGGGGCAAGTGTCAATAATGATAGTGGGTATGGAAATGAGTCAAATGTTTTGCTTAGTCCCTCACAGATAAAGAAAGAACCAGAAGGAGTAGATGAAATGAAATCTAATGACGAAAATTTCTCAGAACAAGATAGTGTAGTATTACATTAAAAATTTTCATTCCATAAATAATGTATTTACGATGCTTATCGCTGACTACAGCTTTCTCTGGCAGCTAATTAAGTTCTTTATTTTTTTTTATTTATTTTTTTTTTTTTTTAATTTTATTTTATTTTATTTTTTTTCATCTGTCTTTTACGAGCTGCCCAGATCGCGGTTGTGAACTAGGTCTTTCGTCTTTGTTACCTCATTGAGAACAGTCGCACGTCAGGGACTTCTCCATTATTAATTGTAAGTGTGTGTGAGATCGTTTCTCTTATGAAGTATGATGAAAATATATTTAGTTACGTATAAATCTTTTACTTATTTCAAATGACCCGCCTTTAAAAATTCATGAAGTGATTCTATTTTTCCAGCAGTAATCTTAATTATGTAATATGATGCTTGGGGCCATTATTGGACTTTATCTATAATTTACTAGAAACTATTAGATGACATTATATGTAACTTTAGTGAATGTGACTTTCTAGTAATGCCTGAAAAGAAATCTTCGGAATTAAACGAAATCCGATCGATTTAAAGAGCCTTTTGACACGAAAGTTAACTTAACGTTTTTTGTTTTTTTTTTTTTTTTTTTTTTTTGTTTTGTTTAACGGTCATTCAATTAGTACAATCTGCTCCAAGCCAACCAAGCATCATTTTACACAATGCAACAAGAGTTTTTACAGCTTCATCTACTACATTCAGTCAACATAATCATCATGGTAAGAAAGGTAATCGCGGAATCTGCTAGTTTCTTTGTGTAATATTGTGCTCAGGTGTTGCTTTCATTCCAAATTACTACTGCCGCTAAACTTTAAAGTCAGGTTCCGCTTCCTTTTTTGAGCCTTCTATCTATAAATGTGTCAGATCCACCAAATTACTTTCTTGTATTATTGTACCGTTAGTGAACTTTAATAGCGGCTACGAACAGTAACTACTACTCCAACACCTGATCGGAAGAAATAAAACGCAATATTACATCTGTGACTGAGTATTAATGATATATTTAGACTTCTAACCAGTCAGATTAATAATCAAGTTGGTAGTATAAAGACGCAAATTGGCAGTCTTGACAATCAAATGAATACGCAAATTGGCAGTCTTGACAGCCAAATGAAGGCACAAACCAGTCGTATTGGCGTCTTGATACTCAAATAAAGACACAAATTGGTAGTTTAAATACTCAGTTAAAAACACAGGGCGATAATTTTGGTCAAATGATCGATAAAGTCGACAGCAAAGTAGTAGCGTTGAATAATACTATTACGGAAATGAAATCTGAAATTAACACCATAAATAGTCATGTAGCTAACATGCAAGGACAGATTGATGACATCAACGATAGGTTTGCTTCAGAAATTGTAAATATTCAGAGTAGTATGGAACCTATTATTGTAAACAAAGTAGAGGAAAAAGTATTTCGTTTACGAACAGAAATCGTTGGCGAGTGTAAAGCCGAGATTTCACACGTAAGGCAAGCAGTGAATGAGTGTGGGAAGAAGTGTGACTTTAACACTTCTCAGGTTCAAGGAAAAATATGCGACCTATAAACGAAAAATTAAAAGTCAACCCAATTACGTAATTGATAAAGTAAACACTGCTAAGCTGTTAGAGGGGGAAGAGAAGTTCGATCCTTCTCGGAAACATAATGGTTGGCATCCCCTTGATTTTATTAAAAACTGTAAAAAGGAATTCCCTGGAAATTTCACAGATAATGAAAAAATCAATGTAGTGATCGGTGCCTTGGCGGGAGACGCCAAGAGATGGGGTTTAAACGTAAGTACCGAACAAATGGTTTACAGTGAATTCCGATCAAAGTTTGTGGGAGAATATTGGTCTGAACAGAAACAGGATTGCTTGTGGCGTGATTTTATCATGGCCAGACTGCACGATAACAAGGGCGGAAGCAGTCTGAAAGAGTTTTGTTACATCTGGTACCGGAAATTGTCACATTTAAGAAGTAGACGGTCGGAATCCGAAATAATCTGGGAACTTTGGAAAAAAGTTGCCGGAGGATTCCAAGAGATATGTGGGGAGCAGTCAATTTTTCTACATTCCTGGAAAGAGATGAAGATGAAGACCACTGGCGAAGTAATCGTGATTACAGCCCACATAATGCGAACCGTAGTAATCACAATGAGCGCGAACATGAAGAAGACAATAGAATTCGCGTAAATCAATAAAAGAAGGAGGCGATCCCCCTTGGTACATAAAACAGGTCAGGACACTGTTGCAAAAGCAAAGGAAAAGGCATACTAAATTTAAACGAACACAAAATGCCCAGGATTGGAGATCGTACTCAGAAGCTCGAAATTTAACGAGGATTTCAATGTGAGATGCCTACAATATTTATCACAACGAAACTCTTTCTCGCAATTTGACTGAAAAACCCAAAGAGATTTTGGTCATATGTTAAATATACTCGGGGCAAATCGCAAACAATACCTTCACTACGTGATAGTAATGGCGATCCTGCCGATGACAGCGCTACTAAAGCAGAGTTACTGAACATAGCTTTTAGAAACTCATTCACCAAAGAAGACGAAACCAATATTCCAGATTTCGAATTACGAACAGATGCCGTAATGAGTAACGTAGAAGTAGATATCATCGGAGTAGTGCAGCAACTAACATCACTTAACAAGAACAAGTCTGGTCCGGATTGTATACCCATTAGATTTTTATCTGATTATGCTGAAGCGATAGCTCCTTACTTAACAGTCATATACAACCGCTCTCTCATAGAAGAATCTGTACCAAAAGATTGGAAAGTTGCCCAGGTCACACCTATATTCAAGAAAGGCAGTAGGAGTAACCCACTAAACTACAGGCCTATTTCATTGACATCAATTTGCAGCAGGGTTTTGGAACATATCCTGTATTCAAATATTATGAATTATCTCGAACAGAACGATCTATTGACCCAAGGACAACACGGATTTAGAAAATATCGTTCATGCGAAACACAACTAGCTCTTTATTCACACGAAGTGATGGGTGCTATCGACAAGGGTTCGCGAATCGATTCCGTATTTTTTGATTTCCAGAAAGCTTTTGACACCGTACCTCACAAACGGCTTTTAATCAAATTACGTGGTTACGATATATCGCCCAAAATATGCGACTGGATAGGGGATTTCCTCTCAGGGAGGACGCAGTTCGTAGTAATCGATGGTAAGCATCGACTAAAACAGAGGTGATATCGGGCGTTCCACAAAGTAGTGTTATTGGTCCTCTGCTGTTCCTTATTTACATAAACGATTTAGGGGAAAATCTAAGTAGCTCTCTTAGGTTGTTTGCAGATGACACCGTCATTTACACGTCTAGTAAAATCATCTGAAGATCAAAACCAATTGCAGAACGATCTGAATAAGATATCAGTCTGGTGTAAAAATTGGCATTTGACTCTAAATAATGAGAAGTGTGAAGTCCACATGAGTACGAAAAGAAATCCGTTAAACTTTGTTTACAAGATAAATCAAATGTGAAGGCCGTAAAGTCCACAAAATACCTAGGAATTACTATTACTTCAGACTTAAATTGGACAGAATACGTAGATAATATCGTGGGAAAGGCGAACCAGAGACTGCGTTTTATTGGCAGAACCCTTAAAAATGCAACAGAACTACAAAAGAAACTGCATACACTACGCTTGTCCGTCCATTTTTGGAGTATTGCAGCCCAGTGTGGGATCCTTATCAGGTGGGTTTGACGGAGGACATCGAAAGAGTCCAAAGAAGGGCAGCTCGTTTCGTATTGTCACGATACAAAAGAGACAGAGTTACGGAAATGATACAGGATCTGGGATGGGAATCATTACAACAACGGCGCTTATCGCTGCAGCGTGGGCTACTTACGAAACTCCAATCGCCAACATTCTCCTCCGAATGCGAAAATATATTGTTGACTCCCACTTACATAGGTAGAAATGATCATCAAAATAAAATAAGAGAAATCAGAGCTCTAACAGAGAGATTCAGGTGTTCTTTCTTCCCACACGCTATTCGAGAATGGAATGGGAGATAAATAGTATAATGGTGGTTCGATGAACCCTCTGCCAGGCACTTAAATGTGATTTGCGGAGTATCCCATGTAGATGTAGAGCTGCAGCCTCACACACACGAAGACACACACACACACACACACACACACACACACACACACACACACACACACACACACACACACTTGGTAAGATGTGGAGATGTGTGCTGTGGACCAAAGCTCCTTATGTGAGCGGGACTCACTTATTATGCCTGAAATTACAATAGCAATAATAATAATCATCATGCATTCTTGTCTCCACTGCTCCTACCACTAGCCCCGAAATGAATGATTAAGGAGGCACGAAAGGTCAAACACAATAATTAAATTAGAAAGGAATGTGCACACAACACTGTGGCTTGCATGAAATACGTATAAATTCAAGTAAGTCAAAGGGAATGATACTACAGTATCGTTTCAACTGATATCTAAAGAATATTGAAATTGAAAAGTTGTTGGATGTGGTAATCCTTTCTTCGTTATGCCGTTTTTAGAAAAGGCATATAATCATTTACCTGATTTCTAAAGCATAGGAGGTTTTTCCTCATGCTTATCTTTATATTGGCTTCGACCCCCCCCCCCCCCCGAAGGTATATGCAATATTCGCCAGTGATAAATAAAATGAGAGAGATTGTGACCCAGACGGAGGAAAATAGTCATTTTTCCCGTGAGCCATATGTGACGATAGTACGCATAGTACCCTCCACCAAACACTGTGAGGTGACTGTGAAGTATGGGTGTAGATGTTTGACACAGACGTGATTACTTAGTAGGAACTGTGCAGTAAACATCGTTCTATTTTTCTTTTTTTCTGATTAGTTTTTATGTCTAATACCCATTAAATCATAGGGGAGTATTCACACTGACTGTGCGAACTAAGTTAGCACTCGGCCTGGTTGTTGGTGCCATATCATATACTGAAGGTCGCTCCCGTCAGCCACAGTGTCAACTTACAAGAAAAGTACTTGGGCTCGATCAAACACAAATACACCAAAATCGTATGAGAGATAATGTAAAGGTCCCTTATTGCACTAGTGATACTCCCACATCTGCAAAACTCTGCAGTCGTCTGTTAGAGGCCTCGGCGTGTGCCATGCCGCATTGCACTTTGACCTGTCGGTTCGCCAGTAGGGACGGTGCAGTGTGCCTCCGAAGTTTCGTTTTGTGACATTTGTGTGGTGAACCGTCAGATGAATCGGCGATTGATAATCAATCCTCCTAAAGTATTGCGATCGGTTGAGATGCAGTTACGAAGAACCCTTCTTCGTGAAGGTGGTGTTAGTGTAGAAGATGAATCATTTGCATGCTTTCTCGTATCTGTTATGGTACAGAAATATGAGCATAAGTTAGATACTGTTGTTACAAACTCATAATAATGATAATAGGGATGATAATGGCGAACAACTGATTGCAAGCGGTAGTGCTACGGTAAGTGCGGGAAGAGGCGATGGAAGCAGTGGCAGTGAATACCAACAGTCTTTCGGAAAGAAGGTTAATATTCCAACTAACATCGCGGCTTTTGATGACAATTCGCTAGAGAACATGTACGATGATTATTATATAAGTTATAGTTAAGATATCTGCATTATATATGGCGTCTACAATTACATCTAGCCGCGGTGGAGTAGCCGAGCGGTCTAAATCGTCTCGCTGCGGAGCGCGCGGCTGCTCGCCGTGGAGGTTCGAGTCCTCCCTGGGGCATGGGTGTGTGTGTGTTTGTCCGTAGGTTAGTTTACCTAGGTTTAAGTAGGTTGTAAGCTACGGACTGATGACCATACAGTTTGGTCCGATAGATTTACAGACATTTGATTTTTGAATTACATCTACAGTGCCATCTAGAGCATGGTTGCAGAACTTTGCAGAAAAACGACACCCATCAGCACATTGAGGTGTACGTAGAGATCCTGTAACGAAACGTTCATACAGATATGTTTGTTCGAGCCCATGTACTTTCCTTGTTAGTTTGCGCGGACATTGTCCTTCCCTGCAAATGGCGACCTTCTGTCTGGGAACAGTTGCCTACGGCGCGGTAGGGTCCTGGATTAAACACGGTCTGCACGGCCACTACGGTCGGGGGTTCGAATCCCCCCTCGGGCATCGATATTTGTGCCGTCCTTAGTCTGAGTTAGTTCATATGTAGTTTGTAAGGTTAGGGACTGATGACCCCGTAGTTAAGTCCCATAAGCTTTACAAACTTTTGAACATTTTCCAATCGTCAACATTCTCCTCCGAATGCGAAAGTATATTGTTGACTCCCACTTACATAGGTAGAAATGATCATCAGAATAAAATACGAGAAATCAGAGCTCGAACAGAGAGATTCAGGTGTTCTTTCTTCCCGTGCGCTATTCGAGAATGGAATGGGAGATAAATAGTATAATTGTGGTTCGATGAACCCTCTGCCAGGCACTTAAATGTGATTTGCAGAGTATCCCATGTAGATGTAAATGTAGATGTAGATGTGAAGCAGAGAGGAAGAGGGAGGGGCCGACGTTGCGGATGCAGGCGCGGTTCTCCTCCTCGAAATTATGATGACAATGAACAGGTAAACAATAGAAGCTGAGGGAGTTATAATATCTCTTACTGAAGGTCGCTCCCGTCAGCCACAGTGTCAACTTAGTTTGCGCGGACATTTTCCTTCCCTGCAAACGGCGACCTCCTGTCTGGGAACAGTTGCCTACGGCTCGGTAGGGGCCTGGATTAAACACGGGACAGGTGGAGGGGAGCGGGCAGACATCCTGTACCTTGCGGTATCGGCGCGCCATTAAGCACGTGGTCTTGTTTGTTGTGGCAGCGGGCCGCGTCAAATATTTGCGGTGGCTGATCCCGTCTCGCCTGTTGCCTCGGGACAGTGCAGGGTCGCGGGTCCTTTCTGCGGCTGGCCCCCGGTGACAGGGGGTGCATTTGCGACAGACGCGAGGCATTGAGCGTGACAGTTGCCTGCGCAAACACGCGTCCGCGTGTGTGCTCGCCTCTGTTTGGCGACGCCGGTCCTGCGCTAACTGTGCGTTTTCCCTGACCACTGTGCAAACATCGCGACCCCTCACACACTGGTTGTTCGGAGAGCTCGCTCGATACCCCTAAAGCGGTGAAGTTGCTTGTGTCACAAAGGGAGAAAAAATCCGGAAATGTTGTAACATTTCTGCGTCTTGAATTCAATGGTATAATAATTTACATCCGCACCTACGATTATTCTCCCCACCATTCACTGTGCAACAAAATAATCCTGTCGTTTGTTCATACAGGGGGATTTTTCCCACAGTGTCAAAAAGTAGGAATTACTCTAAAAAGGGTAAAGCAGTCAACAATCCGAAGATTGGTTTGAACACCACAGTGCTTCACTAGGCATGGTCCTGTATGGAGGTGGTATGCCGTTGCCTTCCTCCGACCTTCAAACTGACTTACCCAGCCAGTTATTGGAGGACTTACAGTTTAACGTGGGTTCCGAACCACGGTGCTACTCGGTATATTTCACATGAGCAATACTGCCAGAGATGAAAGAAGTGGAAAGTGACAGATAAAAATCGTAGGACCTGGCGGGGATCGAAACCGCGACCTTGCGATTTGTAGTCTGGTATTCTACCACTGTGCAACCGAGACGCACAGGAATTACTCTACAAGAAGAAATTATATATTTTTGACGACGCTACAGTGTTCATTTTAATGAAATAAATCGCAATTTGCGATGTACTAGATTTAGATGGAATACCAAAGTGCGGCGAATGAAATTTTTTCCCCGGCCGAGATTCAAACCCGGGAGCTCCTGCTTACTAGGCAGACGCGTTGACCACTCCGCCACCGAGGACACAGTGACCAGCCAGACTGCAGAGAACTCTTCCCTGCACGTTCCCACCACACCCAAATCTCCATTCGCCACACTGTCTCTTTCCTATTACCACAGCCTATTTGTCCTTTTAGTAAGCAGGAGATCCCGGGTTCGAATCCCGGCCGGGCACAAATTTTCATTCGCCGCACTTTGGTATTCCATCTAAGCCATGTACAGTGAAGGCATAACATCTACAAGAAGCCACTGTAAGTACTGTCCAATGAACTTATGTCCGGAATTGCACGCTTTCCACGCTAGAGACCATTTGTTCACTCACTCTTTTGCAACAGACAGTGCACTCTAGTGCGCGCTGTACCGTGCAGACACATTTACAGTATGCATGGTTTTTCTCGTAGAGGGTAGTACTGTCCCTCATACTTGCCTAGCCGGCCGCAGTGGCCGAGCGGTCAGCGGCGCGCCACTCACAGTTTGCACGGTTGCTACGGTCGGAGGTTCGAATGCCCCCTCGAGCATGGATGCTTGTGTCGTCTTTAGTATAAAGTAGTCTCTTAATGACCCCGTAGTCTCTTAAGCTTAACAAACATTTGAACAATTTGAACATACTGGCCTAGCCTTGTTTCACCCTAGCTCAGGAGGGCGTATCCTCGTTAGCGACGTAGCAGTAACGTAAGTAAACGTATATCTCCAGAATGAAACTTTGCAGCGACGTTTGCGCTGACATGAAACTTCCTCGCAGATTAAAATTGTGTCCCGGGACCGGCACTCGAACCTGCGACCTTTACCGGTAGAGCACGTGCCCTGCCACGAAGTTTCATATCGGCGCTCACTCCGCTGCAAAGTTTCATTCTGGAAACATCCCTTAGGCTGTAGATAAGCCATGTCTCCACAATATCCCTTCTTCCAGGAGTGCTACTTCTGCAAGTTTCGCAGGAGAGCTTCTGTGAAGTTTGCAAAGTAGAAGGCGAGGTACTGGCGGAAGTAAAGTTGTGAGGACGGACCGTGAAGCGTGCCGCGATAACTCATTCGGTAGAGCGCTTGCCTGCAAAAGGAAAAGGTCCCACGTGCGAGTCCCGGTTCCGGCACACAATTTAATATGCCAGGAAGTTTCAAGCATATATCTTCCACGTGACGTATATCGAACTTTGTACACGTACCGCTAACCTCAACCCTAAACGTAAATACAATGTAGATATAAAATGTTAATGCTGCATTGTGAGGGTTATTTCGTATTTCAAGAAAGTATCGAAAGTCTGGAGGAGGCAATCATAACGGAAGTCAAATACTGGCAACTTCTCTGCAAACGATAGCAATTCCTGCCGAAAGCTGTGGTAGTTGTAAAACCGGAAAACGCGCTTAACTGTATTAAATCATTCCCGATCTTCCTTATAAGATAATTTTTTAAAGCAATATTCAACGATATTTATATTTCCACCGGATTATGGAAGAAAGGATGTGGCGATTTCCGATTGTGTGATTAGTTTTACATGTACATATATAGCACGCAATCCACGGTAAGGTGCGTGGCGGAGGTTACACTGTACCACTCCTAGGCATTTCCTTTCCTATTCTACTTCCAAATAACACGAGAGAAGAAAATGCCTTTATATGCCTCTGTACGAGTCTTAATTTCTCTTGTCTTTGTGATTTTTACGCGAAATGTAAAAAGGTGGCAACAAGATCGTTCTGCACTCAGCTTCAAATTCCGGCTCTGTAAATTTCCTCAACAAAATTTCACGAAAAGGAACGTCGTCTTTCCTCCTGCGATCCCCAATTGAGTTCCCGGAGCATTTCTGTGACACTCGCGCATTGGTCAAACCTACCAGTAACGTACCTAGCTGCTCGCCTCTGAACTGTTTCCATGTCTTCCTTTAAACTGATATGCTGCGGGTCCCAAACACTTAAGCAATACTCAAGACGTGGTCGTACAAGCGTTTTATACGCGATCTCCTTTACAGATGAAGTGCATCTTCCCAAAATTCTCCCAATAAACCTACGTCGGCTGTCCGCCTTACTCACAACTGTCCTTGCATGTTCGTTCCATTTCATATCGCTCTGCAATGTTACGCCTAGATATTTGAAAAACGCGACTGCATCAAGAAGCTCACTATTAATAAGTACTCAAACATTATGGGATTGTTTTTCCAACTCATGTGCATCACGTTACATTTTTCTACATTGAGAGCTAGCTCCCGTTCTTGACACCAACTAGATTTTTTTAAGTCATTATGTATGCTATTACAGTCAATTAAAGACGACACTCTCCCATACACCACAGTATCATTAACCAACAGCCGCAAATTACAAGTTACTCTCTCCATCACATTATTAACACGGCAAACAACAGTTAATAACTATAAAATACTGTTAAGACTATGAACATGGCTTGTTTGAAGCAGCGGCTGCATTAAAGTAATTTACTGTGTGAGAAAATGTAGCCCCACAAGTTACTTTAAAATAATTGAACTTCATCTAGGTTTCGACTACCACAATGGGTGTCTTCATCAGAAATCAAACGACAACATGACATGTTTATACACAGAGCTAAGTGCGCTGATGTTGTATAAAGTTAGTTAATGAAACATGTTACCTAGTTCAGAACTAGCAGTCTGAACAATAAAACGCAATGGGCTGGGCAGACTTTTCCACGGTCAATGCGATATCAGACTGCCTGCAGCAACCCACTTAAGTTTGATGCCGCAAGCGTAATTCTCTACGACAGTGTGTATCAACCTTTCTGAATACAGGACCAAGTTTCTCGTGAACCCTATCGGTACCACCTATCCCTTCTCCCAAACCATAACTGTGTGTGATATGTGAAAGGCAACTAATTTAATTATCTAACTGTTGATACAACTTTCTTGTAAAAAAAGAATCTAGAATAGTACACATTATAGGAGAATTTTTCGGACTGAAACATATGACCCACAGTTTACTGATTTACGACAAAAAACGTATTTTGCATAACGTGCGTTTCGCATTCCAGGTAAGATTTAGAAGTGAACTACGCTCGCAAAGGAGAGACCAGTTGTAAAGTCAACTGTCAAGGAAGTTGATTATTGTTCGAATTTATGAAAGTTGTATACTGAATTTATACGTATCGTTTGTCCCTCGTAAACAGGTTTCAAGCTATCTACATTATAAAACAATTTGTGTTATATTCAGGCTTACTATAATAGAAATTACAGTTTACTGCAAGTGTAAATTAGCATCAAAGTATCGATAAAATTGTAACATGAGAGGTGTTTCATTGAAGCAGTCTGTGCTCAAGTCGCATAAAGATAAAACTCGGACTTATCATTAATAAGATATTTCATGCTAGGCAAATGCTAACACGTTTGTAAACGCTAATAACAAAACATGGCTAGGCGCTAGGGGCTACAGCAGCTCTAATTTCACGCTTCTTTATTTTAAGAACATTTGTGATGAAGACTGTTTTAGTTGGTGTTGAAACCTGATAAAATGTGTTTAATTTATCACGCAACTTGTTAGTTGCTAATTTGCACATGCAAATGCACCCATCATTTATGCATATTTTATTAGTAAAATGACAGGTGGGTAGTAGTTAAGTTAAACAATAATCATAAGTGAAGGAAATAAAAGGAAGGGGAAACTAAATCAAATGTTCAAATGTTTGTATAGTCTATGGGACTTAACTACGTGGTCATCAGTCCCTAAACTTACAAACTGCTTATGAACTAACTAATACTAAGGACGGCACAAATATCCACGCCCGAGGGGGGATTCGAACCCCCGACCGTAGCGGCCGTGGAGACCGTGACTGAAGCGCCTCAGTCTCCTCGGCCACCGCGGCCGGCGAAGGGGAACTATCTACAAAAATGAGAACGCAGAAAGCGAATTTGAGATCAGAAACTATATTCTTAAGAAAATATGAAGTAGAAACATGGAACAGAAAACTAAATTAACATCATGCATTACAGTAATGGCGTGCTGCAACACATACTTGACGACTGCCTTCTCCAACAGCTTCCTTACGCTACCGACTTCCTCGCGCTACCTCACGCAACTCGCAACCAACTGCTCTCTCGCAGTGAGAGCGCTTACTCTACAATCGAACTCACAAAGATTACTGCGCCACTTAACAATATATATCTGTGGCCAGTTCACAAAATTCACCACATAAGTAACTCACGTACAGTGCAGAATGACGAACAGTGTTAATAATAATTAATAATATAACTTTTATGTGGCCTAAATATTATAGACAATTAATTATGTCGGGACCATAGGGACCTTACATAGTGACTGATGAATGAGAGTTGATGGAACAAAACAAGTCTAATGAACTTGTCTCATGTATGCACTGTTTCCATGCCGGAGACCATTTGTTCACTCATACATAGTTACAGAGACTGTGGTCTGATACGCAGTGTTCCATTCATGGTTTCCTTCTAGAGGATGGCCCTGATTCTGATACAGTGCCATTGATGGTTGAAGCGTTATGTGACTGCTATATGACGGTGCTCCAGCACACTTCGCTGTTAACGTCTGGACGCATCTCAGTCATGTATTATCTCGCCGATCGTCGGACGAGGAGGTGCGGTTGCCTGGTATGCTCGTCCTCGGGAGCTCAACTCGTGCGACTTCTGGTTACGGGGTCAGAGCCCATTCCAGAAGCAATGTCAGCACTCTGTCAAAGGCGGCATCAATAGGCATAGGTCGAGCACATGGAAACCATTTTTAACACATACTGGTGCAGCGCGTATTAGACTGCAGTCTCCTTAACAAACTATAACTGAATAAACAGCTCCTACCATGTCGCATATCGTCTCCTCGATGAATAAGTACAGTTTGTGCACAGTGGAAAAAAGTCACCTCGTGTAGTGGGACCTTCTGTTAAATGATCGTAATCCGTTTGTCTTACACTAATTACGCAAAATATATTATTTTGTTATAAATCATGAAAAACTAGAATAAATACTGAAAAATACAGTAGAAATTACTTCTTCTGCGACTCTACAACTCATGGTGGGTCTTAGACTCATCAACTGTTCTCTTCCATTTAGTCGCGCGAGCGTAGCCGAGCGGTCAGGAGCGCCACGTTGCGGTTCGCGACCTCCGTGTCGGAGGTTCCAATCCTCCCTCGGGTATGGATGTGTGTGTTGTCTTTAGGTTAGTTTAATTTAGTTTAAGTATCTAGTGAGACTAGGGACTGGTGACCAACGTAGTTTGGTCCCATAGAATTACAAACGTTTAATCATTTCTTCCATATTTCCCGATCCCTTGGTAACATTTTCCATTTTTTCCCATGATACCAATACGACTCACTTTAGCCTAGATGACTTCATAATTCTTGTAGCAGGTTGATTTTTGTAAATGGCTTATAAATCATGGTCGTAGCTACGGCTCCATCTTTCTCTTTACAAATCGTAGTCGTAGCTACTGCTCCATCTTTTTCTTTCGAAAATTGGTTCGTAATTGTAACTCCTAGGTATTTGGTAGAATCTACGACCTTAAGGTTTGACTGATTTATCGCATAATTAAAGTTCAGCGGATTTCTTTTAGTGGTCATGTGTATTACTTCACACTTTTCTTTATTTAGTGTCAATTGCCAATTTTCGCACCATGCAGAAATTTTGTCTAAATCACTTTGCAGATGCTTTTGATCCTCAATTGACTTCACTAACCGATAAACGACAGCATCATCCGCGAACAGTCTAAGGGAGATATTCAGATTGTCTCCTAAATCGTTTATAAACACGAGGAAGAGTAGGGGACCTATAACGCTTCCCCGTGGAACGCCAGATATCACTTATGTTTTACTCGATGACTTACCGTCAATTACAACGAACTGTGTTCTTTCTGATAGGAAATCGTGAATCCAATCGCACAATTGGGGAGATATTCCATAAGCACGCAATTTCATAAGAAGCCGCTTGTGGGGTACAGTGTCAAAAGCCTTCCTGAAATCCAGAAATATGGAATCGATTTGAGATCCCTTGTCGATGGCACATAACACTTCATGTGAATAAAGGGCAAGCTGTGTTTCGCAAGAGTGATACTTTCTGAATCCGTATTGGCTACTGGTTAATAGGTCGTTCTCTTCGAGGTAGTTTATAATATTCGAACAAAGTACATGTTCCAAAATTCTACTGCAAATCGACGTCAATGAGATAGGCCTGTAATTTTGGGGATCACTCCTATTGCCTTTCTTGAATATTGGAGTAACTTGGGCAACTTTCCAGTCTCTGGGTACGGATCTTTCGCTGAGTGATCGGTTGTAAATTATAGCTAAGTATGGAGCTATTGCATCAGCATACTCTGAGAGGAATCTAGTTGGTATACAATCTGGCCCGGAAGATTTATTTTTGTTTAGTGACTTAAGTTGTTTTACTACTCCAGGAACATCTACTTCTAAGTTTCGCATTCTGGCAGCTGTTCTTGGATTGAATACTGGAGTGTTCACTTCGTCTTCTTTGGTGAAAGAATTCCGGAAAGCTGTGTTTAGTAATTCAGCCTTAGCAGTACTGTCATCGGTAGTATTACCATTGCTATCGCGTAGTGAAGGTATTGTTTGTGTTTTGCCGCTAGTGTACTTCACATATGACCAGAATTTCTTTGGATTTTCTGCAAGATTACGAGACAGGATTTCGTTATGATAACTACTGTAGGCTTCTCGCATTAGGTAGGTTGCGGTAGGTTGCGAGTTTCCGTAAAAGATTGCCAGTCTTGTGGATTCTGTGTCTTTTTAAATTTTGCATGCGTTTCTCTTTGTTTCTGCAACAGTGATCTGACCTGTTTTGTGTACCACGGGGGTCAGCCCCCTCTTTTATTAATTTATTTGGTATAAATCTCTCGATTGCTACTGATATTATGTCTTTGAAAGTAAGCCGCAACTGATCTACACTCGTACTTTTAGTTTTGAAAGACTGGAGACTATCACTCAGGAAAGCGTGAAGCGAATTTTTATCTGCTTTATTGAATAGATATATTTTTCGTTTATTTTTGTTGCATTTGGACATTTCGACATTCAGTCTCGCTACTACAACTCGATGTTCGCTAATCCCTGTATCTGTTTTGATGCTCTTTACTAGCTCAGAATTATTTGTTGCTTTTAGATCAAGGGTATTTTCGCAACCATTTACTATCCTAGTGGATTCATGAACTAACTGTTCGAAGTAGTTTTCAGAAAAAGCATTAACAACTAGTTCGGACGATGTTTTATATTTGCCGCCGGTTTTGAATACGTAATTATGCCAACATATAGAGGGTAAATTAAAGTCGTCACCGATTATAACAGTACGCTTCGGATACCTATTCGAAATGTGATTTAAGCTTTCTTTGAACATTTCGGCAACCTCATCGTCTGAGTCAGGGGGCCGATAGGAAGATCCAATTATTAATTTATTCCGGTTGTCAGGAATAACCTCTACCCAGACCAACTCACAGGAAGTATCTGTCTCAATTCCGCTGCAGCATAAACCGTTAGTAACAGCAATAAATACTCCACCCCATATTTTATTTATTCTATCCTTTCTGAAGACCATTTGGCCCTTTGAAAAAATTTCGGCCGAACTTATCTCAGGCGTCAGCCAGCTTTCAGAACCTATAACGATTTGTGCCTCAGTACTTTCTATCAGCGCTTGGAGCTCTGGAACTTTCCCACTACAGCTACGACAATTTACATCTGTTATACTAATGTTTTCTAGATTTGTTTTCTTCCTGTGTCTGACCTGCCCCCTTTGAGACTGAAACCCATTTTGTGTATTCCCGAGGCCCTCTAACCTAAAAAAAAAAAAAAAAGTCCAGTCCACGCCATACAGCTACCCGTGTAGTCGCTTCCTGAGTATAGTGGACTCCTATTTAGCGGAACCCGAAAACCCACCACCCTTTGACGCACGTCGAGGAATCTGCAGCCCACACGGCCTCTGATTCAGACCCTCCACTCGGCTCTGAACCAAAGGTCCGCAGTCAGTCCTGTCGACAATGCTGCAGATGGTGAGCTCCGCTTTCATCTTGCAAGCAAGACTGGCAGTCTTCACCGCTTCTGATAGCCGCTCGAAACCAGAGAGGATCTCTTCCGATCCAAAGCGACACACATCATTGGTCCCGACATAAGCCACCACCTGCGGCTTGCTCTACCCTGTTCTGTTCATGGCATCCGGAAGGACCCGTTCCACATCTGGAATGACTCCCCTCGGTATGCACACGGAGTGCACATTGGATTTCTTCCCCTCCCTAGCAGCCATTTTCCTAAGGGGCTCCATCACCTGCCTAACGTTGGAGCTCCCAACTACCAACAAGCCCACCCTCTGTGAGTGCCCGGATCTTGAAGGCAGTGGGGCCAGTACAGGACAAGCGACACCATCTGCGTCAGGAACATCCTCTGACACAGACAGCGCCTCGAATCTGTTGGCAAGACTAACCGGGGAGGCCTCCACTTCGGTCCCCCGGGAAGTCTTACGCCGCCTGACACGCGCTGAGGAGACCTCCCAGTCCACCACGGATTGGGGGGCTACCTCCTCGCGGGCAGTGAGCGGGCTGGCCACAGCGCAGGCCGATCGGAGGGCACAACAGACGCACAGGGCGTCAGTCTGTATTGAGTGTACGCATATATTAGCAATAAAGTGTGAAGTGTTGTGCTTTATTAACGACCAGCCTCCGAATTCCGGACCACCTACAATTTTCAACGTGACAATATTATAACGTAGCTAGGTCGTAGGACGTGGACTGTTGATTGAAGAACATTGAACTCAGCTATGCTTTATTTAGAACTTGTCACACACGTAAAACAGCATAGAATGAACTAACTCTGCTTGGAGGTTTACATAGTATATATACACCAACAGAACCTTCTAGTACATTCTCACTCATTATATGTAGAAGGTATTAGAACACCATTTAAAAAAGTAAAATAAACAAACGTGGTGGACCTCGAACCCAGGACTTTTCGCATTGGAGTCGGTCCCTTTTTTTTCCTTCACGCGTCTCCTATCACTCTTTCAACCCTGCCTGTCACACGGCGTAAAAAATAAACGAAACAAATCGTAAAGATTGCTCCCATACATAAGGAAAAATAACAGACCTTCCTGTCATATGTAACAAAATATAACCGTTATTGTGAAATAAGGAAGACAGTATCTAAATGGTGTACCTTTTGTTACTACACCACATTGTTGCTCTCTTCCAGTACCTCTATTGCTACAATATTTTTACTTCGCCTATTCAAACAGTCTGGAAAAAACTATCGCAAACCTATACCGTACCCATTGCTTTATTACAAGTACCCGTTGTGTTATTACAACTTTCGTACTCATGAAATGATGCGCCTACTACTTCCTTCGTCCCCTGGAGAAACCAACAATGTTTAGATTTGCTGATTTTATAACTGTAATAGTGCAGGAAATTAATCTGTGTTCGCCACTGCAGCTTTTTTACTGTCTAATCCACGGAACAGTGCTTCTCGTAGTTCTACATCTGCATCTACATCTACGTGGATACTCCGCTAGTCACATTGAAGTGCATAGCAGAGGGTTCATCGAACCACTTTCATGATACTCCCACGCTCTAATAGCTCGCGAGAAAAACAAAAACATCTAAACCTTTCTGTTTTCTATTTGATTTCTCTTATTTAATGATCATATCTGTCTATGTAGCTGGGAGCTAACAATATATGTTCGGATACTGAAGAGAAAGTTGGTGAAAGAAATTTCGGAAATAGATTCCACCGCAACAAATAACGCCTTTCTTTTAATGATTTCCATCAAGCCGGCCGCTGTGACCGAGGGGACTGAGGCTCCAGTCACGGTCTGCACGGCCACTACGGTCGGGGGTTCGAATCCCCCCTCGGGCATGGATATTTGTGCCGTCCTTAGTCTTAGCTAGTTCATAAGTAGTTTGTAAGCTTAGGGACTGATGACCCTGTAGTTAAGTCCCATAAGTTCTACGAACATTTTTTGAATTTCCGTCCCAACTCGTACATCTTTTCTGTGACACTCTCTCCCCTATATCGCGATAATACAAAACGAGCTGCTCTTCTCTGCGTTTCTCTAAATCGTCCGTCTGTCATCTGGTGTGAATCCTACAATGCGCTACAATACTCCAAAATAGGACGCACAAGTGTATTGTAGGTAGTTTCTTTAGTAGAACTGATGCATCTTCTAAGTGTCCTGCGAAAGAAACGCAGTCTTTGGTTCGTTATCCCTACAATATTTTCTGTGTGTTGTTTCCAATTTAAGTTGTTCGTAGTTGTTACTCCTAGGTATTTAGTTGAATTTACAGCCTCAAGGTTTGACTGTTGTATCGTGTAACTGAAGTTTAACGGGTTTCTTTCAGCGGTCATATGGATGACCTCACATTTATCATTATTTGTGGCTATTGTCGTCAGCAATAAACTTGAGGAAATGCATTTTACACTTAGCTGTCATGTAAGATTTATTTATCATGAAACTAGTTTCCCATCATCACGGCATTTAAAATTACATAAACAGTTCCGTTTCATACATTTCCTGAATCAGTTAAAGATGAGTTATCCATAGAAAAGACTCTTTTATCATACTGATAAAACGTAGCAAATGGTTCTGCACTTTTTATTTAGGTTAAGTGCAGAACCATGTGCTGTGTTTTTATCAGAATGACAAAAACTCTTTTCTATGCATAAGACGACATCTTTAACTGATTCAGGAAATGTATGAAACGGAACTGTTTATGTAATTTTAAATGCCGTGATGATGGGATATTTCCAAAACTAGTTACATAATAAATAAATCTTACATGGCAGCTAAGTGTAAAATGCATTTCCTCATATCAACAACACTACCAGAAGTGAAAAGTGACAGATAAATATCCCGGCACTTGGCAGGGATCGAACCCACAACCTTTGGATGTATAGTCTGGAACTCTACCACTGTGTTACCGAACCAAACACCATGCAGATTTCTTATCTAAATCTGTTTGCAGTTGCTTTTGATCTTCTGGTGACTTTACTAACCGACAAATGACAGCATCATTCACGAACAGTCTAAGAGAGCTATTCAGTAGGGGCCCTACAAAAGTTCCTTGTGGAACGCCAGATGTCACTTCAGTTCTACTCGATAGCTTTCCGACAATTGCGGTGTGCTTCCTAACAGGAAAACACGAATCCAGTCGTGACGTGCCGAAGGCACCAAGGGCATTACTGTAGACTGGGATAGTACACATCTGCTTTGATCCATGATGTCAAGATGTCGGAAACCAGTATACGGGATTCCTGATGTACCATCGATCACAGGTCTTAGCCCAAAAATTCGCGCCTTCGGCATACTAAAGAAAAGAAGAAAAAAGAAAGAAAGAAAAACGTTTAACCTACACGTAACCATCAGAGAGAAGCTACAGATCACTTTTTAAACACAAAATATTAATCTGTTTTTAATACAAATAAACAATCCCTGAGACGGATTTTGGTCTCAAATATGTCAAAGACATTATTGATAAATCTGAAGCATTGAATTAAAATTTGTGATGCGGCCGGGAATCGAACCCGGACCTCCATGCTTACTAAACAGACGTCTTAACCGTTTTTTTAATTATTTTTATTATTATTTTATAAGTGTGTCTGAAACCCTTTTAGGAAGAAAAGATTTTGGTAGTGGCGGTTTCTGAACCAGTGATCTTATTTTTTATTTTATTTTTTATAATTTGGGGGAACTTCCCACCTCCACTTTTGCCCTTAGAAAAAAATACACTTGACCACTTCAGGCGTTGGCTCCTACCTTATCCTAGTCCCAGTCCAACTAACCTAATTCTAATAAGGGGCAAGGATAGTTAATAGGCAACCAAAAGCAGAAAAATAATAATAAAGAACAGAAAATAAAATAAAACTCAGGAGATTTGGAAGAAAAAACATGGGAAAACTTCTTTTCTTTTGTATTCTTTATTTTATTATTATTATTATTTTTATTCTTTATGTATATATAATAAGAGGTGTGCCGTAGTGTTGCCGCCAGCATAGTTAGAATCATCCAAACGTGTCTTCTCGTTAATTATTATATTACGTTGTGGGTCATGTTCAGTTCAGGTTGGTTGTGTTATAATTTATCTTCTCATGGCTTGGACGTTCCAGCTGCGAGGCGGGTCATGAAAGGGACTCCGTAAAAAGATGGAAAAATATTGCTGGTACTTTGGGTTACGGGTTAGGACGCAGTGTCGTTCATTAAGAAAGTTCCAGTATCCAAGTACTGACTTCTCGCCAGCATCACAGAGGTATCGGATCGTGTGGCCACGAATCCAATCTACCGAGTGTGTTTTGGTGGTGGGGAAGAGTCTCCCCCGGAAATAAGAGCATGTTGATGTCGACCTGGGCGGGTGTTTGGCGAGTAAGGAATACCAAAATTCGCCGCGCGAGCGTCCAGACATCGTTTGCCTCACCACAGTAGAACCTGTGGCCGTCTGTGTAGTCCACTGCCCAGTGAATGCAGAGGGACGAATCGGCGAGATGGATCCGATGCAGGCGATGTCGGTTTACTTGTTTTCCGTTCACAGTGAGATACCAAGCTGACTGGACGTCTGATTCGAGAAAACGTTCGTAAACAGCTTTCCATATATGCCGCCACACATACTGTGGATGCTTAATTTCGATTGGGTTGGATGGTCGTTACACCACCACATCACTAACGATTAAGGCGCCTTGGAATAGTCTATATACGATTTGCCTCCACGTCACAAACTTTAATTCAGCTTCTGTGTTACAAAGATCATTGCCACTACTGCCAAGGCTCCATGCAGCGGAATAGCACCTCGGCAATGGACATATATCTTTGGAACACAGAAGCTGAATTAAAGTTTGTTACGTGGAGGGAAATCGTTCATAGACTATTCCAAGGCGCCTTAATCGTTAGTGATGTGGTGGTCTAACGGTTAAGACGTCTGGCTAGTAAGCGCGGAGGTCCGGGTTCTATTCCAAGCCGCATCACAAATTTTAATTCAATGCTTCAGATTTATCAATTAACCTGTTTAGTTTGTAAACAAACTACGTCTTTAACCCATTTCTTCCCAGCGTTGCGTACACGCAACACAGAATTTAGCCTTATAAAATGCAGTCTAAATGGACTTACTGTACAGAACTCACCATGCATGTATTAAAAGGCATTTACCAGCTCTCTGTCTATGTGTTTAAGTTCCACAATTACCTTAACACTTCATGAAAAAAAATTAATTAGAGATAACATGTTTTTTCCAATATTTTTCAATAATTTATTTGAAGTATAAGAATATATTTTGTTCAACCTTTATGTGCATATTCGTAATTCCTATATATCAATGTCACAAACAGATTTTTTTTTTTCTTGGACATACTAGACTACTGACATCTACATATGCAAGAAATGTCAAGTTAACATTCACACAAAGTGTTTTTCAAAATTGCATGAGTGATACTTTCAATGTAAGTCTGTTTTATCATATAATATACAATATTGTACAGTTTGAACAAATAAAAACATGTGATCAGAAAAAACAATGTCTTTAACTTTTTTTTACCAAGAAACTCCCAACGTTGCGCCAGAGCAACATTATGTGTGGTCCAAAATACTGCTAGTTTGTAATATTTGTAGCCGGCCGCGGTGGCCGAGGGGACTGAGGCGCTCCAGTCACGGTCTGCACGGCCACTACGGTCGGGGTTTCGAATCCCCCCTCGGGCATGGATATTTGTGCTGTCCTTAGTCTTAGTTCGTTCATAAGTAGTTTGTAAGTTTAGGGACTGATAACCCCGTAGTTAAGTACCATAGACTATACAAACATTTGTAATATTTGTAATTTACTTCAATTATTTTGAAGAGAAGTGAAATATAATATTTTTTCACGATTTCTAATTTTGGGAAGAAATGGGTTAACTCAACCACCACAAAATCACTCACGCCTTCTACAAACACGCACGCACCTCAAAACTACCGCGCTGCGATGACGTCACAGGTCAAAGCTGACAGGCGGTATCCCCGTCTACAGGTGAGCCGCACCAAGTGTGCGTGGGTTCCGGTCGCAGATTTCGCGAGACCCTGCGGGCGTTCCGAAGAACGGGCAAAAGGAACGTTCCAGGAGAAAGACACACCAGCAGAGAGATAGAGGGAGAGAGAGAGGCTGCTGGAGTAGCACCTCGCCCTGCCCCGCGGACAGCGATGTTTCACTGGGGGGCGTGGCCAGCAGTCAGCAGGCTGTCAGCGGCTGCACGTCACGTCACGCCACGCCGCAGCCGGCGGCCAGCGGTCCCTCAAGACGGGTGGAACACTCCAGAGCAGAATGCGCTAGCGCCCCGGGTCCACGGCCGTCGCTGGCTCCCGCGGTAATTGCGTTCCGGCAGACAAAGAAGCGCCGGGACGGGACGGGGTCACGTCTCTCCACACCGCCCGGCGACGTCTGCGTCCGCCGTAATGGCCACACTGATCTACATGTCGACCGCGCTGTACGCAAATCGCGCATCTCCCATGCCACATTGTTTGCTTATTCGGACCGCCCCTCACACCGACCCTTTCGCTGCGCCGCACAGTGTTCTGGAATCCTAAAAAGCTGGCCAAAACTCGAAAAAAATTTCTAGGCACTTCTAAGGGTTAGAATAGTTGCACTGGCACACCTACTACGTATTACGAGAGTAAATAAAGAAGTACCATCCCTATCAAAATGTTCAAATATTTGTTAAGCTTAAGGGACTTAACTACGGGGTCATCAGTCCCTAAACTTACAAAATACTTATGAACTACTTACGAACTAGGACGGCACAAATATCCATGCCCGAGGGGGCATTCGAATCCCCGACCGTAGTGGCCGTGCAGACCGTGACTGGAGCGCCTCAGTCTCCTCGGCCACCGCGGCCGGCACCATCCCTATCTGGCTCATGAACTCATTCCATTCGCGGGAATCGGTCTTCCGCTTTGTATACTTGTCGTGCGTCGAAAATGCGACGAAGTTGAAAAGCGAGTAGAATCGCGAAAAGTTGAGGGATTTCGATTCTCGAAAATGTATTTTCCTCCGGATTGTAAATACAATAACCCGTTGCTCGAAATTATTACTGTTTGCGAATGAAATAGTAAATCATAAATGAAAATAGTGGTATTTTTCATCGTTACGTTCTGAGAAATTATGTTAAAAAAAAAACAATAAATCAAAACCCAAATGTTTGTAAAGTCTATGGGACTTAACTACGGGGTCATCAGTCCCTAAACTTACAAACTACTTATGAACTACTTACTAACTAGGACGGCACAAATATCCATGCCCGAGGGGGGATTCGAACCCCCGACCGTAGTGACCGTGCAGACCGTGACTGGAGCGCCTTAGTCTCCTCGGCCACCGCGGCCGGCATGCACTGTATATAAAACGTTGTTGAAAAGTGTGAAAATTTGAAATTATAATACGCTATACTGGTGTATTCTGATAAATTTTTATCTAAAAGTGTATATAAAATAAAAATTTTAAAAAATTAATTGAATTTTCCGTAGGTGTAAGACAAAACATGATAATATTATCAAAAATGAAAAATTACTGATGTTCTGGAACATTATTTATTTGGTTACAAACCGGCTTTCGCCTTCTTAGGCCATCATTAGCTAACAACTGACTGTCGCTAACATTTCTTCACAGATATGCCACTTATAAAGATGTAATCAAATTACAGATGATACAAATTCACATGTACACACGAAAGTTACATTTTCATGTGACTGAATTCCTTTTACTAAAATATAAAAATATTTACTCCAAAGTTCATTGGCCTGGTGTAGCAGCAGTGAATCCATATTTGAATTTAAAGGTAGTCTCTGTTGAAAATTATTATATTTATTTCTTTTTAACGCATTTCGCGCTTTTGGCGCATCATCAGAACAATGTAACAGGGAAAATATAGAAATATGTCAGTTTCATGCCGCGGACCTATCTACTACAGTATCAGGAAACAATGAATTGGGGCGTGAACATACCTGAGAAACAGCTCGATGGCATTAGTTGGTGTAAAAGCACACGATGCTTTGCATTTTTGGACTGGATAAAATCTGAAGATTTAATCAAAGCATCGTCAAGTGTTATAAGAGGTGGGACAAAAAGTTCCTAAAATGGTCAGAGAATTTAAAAACAATCGTGAATGGACAGTGCTAAGCAGAGCGAATGTGGAGATGTATAACTTACCACATCAGCAGCGTTGTGATGGATAGGTCCGAATTCACAGAATGAATATCGATACATCACATGAGCAAACGTTACTGCGCTGACATCTGATGGCCAAGTGACGTGAGGAACCGCAATATAGCCAGTATAATAATTTGCAACTGAGACTACCTTTCAATTCAAATAAAAACATTTTAAAAAGCTGATATTATATGTTGAGGTTCTAAGCTTGACCGCCAGGGGCTCACGGTTCTTTCGTGAGTACGTGCATGACGAGCACGGGGCCCCGAGCTAATGCACATAAGTTCCGGTTCGTAAAAATGTCCGTTTTCAGCCACATAACTAACAAGGAGACCTTGCGGTCTGGGAAATTTAGTTCAGGATGGGACTTCACAGGATAGTAAATCGCACTATCCAGAACATTCCAAGAAAAAAGGCTCTAAAACTTTAAGCGCCGCACACGTATAACTGATGTAGTTGCCAGTGAAGGCTGTGATGTAGCAGGAATGAATAAGGTGGGTGGTATGGTGTTTGCTGGTCGTTGGACAAACCAGGTTCAAACCTACTTTCAAGCAACATCTATTTCTACTTTTATTACTTGTTTTAAAATAGCACCTGATTTCGTAATAAAATTGTAATGATAATAGTATTTAACGCTTTAATGTACCTATAACAACTGTAAAATACATTTGGAATTATTAGAAATTTAAAAAAAAATATAGTGATTAAAATTTTAATTAGCTATAATAGACATTTCATAAATAAAATATTTTATGACATAATTGATAGTATTTTATATAATTAATTTTATTTAAAAAATTGTTATAATTTTTAAAAGAAGTAATAAAAATTTCCGCTCACAGAAGTTCGATTGTTCATTTCCATGACAGTCAAGCTCACTACCGCCACAGCTATTCCCATATTGCTATACAGTGATCATTGTCTACTATGTGCTGGCTCCAGCTTGTACAATACCTGCACAAATGACCTGCCAATTCCACCTTCGAAGAAGTAGAAGCTGTCTCTAGCAATGGATGAACTCTCAAAGTACTATGCCAATTATCTGAAGCATAATAATAGCTATGGATGTAATTAGTTTATTATCATTTTCTTTTCCAAAACGTTTGTTATTCTTTATTGGAAAGTAACTAGCTGAAGTTATTTCTATTATCTGACACCGGAGACTTTTGTTTATTTAGCAAATATTAACTAGTTAATGCCAGAGACGTATTATTATATTTTAGATAGTATGCTAAGTAGTATTTCTGATAAAAGTAATTAAATTCTTTTCTCATAATATTAAAGTAGTTATTACCATATTTCACAAGTAATGTTATAAAAGTTTTGTCCTTATTAGTTTCTGTATAATTACCATTAATTACGAAATTGCTACACCACGAAGATGACGTGCTACAGACTCGAAATATATCCGACAGGAAGAAGATGCTGTGATATGCAAATGATTAGCTTTTCAGAGCATTCACAAGTTTGGCGCCGGTGGCGGCACCTATAACGAGTTGAATGAGAAACGTTTTCAACCGATTTCTCATACACAAACAGCAGTTGACCGGCGTTGCCTGGTGAAACGTTGTTGTGATGCCTCGTGTAAAGAGGAGAAATTCGTACAATCACGTTTCCGACTTTGATAAAGATCGGATTGTACTATCGCGATTGCGGTTTATCGTATTGCGACATTGCTACTCGCGTTGGTCGCGATCTAATGAATGTTAGCAGAATATGGAATCGGTAGGTTCAGGAGGGCAATACGGAACGCCGTGCTGGATCCCAACGGCCTCGTATCACTAGCAGTCGAGATGACAGGTATCCGCATGACTGTAACGGATCGTGCAGCCACGTCTCAATCCCTGAGTCAATAGATGGGGACGTTTGCAAGACAACAATCACCTGCACGAACAGTTCGACGACATTTGCAGCAGCATGGACTATCAGCTCGGAGACCATGGCTGCATCACAGGAGCGCCTGGGATGGTGTACGCAACGACGAACCTGGGTGTATGAATGGAAATACGTCATTTGAATCCAGGTTCTGTTTACAGCTTCATGATGGTCGCATCCGTGTTTGGCGACATCACGGTGAACGCACATTGGAAGCGTGTATTCGCCATCGCCATACTGGCGTATCACCCTTGTTATGGTATGGGGTGCCATTGGTTACACGTCTCGGTCACCTCTTGTTCGCATTGACGGTACTTTGAACAGTGGCCGTTACATTTCAGATGTGTTACGACCCATGCTTCTACCCTTCATTCGATCCCTGCCAGCACATTCTCCAAATTTCTTACCAATTTAAAACGTCTGGTCAATGATGGCCGAGCAACTGGCTCGACACAATACGCCAGTCACTACTCTTGATGAACTGTGGTATCGTGTTGAAGATTCATGGGCATCTGTACCTGTACACGCCATCCAAGCTGTTTGACTCAATGCTCGGGCGTATCAAGGCCGTTATTAGGGTCAGAGGTTGTTGTTCTGGGTACTGATTTCTCAGGATCTATGCACCCAAATTGCGTGAAAATATAATCCCATGTCAGTTCTATATATTTGTCCAATGAATGCCCGTTTATCATGTTTATCATCTGTATTTGTTCTTGGTGCAGGAATTTTAATGGCCAGGAGTGTATTTTGTTAAATACGTAAATGAAATACTATTAATTGAAGAGTGATTTGTTTGTTTATTTAATCAATATTATTTACGCTACGTTTTACTATAGCTAATTGCATTTAATTGTTTACTTTTCCATTATAATTGATGTAATGAACTGAATTAACAATACGTAATTTTCAGTGACATTGTTTGAAAGATCGCGGCATGTAAGAGAGTATTGTTACGTCAGTTGTGAGATGCTCATCCTATGTCAGTTCAGAGTATTGTTTCACCTGTTGTCGGAGGCACAACCCAGTATTGTTTTGACCGCGATCTGAGACACAAGCTACGCCAGTTGGAACTTTAATTTTGAACAATTATGTAGAATTGTATATAAAACTCTTCTGGGTTTTGGACCGCATCGTCAAAATATCAAACACTTCACCGACGTTTCGGCCACTATTGCAAGTGGCCATCTTCTGGGTGTTACATTTACTGCTGGGTGACGGAAAGCCGATGTCTTAAATACTAAACGTTGCTAGTTGTTATTGGTGGTTTCAGTTCTCTTTCATTGGTGTTTACTTTATTTCTTCCTATTGGTGGAAAAGGAAGTCCAGGATTGGTGTTTATATTAATGTTTGCCATTGGTTGAACTGAAACCACCAATAACAACTAGCAACGTTTAGTATTTAAGACATCGGCTTTCCGTCACCCAGCAGTAAATGTAACACCCAGAATTTGGCCACTTGCAATAGTGGCCGAAACGTCGGTGAAGTGTTTGATATTTTGACGATGCGGTCCAAAACCCAGAAGAGTTTTATATACAATGACAACGGCCGCGGAAGCCTTCGTTTACAATTATGTAGAAGTTCGTCAATGTTATTGGAGTGGAAAGTGTTTATACGGGTATTATGAATGAACAAGTAATATTTGTACCACATTAAGATGTTCACCTCGAACTTGTGTATTCCACACACGAACTGTAGGCTTATAAAGTCGTATTATTGATGTGCGGACTGTGCGTTACCGGCTACAATGGTTGTAATTAATGAGACTTGTAAGCTGACCATAAATGAGTACCACTGGGCATTCGTGACTCATTAAAAGTGTCAAAGAACTGCAATTCTGTGTGTTGCCTTCGTTATTTGTAGTGAATTAGTTTTCGACCCATGAGATTTATATCAGCCGCTAACCGAAAGCAACGATCTTCGATGACATCGATCTACGACCAGGTAACAGCACGAACTGTAGAGTGTTTTTCCACAGAATTTTCTACATAGTGCGCTTTAAAACGTCTCTGAGTGGACATCCTTGACGTATATTACTAATAATGATTTTGCAGCCAAGATCGCATTTTTCATTTCTTATGTTATCGGTTTCGGCGTGCACGACGCCATCTATAGACCTGTCGTATTTTACATAACTTCACAACATTTTTTACATACTAAGAGTATATCCAGGTTGAGGCGTCACCAAACATAAAATTTCTAGTCACAAATAAAATATATGCATCCATCTTCCAATGGTTCTGAAGGTTCTGAAGCGAGGTAGTTCAAAGTCTAAGTTCAATATTAATTGAAGTACCTCGCTTCAGAACCATTGGAAGATGGATGCATATATTTTATTTGTGACTAGAAATTTTATGTTTGGTGACGACTCAACCTGGATGTACTCTTTTAGTATGTAAGAAATGTTGTGAAAGATATGTAAAATACGACAGGTCAGAAGATGGCGTCGAGCAAGCCGAAACCGGTAACATAATACATGAAAAATGTGATCTTAGCTGCAAAATCTTTTGTGTCCCAGCCTCGTCGCCGCTTATGTGTCTCGTTTCCGTCGTAGGTGTCGGTGGCCGAGTAGAAAGAGACCGACACAGGAATAAAGGATGCACGCTTGTGCAGGTACGAAGGTGAGCAGCCAGTGGGACAGCAGAAACTAGAAACACTAGAATAAATTAGAACGAGATATATATTTCACAGAGACTTAGTAATACTTAACTTTTACATAGCTCAGTACTGCAGGATGCTGATACATAGTTGAGCTAGAGGCCTGCCTAGTGCCTATCCGATAGCCAAGTCTTCACTGTTGCCTATCTGATGCCGAAGTGTTAACTGGTTCCTATCTCAGTCCCAAGTGAACGATGTCGTTCAGTGGTGGCCACGAGCGGAGTTGTAGCAGAGGGCGCTCGTGGCTGACGTCGTGAGAACGCCGCGCCGTGCGTTCATGGCGGCGCGCGGCGAAATTAGGTGGCGCGCACTTTGGACTTGTGCGACACCAGAAAATCATTATTATACAATTATAGATTTCCCAATTGAACAATGAGTTCCGTATATTGCTAACACGCGAAGTCTCATCCGGAACTGAATTCCCGAGACCAGAAGGTTTCCTTGTAAACGGCTATCCTGCCGC
This sequence comes from Locusta migratoria, assembly GCA_026315105.1. NCBI lineage: Eukaryota > Metazoa > Arthropoda > Insecta > Orthoptera > Acrididae > Locusta > Locusta migratoria. The sequence continues at coordinate 838,895,733 of CM048745.1, read as the reverse complement.
GGTTACTCTCTTTCAATATGGCGTCGCGCGCAACGCTTAGCTGCATGCAGATGAAAGGATCCGCCTCCTGCTCTCGCTCCTATATACTTCGTTGTGTGGCTGTACCTCAGACGCCCCAGAGCCAGCAGTACCTGCGAAGCGGCACCCGCTGTTGGGTGAGTGACGGCTAGCATGGACTGCGCCCCCTGCCTACCTACCTGCGCGCATGCGCGGACTGCCTCGCCCCGTCCCGCGGCAACAGGTGCGGCGGGCGCTGAGGGATGGTAATGAGCGACCTGCCGCCCCCGCCCCCGCGCTAATCAGGGAAACAATTAGCCGGCTCATTACGGCGGGCCATTACCCCGCCGGACAGCTCTTCATTAGCCGGCAGTCGCCGCCGGCCACGAGTAACTCGCCGCTCACGACCCGGCCGTGGTCGGCGAAAGCTCCTCTGCCGAGGTCTCACTCAGCCAGCACTGCCCACTCACGGCTCTACGTTCCTTCACCTACCGGACATAAACCAGCCACAAGTCCTACTTTTGTGGGATCGTTACATAGCAGGCTTGTGTGGGTACACTTTAACAAATTCAGTGACTTATGAGAAATATACTGCAATTCAATTAATGATTGTGTTCCGATAGTGACCTCTCCGAGGTCTCACTCAGCCAGCACTGCCCACTGACGGCTTCCCTTAGCGGGAATAAACCAGCCACAAGTCCTACTTTTGTGGGATCGTTACATAGCAGGCTTGTGTGGGTACACTTTAACAAATTCAGTGACATATGAGAAATATATTGCAATTCAGATGACATAAAAGTTTTCTGGGTGTTGTACCGTGTCATGATGTAAGAAGGCTATTACTTAAATAACCGACGTTTCGGCCACCGTTACAGTGGCCTTCATCTGAGTATACTGATGTGAGCTGGTTGTTACTACACTTTACATTTACTTTCAATTAGACATTACGTCATAATTTTTTGTAAAGTAAGCGATGTTATTGGTGATTTTTTGGCGGAAGAATGGAAACTTTAATATGATAGGATGCTGAGGTGGATGGAGTGGGGGTTAGCCGTTGCTTCTTGCATACCGAATAAGGCGAATGCATCGGCGAATGGGGTGAGGGCTTCCGTTTCTCTCGTGCTGGCCATGGGCCGCGCGGCGGCAGTTGGTTACTAGTGACGCTCGCGTGTTGTGTTGCCAGTGCGGCTTATTTCGCTGTGATGGCTGGTAGCCAAGAGAGGGCAAGCCTGAGTCCATCTTCTCTGTTCATGTTATTATGGTGTTTTACAATTTCGATGGCTTCCCTTATCTTGCGTTTATCTATCTCTGGTTGCTTGGCGAGTATTCTGGCATCGTCTAATTTTATCTTTTTGCTGCAATCTTGCTGGTGTTCGGCTACTGCAGATTTATTGTGTTGGCCTAATCGAATGTTGCCACTGCCCTCCCAGTCTCACCTATGTATACTTCCCCACACTCGCATTCTACCTTGTATACTCCTGATGCGTGTAGTGCCTCTATCTTGTCCTTTGTAGAACCAAGTACATCCTGGATCTTGTGACTACTATAGAAGAAAGGCTGGACACCAACCCGGCGAAGATGTTTAGCAATCCGATCTGTGACGTTTTTTACATACGGTAACCGTGATGTTTTTTATTCACTTCCTGCAAGAAGCAATAGGCAACGGCTAACCTCCACTCCATCCACCTCAGCAATCTATCATAATAAAGTTTCCATTCTTCCGCCAAAAATTCACCAATAACATCGCTTATTTTAAAAAAATTATGACGTAATGTCTAATTGAAAGTAAATATAAAGTGTAGTAACAACCAGCTCACATCAGTTACCCAGATGAAGGCCACTGTAACGTTGGCCGATACGTCGGTTATTTAAGTAATAGCCTTCTTACATCATGACGCGGTACAACACCCAGAAAACTTTTATGTCATCTTACTCTGGCCGCCGAAGCCTACGTAATTATAATGCAATTCAATTAATGACTGTGTTCCGATAGTGACATATGCATCACAAACTTGGTTGTCAAAGAAAAGAAAAAAGAACAATATAAACAGGGAAAATGAAATTTCTACGAAGCAGGATAGGGGTAACAAGAAGAGATAAGATGAGGTATGGGAAGATCAGGGAAATAGTGAGAGAGAGGAGCACTTACAGGGTAGGATAGAGAGATAAAGACTGCAGTGGTATGGCCATTTAAAGGGAATGGGGGAGAGCAGGATCCCCAGGAAATACAGAAACAGTAGAAACGACCAAGAGGAAGACCAAGGGATAGATGGTTAAAAGGAGTGGAGGATTGTGTCAAGAAGAGAGGAGAGGACTGGGCCAGAGTGAAAACAGAGAGAGGAGAAGAGAGGATGAAGTGGCGAGGCTTGTGTTCCAAACAGAGCCAGCCTGTGGCTGGAAACTACACGATAATGATACTGATACTGCATTTGTGCTCTGGCTGGGATTCGAGCCCGGAACCTTGTGCTTACAAGGCAAGCTCTTAAACCCCTTTTTTCCGATATATCTATGCAGTGTGTCGTTCGTTTAGTTTGTTCTTGGTTGTTCAGTGAATATCTGGCTCAGCTTTTTTATTACAGTGAGCGTTTAGCCCTCTCACCCACGACGGCCGACAGCCACTAAACCACAGTGGTCTTATGGACACCTGCATTACACGGGGGTCTATTGAATTTCGCGATACGACGCGTCGGCTTTGGCCAATGAGCTCATATCTGAGTTATAGACGATTGTTTGTTTACAAGAATATTTTTAATTCAATTTACGAGGATAATCACAGATTATTTTTATCTACAGTACATAATTATTACGATATTATCCCGTTTGTTTATATTTGTTGATAGTTTTTGTTTTGTTATATCTACGTTGCGTATCTTGTGAGACTCAGATGTGACATTTGTCATGACCGACGGGTAGTATCGCAGTCTTCAACTATGCCTTACATGGACTGTCTCAAAGCACGTCTCCCTTCACAATACAAATTCTGCCTCATGTTACCCTATATCAGAAGTATCAATGTTATATCATGCCACTCCTCTACTGGCCACTTGAAACGCTAGCATCGCTTTACCTTTAGCTGCTCCTATAGAGTTTCGCAACTATTATTATTTAACATTTTTATCAACCGTGTCTGAGATACAAGGCACGATTTTTGACATTAACGTTCACGTCTGACGTGCTACTCCGCTGCTGGATCGCCTCAGAAAAAGTGATACGTATTATAAAGGGTCTCCCATTTATCTTAGCCACACAATATATCTCTGGAATAACAATAGCTACTGTAAAACGACTTTCACTGGTATCAATGTAAGGGAGGGGTTCATGAATGTTAATATTTTGAAACATTCTACAACGAAAGCATATGTGTTTAAACACAAACATGTGTTTTTAAATGGACGCCCTTTATTACTTAACCGGCAATCTATAGCATGACAAATCCCATAAACATAGCGTTGTTTGCATCGCAATGCCCCATTACAGCCCGAGATAAAGCAAAGTGAAGTTGACGCTTAAAATACGCGAAACGCGTGGCTAGCGCACGTTCTGAGCAGCATGGGGTTCTCGCTTGAGTCTCAGGACTTGCGCTTTTCGCGTATTTCATTCGTCAAGTTCGCTTAGCAATATCTTGGGGTGCAATTGGTGTAATGCGATGCAATCAACGATATTGTTTACGTTGTTTGCTAATGAAATAATATAAGTTGTCTATTTAAAGGTACATAAGTTTATGTTAAAAAAAAAAGACACATATGCTTTCCTTTTAGAACATTTAAACACGTCCACAGAATGTATTGTGTTCCATTTTGTGTTATTTATTACTCTAAAGTGTTACTCCGCCATTAACATTGCCTATTTGTATGTCAATTATTTTATTCCTTTATTAATGAACAATGCCCCATGTTTATGTTTCCACCGGTGTGATTGAACTCAAGTGTTCGTATGAACGTGGAAGGTTGTCTTTAATACTGAATGACTGCCGCACAATGGCTTACAGTCGCAGCCTCGCGCTGGTTTACTTTAGTTAAGATCGCATGGCTTCGTATGTCGTCTGCACTGCCGTCTCAGCTGGGTGGCCAGAGACAACCTTTCTTGGGAATATGGCGAGGTGGCCAGTTCTTAGTGTAGTACGAACATAATCATTGGCGAGAGAGCTGACAAGAGACTATCTGGAGCCCTATTAGACGGTATTATGTTCTTTAGGTAGCAAAGATTGGTAAACAGCAGGCTCTGAACGCGCCCTGGATCGCTTTTAGCGCGCCCTACATCCGGTGCATGGAGGAGAAGGCTTTGACGTGGCCTGATGCCTGTCTCATGCCGCGATCGCCGGAGTGAGTATATCGTCGAATCATGCTTTACTTTGTTCATGACCAGGCAGTCTTGGTTTATCAGTGATAGTTTCTCTTGAGTAATCCTTTCGCTATGCGAGGCAAAGTGTTTCTTAGCTTACAGAAATCGAATAATTCAGTGTAAATTTAGTAATTGCATTTTCATTCTGATGATGATTTTTTGTCCAAATTTCTCAAGTTAGAATTCATGTGTGTGTGGCCTTCAGCCTTTGTGTAATCTTAGTGTGTTTGAATTTCCTTGCTGTTTTTTAACTAACGTTTTCGTGTGGTATCTGTTTCCACATGCATGCTAAATTCTTTCTCGAAATTTCTTGGTTGATTCTGTCTTTCCTGTCTTGGTATGACCGATTGCACAACGTGTAATAGTCATTACTTCGGCCTTCAGCCTTGCTTTTACTTAGATTTGTTCTACACGAATTCTTGCATGTGTTTTACTCGCTTATTCTAAATTCATTTCCTTTTGTTAATTCTAAGTAATTCACAGTGGTCTCACACCACGTTGTACTTAAGGATACTATGCCACCGCCTCCCTGCACATGAGTTCGTTTGGTGCATAGTGTAATTTTATTGGTTCTTGAAGACACCCGCCATCTTGTCAAAGCACCGCTGACGCTTCGTTTGCCGCTGCTATCAAGTGTTGCCACATTAGTAATGTGTCGCAAGCATTATGTGCGTGTCTGCAAGTGAATGAATGTGCTTTCCTTTACCCACTGTGTATTTGCAAATTTCCTGCTGTTACCTCCATATTCATGAAGGGCAGAAACAATTGTGTTACAGGCAGTGACGGATTTAATTTCACTTTTGTACAAGGTGCGTGTTTTATTTTGAATATTATGGTCTCCCCACATTTATTTGCTTGTTCATTTTATTGAATAGATTATGATTTAAAGTACCAAACCTCTGCTTTATAGTTTCATGATTCACTTCCCATCTTTAATTATCTATTCCTTTTTTTAACATTAATTTTGTGTTTGTTAAGGAGTGAGCAGTTAGATAAATTTCCGTTGCACAAGTACTGTGGCCGCTCTTAAAGTAATTTAGAGCAGCAGCGAGCGTTTTAACAGATCTCTACTGCCCGAGATATTTCATAGAATTAACAAGCTGCTCTCAACATTTCAAAACATTTACATTAATGAGCCCCTGCCTTACATTTATATCGATAAAAGTCGTTTTACTTTAGCTTTTGTTATTCCAGAGATAAATGGGACACCTTGTATAGGGGAAAATGAGTCAGAATTGTGAAGGAGACGTGATTTAAGACTGTGTTAGTCACCAGCCCACTGTGGCTTATATGGGACACCTTTGATCAAGGACGCTCGGAACCGCACGAAACCAGTCTTGGAATACCACGCAATCATAAACAGGACAGCAAAACGTTGTATTGTTCCTCAAGTAACAAAGGATAGGTTCACAGATTTGTGACTGGCTGGAACTCTTCTTAAGTAATAGAACGCAATACGTTGTTCTCGTCGGTCGTCGGCGAGTGTTCATCAGAGACGAGTGTATCGTCTGGCGTGACCCAGGGGAGTGTGATAGGACCGGTATTATTTTTTATCTATATAAATGATCTGATGGACAGAGTAAGTTGTAATTTGCGGCTGTTTGCTGATGATACTGTGGTGTATGGCAGGGTGTCGTCTTTAACTGACTGTAATAGCATACAGGGTGACTAAGACAAAATTTCTAGTTGGTGCGAAGAATGGCAGCTAGCTCTCAATGTAGAAAAATGTAAGGTGATGTCCATGGGTAGGAAAAACAATCCCATAATGTTCGAAAACAGCATTAGTAGTGAACTTCTTGATGCAGTCGCGTCGTTCAAATATCTAGGCGTAACACTGTAGAGCGATATGAAATGGAACGAACATGTAAGGACAGTTGTGAGTAAGGCGGACAGCCGACTTCGGTTTATTGGGAGAATTTTGGGAAGATGTACTTCACCTGTAACGGAGACAGCGTATAAACGTTTGTACGACCACGTCTTGAGTATTGCTCAAGTATTTGGGACCCGCAGCAGATCAGTTTAAAGGAAGACATAGAAGCAGTTCAGAGGCGAGCAGCTAGGTTTGTTGCTGGTAGGTTCGATCAATGCGCGAGTGTCACGGAAATGCTCCGGCAACTAATCGGGAATCGCTGAAAGAAAGACGACGTTCTTTTTGTGAATTTCTGTTGCGAAAATTTAGCGGTCCGGAATTTGAAGCTGGGTGTAGTACGATATTCCTGCCGCCTACTTACATTTCGCGTATTGATGACAAAGACAACGTAAGAGAAATCAGGGCTAGTACGGAAGAATATAGGCATCCTTTTCTGCACGTTCTATTTGGTAGTGCAACAGGAAAGGAAATGCCTAGTATTGGTACAGTATACCCTCCGCCACGCACCTTACTGTGGATTGCGGAGTATGTATGCAGATGTAGAAGAGAAACATAGTAACAAAATGTCCGTGCCACAGGAAGGGAGTTATACGTAATTTTAATGGCGCGAGTGTACCATTACACATTCAATCAGCAGTGCCAAAAGTTATCTCCTTAAAGTACTTCCATTAGTGTAAAACAAAACAGTACAACACTCCTGAATGTGCTTATCCTTAAACTGCAGATGCGGGATTTCTATGAAGTGATTAAAGGAAAGTGGAAGAGAACAATCTGCACTCAAGTCACGTTGCCACATACCATATCACTTTCACATCCACACAGTCCTGTTGTTCTGGAGATGAATACTACTTGAAGAGCCTTCTTCAGGTTCAGGTTCTTCCTGTCCTTCAAATTCCTTATATCTATCCAGCGTAACGTCGTGTATTTCTGTGTCGTCGCCATTATACTTCTGAATTACTATGTTATATATCAGCGAACTCCATATCTTCGGCCTCGACGGCATTTCCATATTCAGCGCGTCGCAACTTGGTCCCTAATATTTCGACCACATTCGCAGGATTAATTCTTTTCATGACATCATTGCACTGTAGACAGTTTACACAGCCGACTGCAGTGGCCGAGCGGTCTGCGGCGCGCCACTCACGTTCTGCGCGGCCACTACGGTCGGAGGTTCGAGTCCCCCCTCGGGTATGGATATTTGTGCCGTCTTTAATATTAGCTAGTTGATAAGTAGTTTGTAAGTTTAGGGGCTGATGACCACGTATTAAACTCCCATAAGCTCTACAAACATTTGAACAGTTTACACAGTAACACACTTGCGAACACTTCAGGAGACAAATACGGACTGCACTTAGGCCACTCACGCAACTGGAGCACTGGTTAGTGCAGCTACACTATACCACCAGCTAGTGACGCTAGCAGACAAGTGTGCCGTTTTGTATGGAAATGCCGCACACCTCTGTTTTGTTTATAAATGCTTGTTATTCTAAGCATCGTTACTTGCGATTCAGAGCGTTCGAGGTGAAAGATCGTTTAAGTGCTTGCCTAATGAGCAGCAGATCCTGGGTTCGAATCCTAGCTGTGACATACATTTTAATGCCTCTCCTTCAGTTACAATACCTTCGATGTATCGAGATAAAATATGTCTCTGGACATTGATTTATTATTTGAAATTAGATGAATACTCAACTTGTTGATGCTGATTTATAGTGATGACTACTAAAGTCGTAGACACACGGAGCGCGTATCTGAACGAGTTTGGCCAACGTGGCGGGTTTCTGACGTCACAACGTGCGAACCGCACGTTGGCGAGGCTTTCCCAACGTGTCAGGCAATATCAAGTATGCCAGAAATTCTCAACGTGGTCCTTTCTTTTTCCACACATAAAAGTTTTCCTTAATATCTTCCTTTTAAAATTTCTCTTTGAAAAATAAATCTTGTGTTCTGATTTGTGAACAGTCATGTAACACGAGAATTCCGATGAGGGATTTTATTTGTAGTATCCTGGCAACTGCAAGCCCTGGAGCGTGAAAGTAGCCTGTTAAATATTTAAGCCAGATCTCGGGCAGTTGAGATCTACAAATGCAAGTTAAAACGCTCAAGCAGCAAGCGCATCAAGCTGCTGGGTGGGGGAACTTCCCCCTCCACCTGCACGCGCAGACCACACCGCTCAGCCGTCACTGGGAGCGGACGAACTAAATGAGCGAACTAGTTCGCGGCAGAGCCGCGTACTAAAGTGAGCGCTCCCGATCGCGAACTATTATGCGCAAGTCTAATACAATGCAAGTTCGTTATACTCAAGACACTGACTACATTCTACAGTGAAATACTGATGTTCATCAACGAATGTTAGTAACTCACAATTTTTACACCTCATTCATCCTTATTATAGTCTCAATGATAAAACTAAGCAAGTATCGTATTATGAGACAAGACAGGCATTTTCATATGCACGAAAAATATCGTAAGTCACAAAATATGTAGCTTTTCCTAAGACTATTTATTGCTGTGTATCGCAGAATTTTGCTCGCCACACTCTCCTAAAGCTACCTCGTGAACAAAGACATGTTGAAAATCATTCAGTGGTTTTTGATTTTATTGAGGACAGACAAACGCAGTGGGAGGACTTTGTCTCATAATACACTACTGGCCATTAAAATTGCCACACCAAGAAGAAATTCAGATGATAGACGACTATTAATTGGACAAATATATTATACTAGAACTGACATGTTATTACATTTTCACGCAATTTGAGTCCATAGATCCTGAGAAATCAGTAAACAGAACAACAACCTCTGGCCGTAATAACGGCCTCGATATGCCTGGGCATTGAGTCAAATAGAGCTTGGATGGCGTGTACAGGTACAGATGCCCACGCAGCTTCCACACGATACCACAGTTCGTCAAGAGTAGTGACTGGCTTATTGTGACGAGCCAGTTGCTTGTCCACCATTGACCAGACGTTTTCAGTTGGTGAGAGATCTGGAGAATGTGCTTGCCAGGGCAGCAGTCGAACATTTTCCGTATCCAGAAAGACCCGTACAGGACCTGCAACATGCGGTCGTACATTATTCTGCTGAAATGTAGGGTTTCGCAGCGATCGAATGTTGAGTAGAGTCACGGGTCGTAACACATTTGAAATGTAACGGTCACTGTGCCGTCGATGCGAACAGGAGGTGACCGAGACATAGGACCAATGGCACCCCATACCATCACGCCGGTTGATGCGCCAGTATAGCGATGACTAATGTGCGTTCACCGCGATGTTGCCAAACACGGATGCGACCATCATGATTCTGTATCAGAACCTGGATTCATCCGAAAAAATGACGTTTTGCCATTCGTGCACCCACGTTCGTCGTTGCGTACAGCATCGCAGGCGCTCCTGTCTGTGATACAGCGTCAAGGGTAACCGCAGCCATGGTCTCCGAGCTGATAATGCATGCTGCTGCAAACGTCGTCGAGCTGTTCGTGCAGATTGTTGTTGTCTTGCAAACGTCCCATTTGTTGACTCGGGGATCGAGACGTGACCGCACGATCCGTTACAGCCATGCGGATAAGATGCCTGTCATCTCGACTGCTAGTGATACGAGGCCGTTCCGTATTGCTGTCCTGAAAGCACCGATTCCATATTCTGCTAACAGTCATTGGATCGCGACCAACGCGAACAGCAATGTCGCGATACGAAAAAACCGCATTCGCAATAGTCTACATTTCACCAGGCAACGCCGGTCAACTGCTGATTGTGTATGAGAAATCGGTTGGAAACTTCCTCATGTCAGAACGTTGTAGGTGTCGCCACCGGCGCCAATTTTTTGTGAATGCTCTGAAAAGCTAATCACAGCATCTTCTTCTTGTCGGTTAAATTTCGCGTTGGTAGCACGTCATTTTCGTAGTGTAGTAATTTTAATGGCTAGGAGTGTATGTGCAGATAAAATTAGTATTTTTCTGCAGAATTTTATTGCATTTAAACCACACAGGCCAGCCGGTAGAACTTTCTCCTCCTAAGCTTTAGTACAACAGTGGAACAGGGGAAAATATCGTACACCCTCAGGAGTGAGAGTCTGCGTTTATTGCGGCATTGGTTACTTCCGTGTCGTCGACTTCTCCGCCTACATTTTAGTAATAACAAGAAATGAATGGTAATCATAATCAGTTGTATGATTTAAGGGTGAAATATGTCAACTTGTACTGGACAGGGATTAGAAGCGCTTTTCGTGGGCGATGGTGTTAACCATTACACTATCCGGGCACGTCTCCCAGATAAACTCATACTTTCGTAGCCACATATTTCCTTCTAACCATGAGGTCTCGTACTGTAAGTCCTAGCTGGTGCCTGTCCACAACACTGTGACCTGTTTGACTGATGTGGATGACATCCCGCGATCAGTACCCAAACTGTTTCTGCATGTCAATCCAGGCGCCGTGTTTCAGCAAGACAATGCATCACCGCTTAATGCACGGACACATTCCTTGTTGGTGTCATAGGGTGTCAGCCTTTTGCCCTGGCCTGGCCACATCACCAGACTCGTTACCAATCGAAAACATGTGGGATTCAATGCCAACCATCCCAGATGAACTTTGGAACCAGGGGAAGGCAGCATGCACGCCTAAGCCAAGGGATGCCATTCGGCATTATATGCGTAGATGCCATCACGCATGAAACACATGGTGAATCCTGTGCCTACTAGGCAACAGGACACATGCTGCAAATGGGTGACTGAAATGCAAATCATTTCTCCATACCATACTAATGAATATGTCCCAGTCTGTGAAAGTGTTCTGTTTTCTCTGAACTTGAGTGCATTCTTTACAATACCTACGATCAGGGGGCTGTCAGTAAAGTACAAGAACAAACTAGCAGAAAGGAAATTGGTAACAAAATGCAACTATACAAATATAGTAACACTTTTGTTCAGCGCTTTTTGCTGGTGACTGAATCATTAAATGTAAGCACGAACTAAGTTCATGATTCATCCCTGACCTGCTTTTCTATTCATGGATTCACAAGATTTAACGTCGTTCTTGATGGTCTCAAGTTTTTTTAACAATTAAATAACTCTATACACTATATATTTGTTCCAAAAAAATTTTTTGTTGTTGTGAACTTTCGGCTTCTTAGGCCATCTTCAGACAACTTAATATTGCAGATTATTCACATCATACCAGATGCTGTGTTTCGAGTATAAAGATTTTACTGAGATAACTGTCATAGACTATGTAGCCTTTAAGTATTTTATAAACAGACGCCCAACCAATTAAAATAAAACTGTAACTAAGACAGTTTTGTTTTAATTGGTTGGGCGTTTCTGTCTTTCTGGGCTCTGTCAAATTCTTCTCGCAGTATAGAATCTCATATTTAATCTTCATCTATTTCCTCTTCCGTTACTACAATATTGTCTGAAAGTTCATTTCCTTTATAGAGCCCCTCTGTATACTCTTTCCACCATTCAGCTTTCCCTTCATTGCTGAGAACTGGTTTTCCATATAAGTTATTTATATTCATACAGCTGCTTTTCTTTTCTCCTTTATTTTCCTGTAGGCAGTATCTATTTCTCCCCTATTTACACATTCTTTTACAGACTTGCATTTGCCTTCTAGCCACTCCAGCTTAGCTATTTTGCACTTCCTATCAACCTCATTTCTTAGTCGTCTGTACTCCATTTGCCTGTTACATTTATATTTTCTCCTTTCATCAATTAAATTTAGTATTTCCTGTGATATCCAAGGATTTTTTGTAGGTCTTGCCTTTGTACCTACTTCAACTACCTTCACTATTTCATCTCCAATGCTACCCATTCCTCTTCTACTGTTTTATTTCTCCCCGTTTCTGTCAACTGTGACCTAAAGCACCCTCTGAAATTCTTAAGAACTTCAGTTTCCCTCAATTTATCCAAGTCCATCTCCTTATTTTCCTACCTTTCTGCAGTTTTTTCAGTTTCAACCTACAGTTCATGACCAATAAGTTATGGTCAGAGTCTATATTCGCCATTGGGAACCTCTTACAGTTTAAAACCTGGTTCCAAAATCTGTGTCTTACCGTTATAAAATCTATCTGGTACCTTCCGGTATCTCTTTGGTCTCTTCCACGTATACAACTTTCATTCGTGATTCTTAAACCTGGTGTTTGTTATGATTAAATTATGTTCCGTGGAAAATTCTACTAGTCGGCTTCCTCTTTCATTCCTTTTGCCCAGACCATATTCACCTACTATATTTCTTTCCCTTCCTTTTCCTGCTACCGAATTCCAGTCTCGCGTCACTATTACGTTTTCCTCTCCCTTCATTGTCAGAATAATTTCCTTTACCTCCTCATACATTTCTTCGATCTCCTCCTCATCAGGAGAGCTAGTTGTCATATAAACCTATACTATTGTGTTCGGTGTTGGCTTCGTATCTATCATTGGGTACCCAGAATTATTACTGAACAACACAGTAAACAACGGATGGGCAGTGAACTTCATTTTTTGATACGCTATAATGAAGAAGGCGATGGTCTGGGGCGGCTAATGGCTTTTCCTGGGTACAGGCACACCAAGAAGTCTAGCACTGCGGTTGTCAAGTTTCCACATTGTCAACATTACACGAAACTCAGTGAAATTGCACAACCCTTTCAAAGCTGAAGAGCAATATAGTAACTTTTTCTAACTACATATGAATTCGTTGAGTGTTCCTCCTGAAAACAAAAAGGTATTTTAATAGTGATAATGTTTGGAGAGTTATTAAGACATTCTTTGCTACTACAAGACGATGACTTTCCACAGTCATACCTCCTAAAACCATATTATTCAGAACACTAAGCATATCAAGACACCTGCGCAAGCAATAAATATATTAGGCATCCTGCACAGATACGTTGATGTAATTGACCGCTATGTAGTTAACCCCACTATCACGCAACTTCCATCTCTTTGAAAATAGCTACTGTGCTTTTTAATAGGAGACGCAACCTTAAACCTTCAATTAAAAAAAACGTTAATAATAAGTCAATGAGTATTTTACATACTTGAAGCACTTATTCGTAGACCCCAAAACGATTTGGCTGTATTCGAATTAGAAATACATCTAAGAAATGTATGAAATACGGAATGTGTAAGGAATGTCACACACCGAAAAATGCTAAAGATAAATTCTATTTTCCATCACCGTCATATAGAACCATTTTTACTCCGAACTTGGCATAAACCAAGAGGGAGAAACAAGTTGCAAGACTTCCAGGAAAAATGAAGCGAAATTGACAGCCAATAGTTGGTTATAAATTACATTGCCTGTTAACTGTATAAATATAAATTACGGAATAAGCGGAACTCCAGTACAGTCAAAAAGGTCTAAGGTAATAGGCAGTGGTTTACAATCAGATATCCGTATCACTCTCCTCCTCAAGAAGTATGTGTGAAGATTTATATTCAGAACATTCAAGAAAAAGGTGTTGAAACTACAAGAAGCAGCTCATTTACTCAGGAATGGAAAACGTTATGGTGCCCGTAAATTTGAATGGCTGTATCTCTTGTAGTAACATTCAGTTTTTGATAAAATGTTAAAATCCAATATACCAGAATTTTGTTTTTCTAAACTCTGTGCCAACTTTTTTTGTCGAAATTTTTGCAGGAAGTGGTCTTGACGTGATTTCATACTTCTATGCATTAATATTATCAAACATGTAATTTGTGTCACAAATAGCGCGGCCGGTCCGGTCGGATGTTCGAGTCCTTCCTCGGACATGTGTATGTTTGTTTGTACTTTGCCTACGTTATTTTAAGTAAGATTAAGTAGTGTAAGTCTAGGGACCGATGACCTAAGTAGTTTGGCCGCATAAGACTACACATATACACGTAATTTATTTATTTCATCACCACATTTAAGTACTAATAATTAAAGAAACTTAAATGTAGAAATTTGAAATAAACACTGAAAACAAATGATTGGTATTTCTCATAAAATGAATGCACAGAACGGTTGAATTATGTCTTGTGAATGTACCTACAAAATCTGCCATATGAAAATTGTAGTGTGAGTCCCAAATTTGTTTTTTATGTAATAACATTAAAAACATATTAAAATTGAGAACTCGAAAACCAGTGAAGTTATGGACTTGAAGCGTTTTGTGTTGCTAAATCTTTACATAGTAGACACGATTTTAAAATTTGGTTGCTATCGCCAAAGTAGACGAAACGTTAAATTTTTTGGTGTAATCTTCGCCGTATAGACTGTATGTTGTAGAAGTCTACGTCGAACCTAATTAGAATCGTACCTCTGAGGGGAGAACGTTGTTTGTACTTCTCCTGCATTTCCAGTCGGCCGTGCTGTGCTACGTAACGACATCGAACCGTTCCATTTTACCGAGAGCTATATATGTATTGGTGTGATGTCTGTTCTTTCGAAATAAGACATCACACCAATATATGTATCATTTAGACGCAAAGATTCTGGGTTCTGTTTTCATCGCTAACGCGACTAACAACGTAAACAGTTAAAGGTTATGACTGCCACTGGAAAAATGCATAAGTAACAACTGTTGTTTGAGACTTGAAGCTGACCTGAAATTAGCCGAAATCGATATCTCATAATAAACATAAGCCACATATAATATAAGCTGTCTATATTTCATAATGCTATTCCTAACATATTTAAAAACTGCCCAAAACCATCTACAAAAAACCTTTATAATGAGATTGTATATAATCCCACGATCAAATTGTGTTTTGTTTATTTGTAGTAATACACCCAAAGATCTGCCCTTGCTTTTAGTGCCTTGATCAGCTGTTTATTTTTAGAGGTATTATTAGGGACAGGAAAAATTCGCATTTGCGATAAATGCGAATATAGATGCGAATTATGATTCAAAATGCAGTAAATCCGAAATTGTAATTAGCAACGGTTGCGCTCAATTCCGATTTCATCCATTCATCATTGTAAATCGAGTGATATTTGTATGACGTGTTATCTCCCTGTTGAATGAGGCTGTGATATCTCCGGGCCGTTACTACAGCTCCACCTCGCTCGGTGGGCCTTTCCCTGAATATGGCACAGGTAGCGGCTGGAGGACGTGGAGTAGGGGTGGTGTATCCCTACTTCTGGAACACCCTGTTCACTACCTGCAGCGTCCGGGTCTCCCCGCAAGTGTCTACAAATTCCCTTTCCGCGCAAGTGTCACACCCCGCAAGTGTCACAAACTCCTTTCTCGGATACTCACGGGGGATGAAACTGCGGAATCGTACTACACCTCTGAAATAAAATGGCATTTTTTTTTAGGGGTGGAGGGCAGAACATGTGTTTCGCTGAGTGGCTCTAATCTCTTCGTACACCAAAAATCCGTCGGTTGTGGTCAAGACTTCAACACAGGTGGCAACCTTCTATGAAGAAGGCATACAAGGCCGCGCTATGACAAGTACCTGCAAAATTTCGGAAGCGATGTAGAAAAGTAGTTTAACAGTTGTATATTTTGTAGAATAAATATTTTTTTCTGTATCTGTACACTTTTTTTATATAACCAAACGGAACTTACTTTGTGGACATACCTCGTATTAAATGGGTTTTGGAGAGTGAAACACCACTGAATTAGGCTCTTTAATCGGCGAGAACTGCATCAGAAGTCACTATAGTTGATTGTAAAAAGAACAGTAATAAATGAGGTTCTTACCAAAACCTGAATGAGTAGCTATTAAAATGAGATTGTAACGATTCATACCAAGGACTTTGTCAGAATTAATCTGGGAGATAAGAGAATGACGTTATCATTTCCAGAAATATTGTTACAGATTATTTGTGCTAAATTGTCCGTCCGCGTAGCTCCGACGGCAATGTCGCTATGCCGGGGGCCGGGTTAGGTTCCCGGCAGGGGACTGGGTGTCAGCCTCAATATTGCTGTGTAGGTCTTCCAGGTTGTTGGGACGGTTGCAATACACCTTCCACTTCAGGTAACCGCGAAGAAAAAAATCGCACTGTAGTGTTTTACGGCCCACTTTAGATTTGCCTGTAGTTTTATCTTTCTTCGCGAACATTTCGGACAAAAATAATGAAAATATGAATAACAAAAAATTATGGACGATACGACTTCGACTCTACTATTGTGATAATATCTATGCAACCAACACACAATATTGTTTCCGACCGTATTTTAACAAACAGCCAAAATTTGATATTTGAGTTTAGCTTTGACAAACATACTCTTTTTTGAACTTTTACCAACTATTCCTTTAATATGTCTCCCACATTTTCATTATCCTTTCACCTGTCTTGCTTTGATAATTTGTTCTAAGTTTCTTTGCCTGTACTGCTTACGAATGGCTATAGCCTGGAAGGGACGTAGCGTACATTTGGCGTTCGGAAATCAGCCACGTGGCATATTCCGCCTGAAACCTTGCCCGAAACGCTCTGTTGCAAACGCCATATTACTTTGTGTATTTGATAATTTTCCTATTATAACGCAAGCGTTGTCGTTTCAAAGCGATGGAGCACTGAAAATTGTCAAAAGCACGTAATCAAATGCCTAAGAATGCCATGTTAGCAGATAACACCTGCCACCGATGGTACTAGCATTACGGATTACTCTCGCAGCTGTTCGGCGTAGCGTAATGGGGGGCACATTAGTTTGTGATGCCCGAACATGTTAGACGCTGGATCGAAACATACTAGGGCGCGGTGATAAAGCGTGTTCGGTCAGAGGGTTAGACGCCCTCTGAGTCAACGACGATCTTCTGCCATTTTCTGCCATTCTTCGCACCAACTACAAATTTTATCTAAGTCATCTTGTATGCTATTACAGTCAGTTAAAAACAAATACCCTCCCATACAGCATCATCACCAAACAGCCGCAAATTACAACTTACTCCGTCCATCAGATCATTTATATAGATAGAAAATAATAGCGGTCCTATCACACTCCCCTGGGGCACACCTGACGATACACTCGTCTCTGATGAACACTCGCCGTCGAGAACAACGTACTGCGTTCTATTACTTAGTAAGTCTTCCAGCCAGTCACAAATCTGTGAACCTATTCCATAAGCTCGAATCTTCGTTAGCAGTCTGCAGTGTGGCACCGCGTCGAACGCCAAGAAAAACACAGATTCCGCCTGTTGCCCTTCATCCATGGCTCGCAAGATGTCATGTGAGAAAAGGGTAAATTGAGTTTCACATGAACGATGTTTCCTAAACCCGTGCTGATTCATGGAAAGAAGCTTTTCCGTTTCAAGGAAATTTACTATATTCGAACTGAGAATATGCTCCAAAATTCTACATGAAACTGATGTCAACGATATTGGCCTGTGATTGAGTGGGTCAGTTCTCTTTCCTTTCTTATAACGGGAGTCACCTGCGCTTTTTTCCAATATTAGGAACTTTGCGCTGAATTAAAGATTCGCGATAAATGAAAGCTAAGCAGAGGGCCCATGACGCAGAATACTCTTAAACCGAACTGGTATTCCATCCGGACCAGCAGACGTTTTCGTATTTAGTTCTCTCAGCTGCTTCTCTACACCGGAAATACCTATTACTATGTCCTCCATTTCGGAATTAGTACGTTGATCAAATGATGGTACATTTCTGCGATCCTCGTGCGTGAAAGATTTCTTTAAGGTTAAATTTAGAACTTCAGCTTTCCGTTTACTTTCTTCTATTACTGCCCCGGAATGATCAACGAGTGACTGGACAGTGGACTTTGACCGGCTTATCGATTTTACATAGGACCAGAATTTTTTCTGGTTCTCGGAAAGATCTTTTGCTAAGGTGTGGCTGTGGTAACTATTGTATGCTTCCCGCATCGATCTTTTTATAGACGTACGAATGCCTGTCATCATTTGCGTGTTCTTTTTTGAATCGAGAGTGCAACAGTCTTTGCTTTCTCAGTAGCTTTCTAACATTATTATTATTATACCATGGTGGATCTTTTCCACCCTTAATCGTCTTTACTGGCACATATTTCTCTAACCCTTTATTTACAATGCACTTAAATTTAGTCCACAAGTCCTCTACATCCATAGTCCCGGAATTAAACGATGCCCATTCATTTTCTAAGTGCGATCCGAACATTCTTTCCAACAAAAACACGCTCCTAACCTTGTTGATTGGTTTATGAACTTTGATCACCATCGACGCTATGACGATATCATGATCACTAAGTCCTGTCTCTACACAGACATCGTTAATAAGGTGAGGCCTGTTCGTGGCTATAAGGTCTAAAATATTTCCATTGCGCCTGGGTTGCCGGTTTAACTGCTCAAGACAGACTTCTCACATAGAGTGAGAAATCGATGTTACAAGGAGAAGACCTGTCAATTAAAATGCCGTTCACTTGACGATGATAATTTCGCCGAAAAAGCCAGCGTAATAAATAATTTATTTAAAGCAGCGTCCTTGGTATAAATCATCTTTCAACAACGTCGTCAAATGACATTTATGACGAAGCGAGCCCAGAAGCATACAAAATGTTAATTCAAAATAATTCTAATTTCATAATCCAGTACGAATTCTTCTTTGGACGAAGCCTGTTCTTTTTACAGGGTATCTGTATATTTCTTTATCATGAAACTTACTTATTTTTTTGCAACCGGACACTTTCAGTTAAGAGCGACTGCAGATACTGCTAAATGACATTGAATCATTTTGCAGAGTAGTCATTTAGTAGCGCAATATTGCACCTCGGTGCTCATTGAAGTTTATCATATCACAGCATTGCACATCGCTGGTACTTACCACGTTCCTCTTTGGAGTGAGTGTTTCTCGAACAGAGGGCATGCGTGTTTTTCTAGCAGAGCAGGGACAAATCTTAATCGTAGGAAGGAAAAAAAAAGTCTTGTCCAGGGTGTTGCAACAGTATACTTTGAGGACGAGCAGGGTAGGGAATGCCCATGTTTGTTAATCTGTATGATGACTTTATAATGTCGAAAGGAAATCTCCAGGCTGCCTAATCTTAATAGTGGAAATTTAAATTGACAGGAATGAAAACACGTTCTTCCGTTTCTGTCTCAATTACGTCACCCTGGTATATTCATCACCGGGCCGTAGAAGTGCGTGCTCAGGCCCACACCGTTGCTTCATCTTGCTTGTGATTAGTGTTTCTCGTTTCATTAAAAGAAAAAAAACTCCTAACCACATTTGAACGACGTCGCAATGGCTTAATCAGGCTGACGAAATCCAGACAGCAGCGAAAGAACGCGCCTCTGCTCCTATCGTATTGAGGTCTGTGACAATGTGATGCATGGAGGGTGTTTCGCCATTGATGTCGTCGTGACAGCGTGCTCGTACCACGACACCCTCCAATTGGCGTCGAGTGAGGGCAAAAATCTTTGCCTTTACACGTTGGGCTTCGATATGACGTTCTAGCGACGGCGGATGTTCCATAAGGTCCCGCAGGATCGTGTAATAAAATTCTGTGGTGTGTCGGTGCCACTGCATACGTTCCTTGCCATACCGGAGCAGAGCGCGGCGTAAGGCAGGCTTTACACAGTGTACCCACCATAGAAGAGTGGACGAGTATTGTGTGAGGTGTCTTTCGCAGGATTCCCACGTGTCCTTCACCCTGTCTCGACATTCCTATTCTTTTTACAGAGTATCTGTGTTGTTGTTATGGTCTTCAGTCCGGAGACTGGTTTGATGCAGCTCTCCACCCTACTCTATCCTGAGCAAGCCTTTTCATCTCCTCATAAGAACGACAACCCACATCTATTTGAATCTGCTACGCGTCTCTTGGTCTCCCTCTGCGATTTTTACCCCACACACTTCCCTCCAATGCTAAATTTACGATTCCCCGATGTCTAAGAATGTGTCCTACCAAGCGATCCCTTCTTTTAGTCAGGGTATGCCAAAAATTCCTTTTCTCACCAATTCTGTTCAGTACCTCTTCATTAGTTATGTGATCTACCCACCTAATCTTCAGCATTCTTCTGTAGCACCACATTTCAAAAGCCTCTATTCTCTTCCTGTCCGCACTGCTTATCGTCCATGTTTCACTCCCGTACAAGGCAACACTCCAGACAAATGCCTTCAGAAAAGATTTCCTTACACTTCAATTAATATTCGATGTCAGCAAATTTCTCTTTTTCAAAAATGCTTTTCTTCCCATTGCCATTCTGCATTTTATATCCTCTGCACTGCGACTATTGCATGTTATTTTACTACCCAAGTAACAAAACTCATCTACCAGCTTCATTGTTACGCTACCTAATCTAATTCCTTCAGCATCACCTGATTTTCTAAGACCGCATTCCATTATTTTTGTTTTGCTCTTGTTAATGTTCATTTTATACGCTCTCTTCAACACACTGTCCATTCCATTCAACTGCTCTTCCAGGTCGTTCGCTGTCTCTGACAGAATTACAATGTCATCAGCAAAACGCAATGTTTTTATTTCTTCCCCCTGAACTTTAATCCCTATTCCAAAATTTTCCTTGCTTTCCTTCACCGCCTGCTCAATGTACAAATTGAATAACATCGGAGAAAGGCTACAACCCTGTCTTACTCCCTTCCCAACTGATGCTTCCCTTTCATGACCTTCGAGTCTAATAACTGCGGTCTGGCTTTTGTACAAGTTGTAAATAACTCTCCTTTCCCTATATTTTACCCCTGCTGACTTCAGAATTTGAAAGAGTGTATTCCAGTCAACATTGTCAAAAGCTTTCTCCAAATCTACAAAAGCTAAAAATATTCATCACCTGGCCGTAGAAGTGCGTGTTCGAGCCCACACCGTTGCTTCATCTTGCTTGTGATTAGTGTTTCTCGTTTCATTAAAAGAAAAAAACAAAACAAACTCGTAACCACATTTCAACGACGTCGCAATAGCTTAATCAAGGTGACGCAATCGAGACAGCGTCTTAAGAACGCGCCTCTGCTCCTATCATATTGAGGTACTCAGTCCGTGCTTGATGTTACGTGGTAACGTTCTATCTATCGAGACTCCAAAAGATTTCGTGATCCGAGGCCGTTAGAGTATCACAACTAAGTAACTCCGCCGTGGATGGTAGCATTCACGCATAATTAACCCAGACGCATCAGCAGCGCACCCTAGAGAACAATCTACATCTACATGGGATACTCTGCAAATCACATTTAAGTGCCTGGCAGAGGGTTCATCGAACCACCATTATACCATTTATCTCACATTCCATTCTCGAATAGCGCGCGGGAAGAAAGAACACCTGAATCTCTCCGTTCGAGCTCTGATTTCTCGTATTTTATTGTGATGATCATTTCTACCTATATAAGTGGGAATCAAGAATATATTTTCGCATTCGGAGTAGAATGTTGCCGCAGAGTATCTGTATATTTCTTTATAATGAAACTTACTTATTTTTTGCAACCGGACACTTTCAGTAAAGAGCGACTGAAGATACTGCTAAATGACATTGAATCATTTTGCAGAGTAGTCATTTAGTAGCGCAATATTGCACTGCAGTGCTCATTAAAGTGTATCCTTTCAAAGCATAGCATTGCACATCGCTGGTATTTACCACATTCCTCTTTGGAGTGAGTTTTCTCGAAGAACAGAGGGCATGCGTGTTTTTCTAGCAGAGCAGAGACAAATCTTAATCGTAGGAAGAGAAAAAACAGTCTTGTCCAGGGTGTTGCAACAGTATACTTTGAGGGCCAGCAGGTTAGAGAATCCCCATGTTTGTTAATCTGTATGATGACTTTATAATGTCGAAAGGAAATCTCCAGACTGCCTAATCTCAATAGTGGAAGTTTTAAATTAACAGGAATGAAAACAGGTTCTTCCGTTTCTGTCTCAATTATGTCACCCTCGTATATTCATCACCTGGCCGTAGAAGTGCGTATTCGAGGCCACACCGTTGCTTCATCTTGCTTGTGATTAGTGTTTCTCGTTTCATTAAAAGAAAAAAACAAAACAAACTCGTAACCACATTTCAACGACGTCGCAATAGCTTAATCAAGGTGACGCAATCGAGACAGCGTCTTAAGAACGCGCCTCTGCTCCTATCATATTGAGGTACTCAGTCCGTGCTTGATGTTACGTGGTAACGTTCTATCTATCGAGACTCCAAAAGATTTCGTGATCCGAGGCCGTTAGAGTATCACAACTAAGTAACTCCGCCGTGGATGGTAGCATTCACGCATAATTAACCCAGACGCATCAGCAGCGCACCCTAGAGAACAATCTACATCTACATGGGATACTCTGCAAATCACATTTAAGTGCCTGGCAGAGGGTTCATCGAACCACCATTATACCATTTATCTCACATTTCATTCTCGAATAGCGCGCGGGAAGAAAGAACACCTGAATCTCTCCGTTCGAGCTCTGATTTCTCGTATTTTACTGTGATGATCATTTCTACCTATATAAGTGGGAATCAACAATATATTTTCGCATTCGGAGTAAAATGTTGCCGCAGCGATATGCGCCGTTGTTGTAATGACTCCCATCCCAGATCCTGTATCATTTCCGTAACTCTGTCTCCCCTGTATCGTGACAATACGAAACGAGCCACCCTTCCTCGGACTCTTTCGATGTCCTCCGTCAAACCCACCTGATTTGGATCCCACACTGGGCAGGAATACTCCAAAAATAGACGGACGAGCGTAGTATGCAGTTTCTTTAGTAGTTCTGTTGCATGTTTTAAGGATTCTGCCAATAAAACACAGTCTCCAGTTCGCCTTTCACCACGACATAAGCTACGTGTTCTTTCCGGTTTAAGTCTGAAATAATAGTAATTCCTATGTATTTTGTGGAGTTTACGACCTACACTTTTGATTGATTTATCTTGTAAACAGAGTTTAACGGATTTGTTTTCGTACTCATGTGGACGACTTCACACTTCTCATTATTTAAATTGCCAATTTTTACACCATACTGATATCTTATTCAGATCGTTCTGCAGTTGGTGTTGATCTTCAGATGATTTTACTAGACGGTAAGTGACGGCGTCATCTGCAAACAATCTAAGAGAGCTACTTAGATTTTCCCCTAAATCGCTTATGTAAATAAGGAACAGCAGAGGACCAATAACAGTACCCTGTGGAACGCCCGATATCACCTCCGTTTTAGTCGATGCCTTACCATCGATTACTACGAACTGTGTCCTCCCTGACAGGAAATCCCCTATCCAATCGCAAATTTGGGGCGATATACCATAACCACGCAATTTGATTAAAAGCCGTTTGTGAGGTACGGTGTCAAAAGCCTTCTGGAAATCGAGAAATACGGAATCGATTTGCGAACCCTTGTCGATAGCACCCATCACTTCGTGTGAATAAAGAGCTAGATGTGTTTCGCATGATCGATATTTTCTAAATCCGTGTTGATGTTGGGTCAATAGATCGTTCTGTTCGAGATAATTCATAATATTTGAATACAGGATATGTTCCAAAACCCCGCTGCAAATTGACGTCAATGAAATAGGCCTGTAGTTTAGTGGGTTACTCCTACGGCCTTTCTTGAATATAGGTGTGACCTGTGCAACTTTCCAATGTTTTGGTACAGATCCTTCGATCCTTCTATGAGAGAGCGGTTGTATATGGCTGTCAAGTAAGGAGCTATTGCTTCAGCATAATCAGACAGAAATCTAATGGGTATACTATCCGGACCAGAAGACTTCTTCTAGTTAAGTGATTTTAGTTGCTGCACTACTCCGATGATATCTACTTCTCATTACGGCCTCTGTTCGTCATTCGAAATCTGGAATATTGGTTTCGTCTTCTTTGGCGAATAAGTTTCTGAAAGCTATGCTTAGTAACTCTGCTTTAGTAGCGCTGTCATCGGCAGAATCGCCATTACTATCACGCAGTGAGGGTATTGTTTGTGTTTTGCCCCTAGTATATTTAACACATTACCAAAGTCTCTTTGGGTTTTCAGTCAAATTTCAAGATAGAGTTTCGTTGTGATAAGTATTGTAGGAATCTCGCATTGAAGTCCTCGCTAAATTTCGAGCTTCTGGGGATTTTGTGTTCGTAAGTCAGACCCGAGAGGCAATACTCACTTTACGTCTTATCCTAGAAGATAGATTAAGGAAAGGTAAACCTACATTTTTAGCTTTTATAGATTTGGAGAAAGCTTTTGACAGTCTTGACTGGAATACACTCTTTCAAAATCTGAAGACTGCGGGGGTAAGATACAGGGAAAGGAGAGTTATTTACAACTTGTACAAAAGCCAGACCGCAGTTATTATTCTCGAAGGACATGAAAGGGAAGCATCAGTTGTGAAGGGTGTAAGACAGGGTTGTAGCCTTTCTCCGATGCTATTCAATTTTTACATCGAGCAGGCGGTGAAGGAAAGGAAGGAAAATTTGGAATAAGGATTAACGTTCAGGGGGAAGAAATAAAAACATTGCGTTTTGCTGATGACATTGTAATTCTGTCAGAGCCAGCAAAGGACTTGGAAGAGCAGTTGAATGGAATGGACAGTGTGTTGAAGAGAGCGTATGAAATGAACATTAACAAGAGCAAAACAAAACTAATGGAATGCGGTCTTAGAAAATCAGGTGATGCTGAAGGAATTAGATTAGGTAACGAAACAATTAAGGTGGTGGATGAGTTTTGTTACTTGGGTAGTAAAATAACATGCGATGGTCGCAGAATGGCAATGGGAAGAAAAGCATTTTCGAAAAAGAGAAATTTGCTAACATCGAATATTAATTTAAGTGTTTGTTGTTGTTGTGGTCTTCAGTTCGGAGACTGGTATGATGCAGCTCTCCACAATACCCTATCTTGTGCAAGCCTCTTCATCTCCACATAAGAACAGCAATCTACATCTGTCTGAATCTGCTTACTGTATCCATCTCTTGGTCTTCCTCTGTGGTTTTTACCCCACACACTTCCCTCCAACGCTAAATTCACTATTCCTTGATGTCTAAGAATGTGTCCTACCAATCTATCCCTTCTTTTAGTCAAGGTATGCCAGAAATTTCTTTTCTCCCCAATTCTGTTAAGTACCTCCTCATTAGTTACACGATCCACCCACCTAATCTTCAGCATTCTTCTGTAGCACCACATTTCAAAAGCCTCTATCTTCTTCCTGTCCGCACTGTTTAACGTCCATGTTTCGCTCCCATGTGAAGGCATTTGTGTGAAGTGTTGCCTTGCACGGGAGTGAAACATAGACGATAACCAGTGCGGACAGGAAGAGGATAGAGGCTTTTGAAATGTGGTGCTACAGAAGAATGCTGAAGATTAGGTGGGTAGATCGCATAACTAATGAAGAGAATTGGTGAGAAAAGGAATTTTTGGCGTACCCTGACCAAAAGAAGGGATCGCTTGGTAGGACATATTCTTAGACATCGAGGAATCGTAAATTTAGCATTGGAGGAAAGTGTGTGGGGTAAAAATCGCAGAGGGAAACCAAGAGACGCGTGTAGTAAGCAGATTCAAGTGGATGTGGGTTGCCGTTGTTATGAGTAGATGAAAAGGCTTGCTCAGGATAGAGTAGGGTGGAGAGCTGCACCAAACCAGTCTCCGGACTGAAGACCATAACAACAACAACAACAACACAACAACAAGTCAGACGTAGGAGGGTTCGACCGCGTTTCTGGAAGCATTGTTTCTGACGCTGCAGCGAGTTATTTGCCGGCCGACAGGAGGTCAGCCACCCGGGGCCTGAAAGCACTTTGTCGGGCCGGTCGCCGTGCACGGGCAGCTCGTCCGGCCACCTGCTGGCGTTATCCGGCGTGTCTCCGCGGCGCAATTAACGCCGGCTATTAGCGCTTAATTGGAGCCACTTGCCGGCTACTGTCTAATTGAACCTTCGGCGGCGCCGTAATGGAAGTATCACCGCCGCGGCCGCCTCGCTGCCCCCATTCCTGCCTCTAATGAGCCGCTGCTGACTCCGACATAACTCCGGGGCACCCACAGTCGATAGCGAGCGACTGCCGCTGCTCCCCGCGCTATCGGCTATTACCAGCCACCGTACTCTGCCGTTTAATCTCCCTCTCTAGAATGTACACAATTTGTACAAGAACTAAGACGAAATAACGAGACTGGAAGACCAGCAACGAATTGGTCGAATTAAATGGGAATGTAGTCCTGGGCTACCATTCCAATCATAAGAGGGGAGTTCCATAAGGAATGTAACACTTTTTTTTTCTCGGCCACTTCTGGTTGAAAAAACCTGGCATTTCTTGTGGAACTATTTCAAACAACCCCGCTTCGTCTCGAATAGTTTCATTGACTTCCGATTGATGACAGCGCTATACGGACCTGTTAAAATGGCGTGTGTAACGGACGTGCGTTTCAAACAATGGACATTGAGTTTCTTTTGGCGGAAAACCATGGCATCTAAGATACGGTAGAAATCTGGTAGTCCGGAATACGAGGCGCGTCCAGAAAGTAAGTTCCGTTTTAATTTATCTCCGCTACAGCGCTGCGACTGCAGTTCCGCACATTCGCTGTAGACGATGTGTATCAAGGAGGAGAACGTGCGCCATTTGAAGATCGCTGTCAGTTACGTACGCTTTGTTGTGCTTGTTTGAAATGTCGGCGTTGATTGAAAATCCCGCCGCCTGTGAAATTAGGTCGGTGATTCGATTTCTGAATGCGAGGAAAGTGAAACCAAGTAAAATTTATCGGCAAATTTGCGATGTTTACGGACCAAATGCGATGAGCGATTCGATGGTGAGAAGATGGGCCCGACAGTTCAATGGCGGGCGTAGTGATGTGCACGATGAAGAATGAAGTGAGCGTCCACCTTTGGTTACAGAAGAACTAGTTCACGCGATTGGTGACAAGATCCAGGACATCTCAAGTCTTTCCTTGGTGGTCATCACTTCAGCATTGACGACGAGCTGAAAGAAACTGTTTCCAACTGGTTGAAGACACAGGCGGCAGATTTCTATGAAGAAGGTAAACAAAACCTGGTGCCACGCTATGACAAATGCCTGCAAAATTTCGGCAGTTATGTGGAAAAGTAGTTTAAGAGTTGTAGAATTTTGTGCAATAAATATTTCTTCGTATCTGCGTACAATTTCATTTTATTACCAAACGGAACTTACTTTCTGGACGCGCCTCGTACAATAGTCCGAAACACCCGATGGTCCGGCAACGGGATCCAAGGGGACTTGTTTTTCTTTGATGCAGCCGCTACTGCTGCAGTTTCGCTGACGTCACCGCCGACTGTTCACATGAGGCGATCCGCTGCTTGGTCGGTCCCAACAATGTTCCACCAGCGGTCGTCAATGACGCAGACGCCATTTGGGATCCGAGGCATTCCGACCTTATCATATCTCGGCTGTTACTGTACTGTACAGAGGTTCATCTCGTTGTTTGGATTGCTAGTATTTTTCGAAATTTAACTGTGGTGACTGTCATATCATAGCGGTCTGTGGACGTTTTATTAACATTTAATCAGCTAGAATGTTCTCAAAACCCAAACCTTCTTCAAGCTTTAAATCAGGAGTGATGTGTTAGCACGTACTCTGACCATAAACCAGATACTGAAAATCAACAAACGCACGGAGAAAGGTGAGGACTTATTTTGATAACTGAATTTAATATTGGTTCGGCAACCATTTATGACATGAACAAATTTATGACATGGACAAATGAAATATGTTTCTCAATAGGTAACAACTGAAAAACTAGCTTCCAGATAAATTTAAAAATGAACGACTGTCATTGTCTTTGCTTTCCGCAACAACATGCTAATTGGCCGTTTAGAATTGTGGTGCAGACTTCACGAAGAGTGCTTCGGGAATGGTACAGCGAACGAAAGGTACACACTTGCTCGAGAAGCCTGTGGTGGAATAGGTTCACTAGCTGTCGATGCTAAGCAGTGTTCGACACTTGCTTGTCGCATTCTTGTTGGACGATCGACTTCACTGGGAAGCCATCGTCCGTACTTAAGGTTCAGCGCGCCAATTCTGGTGTGCCCGACAGATACACAGTGCATCAACTACTTTAGGCGAGAAATAATTCGCAGTCTCTGTTGCAATATTCTTTATTACATCCAATAACGCGTTTCGCGCTGTTAGCCAATCATCAGACTGGAAACAGACAAATGTTTTATTACAGTCCGTCTACCTGGAATAATGTGAGTAAAGTTTGAAAAGTCAGAACGTACTTGGGCGGAGATGGAGCCACATAACTATTTAAAGCTGGGGTGGAAGTAGGTTAACATTTTTGTTGTGTAATTGGGCCCCTGCAAAGAGGTAAACGTACAAAGCACGTAACGGCTATTTGAAGTAGAATAACTAGGGACTATAGGGCTACAGTGTGGAAATTAATAGAATGCTCTTCTCATGGTAAAGCTCACCATAGCAGCAGAGGAGTCGCTTTCGCGGCAGGGCCACGTTTACTACTGGTAGTATTGTTAATAACTGCGGAACATAAATGCGGCCGTTGAACAAAACGGTATGGGCAGAGTCACGCCTGCGAGAATGAGCGGCTTGCCAAGCGGCAGCTTAGTAACACAGAGGTGTTTGTGATGTGCGGGAAATGAATCTTGTGACATGATACATGGTGGTAGTGAAACAATTATAAGTGAATGAAAACGAAGTTATTAGAGGCCTGGGGATGGAGCGGAAGAAAGATGTTGTGAATTGTCGGAAGGGGGGGTCATTTTTGAAAAAGATGATAACATGTAGTCGTAAAAAGTTTAATTTTTTGCCATAAGTTGTTCGTTGAGACTGTATTCAGGGTACGGTTTCACAAACTGTGTGATTTCTAATTCTTCTAGAAGTGAGAGGGTGTTTTTTTAAATTTTTTATACGTTTACAAACTACTTAAGCTAAGTTAAACTAACGTAAGGACAACACACACACACACGCATACATACACACACACTGTTTTGTGGAAGGGGGTAAAGTGAAGAGTGAGGTAAGTGGTTTTTTTTTCCATTTCATCTATATTTCATCCATAGTTGTTTGACATGTGTAGTTCGTCATTTAACATGGTTTTCTTTCCTGCTTTGGATGTGATAATTTTCTTGTACTGTTAGAAGGTGCTTTCTATTGGTTATTCTAATTATTTTCATTTCTTCTCTGGAAATTAGTTTGTGGTTGAGCTCTCTTAGGCGTTCAGCAAATGTGAAGTGGTTTGTTGCATACTTTCAGGCTCTAATGTGGCCCTTATATCTGACATCAAACGTTCTGCTTGTTTACCCTATGTATCACCCATGATAAGTGTTACATTGTAATTGGTATATTACACTTTTTTGGTATATGTGTGTATATTTTGTCATTTGTGGTGTATTTTTTGAATAGAATAGTCTGTTGTGTATGCTATATTATGCTCTGTATTTTGAAAATATAGGTTATTTGAATACAATTCTCTGTTTGTGTATGGTATGTTATGCTGTGTATTTTGAAAAGATAGGTCCGTTGTACAGTGGTTGAGTGCCAGACTACGAATCCAAAGGTCGCGGGTTCGATCCCCGCCAGGTCCTAGGATTTTTATCTGTCACTTTCCACTTCTTTCAAGTCTGGCAGTATTGCTCATATGAAAAATACCGAGTAGCACCGTGGTTCGAAACGCACGTTAAACTGTAGGTCCCCCTATAACTGGCTGGGTAAGTCAGTTCGAAGGTCGGAGGAAGGCAACGGCATACCACCTCCAAACAGGACGATGCCTAGTAAAGCACTGTGGTGTTCAAACCAATCTTCGGATTGTTGACTGCTTTACCTTAGGTTATTTTATGTGTGAGTTTGTATGTAATTTTGTGCTTCTATTTTGTTATTCTGGATAGTTGTTATGGTATTTTGTTTTGGTCATCGTTTTTGATTCTTTTTTGTTACGTCTGATTTTGTGATTTTATTTTTATTTCATTTTGTTGTTTAGCTTTGTGACAATAAAATTCTTGTAATCATTCTATTGAGATATTTGATTTATTATGTAAAATTCTTTTTGTTAGTTTTCTTTGTTGAGTGGTATTGTGTTGAGCCTATGGAGTATGTGACGGAGTGCGGCCTGTTTCTGTGAGAGTGGTTGGTTGGAGGAATGGGAAACAATAATGTTACATGCTGTGGACTTACGACAAATTTCATAGCTCATACCCAGAATAACCACAGAGAAGGCAAAAGATGGTACACAGTGATATACTGACACAAACTCACACATAAAATAACCTACGTTTTCAAAAGACAGGACATAAACATAGCATTCGTAACACACAGTTCTATTCAAAAATACAAAACTGACAAAAGATTCAAATAGCTGGAGTATACCAATTACAATCCAACACTTGCCATGGGAGATATTCAGTGCAAACAAGCAGAACGTTTGATGTCAGATATAAGGAACACATTAGAGCCAGGAGATATGACACAAATGACTCCATATTTGCTGAACGCCTAAGAGAATCATTTGTGATACTCTTGGCCTTCATTTGAGTAGACCTCATACGTTTCTTCCATAATTAAAGCGGGGGTTTATTAGGTAGAACATATTAGAAAACACCTAGGTTTCTAACACCTATTAAATATGGAGGCTATTTGTATTAACCCAGGTCTATACTTTGTCTACGCTTAGGCGTTACAAAACCATTACACAAGGACCAGTGCCGATGCTCAAAGACTGTTGTTTGCTGCATCGAAGTTCATACAAAGACAGGAATACATAATTAGGCTACCCCATCCCAATTACACACTCCGAAATTTGCAAGGCTTTCTCCCCTAATGTTCATTATGTACAACGAAGAAGGAATGAAGGATATAAAGGAAAGGTTTCAGATAAAAAATCGGGATGAAATGAATAATATTAAAGGATTCACTTAAAGCGTCTCTGTCCTGGCGAAAAGCAAAGACTAATTACATAATCATACCAGATTTGTGAATTCTTGTCGTAGAGGATATAGTTCGTAGTAATTTATGGAAAGGAACGTTATGGTGTATTGTATGTAGATATGGACTAAAACAGTGGTGATATCTGGGCTTCCCCAGGGTAGTGTTACTAGTCCATTGCTGTTCCCATTTGCAACCTCGAAGTTCGGTGAAAATCCCTGTAACATCAATATAGATTAACTATGAACTAGTGTTACCTTACTGTCCCTCGACATATTCACCTCCCATAACTAAGCAACGCTCAGTTCTGCCATACTTGTCCTGGAAATTTTGAACGAAGTCTTCCTTGGTGTTTAAAGGCGTCGTCACGTTCCATTGGATGTCAGGAATATAGTCAGATCTGTTTCGTTTCCATGCGAATTTGAGTCGATGGATTACGAAGAAGTGTGGAGGATTGAGATTCTGCGAGTATGGTCGACGTTCATGTTATCGATGTTCATGTTACACGACAACACTCGCCCACACACACAGCCAATATCATAAACGGTTCCAGGCAAGAAAAGTGGGTGGTGCAACTTCAACATCCGCCATACTCGCCGGGTCACAACCCTCCAGACTTCTTCCTAATCTCTCGGCTCAAACTCGCTTTGAAAGGAAAGAGATTTAACGATATTCCTGTCATTCAACGAAACGAGACGAGGCTTCATTCCAAAGGAAGACTTCGTGCAAAGTTTCCAGGACCTGTCTCGCAGAGCTCAGTAGTGCGTAGTTATGGGAGGTGAGTATTTCGAAGGACAGTAACTGTAGTTAATAGTTCATCTACGTTAATGTTACAAGACTTTATTGTCAGAAGTTGTATATAAACTACACCTACCCCATAGCCCTGATTTAATATTAAATGATCAAACACAACTAAACAGTTCACCCCTATTGGATTTCACTTCATTCATCTCTGAGTTACATTACCTCCTACACTGTCAGTTCCAGTCAGTGACAATAGCACTCACTGTGATAATTATGTTTTATTATAATGACATAGTGCACCTATGCACTGTAAATTGTTATTTAACAACTGATTGACATTACAAGATTATGGCCTTGTAAAATATTTTATTTGACCAGATAATGCTGACATAGATCAGCGAAACCGGTCGTCGTAAATAAAAATTGATGATCAGCGATCTTGGCTTTTTTATATCTTTTTACAATATTATTACTGTTTAGTTTTTAAGTTGATATCTTTAATAACACAATGTCAAAGAAGTGTTTTACTATGTATGTCGATCTAATTGTAGACATTTGTCATCTCTCCCATACTGTATAAAAACATTGTAACCACTTTCACACAGCAGTCAATACTCTGAAGATGGCCTAAAAAGCCGAAAACCGGTTAAGTAAACAAAAATAAACTTGTAGAACACACACAAAATGGTGGTTTTTTAATTTATTAGGGAGAAAATAAGAACAATCCTGTCAGGTTTTTTTCAGGTTAGCCTGCATTTATCGTCTAGTAAACTTGCATGTAAGTCAAAACGAACTGCAGACCCTTCTAAATATCTAAAAATTACCGTTACATACAACTTAATTTGGAAAACAAAATGCGTAGATGATATGCGGATAGCGATCGAAAGATGCGTTTCATTAGCAGAACACTTAAAAGATGCATCACATCTTCAGAACAGAGAATAACGAGAAACTAAACATGAAAATTAGTCACTACTGTATAGAAGAAGGTAAAGAATATGAATTAGTTTTATTTATATATATTTTTGTTTATTTTCATCAAGTCACTTGCAAAAACTAGCAATGTCTTGGCATGCAAAAAGGATATTCCATGCCTTTCATTTCAAAGTTTATATGACTCAGATTGCAGATTTAGATGTTTCGTATGCAAAATAGTGGTGATAGTCACGAGTCGGTTGCAGCTGTGTGAGTGATGGCAGAAACACGAAGCGGAGTGCATTAAGCATTACGTGCATGGTGCAGCCCGGTGCTTTTGATGCATCTTCTAAGATAACTGCTCCGGCGAGTCACGTATCTGATAGGTGTTGTTGCAAAGTCACGCAGGGGTTTCGCAGAGCTCGTACATGTTATATGCAATGGAGAAATACAGCAAAGGGTCTGCGATACATCTGGCGGTTTTATGTGCCACTGCAATCCAAAACTTAATTATTTACGCCACGAGGGGATGGCCGCACGGTCTGAGACACCGTGTTACGGATTTCGCGGCCGCTCTCGCCGGAGGTTCGAGTCCTGTCTCTGGCATAGGTGCGTGTTTTGTCCTTGGCATAAGTTAAAGTAGTTTGTAAGTCTATGGACTGATAAACAGTGCAGTTTGAAGCAATAGATTAAAAAATAAAGAGAAAAAAGGTACACGCGAAAGATCACTTGGTGATTCACGAAAATAAAAATTTTAGTGCATATTCTCAGTTCGACTATAGTAAATTTCCTTGAAACGGAAAAGCTTCTTCCATGAATCAGCACGAGTTTAGGAAACATCGTTCATGTGAAACTCAGCTTGCCCTTTTCTCACATGACATCTTGCGAGCCATGGATGTAGGGCAACAGGCGGATTGTGTTTTTCTCGACTTCAGAAAAGCGTTCGACGCGATGCCACACTGCAGACTGCTAACGAAGATACGAGCTTATGGAATAGATTCACAGATTTGTGACTGGCTGGAAGACTTCCTAAGTACTAAAACGCAGTACGTTGTTCTCGACGGCGAGTGTTCATCAGAGACGAGTGTATCGCCAGGCGTGCCCCAGGGGAGTATGATAGGACCGCTATTATTTTCTATCTATATAAATGATCTGATGGACAGAGTAAGTTGTAATTTGCGGCTGTTTGCTGATGATGTGATGTATGGGAGGCTGTCGTCATTAATTGACTGTAATAGCATACAGGTTGACTTAGAGATAATTTCTATTTGGTGTGAAGAATACTAGCTAGCTCTAAATGTAATGTGATGCGCATGAGTAGGAAAAACAATCCCATAATGTTCGAATACTGCATTAATAGTGACCATCTTGATGCAGTCGCGTCTTTTAAGTATCTAGGCGTAACATTGCAGAGCGATATGAAATGGAACGAACATGTAAGGACAGTTGTGAGTAAGGCGGACAGCCGACTTCGGTTTATTGGGAGAATCTTCGGAAGATGTACTTCATCTGTAAAGGAGACCGCATATAAAACGCTTGTACGACCACGTCTTGAGTATTGCTCAAGTGTTTGGGACCTGCAGCAGATCAGTTTATAGGAAATCATAGAAGCAGTTCAGACGCGAGCAGCTAGGTTTGTTACTGGTAGGTTCGACCAGTGCGCGAGTGTCACGGAAATGCTCCGGCAACTCAACTGGGGATCGCTGGAGGAAAGACGACGTTCTTTTCGAGAAATTATGCTGAGGAAATTTAGAGGGCAGGAATTTGAAGCTGACTGCAGAACGATCTTCCTGCCGCCTACTACCATTTCGCGAAAAGATCACAAAGACGACATAAGAGAAATTAGGACTCGTACAGAGGCATATAGACATTCTTTTTTTCCTCGTTCTATTTGGGAGTGGAATAGGAAAGGAAATGCCTAGTACTGTTACAGTGTACCCTCCGCCACGCACCTTACGGTGGATTGTGGAGTATGTATGTAGATGTAGATGAAACAAATTCCGAAAATAGATTTCGCCGTAACAAATAACACCATTCATGTAATGATTTTCAACTGAAATCGTGCATCATGTCAGTGACACTCTCTTCCCTGTATCACGATAATGCAAAACGAATTGCCCTTCTCTTAACATTCTCTACATTCTCCGTCAGATCTACTTCGTGGGGATCCTCAGTGCGCCGAAAAACTCAAAAATAGGGCGCGCAAGTGTAGTGTAGGCTGTTTCTTTAATACAACTGTTGCAACTTCTTTCTGCCAGTGAAATCAATACTTTGATTCAGCTACGCTACCATGTTTTCTATGTCTTCTTTCCATTTAAAGTTGTCCTGTAATTGTAGTTCCGAGGTATTAGTTGAATATACGGCCTGTAGATTTCATTGATTTTTAAATTTCGGATTTCTGTTACATAAGTTAGCTGCTTTTGGATAAGAATCTGCCTCGACCAAAACACTGTGTTTTTTTAAATTTTTTTTATGCCCATACATGTTTCACTACAGATGTAGCATCTTCGATGGGTCCTGTTTATTGCTTTAAAGTGAACAACCGGAAATATTTTAATTTTTTACAGTTATTACAAGTTCATCTTGTTAATTATAATTATGTACAAGGATTTCATATATGTATATATACCTTCTTTTACGTGTTGGATTGGTTGGTTTTCCTACGTCATCCCTGTAGGTCTTTGCATACAGTTTGTTATCTTCAACCATATGGCACTTAAATACAAAATATTTGATCTGCTTTCTTGTGTTGTTTTAAGGCTAGGTCTACGAATTAATTTTATTTGAATGATATCTCTCTCTCTCTCTCTCTCTCTCTCTCTGTGTGTGTGTGTGTGTGTGTGTGTGTGTTTATTGCTCACTGATGAAGTATATTCAGTTTAACATTTGTTGGTAGAGAGTAGAGAAACAGAATAGGAGAACTCTAGTGTTCACTGTTACTGTTTGTGTACTGTGAGAAACAAGATGGCGGACGGAGTAGACAGCTGGCTGTGTTTTGAGTGAGAAGTTTTAATCTTGAGAAGATGGTGGGCGGAGATGACAGTTGACCTGGCTAAAACAACAAATCAAACACCTACATACAAAGTAGCAAGAACTCAACATTGAACTGTTCAAAATTCATTTAGAACTAGAAAATGAAATTCAAATCTCTGAAATATTTAATGACATCATGAACACTGTCAATGAAAACAAAGGAACACTAATGAAAACTAAATTGTAAAAACAGCAACAAAAATTAAACACTCTTTTGGAACAAGACAATACCATTAAATACCAAAACAGTAATCAAACAAACCATACATTTTACAAACGACTAATTAATCTTAACGACATACAATTTTCTCGGCAAGAAGTTAATTTTCTGGAGAAAGGACCAAAGAATAATATTAACACACACATTACACAAAAAACAATAGAGAACTTAATCACAGAAAGTGAATACATAATTAAACAACGTGAAAGAAACAGTAACTTCAATGCAGCTCTTACAAGAGAATTGATTGCAGAAGAAATAAAAGAAGAATACAGAAACAACATACAAACAGGAACAAAAACAG
Source organism: Locusta migratoria (assembly GCA_026315105.1). Classification (NCBI taxonomy): domain Eukaryota; kingdom Metazoa; phylum Arthropoda; class Insecta; order Orthoptera; family Acrididae; genus Locusta; species Locusta migratoria. The sequence goes on along the minus strand of CM048745.1, from coordinate 838,859,646 downwards.
GTGAAGAAAAACCATCCATGAAAATCAAGAAAAAACTTACAAACAACGATGCTGTCTAATGAATTCAAACAAGGGTAATACAATGATAATAATAAAAAAGGAAAAATGTAAAAATAAAACCCTGAAATTTCTGAAAGACAACAATATAACACAATTAACCAGTGACCCAAAACAACAATACTAGAAAAGTACACAAACACTCTAAAAACCATCCAACACATTTTCACTATAATAAATAAATAAATAAATAAATAAAAGTGAAATGGTTAAAACAAAAAAATTCTAAGGCACCTACATTAAACAGCTTATTAAAAGGCCACAAAGAAAATTTGTCAGTTCGCCCAGATATTAATTTCAGAACTGCACCAATATCCTACCTGGCCAGAGAAATGCAGACTTGCCTTCAGAAACATTATACATACACACATACACATGGTATAAAATTAATGTTTAATGCCAAATGAACTTGGAAATAACAGAAAATATACATTGGTTACTATAAAACATCTTATCTTGAATTAGTACACTTCAAGAAAGAACTGTATCATCATCTTCCAGATCGAGCAAAGGTGCACCATTCATGAACGTACCTTGGCACGTATCACAAACCACTGAACATATGATTCCTGCTTTTCGGCATCCACATCAACCCCCACAACCAGTAGAACATCGGCAAAGATGTTCAGTGTAGCTTAAGGTGCTACTCGATCTTGGTTGTCAGTGGGTGGTGCAATCCATCTTCCCCTTGGATTCAGTCGACAGTAGGGGGTTATTGAGCCACTGTTGCATCTGTAAGTAAGCAACCAAACACCTATAAGTAACAAGAAATTGTACAGTAAAAGTAATTATATAAAAATTAATTTACCTGTAAGTAAACTCTAAAAGAGTGCTGGTGTGCAGCTCCGGTGTTCGATGGAAGTGAGGAGAGGTCTGGATTTGGCTTCATTGGTCCTTTCAAGAATGCATGATATCGAAAATCATTTAGATCTTGCTGAAATTCATTCGCTTGATACATTTCTAGAAATATCTTCTCACCAGCCTATGCTATCTTCTCCGCTGGTGTCGATAGCTTGGTGAAGATGTCAGATATTGTCTTCATTTTCTTTGGGTTCTTACTGAACAGCTTAACCATTCCTCCTTTGCTTTAGTTGTAAATGGCTGAATAGTGTCACACCCAATAAAGGTATGGAGGAGGAAGATGGTTTGAGAAAAGAAAGTTGCTGAAGTTTATTTGATGAAAACAATTTGCATCAAGCATTGCTCTACCAGGCTTCATGAAGTGTATGTTAGTGCCTGGCCGTGAGAAAGCAGTAAGTAATACAATTAAGTCAACATCTTCCCCAATTATTGCAACAGTGAGGTGCTGGTCTACTTTATCTAATCTCACATCTCACTATTGTAGCGTCAGCATCGCCTGTTGTAACTAATATTTCTATTCCCTAAGCTGTCATTTTGTTACTAAGGAGTGCTATAAGCCTGGTGTTGTTCTTTTCGTTTGCGAGAAAATGCTCCTGTTGAAAAGTGACAGTCGTGCTTTCATTACGATTGATGTCAACTGAAGTGCTTGACTTCATTCCAGTGTCATGCTTTTTTTACCACCCCCATCCCCTCCCCCCCCCCCCCAACGACCCGTTACCCACTGCCACATGGCACATCCTCAGAACAAAATTTATCCCTCAGTACTGTTCTACTGTACTTAAATTAGGTATAGGCTTTTAATATTTGGTCTTAATCCACTCCCTGTGACTTTTTTTTATGGGGCACAGTGAAAGACATGGTCTACCCGAAGCATCCCGCCACGCTGGACGAGCTTGAATGGGCGAAATGCTTGTTACGCTTATGGGATTTAACTATGGGGTCATCAGTCCCTAAACATACAAACTACTTATCTACTACCTTATACCACAGTCTAATAAATACAGTCGCGACACTCACTGCTGTGAAAGCTGTTACCGTCGGACACTTGGAGCGACACTAGCGCTCCAAGCGGTCGTAAAGCCGGCTGTCCCTTAACGCCGTATACGACACATTGATAATGCCAGCTTGTAATTATATTTCTGTGTGATTTGCTAAATATTGGATATATTCTTGCATTCCAAGCTTTATTTAAGTATCTTGACACATGGCTGAGTGTAAAAGAAACGTAAACCGAGCAAAAACTCTGATCGGACATAAACTGCAATTGTGCAATATGTTACCAAATAATTCTTTAGAAATTACTTGCAGCTTACCTTGCTGGTAGTGATAGATAAACATAGTATTTTGTGCAGACAAGCCTATAATAGAACTTCTAAGGGACAGTTAAATATCAACAGCCGGCCGCGGTGGCCGAGGAGACTGAGGCGCTTCAGTCACGGTCTACAAGGCCACTACGGTCGGGGGTTCGAATCCCCCCTCGGGCATGGATATTTGTGCCGTCCTAGTTCGTAAGTAGTTCATAAGTAGTTTGTAAGTTTAGGGACTGATGACCCCGTAGTTAAGTCCCCTAAGCTTAACAAACATTTGAACATTTTTTTTTTTTAAATATCAACAAATGTAAATTTAGTAAAAACTCGTGAATAAACTGACGCTAACTGCGACATATTTATGACGAAATTATTCAGACATGGCACCTTTGCTGGTAAAAACAGCATTTCGCACATGAGAAGCATGTAATTGGCCTTCCTGGTGTTAAAAGGTGCGAAAGTTATGAGAACACCCACTGGCTATGAAACTTTCATCTAATATAATTTTACTAGGAGGTTATTTCAATTATATGTTATTTTAAGATAATATTATGTCAATTACACGACAGTCTAAATCTCATATTATGTGAATGGTCCTAAGTCATTATCACAGTCTGTCATTATATGGTTCGTAGATGAGGGAGGAGTGGGAGGGGGCGGGGCGACAAAATAAGACGCCTCAGTGGTTTCAGATAAATAGGTTTATATGTTAGACTGTGGTTTCAATTAGATAAAACAGAAAACATTAACCCTTTCAAACATTAATAACGGTAACAATGAACACTTCTTTTCCATACATTTCTTATACATTTGCCTCAATAATGAATTACTTTCGAATGCCCAGACAAAAATGTTTCTAGCTGTGATGTCGCAGCAACCACAGTCGTAATATTTGTTTCAGGACATAATCTCTTCCGCCTTTATATTATCACGTCTTTGTGGTAGTTTTCTCTTCATTCCCAGTTTAGGTGGTTTGTTTGGAACATCGAACAATGTAGGCACAGCATTCCACACCAGCTTCTTTCGTTCATCATTTATGAACTGGTTTGTATCGAAGTGTAGCGAGCAGAACTTCACATTATCACGTAAATACACGGCAGCGTTATCCAAAAGATCTTGTCGTCTGCTATTTATAAGCCATTTCCTCATCCTAAAAAGAAATAATCTTCGCCGGCCGCGGTGACCGAGGGGACTGAGGCGCTCCAGTCACGGCCTGCACGGCCATTACGGTCGGAGTTTCGAATCGCCCCTCGGGCATGGATATTTGTGCCGTCTTTAGTCTTAGCTAGTCCATAAGTCGTTTGTAAGCTTAGAGACTGATGACCCCGTAGTTAAGTCCCATAAAAAAAATAAAAAAAAATACTTCAATATGTGTCTGTTGCTCACAAGATAATTGTAAATAAGCATTACCGAAACTTGATGTCACATACCTCTCAGGCTCTGGAGGAAACCTAAAGAATGATAAATGTGACGTATTCTAGTTGTTGTTGTTGCTGCAATTTAATGCACTACACACGCGTCCCTTCGTAAAAACCATTTTGTACACCAAAACACACAACAACCACACGTCTCGTATACCATATAGAGCAACCTGGCTTTACGTCCGCAAGGAGCGCTGCAGTCGCCTAGTATAACAAAAATCAGCGGTAGTGTCGCGACTGTATATATTAGACTGTGCTTATACTAAGGACGGCACAATTGAATGGGCGATCTCTGTGGGATGTGAATCCATTTCGGTTGAGACCTACGAAATCTGATGGCGAATTTCAGTCTTCGTTTGCGCCACCTCTGTAGTACCAATTGTGAACATTTAGATAATATTGTAATGTGATTGTTTGCAAAGAGTGTTTTCATACGATTATTTCATTTACGTATGCTGATATGACCTGTACAGCGTACAGCGCCATCTGTTAGCAACTTTTTTAACTACTATTTCAAACTGATGTATAAACGTCTTACAGGTTTCACAATAAACATACCATTTACTGCATTCTTCTAATGATCTTTGTTTTCGAGATATTTAATTTTGAAATCAAGGAGTCCTTTTCTGGACACCCTGTAGAAGCTGCTTGATTATTTTACGAGCTGATTATATACTCTCCATTTCCACAACATTGCTCCTCTCCCACTTTCAAATTAATGCGAGCCTACTCATTTTATTTCTTGTGCAATTGTTTTCGTAGCATGATTGGTTAACTTAAAAAATAAGTCATAGATTAATAAATTCAATAGGCTTTATTTTTTATTATTTGTTTTTTAATTAGTCCTCCCCCCAGATGCAAATTCTGGCTGCGCCACTGATTGCACCGGACTCTAATAAGCGTTTTTATTTTTATTTTTTATTTTTTCCCCCCTGATAGTTCCACAGTGATTGGTGCACTGTATGTTGGGACAAGCTTTCTGACGAAGCTCGTTAATTGAGGCTGAGAATACCTTCAGTGAGATGGAGTGCCCTGGCAGCCTCTAGCCCACGTTTCCCCCTGAGCCGCCATCGGAATGCGTAGCGCAGTGGCCACTCCTCCTAATGACAGGTGGGTGGCGATAGCAGCGGCCGTCATTAGCTAACTAGCGCGCTGACACGCCGACAGCCGCTGACACCGCCCACCGCGTCAAACCAGTCACCTCCTGACACCGTGGGTCGGGACGACCCTGTCTGCTGACCCGTAGCCGGGGCGCGCTCGCCGTCGATAGAAGGGCGCTTCTGGACTGCAGTGCATTAATCAACACACAACTCCTTTTCTTTCTGTGGCTAGTCGAGTCATTCATCTACGGTTGGTAGTGAGCTGGTCCATAATCTGCCTTGTGAGACTGCCAGCTTTCAGTGACGTCGACTCCGTGGGTGCTCCGGGGCTCGTGCACCGCCCAAGAATTTTTAGGGGTTGCTGAGCACCCACATAAAATTGAGGTGGAAAATAATTTTTTTTAAAAATCGGGAAAAATCAAAACCTACCTTATGGCTCAAAAGGCAATGCAAAACGTGAGCATAGAGAGATACGATATTTCATACGTGAAAGAAATGGTTGTACGCGGGTCCCGAAGCGAGTAGTAATGAGAGTCCGTGTTGTGGTGTCGCACAAGTCTAAAGTGCGCGCCACCTACTTTCGCCGCGCGCCGCCATGCACGCACGGCGCGGCGTTCTAACGACGTCAGCCACGAGCGCCCTCTGCTGCGATCCCGCTCGTGACCACCACTGAACGACATCGTTCACTTGGGACTGAGGTAGGAACCAGCGAACACTTCGGAATCAGATAGGCACCAGTAGAGACTTGGCTATCGGACAGGCACTAGACAGGCCTCTAGCTCAACTATGTATCAGCATTCTGCAGTACTGAGCTATGTAAAAGTTAAGTATTACTAAGTCTCTAAGAAATATATATCTCGTTCTAATTTACTCTAGTGTTTCTAGTTTCTGCTGTCCCACTGCCTGGTCACCTCCTACCTGCACAAGCATGCATCCTTTATTCCTGTGTCGGTCTTTCTACTCGGCCACCGACACCTGCGACGGAAACGGGACACAAAACGTGTTTTACGCATTATGCTAGCTTTATTCATCCTGAAGCACGTCGGTCCTTTTGACCTTTCAGATGTACGTATTTATGAACATTCAATTGTGTTTTTTCGCCTAGTGTGTAAGATGTATGAGACAGGTGAAGTACCCTCAGACTTTAAGAAAAATGTTATAATCCCCATTCCAAAGAAAGCAGGCTCAGACAGGTGTGAAATCTACAGAACCATCAGTTTAATAAGTCATGGTTGCAAAATATTGACACGCATTATTTACAGAAGGATGGAAAAGCTAGTAGAAGCCGACCTTGGGGAAGATCAGTTTGGGTTCAGGAGAAATGTAGGAACACAGGAGGCAATACACACTTTACGACTTATCCTAGAAGACAGATTAAGAAAAGACAAACATACATATCTAGCTTTTGTAGATTTGGAGAAGGCTTTTGACCATGTTGATTAGAATAAACTCTTTCAAGTTATAAAGCAAGCAGGAATAAAATATAGGGAGCGTAAGGTTATTTACAACTTGTACAAAAACCAGACAGCGGTTCTCAGAGTTGATGGGCATGAAAGGGATGCAGTGGTTGCGAAGGGAGTGAGACAGGGTTGTAGCCTTTCTCCAATGTTATTCAATTTGTACAATGAGCAATCTATAAAGGAAAGCAAGGAGAAATTTGGAGAAGGAATTAAAGTTCAGGGTGAAGAATTAAAAACATTGGGTTTTGCCGACGACATAGTAATTCTGTCAGATACAGCACAGGACTTGGAAGAACAGTTGAACGGGATGGACAGTGTGCTAAAAAAAGCATATAAGATTAAGATTAACAAGACCAAAACTAGGGTAATGGAGGGCAGTCTAAGAAAATCAGGTGATGCTTGAAGGAATTAGATTAGGTAACGAAACAATAAAGGAGGTAGATGAGTTTTGTTACTTGGGCAGTGAAATAACAAATGATGGTCGCAGATTAGAGGATATAAAATGCATAATGGCAATGGGTAGAAAAGCGTTGTTTAAAAAGAGAATTTTTTTAACATCGAATATTGATTTAAGCCTAAGGAAGTCCTTTCTGAAGGCATTTTGTGTGGAGTATTGCCTTGTATGGGAGTGAAACATGGACGATAAACAGTGTGGACAGGAAGAGGATAGAGGCTTTTGAAATGTGGTGCTACAGACGAATGCTGAAGATTAGATGGGTGGATCGCGTAACTAACGAAGAGGTACTGAACAGAATTGGGGAGAAAAGGAATTTTTGGCATACCTTGACTAAAAGAAGGGATCGATTGGTAGGACACATTCTTAGACATCAAGGAATTGTGAATTTAACGTTGGAAGGAAGTGTGTGGGCTAAAAACCGCAGAGGAAGCCAAGAGATGGATACAGTAAGCAGATTCAGACAGATGTAGGTTGCCGTTCTTATGTGGAGTTAAAGAGGCTTGCGCAGGATAGGGTATTGTGGAGAGCTGCATCAAACCAGGACTGAAGACCACAACAACAACAACTTTCAGGAATTTAGCTCTGAGAAATCTGATGCTGATTCTATAGTTAATCGTTTTTCATTTATCTTTGTCACTTCCCTTGTTTTGTGGACATTCTTTCAGCAATCAGTCGTCAAAAATATATTTATTTATCCACAAATCGAGATTTCGACCACTGTGTGGTCATTATCAATGCTTAAAAACAATTAAAATACTTAAAACATCTCGACCTCCATGTTGGAGGTTGCGTTCGTTGTTATTAAAATTATAGATTCATTTGAAATTTGTAATGATTTTCTCTCAGGCTTAAAACAACCTTGGACTACATTAATACTGTCAGAGATGTCATAAAGCTACCTCGAAGTGATGAAAGTTTCGATGAAGTACACAGCTTTTGCTTGGAACTGACCAAAAAAATTTGATGTTGGACTTCAAAATCTCAAAATATTTCAAAGATTTCCTTAAATCTTGGCGACGGTGTTCTACCAAACGCTTTTGTCAGAAAGAATAGCTTCACACAAAGAGTGTTAAATTAGTGTACAGTGAAAAATTATTTCATTGGTCTGGTGTAAGTTTTCGGGTGTTACTTATATCGAAATATCCACTTCGGCCAATTAGATCGCTTAATTGTAGTCTCCTAATGCAGCCATGCTTTCCTTTTCTTCATCCTCCTTCTTCCTTCTATCTTTAAAAAACCAGACAACTGCCTATTTACTTTTATCAAGTATTGCTCATTCAAAAATGCATGAACGTGATTTTCAGGAGGGTTGGTTTCGCGAACATTTGCGCACCGTGATTTTCAAAAGTCGGCGCCTCTGCCAGCTTTCATAATTTCTCCCCCCCCCCCCCTCCCGTCGACATTCCGCAATCCGCCTTAAGTTGCATGGCAGAGTTTACCACATACCCCTTTCTGTTCCATTTCCAAACAGACAACGAGGGAAAAACGAATGCTACTATGTAAAAAAATAGACAATATCGCTAAATATCTTCTATTTTCGCGATCAGTTTCTGCAGATTAAACTGACATAAATGGATCTGTTATTTATAACATAGTGATGAAATGGTCAGGATTTTCCGCCGTATGCAAGACACTTAATATTAATTATTTTTCCCAAACATGTTTCAGCAAATTTTGTGCTATCATCAGTGGCTTGGTTTATTATTTGTTCTGTAAAATTATAGGTACTGCACAATTATCTTTTCAGATACATCTAAAATTATTTTGCAGGTTCATTAGTTATGAAATTTGCTTAGGTTTCAGACAAATATTACTATTTCAGTTTTGTGAAATTAGGCCTAGAAATACGAGTATCACATTTTTTTCATACCTCCATCAGCCTAAGTATAAAACCATTAAGTAGCCTACTTATTTGTTGTTGTGGTAATAGTTTTTACAAACTTGTCATCTGAAAACATAACAAACAGTTTCAATTTCTTGCTTTCTAATTTTCGGTTCGAGAAAACGCGTCATTTCTGTTAGTACTTACGATTCTTTCCCTTCTCTTTAGATTCTGGCTGTTCCTGTTTCTTTTGTAATGTGTTGAATATTTGTTTTCCACGTTTTTTTCGTGGTATACATTAGCCAGTAGTAGTATTCGGGCGTGTGCATACGGCTGAAAGTTCACCAAAGTTTCATTGCAATCGAATGAATGGTTTATGAACACATAGAGGACATACAGACAAACATTCATTTCATTTAGGAAAGCAAGGAAAAATTTTGAATAGGGACTAAAGTTCAGGGGGAAGAAATAAAAACATTGCGTTTTGTTGATGACATTGCAATTCTGTCAGAGACAGCAAAGGACCTGGAAGAGCAGTTAAATGGAATGGACAGTGTGTCGAAGAGAGAGTATAAAATGAACATTAACAAGAGCAAAACAAAAATAATGGAATGTGGTCTTAGAAAATCAGGTGATGCTGAAGGAATTAGATTAGGTAATGAAACAACGAAGGTGGTAGATGAGTTTTGTTACTTGGGTAGTAAAATGACATGCGATGGTCGCAGTACAGAGGATATAAAATGCAGAATGGCAATGGGAAGAAAAGCATTTTTGAAAAAGAGAAATTTGCTAACATCGCATATTAATTTAAGTGTAAGGAAGTCTTTTCTGAAGGCATTTGTGTGTAGTGTTGCCTTGTATGGGAGTGAAACATGGACGATAAGCAGTGAGCACAGGAAGAGGATAGAGGCTTTTGAAATGTGGTGCTACAGAAGAATGCTAAAGATTAGGTGGGTAGATCGCATAACGAATGAAGAGGTACTGAACAGAATTGGTGAGAAAAGGAATTTTTGACATACCCTGACTAAAGGGATCGCTTGGTAGGACACATTCTTAGACATCGAGGAATCGTAAATTTAGCATTGGAGAGAAGTGTGTGGTGTAAAAATCGCAGAGGGAGACCAAGAGACGCGTATAGTAAGCAGATTCAAGTGGATGTGGGTTGTCGTTCTTATGAGGAGATGAAAAGGCTTGCTCAGGATAGAGTAGGGAGGAGAGCTGCATCAAACCAGTCTCCGGACTGAAGACCATAATAATAATAATAATATAGATAAATATGTCGCAAAATTTCGCGTTTTGCGATGTGTATGTGTAATGGAAATCTCATACAAAATATTCAATCTCTGGTTATTCTTGCGGAATGATTTTAAGTGGTTTATGAAGACCGCAGTAATTCATACGATATTTTTCAGCCCAGATAGAGTACCAGCCGGCACCGAGGATTCAAGAGCGGCAGTCGTTTCGCGTCTCCCTAGACGGCCGCGGACGATATAAAAAGCACGGCCGTAAAAACGCCACGAGAGAAGGCGAAGTGTGCATTATGTCCCTGGGCCGAGGACGACTGGGGGCGGGCACAATACTTCACGGTAGATGACTACGAATCCGGTCAAACGGACGCAGCGGCCCCCTTAGAAGGGAAGCGAGGCGCATGCGCAGAAGTTCTGGAGATGCGCGCGCAGTCTCAGCAGAGGGAGCAATTAATAACGGCGGGAGCTCGCGAACAAGGCGACAAGCCGCCCTCAGGGGCCAAAGGGATACCCTCTGCCCTCTGCCCAACTCACAAGGGCCCTTCCTGCCTGCCGATCAAAGTGAAGGGCCTTGTGTAGGAGCAGAGGTGCGGGGTACCGTTAGCTAGTGCGCCTCTTGCCATCAGCTGTGGAGGAGAACGTGCTACTTATCGTTATCGCGAGCAGCATACCTGAGTATATTCAAAACTCATTCAGGGTGCTTACAAGGAATCGAGTTTTTGTATTTTGTATATTTATGGTATGTGAAGATGTATCTACATCTACATAGGTACTCTGCAAATCACATCATCTACATCTACATATATACTCTGCAAATAACATTCAAGTGCCTGGCAGAGGGTTCATTAACCACTTTCATTACTGTTCTCTACCGCTCCATTCTCTAATAGCGCGCGGGAAGAAAGAACACCTAAATCGTTCCGTTTTCGATCTGATTTCTCTTATGTTATATATACATGTGGCGTCTGTTCCGAAAGAACAGACGTCACTTCTGATCCTGCAGTTGTTATTATTTAATATTCACAGAATATATGACATCAACTGCGATTGGGCAAAGCTGAAAATGTGTACCCAGCCGGGATTCGATCCCGGGTCTCCTGCTTTCTAGGCAGTTGCGCTGACCCCTACACCACTGGGGACACAGTGATCACCGCAGCTGCAAGGACTACCAAAGCACGCCTCTCGTCAGATACAAATTCCCAGCCTTGCCCTGCACCTGCTCTGTTCTTTCGGAACAGACCCCACATGTATATATATAATATGCCGGTGACGGGCAATGATCCTATCGTTAGTGGGGAGGGGTGGGCAGGTTTGAAGGCCTTACTCTTACGGGAATTAGTTTCATAACTACGAGTTTGAGTACTGTGGACAGGCCGAAGTTGGGAATTTGTAACTGACGGGAGGCGTGCTTAGGTAGTCCTTGCAGGTGCGGTGATCACTGTGTCCCCAGTGGTGTAGGGGTCAGCGCAACTGCCTAGAAAGCAGGAGACCCGGGTGTGAATATTCTCTTATTTTATTGGGATGGTCATGTCTCCCTAAGTAGATGGGTGCTAGCAAAATATTTTCACATTCAGAAGTAAAAGTCGGTGATTGAAACTTCGCAAACAGATCACTCCGTAATGAATAACGTCTTTCTTTTAATGATTTCCACCCCAATTCGTGCAACATTTCCGTGACGCTCCCCCCCCCCCCTCCCGTAACGTGATAAAACAAAACGAACTGCCCTTCACTGAACCTTCTCAATGTCTTCCGTCAGTCCCACCTGGTGAGGGTCCCACAAGGGGCAACAGTACTCCAGGAGAGGACGCACAAGTGTGACGTAGGCAGTCTCTTTGGTGGAGCTGGTGCATCTTAGAAGCGTTCTGCCAATGAAATGTAACCTTTGGTTCGCCTTCCCCACAATATTTTCTATGTCTTCTCTCCAGGCAAAGTTGTTCGTAATTGTAACTCCTAGGTATTTGGTAGAATTTACGACCTTAAGGTTTGACTGATTTATCGCGTAATTGAAGTCCAGCGGATTTCTTTTAGTGGTCAGGTGTATTACTTCACACTTTTCTTTATTTAGTGTCAATTGCCAATTTTCGCACCATGTAGAAATTTTGTCTAAATCGTTTTGCAGTTGCTTTCGATCCTCTGTTGACTTCACTAACCGATAAACGACAGCATCATCCGCGAACAGTCTAATTGCGCTTTCTTTCTTCCGAGCAGGTGTTGGAGTAGTAGTTACTGTTCGTAGCCGCTATTAAAGTTCACTAACGTGACAATATTACAGGTAATTTCGTGGATCTGATAGATTTAGGTAACTTTATAGATAGAAGACGGAGGCGGAACCTGACTTTAAAGTTTAGCGGCAGTAGTAATTTGGAATGAAAGCAACACCCGAGCACAATATTACACAAAGAAACCAGCAGATTCTGCGATGACCTTTGTTACCATGATGATTATATTAAGTTATTTTCACCATACTTCATAAGAAAAACGATCTCACACACACTTACATTTAAGAATGAAGAAGATCCTTAATGAGGTAGCAAACAGGAGAAGACCTAGTTCACAACCGCGTTCTGGGCAGCTAGCAAAAAAAAAAAAAAAAAAAAAAAAAAAAAAAAAATATATATATATATATATATATATATAATAATAATAATAAAATAAAAAAAATAAAAAAAATAAAATAAAAAAATAAAAAAAATCATAAATATATGAAGAGCGTAATTATCTGCCAGAGAAAGCTGTGGTCAGCGATAAGCATCGTAAATAAATTATTTATCGAATGAAAATTTTTAATGTAATACTACAAAGATCAGAAAGAAAATAGCAATCAGGCAAAGCCATTCGATGTTATTCTCAAGAATTCGGGAAAAAATAGACTGAACATTTTTGAGACACTTCCATGTAACAGGAATAAAATTTCTGAATGTCACCAACGCTCGTCGATAGCGTTGTAGCTTGCAACTCAAGAAAATTATAGTATGGCTGGTTCGAATTCCGCATTTTGAGATTTTTTTCCTTCTATTTCACCTCATTTAAATTTAGATATTTGGTCACTACGTGTTCAAATGAAAAGGTACGAAACAACACTCAAGTCTTTAAGGAAAATGTAATAATCCCAATTCTAAAGAAAGTTGGAAAATTCCAGCACCATCAGTTTAATAAGTAATGGTTGCAAAATTCTACCACTAATCATTTACAGAAGGAAAGAAATGTTTCAAATGTTTGTATAGCTTATGGGACTTAACTACGGTGTCATCAGTCCATAAACATATAAACTACTTATGAACTAGCTAACACTAAGGACGGCACAAATATCAATGCCCGAGTGGGGATTCGAACCCCCGACCGTAGTGGCCGTGCAGACCGTGACTGCAGCGCCGCAGTCCCCTCGGCCACCACGGCCGGCACAGAAGGATGGAAAAGCTGGTAGAAGCTGACCTCGGGGAAGATCAGATTGGATTCAGGAGAAATGTAGGAACACGGGAAGTATTAGTCACTTGACGGCTTATGTTAGAAGATTAAGGAAAGGGAAACCTACATTTCTAGCTTTTGTAGATTTGGAGAAAGCTTTTGGCAATGTTGATTGAAATACACTCTTTCAAATTCTCAAATCATCAGGAGTAAAATATCCGTAATGGGAAGGTTATTTACAATTTGTACAAAAACCAGACAGCAGTTATCATAGTGGAAGGGTATGAAAGGGATTCTGTGGTTGGGAAGGGAGTAAGACAGGGTTGAAGCCTTTCTTCAATGCTATTCAGTTTTTACATTGAGCAAGCTGCAAAGTAAAGCTAGGAGAAATTTGGAGAAGGAATTAAAGTTCAGGGTAAAGAAATAAAAACGTTGCGTTTTAAAATTTTTGAATATCAGTCGTTACGACTGGGAACACACATCACAGTACAGGTTACTCTGTAACTTAATAAATTTGATCTGAAGATGGGCTGCTGTCTCGAAACTGATCATGTTCTAGAGAGTACAAGCGATCTGGGGACTGATATTCAAAAATTTTATTCATATTACGATCGCAGAAACTCCCTTGAGACCCATAAGTCTTGCTTTGATTAACATTGCGTTTTGCCGATGACATAGTAACTCTGTCAGAGACAGCAAAAAACCTAGAATAGCAGTTGAACGGAATGGACAGTGTGTTCAAAGGTGCGTATAAAATGGACATTAACAACAGCAAAACAAGGATATGGGGTGCAGTCTAAGAAAATCAGGTGATGCTGAAGGAATTATATTAGGTAACGAAACAATTAAGGTGGTAGATGAGTATTGTTACTTGGGCAGTAAAAGAACACACGATCGTCGCAGTACAGAGGATATATAATGCAGAATAGAAATGGGAAGAAAAGCGTTGTTGGAAAAGAAAAATTTGCTAACATCGAAGTTTTTTTCAGAAAGCATTTGTATGGAGTGTTGCCTTGTATGGGAGTGAAACATGTACGATAAACAGTGTGGACAGGAAGCGGATTGAGGCTTTTGAAGTTAGGTGCTACAGAAGAATGCTGAAGATTAGGTGGGTGGATCGCGTAACTAATGAGGAGGTACTGAACAGAATTGGGGAGAAAAAGAATTTCTGGCATACCTTGGCTAAAAGAAGGTATCGATTGGTAGGACATATTCTTAGACATCACGAAATCGTGAATTTAGCGTTTGAGGGAAGTGTGTGGGGTAAAAATCGCAGAGGGAGACCAAGAGATGAATACAGTAAGCAGATTCAAATGAATGTAGGTTGCAGGTCTTGCTCAGGATAGAGTAGGGTGGAGAGCTGCATCAAACCAGTCTCCGGATTCAAGACCACAACAACAACATTCAAGTCTGTGACTTTTCAAGCTTTCACGGCGGATCTGTTGTAAATACACTTCGCGGGTTTGCCGCAGGATGACATTGTGAATCTCCCACAATATTTCGCCGACACAACTGTTCGACATCTTCAGGTGGTGGTAGCTGTCAGTACTTCAAGGCGCGACTGATGGTAATTGCGCGGCAGCGGCGGTATTTATCAGGGCGTGTGCAGAGATTACGCATGCGCGAGAGACCGTTCAGTGTTGGTCGGCGGCGGCGCTTCTGGTGCCCCCTGCTGGGAGCCGAGGAGGTGTCTTCCGCGCGTGCGCTGTGGGCAATGATGTGCTGCCGGACGCTCCTGTGGTGGAAATTGGAACTAAGTATCTGCGTTGCGCTGCGTTCCTCCGTGTTTCCGATTTTCTTCTTTTTCCTGTTTTGCTTTGATTGCAGCCAATAGTGGATTCCAGGCTGCGCTCATCTGGAAACTTGCATCCCTGTTGATAAGATTATCCGCCGTACGGATGTGTATGGCCTCCTTAAAAATACTGTCCCAGAATGATGATACTGACGATAGAACTTCCGTTTTCTCGTAACACATCCGATGACCTGTGTTCAGGCAGTGCTCTGCTACCGCAAACGCGGCGTATATAAAATACCATGTCAGTGCAGAAAATCTTATATAGGGCAGACATGTCGAACTGTGCAAGAACGCTGTACTGAACACCAACGCCACACACGCCTAGGACAACCCAGTAAGTCAGCGGTAGCAGAGAACTTCCTGAACACAGGTCATCGGATGTGTTACGAGAAAACGGAAGTTCTGTCGTCAGTATCATCATTCTGGGACAGTATTTTTAAGGAGGCCATAAACATCCGTACGGCGGATAATGTTATCAACAGGGATGCAGGTTTCCAGATGAGCGCAGCCTGGAATCCACTATTGGCTGCAATCAAAGCAAAACAGGAAAAAGGAGAAAATCGGAAACCCGGAGGAACGCAGCGCAACGCAGATAGTTCCAATTTCCACCACAGGAGCGTCCGGCAGCACATCATTGCCCACAGCGCACGCGCGGAAGACACCTCCTCGGCTCCCAGCAGGGGGCACCAGAAGCGCCGCCGCCGACCAACACTGAACGGTCTCTCGCGCATGCGTAATCTCTGCACACGCCCTGATAAATACCGCCGCTGCCGCGCAATTACCATCAGTCGCGCCTTGAAGTACTGACAGCTACCACCACCTGAAGATGTCGAACAGTTGTGTCGGCGAAATATTGTGGGAGATTCACAATGTCATCCGGCGGCAAACCCGCGAAGTGTATTTACAACATTCAAGTCTGATTACAGCTATCCCACTGGTTAACGATCCGAAGGATTCCTTGTTGCCAGAAATTCTGTCATTGTGACAAGATGCAGTCTCTAATGTGTCCCTCGGGTTCGTCGTCCCTGTCGAAGCGCTTTCCTCTGAGATATTTTCTTAGCGGACCAAACAGATGGAAGTCACAGAGCGAAATGTCCGGGATATAGGGCGAATGCTCAAGCTGTTTCCACTTGAACTGGGCCAGTACACTTTGTGTGACCCTGGAGACGTGTGGACGCGCGTTATCATGGAGCAGAATCACTTCCTCCGTGAGCAGCCCAGGCTG
This sequence comes from Locusta migratoria, assembly GCA_026315105.1. Taxonomy (NCBI): domain Eukaryota; kingdom Metazoa; phylum Arthropoda; class Insecta; order Orthoptera; family Acrididae; genus Locusta; species Locusta migratoria. The sequence goes on along the minus strand of CM048745.1, from coordinate 838,843,489 downwards.
TTTGCTCTCGATGGACTTGCGTAGACCACGGAGTGTCTCACAGTAAACGTCACTGTTAATGGTTTTTAGTGCTCGAGTGATTGGAAGAGTATCGGACGTCGAAAAACAAGGTCAGCATCGCCTTGTCTGCCGAGGGCTCAGCTTTGAATTGTTTAGGGAGAGGTGACAACGCATGCTTCGAGTTCCTAGATGTAGAACTGCGGTATCTCAAAGTGGCATATTCAAATTTCAACCCGTTCGGGTGTTAAGAGGTTTCAGACCATTTCATTTTGAACATCCCTCGTATGTGGTAATTTACATATATTTAATCAAAATTTTTTGATGAAAAATGCTGTCTTTTTCAATCTTAGTTTTCAATATTGTATGAAAGGTTGTTAACAGTGATTGTTTCAATTCGAAAAGAAACAGCACAAATTACATTTTCACCAAGGTGGTTAAAATAAAGGGAGATGGCATTATCTATGCCGAGCATATACGTCAGTTGAAGCCTGTCCGCCATCTTGGTCAGTTGTGGACTGCTATTTCTCCGTTAAAACTATGCGTTAAGACGACCCTCCTACTGTTAATGAATTGAGATGACAGTCATTGCAAAATATGTACTGTCGAACTATAGACTTTCCTGAATAAATAGTAACAAATACTCATCATAATATATTTGAAAACTTATTTTTAACGGCTAATTTGTACTCTTTTAACACGGTGTACATCACGGCAAAACTGTCGAACGTTTTATTCCTATTTTAAGTGACATAAAACATTAGCTCTAAAAATACGAACAGTTCTCCAAAACTTAGCAAAATGGCGGAGCCAGGCTTTACTTTTTCAGTATAAGGGCATCTCCCTGCATTCTAACCTCCCTGATTTTCACAGTATGCGCTTTGAAACATTCCCGAATATTTCGATGTCTGTCTGACGTCGAATAGCAATTAATGACACGTATGACCGTGTGCACAGGATAAGGGTTATCGTTAAGTCTGTTTCAGGAATAGCTTTCACCAGTAACTAATTTGCTGCTGATAAACAGTAGTCTTAAGGGTTCATAACTTGTCAATAATGGCAACAGACACAACTTCGAACTGTAACTAATTTTTTTATATTTCTGAATAATCACAAATATGCGAGGCAATCAAGGCCTTCACCGCACATTCTAATAACGGTAATTTACAAAGGTCGCCAATATTAGTCTTCACACGCCATTTATTACATTTAACTCACTGTTGCACAACAGTCCCTGACTGCTGTGGGTTGTAGCCGGCGCGTTGATACAATTCGCGACGCGGAGATCTTCTTACACAGTTACGATCGCCACAAATGGCGAGAAAATGCACCCACGGCGCTGGGGATGAACTCAACCAGAAATACGCACAATATACGGACTTTCACCATCACTCTTATTACTCACTTACGCGGCTTACAATCTCGCCAACATTCCAGACTTGATCTGTGCCACTGCCAGATCCCCAACAATAGACTCACTGCACTCACTACGCCAATTATAGATATAACGCCTAATTCGACATGTGTAACGCAACTAGGGCAAGAATATATCCGTAAGAGGGGCTGACCCCTTACAACTTCACAATTAATTGACGATTCTTGCACTTCCTTCTTTTCATGCATTTCATTCCATTCCATGATGGTGGTGGTGGCGGCTGGTGCAGCAACAGTGTTGAATTATTAAATAATTCTCAGTCACTGTTGCAATTTTATTTTATTTTATTTTTATTCTCCAATAACGCGCTTCGTCAGACTGGAAAAAGACAAATGTTTTGTTACAGTCCTTGTACCTGGCGGGCAGCGAATCTAATGTGGCTAAGGTGAGTAATTTTTTAAAGTCAGACTTACTTGGGCGGAGACGGAGCCACAGATCTATCTATAGCTGAGCTGAGGCAGCTTAACAATTTGTGTTGTTATTGGGTCCCTGCAAAGATGTATACGTACAACCTCTGCTGCTATGGTGAGTTTTATCATATAAAAAGCATTCCATTAATTTCCATACCATACCCCTTTAGCCCCTAGTTATTCTAGTTCAAATAACCCGTACGTACTTTGTACGTTTACCTCTTTGCAGGGGCCCAATAACATCACAAATTGTTGAGCTACCTCCACCACAGCTATAGATAGTTCTGTGGCTACGTCTCCGCCCAAGTAAGTCTGACTTCAAAATTTACTCACCTTAGCCACATTAGATTCGCTACCCGCCAGGTACACGGACTGTAACCAAATATTTGTCTGTTTCCAGTCTGACGATGCGCTAACAGCGCGCAACGCGTTATTGGAGAATAAAAAAAATTGCAACATAGACTGAGAATTATTTAATTAACGCTTCTTTTCAGTTTTGCTAAAAAAATGTAATTTCTCATGTTTATCTAATTGAAACCACTTTACAAAATTAACAATCAGAAAGATTTTACAAAAAGACATAATAAAAATACGGTTAAGTATGTGTCAATTAGAATACACATTTATATTTAAATGTATTACTATTAAAACACAACGCCGAGGAAATAAAAGAATGGCGAGAGTCGAATTACCGACACAACGAATTTTTAATTATCTACCTACAACGCTACCAACGAGCCACGAGTTTTGTCATAAACTTTGTCGACTTTGGTTAAGGGCTGTCTAAAAAATTTCAAAGTCGGTTATGTCGAGATTTTTTAAAGTTGCATCGAATGGCTTTGGCTGGTTACTATTGGAGTTCTGAACTTCACGTACCTTAAACAGTTGAATAAACGGCGTCGCCCGGGTACTTATTTAGTCCAGTTACTTCATCTCTCCTTCCCTTTCCTCTCTCCGACCACCTTCTCTCTCCTTACCCTCTCTCTCTTCTTCCCACCCTCTCACTTCCTCTCCCTCTCAGTCTCTCTGTCCATCTTCTTAGCTCTCACCTCTTCCCATTCATCTCATCTCCACTTTCATCGCCGCGTCGGAGTGGCCGAGCGCATTGCTGCGCTATGCTCCGATGCGCGAGGCCGTTCCCTGTCGGGGGTTCGAATCCTCCCTCGGGCATGGATTTGAGAAAAGAAATATTCGCAGTTTCATTGCTTCTGTTAGTACGTTATACGTTGCACAAACGTTAGGCAGGTTTTTAAAAGAACTGCTAATCTTATTGGTTCGCACATGTACTATCTCGATTTCAAAAACCCACTGCTAGACTTCTGAAAATATGGCTACTATTAGTACCGCGTGGCAGCGCTAAAGATCGTGTCACCGTGCGTCTATGTATATTCAATCTCTTTGGTGGCTTACCTGCACTTCCATATATTTTGCAAACGATTTTATATTGGCCACCATGTTGAAAATAGTTAAAGCAATTTCCATCAGTTAGTACGTGTCAAATATTTGCTCATCAGACGACCAGTGACCCCTACAACTGGCATTTGTCAGTTTACTAATGATAATTGTAGCAGTGACGAGAAGATGACACCCTTGAGTGTCCAAACTGGTCGTCTTGCATAAAATAAAATAGAAAAAATTATAAAAAATGCGAACTTGGCTTTTTTCATTACATTACGTGACAGAGAATTACTTGACAACTTATTGTTTTAAAATCTACTTCAACATGCGATGTAACAGGCTGGTATCGGAGTAAATACGAACGTATTTTCTTTTGGTTTTATTGTAACACTTCATAATAGCCAGTTTGTAAAAATGCATCTTTGGCTGGTTCGCTTTAACATTCTAGTCATTTTCCAAGTAGTATACAAGACAGGACTGCAGCCATCAGCGCAGAATCTTTGATAGTGTGCGCGCGCCATGTCAAGAGCGCAAATGTTTTCCGCAAGTTCATGAAGAACGTCCAATTTTAACCAGTAACGTCTTCTATAGTTTTTATCTTTAGACTCACATGGACAGAGCAGAAAGTAAAATAAATAAATATAAAATAATAAACTGAATGTACAAATGACATCAATGTAAAAAAAAAAGAAAACAAGAAAAGGGTCATTTGGCTTTTAGTGGATGGAATATTACTTTCGGGGTTCGGCCTCGTACTGCAAGTCTTAATGAACTGACGATTCCTTGATGCCCTGATGTCTAATGCTAAATCTGACGCATAGAATTAAAATTCGTAATGCGGCCGGAAGTCTTACTAGGTAGACGTCTTACCGTTAGACCACCACACCACTAAGGATTAAGGCGCCTTGGAATAGTCTAAGTACGATTTCCTTCCATGTCACAAACTTTAATTCAGCTTCTGCGTTCCAAAGATAATTGCCACTACTGCCAAGGCTCTCCATGCAGCGGAATATCACCTTAGCAATGGACATATAGAAACAATCCTGTTAAGGTGGTATAAATATCAATTTAATACAACAATCCATGAGACGGATTTTTGTCTCGAATATGTCATAGAAAATAATGATAAATCTAAAGCATAGACTAAAGTTTGTGATGGGGCCGGGAATCGAACCCAGACCTTCATTCTTACTAGGCAGACGTCTTACCGTTAGACCACCACACCACAAACGATCACAAATTTTAATTCTATGCTTCACATTTATCATTATTGTCTATGACATATTCGAGACGAAAATCCGTCTCAGGGATTGTTTATTTGTATTGATAAAAATAAAAAGTTGTTGGATGTCCTGATGCATGCTTGGTTAATGCTGTTTTCAGAAGAGGAATAAGATCATTGACCTGATATCTAAAAAAGCATATTAGGTTTCCGTCAAGCTCGGGGGAGGGGGCTACAGCCCCATTGCCTCCTATGACCAACCAAAAGCGGAATTGATAAAAATCGGTTTACGAAATCCGGTTCTGGGCGACCATGGAAACGTGGTGATTTTCACCCTGTAGAGATGTTTCTTACGACCGGTTTGAAATTTCACCGGTACCACCAGTTAATCTGATAGCTCGTACGCCAACAATAGCACAGATCCCATTCTAATACAAGTCCCGGCCGGCAACAAGTGAAGCGGTACCTCGCAGTGCTTCCGAGAGGTCGCGACCCCGTCTTATCAGCGCGGCCTGCTTGCAGTGGTAGCCAGAACGAGCGGGCAGCGGGCAGCGGGCGCTGGTGCTCTTCCCGCGGGAGACAAACGAGTGGCACGGCAGCCAATTATGCCCCTGTCTCGCACACGGCGCGGCTCGCCGGGATTGTCTCGGCGGACACCAGAGACAAGCATCGGAGCAGCGCCCGCGGCCTCGCGCGCATGCGCAGTGCTCGCTCGCAGGTGTTCTCTGGCGTGACACCAGAGACAAGCATCAGAGCGGCGGCGGCGGCGGCGCGCATGCGCAGTGGGGGCGGCCATATTACTCACCCCGCTGGCGGGATATCTTCATCCGGCTCCCAGCCAGAGCCAGTAATGTGGCGCCGGGGGCGCTGGAGGCTGCGCATCGCTCACGCTGCCGACGCATTGTTCACGGGGCTCCGCCGTAATTACTCTCGAATTATGACCGCCTTATTATATTTGAGCCTCGCGGAGCTCGTAAATAACGGCCGCTGCTGCGGGGGCCCGCAGTTTTCTCCACTTCCTTCTCTTTTTATAAATTCACTCAACCACTCCCGCAACCGCCCCATTCCTTCCACAACAGCCGTTAGTGTCCGCCTTTAAAAGCGAGTGCGTCTGATTGTTTCCATTGTTAACGACTCCGTGTCCTTAATGTTATAAAGAATTTGTAGACTCACCACACCGGACAAAATATTACTCATCCTGAAATTACACCGTACATGAAGAGGTTTACATTCAAACACACACACATTCGACAATAATACAGTTTTCTCTACTTCACCTCTCAACTTTTAAGTAACTCCCATTAGAAGTATTTACAGGGAATCTGAAGGAAAGGTTCATATACTGGGTGATCAAAAAGACAGTATAAATTTGAAAACTTAATAAATCACGGAATAATGTAGATAGAGAGGTAAAAACTAACACACATGCTTGGAATGACATTGGTTTTATTAGAACAACAAAAAAAGAAAAAAAAAATAGGATAAAATGTCCGACAGATTGCGCTTCATCTGATAAGAAAAGCTATAATTAGCAAAACAAATTAAGACAAAGCAAAGATGATGTTCTTTACAGGAAATGTTCAATATGTTCACCATCATTCCTCAACAATACCTGTAGTCGAGGAATATTGTTGTGAACAGCACTGAAAAGCATGTCCGGAGTTATGGTGAGGCATTGGCGTCGGATGTTGTCTTTCAGCATCCCTAGAGATGTCGGTCGATCACGATACACTTGCGACTTCAGTGAACCCCAAAGCCAATAATCGCACGGATTGAGGTCTGGGGACCTGGGAGGCCAAGCATGACGAAAGTGGCGGCTGAGCACACGATCATCCAAACGCCGCGCGCAAGAGATCTTTCACGCGTCTAGTAATATGGGGTGGAGCGCCATCCTGCATAAAAATCGTACGTTCCAGCAGGTGTTTATCAGCCAGTCTGGGGATGATGCGATTCTGTAACATATCGGCGTAAATCTCACCCGTCACGGTAGCAGTTACAAAACCAGAATCACGCGCCATCTGTCGGACATTTTTTTAACCTTTTTTTTATTTTTGTTCTAATAATACCCCATGTCATTCCAAGCATTTGTGTCAATTTTTACCCCTCTATCTATATTACTCCGTGATTTATTAAGTTTTCAAATTTATACTTTTTGATCACCCGGTATTTATAGATTAGCTTCTGCACGCGATTTTGTCTAGGTGGATATCGAACCCGCATAAATTTTGAAAAATCCTGAAGCTTATTCTCGATGAGAAAAACTGCAGGTGATGCTGTCAAAAAAGGGCGCAACGGTGAAAAAATGAGGTATTTGTAATCACACATACAGAGATTTGTTGTATGAAATGCTAATATACCTGAAAGAATATAGGAAAATTACTTTTAGTCCAACTCAACAAACATATCTATAACGATGTCAGTGTAGAGACAGGAGTTAATGATAACGATATCGTCATAGTGTCAATAGTGACCAAAGTTCATAAACCAAACAAGAAGGCACAGTCTATGTTATCTTTGGTTTATGCCGGCACAACGACAAAGATCTCTTTCTCAGTGCACATACAAACCAAAGCAAATCAAACTCTTTACATACCTTTAACAGCCAATAACTTCCTGTCTGATCTCTAATAAACACTTTCAGAATACATAAAAGCACGCGGACGATCTTTTGTTTAGTTACTCGTCATATAAAATCACGTGAATTTTTTATTTGACATTTCATCTTTATATATCACTACTGCTACTACTACTATCAGTAAAAATTGAGCGTGTCATTAACAAGGTTTTGGCACCATCATGGCTGACTTCTTCAGAAGAATTCAATTTCTTTACTGAGTTACATCACAAACAGTTGGAAATGTTATGATCTACTTCGCTCACGATAGATGACAACACGCCTTGTCAGTGGACCAAAACTGTAAATTACAGAATAGTGCACAATCTCACGACAAAGTCTGCCAGAGGCCAGGGGTATCAAAACCCGGTTTTCATTCTCTCCTCCCCATGATCACTTGTGTCAGCCTTGCGATAGTTTGTTGAATTTACCGTCAGTGCTTAACAGAACGTGATGAAATATTAAAACTGGAAAACAGTTCCAAATGTTCTGCAAATAATATTTAGTTACTCGATTTATTATTTTCGGTTTCCTAGGCCATCTTCAGGTGCCTGACAAAAGTTGATCTTAATGTCGACAGTTGGTAAAACCGTTGCTTCAATATACATGATTCTAATTTGGTTTATGTAGTTGAAGTATCATATTTATAAACTACGTAATAATTTTGGGTAACCTTTGAAAAAGTACGTTTTACACTGTAATACTTTATTTGCCAAGCTCTTCGAAACTGAACCAATGCAGGTATTTTTATGTTGTAACTAGCTTTTACCTGTGGCTTCGCTGGCGTTGATGTCTTTACATACGTCGCAAAGACCATCGGAAGTACAAAAATTTCGCAGCTTTGTTCGTAAGCTATGGTCAAAATCATAGGATAAAATAAAAGTTACCAAATTTCCGATTTAAATGTAAACAGTGTGTATAATGACGGTAATCGAGATGAAAATGAAGATATTATTAAATAAGAAAAGAAACTGAAACATCGTGCCTAAGCCGCTGCCTGAACAAGCTATACGTTACCCATTGTGTAAATTTGTGTGGGTTGAGTGATATTCATGAATACTCTAAGGAAGTGTGTTCTTGATGCAATATACACAATTGAACATCAATGTTCAGGAGACCTAGGCACCAAGGTGATGCAACACTTTTTCTGTTTATTTTGATAAATAAATCTGAACAAAAGCGGTAATAAATGTTCATAATGTAAATTATGCAGAATTTAAATGTCATCGAAATCGGTTTGGCTGCTTGAAGACGTTGAACTCTAGTATAAGCATTATGTTGAATCGTATTAACCACAAAAAGTACACTAATAGATGTCATAAATTTCAAAAGTCAAACAATACACACTTTCTGAAGCAGCCTATTTCCTTCTCTGGCGTTCACGCTAACTCCAATTTCATCAAAGTCGGTTAAGTGGCTTAGTCGTGAAAGTGTAACAGTTAGTCCTTCTTCCACATTTATAAAATTGGTATATCATACGAACCAAAAATCGTTTCAAGTAGAATAATCATTCTAGCAGAAAGCTAGTTACTAATCTAAAGTATTTTAGTTTCATACAACGTTTGCAAAAAGTCAGAAAGTTTTGAACTCTGCCGTAGACCTATACCGACATTTTGCATTTGTATGCAGCCTCATATTATCTTAGATGATACGCTAAGGAAAGGCAAACGTACGTTTTTAGCGTTTGTAGATTTGGAGAAAGCTTTTGACAATGTCGACTAGCATACATTGTTTCAAATTCTGAGCGAAGAGTTATACTCAACTTATACAAAAACCTAACAGCGGTTATAAGAGTCGAAGGGCATGAAAGGGACGCAGAGGTTGGGAAGGGAGTAAGACAGGGTTGTAGCCTTTCGCCAATGTTGTTCAATCTGTACATTGAGCAAGCAGTGAAGGAATGCAAGGAGAAGTTTGGAGAGGGAATTAAAGTTCAAGGAGAAGAAATAAAAACTTTGCTGTTTGCCGATGACTTAATAATCCTGTCAGAGACCGCAAAGGATCTGGAAGAGCAATTGAATGGAATGGACAGTGTCCATTGAGGTTATAAGGTGAAGATCAACAAGAGTAAAACAAGGATAATGTAATGTAGCGTCAGAAAATCAGGCGATGCTGAAGGAATTAAATTAGGTAAATTAGGCAATGAGTTTTGTTACTTGGATAGCAAGATAACTTCTGATGGCCTAAGTAAAGAAGATATAAAATGTAGAATGGCTATGGGAAGAAATGCGTTTCTGAAGAAGCAAAACTTGTTGACATCCTGTATGTTTAAATGCTATGAAGTCCTTTCTAAAGGCTTTTTCTTGGAGTGTTGCATTGCATGGAAGTGAAGCGTGGACAATAAGGAGTTCAGACAAAAAGATGATAGAAGCTTTTGAGCCGCGGTGGAGTAGCCGAGCGGTCTAAAGCGTCTCGCTGCGGAGCGTAACTAATGAGGAGGTGCTCAACAGAATTGGGGAGAAAAGGAATTTCTGGCGTATTCTGACTAAGAGAAGGGATAGGTTGGTGGGACACATCCTGAGACATCAAGGAATCGTCAACTTAGCATTAGAAGGGCGTGTGTGGGGTAAAAATCGTAGAGGGAGACCAAGGGACGAATACAGTAAGCAGATTCAAAGGGATGTAGGTTGCCGAAAGTATACTCAGATGAAGAGACTTGCACAGGACAGGTTAGCGTGGAGAGCTGCAGCAAACCAGTCTGCGGACTGAAGACCACAACAACAACATGCACCCTCCAACTCCTGTCTGTCCAATATTTAATAAATCGATTTTGACACTGTTTGGAATTGTCCGCCAAAAACTGGACTGGTTCTTGCGGAGGGAGGTGGGGGGGTAGCATAGCACCAAACCTCCGCCCCTCCCTATTAATATCCTACTGTTTCAAAAACAAAAACAACAGGGCGAAAATGACATAACCCGAACTTCACAAGTTCTTGCCCACGGCAGGAAGACACCTAGCAATGGCCCTGCATGTATCGTTATGGTCTCATCTAGAAACAAATTGAATGACAACGTTGTATGAGGAGAACGTGCATTCGTTGTAGTTTGAACTTTGCAACACGTAACAACTTTATCCAAAAATTAAAGGTAACAAAACAATGCTGAAACCTGCAACCAGCAATAATAAATGAAATGTATGCTGTTTTATTATGTTTTCCGCAATCCACAGCCCTTAGTTCAGTAAATGTCTTCAGCAGCCAGTGGTCGGTAATTTCAACTTTATTCGATCATCTCACTCGTAACAAGTAATTGTGTGTGTGTGTGTGTGTGTGTGTGTGTGTGTGTGTGTGTGTGTGTGTGGATGCCTATAGGATTGAACTGCCGAGGTCTTCGGTCCTTAGACTTACGCCCTACTGAAGCCAACTTATATCAAAGACATTGACCATGCCCGAGGAAGGACACGAACCTCCGGCGGGAGCGACCACCAAAGTCTAAGACTTGGCGCCTCAGACCGCACGGCTGTCCCCACGCGGCTCGTAACAAGTATTCACAGCAAATACGGCTGTCGGAAGACTTGGTGATAAGTGCCACACTAACAATGTTGACATGCCAGTTTTCTGTCTTGGTCACTATCCGAGGCATCCAGTTATCTCAGACATTAAACAGTTGCCACTTTCCTACTTATAATGTTTACTTGCTTATTAACTAATTACAGTTCTACCACTTCCAAACGAGATACTCAGCTTTTCAACATTACGATGTATGGGGGTTCTGCTCGCTGCAAAATTATTCACCTAGGGCGTCGTGGTAGAAATAAATACTCGTAGGTACAATTTTTCACTTATTTAATTTCCAATCAAACTGTTTCTTATTCCACCAAAACATTACAACTTCATAACATACACAATGCAACAGAACTTAGCTGATAGTACTTCCAGTTTAAAACGCAGTCTGACATAGCTTCCAGAGCACTTTGCAAACACTAAAACTTGAACTCGCCACGCAAGGCGGTGAGGCAAATATATAACATTGACAATAATGGCATTATATTACGCATTTATCATAACAATTGAATATACTAATTTACAATTACTAAACACACAAGTAAAACGTTTCATGTACACAAAAATAATGACAATATAAAATGAAAACTATACATACAATAATTTTAGATGGCGCATATCTTTTTAACTCGTAATCTCGGACGTTAAATGTGAATTAATTTGTTAATGAGTACATCATACATGTTCCTAACATATACTGAACTATCAAATATCTTGGCCATTCACAAAATATACTCAAAATATCACGTCAATCAATATATATAAAGAATTACAATATTGATATTTCGACTATTACATTAATTAACACAATTAGCTGGTCTACGTAATTTGTTAATGAACCTGACATATACAATGCTATTTATTTTCATGTCTCTTTGCTTTACATGTCTTTTCTACCCTTCGTCTGTCAAAGCCTTGAAATAACATACAATGACGAAACTAGTGTTTATAGAACTGTCTGGAAATAAAATATATGAATCTCTTAATCAATGAAATGTACCACTTGTTACCTAATCACAGTATCACCGAGACCCTGTCCTGCACTGATTCCTAGGCTGGTTATTTTCGTTTGTAACTAACTTCACACGCAACATATATCACTATTAAACCACACGATTCCGGGTCCGACGCAGACCTTATCGTGCGATAACATTGAGATGAGAGGGCCAGCAGTATCATCACAAACTAAACTATACGAACAAGTTGTAGAAATGACAACTAAATATCCTTAGCACAATGCAACGTATTTCTTGTCTCTCCTATATTCGAACAATAGTTTTGGCGCACTGAAAACAGTCGCTTTCTTATGTATTTGGCGGTGCTCAGCTGTCGTCAGAGAAAATTCATCATTAACACATGCACCGTCTGGCAAGTAACAGAGATCGCCTTACCGTACATTTAGTTAGAAGCCTTTCCCTCTGCCATCTGCCTTCACCAGTTGCCGCATTCCTTTAATACTTGATAACAGTGATCTGTAACTGCAGAGGTGCGTGGCCGTATTGGGTTCCAACTTGCGGGCTTCTGTTCACACGCTGTAAAGCTTCACCTCCGTTCTGCCCGTGAGGTACACCAACAGGTGTTATACGCTGTACCGAGTGCGCTCTCATCGTGGGAACATCGACCGAAGTCGTGTAATGGAACCCAACCGGCTGCTCATAATTAATGTAAGTGCTGTAGAAAACCCAAGTAGCCTACTACAGGCTTCCTGGGATTGGAGAAGAGACTTTGTATACAAGTGAGAAAAACGTTTGCAGCGCGTGTATATTAAGAGCGTATGCATTTCGTTATACTTAGATGAGGCGAACACACAATGTATGAACAGCGAAGAGCGTGAGAACAAAGTCTTTCGAAACGACACAGTTCCGTAAAACTTTGTCGGACTTACCGACGCGTCAATTCTTGATAAAACCTCGAGCTTCGATGACTACCTGCATTTTCAGGAGCAACTTACGAAGACGAACGGGCAGTCGTCGAAAGCTTCGAGTTTTATCAAGCACAAGCTTAAACTCACGGCTCCGCTCGCGTGTTGGTTGATTATGATAGATAAGCTATCTTTCAGTAGTGTGCTATGAGACTGGTTTTCAAGGATGAAATACAATACCTTCTTTAGAAACAAACATTTTTAATCAACATTATCAGGGAAGTACGTAGTGCAGATCAAATCACACTTAAAATGCACTCGTTTCGAAGAATCCAATCACGAAATTCAACAATAATGATTGTAATAATATCACAGAAACGTCAGATCGATTTTTTAAGAGATGTATTGAAAGAAATTTCTTTTTTACTGCTTTATTTATTTATTCTTGTTTGTATGCTTATCCTTACAGAGAAAGAGCTGAGGACATTGTAGCACGCATAGATCAAAGACATGGTCTGGGGCATCACGTTTCGCTGTATGTAACCCCCTTGTTATAGAGTCGCAAACGTCATCGCTGGCCTTCAGTCCGAATGTTTCTATAATTTGACGACTTTCAACTACCATATCTTCCACACCCTTATAGCTATCGGCATGGAACTGCTACTGTATGGTGTACAACGGGAGACTTCGGACAACAATTACACACAGACCACTCGTTTGCGTTATGTAGTTTTCGCTGCAGAGCGAAATATTAACACACACACACACGTAGAATTTTATATACACCGATAACTTTCTATCCCAATATACTCCATCCTTTTACCATTATCAACCCTCAAGCAACAATGCAACCAATAAAACAATTTTCAAAGAGTAAATATGTAAATATAATTTCCAAAGAGTAATTATTGTTCCGCATTTCGCGTTATATTCTTCAAATTACTAAATATCTATCAGATCGCTATAAAACCGTGCCTAAAACCTTCATCAGGTATAAATAATAACTGTACAAATATTTAAGTCTTTGCGTCTTCGTTCGGACGTGATAAACGTACACCGAACAGACATTCACATTAATATGTATAGACAAATAGCTATCCGATTGCCATAAAACCGTGCCTAAGGCCTTCCCCGTGTAGACATTAGTAACTGTACAAATTTTTAGCTCTCTCTGTCTTGTGGTTCAGACGTGATAAATGTACATCGAAGAGACATTCACATTTATAGATATAGACTGATGCAGCAAGAAGTCAAAGAATGTTTTATTGAACAATATAGATTGTTCGTAGACGACGTGTGGACATTTTACGACGGGAAAGAGAACAATGCCAACGTAGCGAAATTCTGCACGACTCTCTGAAGTTTCACAACATCGATGCTATCGATGGCCTCCCGAGTCGCAATGGTATTGGGGTTATTGCTGTACACCCTCCTGTAGCCAAAAAAAGGAGTCGCATATATTCAAATTCGGAAAATACGGCACCCAATCGAGGTCCACGCAAGAGGCCCCTGGGTACCGCGGAGCCAGAGAAGGGTCCTCGAAGTGATCCTCCAAGACATCCGACACTCTCCACTTTCGATGGGGCTCGATCTCCGTTTTGCATGAAGAATATCTTGTCGAAATCAGGGTCACTTTGATTAATGTGGGTAACGTTAACTTCCAGCAGTTTCACGTACCGTTCGGTAGTCACCGTACTATCAAGCAGTGTCACACCGATTATTCCGTGATTGGACATTACCCCTAATCAGTCAACCATTGAAGGTGAACAGTGAACAGACTTCCCGAGAGCGTAAAGCGATTCCTCCGCCCGCAAGAGCGTGCATCTGTCGTTTCAAGGGTCATGGCTCCAAACCCTGGCGATGCAATTGTTTTTCTGTATTACTTTCGAAATTATTCTACATCTAGATACACTGAGTGTTATGTGGGACATTTTCTTGACATGTAAAAGAATATTCAGATTTAATAGCACTGTGTTATTCGCAAACTTCGTCCAATCTCAAATCTACAGATTGGATGTTCAATTATGTGTTTCATCAAATGTGCTTGGAGGACGAAAATAATTTGCTGCATACACGTTTTTGTACACAACCAACTATTGTTCAACCTACGTTCCTCAATATCGACATTGTGCGTCTTAGGAGGTGTTTGTATTCATGCCCCAACTTTATATACTTATTATTATTATTTTCGTTATTCCTAGTATTATTAGTTTAACGATTCTTATTATTTCTATTATTATTGTTGTTACTATTATTCTTATTACTTCTGAATGTCTGGTGCAGTTGTTTCGTTGTTCTTATGTTTCGATTGTGTTTGTTTATTCTTTTAAACTACGAATAAACCTTACAGGTCTGGTTCAAATGTTTGTAAAGTCTATGGGACTTAACTACGGGGTCATCAGTCCCTAAACTTACAAACTACTTATGAACTAACTAAGACTAAGGACGGCACAAATATCCATGCCCGAGGGGGGATTCGAACCCCCGACCGTAGTGGCCGTGAAGACCGTGACTGGAGCGCCTCAATCTCCTCGGCCACCGAGGCCGGCAACAGGTCTGGTACTTTCAAATAAAAGAAGCAAGCAAACTGCTGATAACGCACTGCTATAAAACCTTAACCCTTTACATGTTGGGAATTTGTTGTCCCATATAGCTATTGCGAGCGTACTGCAGTATAAAAATAAATAATAATAAAAAAATTAAAATGAAATAAAAATATATAAATAAAATAAATTAATTAAGTAAAAATGATTAAATGTAAATATGAAAAAAATAAAGTACATTGTAACTGGTGGAAGAAAGGAAGACTTAGTATTAGAAAAAGGAATGGGGAAGACAAATCAGCTTACATTTATCGTGAATCTTTAAATCAGTGCAAATTTTCTTGTGACTGAAAAAAGCGCAATTGACTCTCATTTATAAGAAAGGAAAGATAACTGAACCACAATTACAGGCCAATATCGTTGACATCAGTTTCCTGTAGAGTTTTGGAGAATATTCTCAGTTAGAATACAGTAAATTTCCTTGAGACGGAAAAACTTATTTCTATGAATCAGCACGGGTTTAGGAAACACCGTTCGTGTGAAACTCAGCTTGCCCTTTTCTCATTACATTTTGCGAACCATGGATGAAGGGCAGCAGGCGGATTGTGTTTTTCTCGATTTACAAAAGGCGTTCGATACGGTGCCACACTGCAGACTGCTAACGAAGGTACGAGCTTATGGAATAGGTTCACAGATTTGTGACTGGCTGGAAGACTTCCTAAGTAATAGAACGCAGTACGTTGTTCTCGACGGCGAGTGTTCACCAGAGACGAGTGTATCGTCAGGCGTGCCCCAGGGGAGTGTAATAGGATCGCTATTATTTTCTATCTGTATAAATGATCTGATTGTAATTTGCGGCTGTTTGCTGTTGATGCTGTGGTGTATGGGTGGTTGTCGTTTTTCATTGACTGTATTAGCATACCGGTTGATTTGGACAAAATTCCTAGTTGGTGCGAAGAATGGCAGCTAGCTCTAAATGTTTGAATACAGCATTAGTAGTGAGTCTTGCTGCAGTCGCGTGGTTCAGATATTTAGGCGTAACACTGCAGAGCGGTATGAAATGGAACGAACATGTAAGGACAGTTGTAAGGCGGACAGCCGACATCAGTTTATTGGGAGAATTTTGGGAAGATGTACTTCATCTGTTAAGGAGACCGCGTATAAAACGCTTGTACGACCACGTTTTGAATATTGCTCAAGTGTTTGGGACCCGCAGCAGATCAGTTTAAAGGAAGACATAGCAGTTCAGAGGCGAGCAGCTAGGTTCGTTACTGGTAGGTTCGCTCAATGCGCGAGTGTCAGGGAAATGGGAAACTCAATTGGAGATCGCTGGAGGAAAGACAATGTTCTTTTCGTCAATTTCTGTTGAGGAAATTTAGGAGGCCGGAATTTGAAGCTGAGTGTAGTACGATCTGCTGCCACCTACTTACATTTCGCGTAGTGATCACAAAGAGAAATATCGGCATTCTTTTTTTCCTCGTTTGGGAGTGAAATAGGAAAGGAAATGCCTAGTAGTTGTACAGTGTGCCCTCCGCCACGCACCTTACTGTGGATTGCGGAGTATGTATGTAGATGTAGAAATTATACCTAGAATAAATTCAGGAAAGAAGTAAATTTCTTTATTAACTGGAATTCTCTGAGTTAAATACATAACAACTGATAACAAAATAAGGATATTTAAAACAATAATCGGGAGTATTTTAACTTATGGGTCAGAAGTATGGGAGACAAAATGGCAACTGAAATGAAAATTATTAGCAACAGAGATTTCTGGAGACGTTCAGCAAGGCTATCAAGAAGAGAAAAACAAAGAAAGACTTAATCAGAGACAAAATGACTTCATCGAAAACAAACAACTAAACTGGTATGATGTCAGCAGAATGGAACAGGAAAGACTTCCGAAATGTATAATCGATTGGATACCAAATGGAAGAAAAATGAAGGGAAAACCAACGAATACATCGGTACAGGAAGTTCAAGCAGCAACGAGGAAGAACAACTTTTCAGAAGATTTATGGAAAAAGAATGGAAAACAATGCTTAGTAATTTAATGTATTCTGCGGTAGGTGCTGAAAAAATGTAATCACATTGTAAAAAACAGAATAAAAATTAAGTGTTAGGAGTGGGCTTGAACCCAGGTTCCTCTGCATAACAGACCAATGAACTACCAAATTGCCCAAAGAAGTTCGACATGATATGCTCCTACAGTTACGCTTTTCATCTACTCCGTAGGTCAGGTGCTGCCTACTATTATAGTTTATTCACGTTCTCCTGTACGCCAGCAATAGCAGGAATTGTATCGTAGTTTCGGTTGGTTATCGACATAGAACGCCTTGGCAGGGCCGGCGCGAAACGTGCGGCCGCACAGGGCGGCACATCGGCAAGGCGGCGCCAGTAGACTTGCGCATAATAGTTCGCGATCGGGAGCGCTCACTTTAGTTCGCGGCTCTGCTGCGAACTAGTACGTTGTTTTAGTTCGTCCGTTCCCAGTGACGGCTGAGCGGCGTGGTCTGCGCGTGCACATGGAGGGAGAAGTTCCCCCACCTAGCTGCTTCATGCGCTTGCTGCTTGAGCTGCTAACGATATTACGCAAACCAAAAGAAACAGTTTGTGGATAATTTCTCGCGTTTAAGTTTAGAGTTATCTCTATATCTTGGCACTATAGAATTTATTAGATATTGCAGAGTGCAGAATACTTCAAAACAGAAATTTTATAGCACTGAAGTATGTAGTCTAGCAGGCAGACGCTCACCTCGAAATGACTCATCAGCGGAAGGCAAACACGTGATTTTTCATTTCGCTGCGCGCCCTCTCGCTATTGCCCGTCGGTCTTGGAAAAAGAATCCAACGAACTAAGAAGCAAGATACGTTGAGCATAATAGTTCGCGACCGGTAACGCATGATTTAGTTCGCGACCGATCGCGCATGTTTTAGTTCGCGACCGATCGCGCATATTTTAGTTCGCGACCGATCGCGCATATTTTAGTTCGCGACCGGTAGCTTTCCTTTTAGTTCGTAGTTCGGCAGCGAAGTAGGTCGCTCTTTTTAGATCGTCCGCTCATTTTGACTTTTGCTACCGCTACTAAAAGAGCTCTGTCTTTTGTTATCACAGCATTTTTATATAATGATCAGTTTTGCCCAAGCGTGTGCTATTACCCGTATTTTTGGGCAGTTAGACATCAAATGCTTAAGCAAATAAACCAGTTAATTACACGAATGGGTGATACAATGGTATTCAACTACTTTGCATACAGAGTTCTCGTAGTATTTTACACTATGGAATGGAGGTTATATTTAGACACTGCTGAATACCTTAGAAAAGAAAATTTGTGGCAGTGAACTATGAAACTACATCTGAGCTGCATCTCAGCTCGAAATGACGGTGACTAGCAGAAGGTAATCATGCGATTCTGCGCGCTCTCGCGTCCTCTCGGTGTTCACCGTCAGTCTTCGGAAAAGGATCTGCGAACTAGTTCGAGTAGTTCGCCTGTGGGAGCGCTCTTCCGAAGCAGTTCGTTCACGAAGACATGGCGCCAGATAGAGGCGGTAGCGGGTCCGGCGAAGGAGCGGAGAGGAGGGGAATTGTGTGACAACTCGTTTCTCTGTTTCAAGAGTAGCCATTGTGGTGTTTATGTGGTCGCTGACTATTACAACTACTTCTTCAAATGTTGCCTTTAGACAAACCTTTCTATCCAGTGCCGCGTTCTTTGCGACTGATAAATACATGTACAACCAATCTGGAATACAGCTTGAAGTGACTAGTTCAAGCGACAACATCTACATATACATGGGATACTCTGAAAATCACAGTTAAGTGCCTGGCAGAGGGTTCATCGAACCACCTTTATACTACGTATTTACCTCGGGAAGAAAGAACACCCGAATCTCTCCGTTCGAGCTCTGATTTCTCGTATTTTATGCTGATGATCTTTTCTACCTATGTAAGTGGGAGTCAACAATATATTTTCGGGTTCGCAGGAGAATGTTGGCAATTGGAGTTTCGTAAGTGGCCCACGCCTCAGCGATAAGCGCCGTTGTTGTAATGATTACTAGCCCAGATCCGGTATCATTTCCGTGACGCTGTCTCCCCTTTATCGTGACAATACAAAGTAGTTCTGTTGCATCTTTTAAGGGTTCTGCCAATAAAACGCAGTCTGTGGTTCGCCTTTCCCACGACATTATCTACGTGTTCTTTCCAGTTTAAGTCTGAAGAAATAGTAATTTCTAGGTATTTTGTGAAGTTTACGGCCTTCACGTTTGATTGATTTATCTTGTAAACAAAGTTTAACGGATTTCTTTTCGTACTCATGTGGACGACTTCACACTTCGCATTATTTAAAGTCAATTGCCAATTTTTCAATTTTTACACCATAGTGATATCTTTTTTAGATCGTTCTGCAGTTGGTTTTGATCTTCAAATGTCTTTACTAGACGATAAATGACGGTGTCATCTGCAAACAACCTAAGAGGACTGCTCAAATTTTCTCCGAAATCGTTTATGTTTCCATCCGTCTTCTCAACCGCCCCTTCCCTCTTTCAACATGCATATCCTCCTTCCCTCACCTCACTGTGCATAATTTCCTACCCCCTCTCTATGTTTACATCTGACTCAATTTTCAGTAAAGTATCAAGTAAAAATTCGTTCTTGATCGATCAACTGTCTTTCCTTAGATACAGAGTGTTCGGAGATTTCCGTTACAAACTTTCAGCACTTGTACAGGGGAATGAATACATGATAATTTGATAAGGGAACCCATCTCCGAGAATGTCAACCATTGACGCTATGAGCATTTCTTTAATATTCGACACTGTGAAACCTATACTACTGCAAGATCTTTGCTTTCCGTATTTTAGAAGGACGTTGAAAAGGGCAAGAACAAAATGTCTAGTCACTAAAATGCACATCTTAATACTTTGAGCATGTCCACATATTTGGGTGCCTTATGCGTACACGTCTCTTCTACTGATCAAGTGTTCATGGCTCTTGAGCTATTCATTGTAGAATCCATGTTCAGTAGATTCTTTTTCCTTTCCTTCATTCACGCTATCTCCTCCAAAACTAGGAAAGCAAAGTGTATAAGGGGTTAGTTTCACAGAGCAAAAATTTAAGAAGAGCTTGTAGGGTCACTGAATGGCGTGAGGTCCTTATCAAAATATCTACTCACTCTCCAGTATGACTCATCGAAATTTGTAATAGGTATTTCCGAAAACCCTTTATACAGGGTGTCTCACGAAAGACGCCTGCCAGGCGTCCGCGGATCTCGCGGTATGGCTCCCGGCCGCCACCATCGTAACCGCCGGCCAGGGCAGCACCCGATCCTTGGACTCTATTGTGCCGCGGGCGCCTTCCCGGAGTTAAAGTCTAAAAAGATTGCCATCTGAGTAACCTAAGCTTACCTTTATTTACAATAGATGTTCAAAATGATGTCCCTCTATGGAAAGTGCGGCCTGACATCTCTTCAATACATTTGCGAACACTCGAGGAATTTCGGCTGCCGAAATCTGGGAAATGAATCGTTTCTCACGAAACAATAAATTCTGACAGGTATGTGATCAATATTCTGTATCCATTTTTAAAGAACTTTCACCAGACGAAAAGCTGTACGGTTATTTCATGCAGGACAATGCAAGACCACACATTGCCAATGCTTCTATGGCAGCAATACGAAGTGTTTTTGATGATGGGTTAGTTGACTGGCCTCCTCGTTCTTCAGATCAAAATCCCTGTGACTTTTATGTCTGGGCAATGTTAAAAGACAAAGTGTATGTAAGCAATCCCTATACACTCGAATAATTGGAAGACAGTATTTGACTAGTTATTTCTCAGATTTCGGCAGCCGAAATTCTCTGAGTGTTCGCAAATGTGTTAAAGAGATGCCAGGCCGCTCTTTCGATAGAGGGACATCATTTTGAACATCTCCTGTAACTAAAGGTAAGGTTAGGTTACTCAGATGGCAATGTTTTTTAGACTAACTCAGTGTATGCGCCCGTGGCACAATAGAGTGCCAGAATCGGGCGCTGCCGTGGCCGGCGGATGCGGTGGCGGCGGCCGGGAGCCGTACCGCGCGATCCGCGGACGCCTGGCAGGTATCTTTCGTGAGACACCCTGTATTTCAAAAATATGTAGCAAATCTCCCTCTGAGGCCTCATCAGAATATGTTGTAATAAAGAGGTCAAGATTTGTTTTGAGTTTTTTGGTAAAAACATTTACCCTGTAAAAATTAGGCCAACATATATACTTATATGTCTCTTATGTAAGTGTCAAGCGTATTTTCTTGTGAAAATTTGTGACAGCAAATGTGTCAAACAAAAAAACCGACAGATTTTAATATCACTTTAAGCTGCCTACTGCGCTCCCTTCGATTTTAGCTGACGACGCCTCTATGGCTGACTGTGTTTTAGGTTTTATTCGCGCAGCGGGCTTATATCACAAGCTTTTAACGGTGGGTTCGTATGCCTGATCTTCAGGCATACAGCGCCTATAGTTTTAATCTGTTGTCACTTTTGTCTTGTCAGTCCTTTTTCCGACTGGCAGTTGTAAAGTATGTGCAGAATGGCTGGCTCATCCATTATTATCCTAGTGATCAGCCAGCCAACAACAGCTGCTGTGATTTTTAGTTGATTATTAGTTCCACGTCTACTGTGGTTCCTCTTTCCTTTTTATGTTGTTATTATGACCAACACTATCTTCCTGTACGTCTTCTGTACTGGTTGCAGGGTGCTTATTTTAATCGTACATGAAATCCTATGATCTCTTAGCTGGGAACAGGGGACTGATGAACTGGCAGTCTAGTCCCATTTAAACACCCAACACCAACCAACCAATCTTATTTTCTGTTTAATGATGGAGCGGCAATTTTGCAAGTCGCACGGGGTGGCATTTAGGCTTGCGCCGGCCCTAACGTTTGGCACCGATCTGATTGACTGACATCTGGAGGCATGGGTGTGAGTTGCTATCGTCCCCGTCCAGACCCGGTGGCACAGGCGACGCCTTTGCCGACTCCCGCTGGAGCGGCGGCGTCGGTCAAGGCGCGATCGCTGGAATGCGGGGAGCATTGTCCAGTCGCGCCGCGTCCGGCCGGCCGGGGCTCAGGTGTCCTGGAGCTGGAGGGCAGCGCGCCCTTTTGAAACTCAAGCCAAGCGCACTGGAGCGCACCGACCCATTGTCGCGCGCTCAAAAAACACAACAGCCAAACGGGCGGGGAGTCGCCCGCGCTCACGCCTCGCCGCTTCTCAAACGCGCGTCTTCTCCGAGCGTCCAGCTCCTCCCTTGGCGATCAGTCGGCTCTTCATTGGCAGCAGCTTACCGACTGGCCAAAGCCCGCCCTCCGCTGCTCCTGGTGCCGGACTGCGACCGATGCGCGGCCCGGAGGCGGACGGAGAACGTCGAAATCCCATTATCGTATTAAATCTGTTGCACGGTAGCTTAGTTCCACGGCGGCGCCGGCTCCGATACGTCTTTTGGCCGGAGATCCGTCGATAAGGCCGGTCGGCGCGGTGGAACAAAAGATCTCCGATGCCGCGATACGACGGGCGCATCCCGACCGCGCGCCGACGCCGCCGCCGACGACGACGAGTCGTTAATAGAATTGTGTGTCTGTGTGCGTGCGTCCGTCCTGTGTTTTTTCCGGCGAATTCTGGACGAATTTCTTCGCGCGCGTCACTCCCGGTCCCATTGTCGAAGCGCCTCTCTCGCATTTGATAAGCATCTCGGGGGGAATCGCGTGCCTTTCGACAGTCTCAATTCCGGTCGCGGAAAAAAAAAAAAAAGAAAGAATCAGTGGTAGAATTCCGATTCCTCAAGAAAAAGCATGCTCCAGATGGTCAGCTAGACTTTCTGTATCTGTATCTATGTGTGTGTGTGTGTGTGTGTGTGTGTGTGTGTGTGTGTGTGTGTCGCAATGCTTCGAAAGCGATTTAGTCTCATTGCTCAAACGTTCATTTCTTTGTAAAACTAAGGGAGCAGTGTTTTCGGAAGTGAACGACTCGTTTTCTTGCTGCAATCTTCTTATTTCATCCATACGCGTTTCGCCCTCTGTTTTATAAGGTAAACCTTACAAGTTAAGCGAATGAAAACTATATTTTGAAAAATTTATTCATTTCACAATGTGTGAAATGTCTACATAATTTTTTGTTGCATAAATGCAACCTCTATGATGAAGTAGAGTGTAATATGCGTCTATTCTATGTGAACGTAATGACTTGTTCTCATCTGTTCAGTATAATGTATATTGTCTTTGCCAATGTTAATTTTTTATAACTGTTTTGTAAATGTATGTTGTACTAGTTGCATTTGTTTATGATGTCTTGTTTAATTATGTAAAATGTTTTGCTTCGTGTCGAAATTGATAGTTGCATAAAGCAGCTCCTTTCAAACCAAAGACAACCTTACACTGTGGGGCTCGCTAGTTGTTGCGCAGGCAGCACAGCAGTATCTTCCGCCCCGTGACAATTGAGGGGTTTAGCGCAAGAAGGAGGCAGATCCACTTTTAGGCTCTATTGAGTTGAACATTCTATCACATATAAAGAAAAAAAAAAAAAAAAAGAAAAGCCCCTTCGTTTGGTGCAAGAAAAAGACAGGTTCACCCACTATTTTCAGAGAAATCCAACAGATCGTTCATCGATTTCCAGAACTCAGCCACAGCTTTATGCCATGCGAAAGAGAGTTCGGTAATATAGAAAAGTGTTTGAGGAAGATGGAAAGAGTTGTTCTTCCAGTGGACTACGCTCGCTTTATCAGAGTAACCAGTCCCAAATTTCATCTCACTGAAGTGGACCAGAAATTTATTTTCATCTTTGTTGACACGTTAAAGAAATTGTTTTTGTAAAGAACCCTTACGTATCATTATTGAACAAGAGAAGAGGAAAATATTTAATCACTAAGTACAAAATATTCTTCTATGAACAGCCATATATCGATAAAGGCATTATTCAAAGTAGTGCGACCATAGGGATGACTGTCTTCGATAATGCCCAAATTTACAACCAAGGACCTGCGAGTCTCATAACAATAGACCACTTTCATCAAGCTTATGATTGCCTCCTCTCGCTTAAATGCCAAAAGTTTAAAGATGTCAAAGAGCTGGCCAGGAAGTATGTTGGGAAAAACGAAATGTGGTTTTAAGACCAGTTGACGTCGGTTGTTTCAAAGGATCCTGAGGAGACTGTTGGGAAGCTAGAAGACTGAAGAAGAACTATAGAATTAATGTATTATGCCAATATGTTGTACTTTCCTTATTAATAAATGTTTTTTTTTTTAACTGAAATATAGATAATTATGAAGAAAATGGTCCTACAAACAGTTTTTCATTCACTTTATAGCAAAACGGAGGCAGCTCCAAAATTCAAAGCTCTATTGCACGTACCGGAGTGTGTGTATTCTCGTCAGTAATATTAGATACACAATAGCCTAAAACAAGGCTGACAATTTTTCCGTTTGGTGAAAGCTGAATTTTTCAAACTTTTCTTTTTTCAATTTGCTACAAACTGGCAAAAATGGAGCTACCTCCTTCTTGCACCAACCCCGTCCAATTGTCGGACGTCCGTATCGCGGCTCGCGGAGTGCTCAAGTTGAAGATGAAACAGTATCATTTTGAAAGTCAAAAGTATTACAAGTGTTGAGAGTGTAATATATTAAATAAACAATTCATTCGTTCGACCTGCTCAAGGCAGAATTCGTGCGTGCAAAATCGGTTTCCGTCGTGTCATGCGGAAGGGGTATAACCTCGTCGTGGACACTAACGGTCGTGAATAAATACGCAGAACGCGAAAATAAATCTTCACACCTCCGATAAGCTGGAGCAAAGAGAATATTCTGTGTAAAAGAGAAATCTTATAAGCTGGTGATTGTATTGCAGAGAAACCGTTGTCAATGAAATTGTAATGGACATCGCTGGACAATTAACTGAGATAAGTAGCAACTGCATATGCATTTTGACCATTGTAATTAATATTAGACGTAACTTTGCTTGCTGAATTCAATATTTTCAAATATAAATTTAATGTTATGTAACTTCTCCTTTTGTAATGAGTAGTAACCCCACTCTTGATCTAAGTAACAAAGCACATTAATGATAATACAACAATCAAGCGTAAACTTTGAGATAATCAATTCTGTAGAGAGAGAGAGAGAGAGAGAGAGAGAGAGAGAGAGAGAGAGGGAGTCAGTAATGTAGAGTCAGTAATGTATAAGTATCCTGACTGAATTTTTATTAACTTAACTGCACTTGAACTTAAAATGGCAGACGCCATTATTACGATACCTATTGATGATCAGTAATGAACTCTGATAAGACTTTGATAATCACTAATATTGATCAAACATTATTTCAAAATAATAACAATTCAAATTTTATAAATTACATAATTAATTATTAGTGGCTCACTCAAAACTGAGTTCAACAATCCTTGCCACCGTCAAAATCTATCTTACCAGTATCAATCATTTTTCATTTAACGAATGCAAATATTTTCAAAGCTTAACTTACGTAAAGCTAGCAATTTTACCAAAAGAAGTGCTGTTTATAAAATATTACGATTAGTGGTTGGTTTGCAACCTCCTACCAACCACATCGCCTTGATCATCATAGAAAGTCATTATTCAAAATTATTGCTATCATACGCGTGAAAATTCTTTTGTGAAGAACTATACCGTAAGTTGCAATTCTGACAACTGTATCAGATCCAAATGTGGTTTTAGGGCAACGTTTCCATATGATCTATAATCTGAGTGATATCACTACCATACGACTTACAAACACAATAAAATGTCACTCCTGCAGTCAGTAATTGAAGGTCAATTAATCTAAACGCTGTGTACCGACATTCAACACTGTAGTATGCAACATTCACTTCATTAATTTTTCGCTTGGAGCTACTAGGAAATCACATTTTCAGCAGATGTTCTTACTTCGGACGTAGCCTCATTGCTGGTTTGTTGTTTCTCACGTCATCTATTCACTAAGTTACTCAAACGCAGTTTATCCAGTTTCTTTATTCTCTCTTTGTGATCGTGGCATATAAATGAATGAAGAAAGCTCGAACATTTGTATAAATTTCCGTCAGTAACACAAGGCAAAAAAAGAAGTGCTTCGTCATAAACAATGCAGCTAGTTTGTTATTTTTTATAAGATACGGAACAAAGATGATCTATAAAACCAAAGAGTATGTATGACGGCCTTCTAGATGTATCTCGCACATGTTTGGTTGAAAGTAATACACAGAATCGCTGTTCACTGAGCTGGTACTGAAGCGCTGCTTCAAAACGTGGGCGTGGCAAGGAGGCCGCGTCATACTTTTAATAATTTTCAGGCACTTCGGATGCAATTTCAACATTGAAATTATAGTTGTAGTAAAAAATAAAAATTAAATCGAAAATTGACATATTTTGGTCAATTTCATCAACGTCCCCTCTTATGTGAGTATGTGTTTGGGACATCTGTGTGTTGTCTGTACGAGAAACACTGAAAAGCTGATACAATAAAGAAGGGAATACAGCAGTTTGGCGAAGCTGTGTGAATTCAACCACTGACGAGGTGCGAAGAACACCATGAAATTCGCGACACTGTAAAACAAGAGTAGCCTGTAATTATTTCGATTAAAACGTAGTGAATTGTTTATAATGTAATGAGACTACATCAATGACCAAAAATGTAATTTACAGATATAGAATCCCCTGATGATCCCCTGAAATAGAGAGCGAAACTCGTAAGGAGGAAATGAAAGGACTGCAGGTACGAAACGGCCACACATACAATCTTGCCAAGGGTCCCTACATTTAAAAACTACTTAAGCTGATAGCCTACATATTTTGTTACGACGATTTGGTATGACTTCTTACATGGGTTGCCAAAACCGCTCATGTTCAAACCATTTCGTTTCATGACCAGTTTCAGTAAAAGTAGACGCCATCCTCAGATGCCCTCACTTCATTAAACTAAGCGTCATCGTCGTCGACGAGTTGGGTATGTGCCCAGGTTATAAAATACATTATCATACTGAGTCGTTCCAGTAATTTTTATTTCAGTTATTTTACTATCGGACGACTCCGTATGGTAACATACTTTTTGACTTGAGCACACTTCCATCTCAACGACGATGACACCTAGTTTAATGAAGTGAAACCATCTAAGGATGGGTGCTGAAACTGTTCATTAAATGAAATAGTTTCAATATAAGCAATGATGACAATCAATATAACAATACTTATACTTACACTTAGGACAATACACACACACACACACACGCACACACACACACACATGTACGATGGAGGACTGAAGTCTCTAGCATGAGTGGTCTAGTGAGCCGTAACGTGGCGCTCCAGACCGCATGGCCACTCCCGTGAGGCTCAAAATTTGACTCTCGCATAAAAGGCAACAAGAACTATCATTATTTTTCAGTTTATGGCATTTACCAAGGTATCATAATTGTTACAGTAGGTAGGGTTTACTGCGACATTGCTTTTAAAGTGGTGTTGGCTGAAACATCTTGATTCTTTTGAGATGCCTTTTTATCATATCGACAAGAAATGAAGACAAGATGATTATGATAACTGCAGAGGGATAACATTAACTAAAGTATTTTCTGTAAAGCACATCTCTCTCTAGTGTCGCTTACAGCAGAGCCAATCACTCTCCAGGTTCAAATGGATTGTCCCCACTATTTCATACTGCCCGAGCGTTTTTGGACCACAAAGAGCTTCTAGAACCATGATAATTTGTTGGAGCTTCTAGAACGCTCTTGATGTTCTACCAGTTCACAGTTGAAATGGTCCAATGATCGCATCGTGAGCTCAGAGTTTCGGCGCGAAGGCTCTCGTGGCCACAGCGGTCAGTCACCTGTGACCGTGTCACGTGCGGTCAATGGTCACGCGACCCCTGCTCCTATTACACACCACAGCGCCCCTCATCGTAGCCGCGTTTTATTGCCACCACGAAACGAACACACGTAATTCATTAATGTAAGCCTTCAAGTCAACATCTCTCCCCATCTTCTCACCTCATTTAAATATTTTCCTAAAACGAAGAGCAATATGGATAAATAATTAATGAATTAATGTACGCTGCAATTATTTATTGGGGTAAATTTAACACTTAATATGGTAAATATACTTCCAGCGATCTAGGACTGCGGAAGTCCGGTGTCTACCAAATCCCCTGCCATTGTGGTGCAACATACACAGATCAGACAGTGTGTCCTCTCGACGGTCGGCGCCGAGAACACCAACAGCACTCACGACTAGAGCAACGTAGCAAGTCGGCAGTAGCCGAGGGGTCTGGAGCGCCACTTTGCGGATCGCACGGCCTCCCGCGTCGGACGTTCGAATCCTTCCTCGGGCATGGATGTGTGTGTTGTCCTTAGGTTAAAATTTTAAACATGGCTGCAATTCAGCAACGGTGGAACAAGAATCCAAGAGTCAACACAGTTTCAGCCGACCAGTTGCATAAAATAGTTTACATCTATAAACCTTTACCCAGGTTTCGGCAAAATTAATTTTGCCTTCTTCAGAAGGATACAATAAAGCTCACATTAGATAAGTTGTTAAAATGTGGCTGACTCCATGTCAATAGATTAAAATTTTAAATTTAAAACAAAGTCACAATATAAAATTTTGGAGCATGTCCACACATAGGACATGCACGTCACTAGGGCTCTATCGCCTTTGCCAGTACGCAGTGCTCACTTGACCTGTGTGTGGACATGCTCCAAAATTTTGTATTGTGACTTTGTTTTAAATTTAAAATTTTAATCTATTGACATGGAGTCAGCCACATTTTAACAACTTTTCTAATGTGAGTTTTATTGTATCCTTCTGAAGAAGACAAAATTAATTTTGCCGAAACCTGGGTAAAGGTTTATAGATGTAAACTATTTTATGCAACAGGTCGGCTGACACTGTGTTGACTCTTGGATTGTCCTTAGGTTAGTTTAACTTAGTTTAAGTAGTTTGTAAGACAAGGGACTGATGACCAACGTAGTTTGGTCCCATAGGAGTACAAACATTTTGAACATAGCCTGGCGGAAATACACGGAATGGACCGCTCCAAGGTTCAGACACAGACGACCAACTTATGGGATTCCGAAATGAAGGAATCTATTGAGATTCGTAATGAAACCGCTGTTAAATCGTGAGGCACGGGATCCCAATGTTAGATTGTTCAAAAAGTCGACCGAGATCCCTGACAAGTAACTGACAGCCGGCGAACAGCAGAAGACTAGCCAGCATGCGCACCTGGGCACGGACCTCGGGCTGAACATTCGGTTGGCGTGAGGCGCAGGACGTAGGGAGGAGGGAGCGGACCGCCGATGGAGCAGGCAGAGAGAAAAGCGCGGTGTCATCAGCGCACCTGATGATGCCAACTTGGTCGTTTGCCGAAATATTGTGACCATCGGAACTGATACCCTGCAGTTTACCCGCGAATCTGAAGTGCGTTGGGAGACGCTGAAGTGCTTTAAAAGTATGTTGTTGTTGTGGTCTTCAGTCCGGAGACTGGTTTGATGCAGCTCTCCACAATACCCTATCCTGAGCAAGCCTCTTCATCTCCACATAAGAACGGCAACCTACATCTGTCTGAATCTGTTTACTGTATCCATCTCTTGGTCTTCCTCTGCGGTTTTTAGCCCTCGCCATACACTTCCCTCCAAAGCTAAATTCACAATTCCTTGATGTCTAAGAATGTGTCCTACCAATCTATCCCTTCTTTTCGTCAAGGTATGCCAGAAATTTCTTTTGTCCCCAATTCTGTTCAGTTACGCGATCCACCCACCTAATCTTCAGCATTCGTCTGTAGCAGCATATTTCAAAAGCCTCAATCCTCTTCCTGTCCGCACTGTTTATCGTCCATGTCTCACTCCCATACAAGGCAACACTCCATACAAATGCCTTCAGAAAGGACTTCCTTAGGCTTAAATCAATATTCGATGTTAACAAATTTCTCTTTTTCAAGAACGTTTTTCTACCCATTGCCATTCTGCATTTTATGTCTTCTGTACTGCGACCATCATTTGTTATTTTACTGCCCAAGTAACAAAACTCATCTACCTCCTTTATTGCTTCGTTACCCAATCTAATTTCTTCAGCATCACCTGATTTTCTTACACTGCACTCCATTACCCTAGTTTTGTTCTTGTTGATGTTCATCTTATATGCACCTTTCAGCTCACTGTACATTCCGTTCAATTGCTCTTCCAGGTCCTTTGCTGTATCTGACAGAATTACTATGTCGTCGGCAAAACGCAATGTTTTTAATTCTTCACCCTGAACTTTAATTCCTTCTCCAAATTTCTCCTTGCTTTCCTTTATAGCTTGCTCAATGTACACATTGAATAACATCGGAGAAAGGCTACAACCCTGTCTTACTCCCTTCCCAACCACTGCGTCCCTTTCATGCCCTTCAACTCTGACAACCGCTGTCTGGTTTTTGTACAAGTTGTAAATAATCTTACGCTCCCTATATTTTACTTCTGCTTGCTTCAGAACTTGAAAGAATTTATTCCAATCAACATTGTCAAAAGCCTTCTCCAAATCTACAAAAGCTAGAAATGTAGGTTTACCTTTTCTTAATCTATCTTCTAGGATAAGCCATAAAGTGAGTATTGCCTCCCGTTTTCCTACATTTCTCCTGAACCCAAACTGATCTTCCCCGAGGTCGGCTTCTACCAGCTTTTCCATCCTTCTGTATATAATTCGTGTTAATATTTTGCAACCATGACTTACTAAACTGATGGTTCTGTAGTTTTCACACCTGTCTGCACCTGCTTTGTTTGGAATGGGGATTATTACATTTTCTTAAAGTCTGAGGGTACTTCACCTGTCTCATACATCTTACACACGAGGTGAAACAATTTTGTCATGGCTGGTTCTCCCAGAGACTTCAGTAGCTCTGAGGTAATATCATCTACTCCAGGGGCCTTGTTTCGACTTAGGTCTTTCAGGGCTCTGTCAAATTCTTCTCTCAGTACAGAATCTCCTATTTCATCTTCATCTACATCCTCTGCCCTTCCTACAATATTGTCTCGAAGTTCATTTCCTTTGTACTCTTTGTACTCTTCCTATGTACTCTTTCCACATTTCAGCTTTCCCTTCTTTGCTGAGAACTGGTTTTCCATCAGTTAAAAGTATACACTGTCAGTTATATCATTAATTAATACTATCGGGAGCCTTTACGAAAAATATGTAGCAAGATTTAAAGTTCAAAATTATCTTTCACCTGAATTCAAAGCTACAACATGATTTCGTCCGGGATACGGACTGCCTTATTAAATAAATACAGTATAACATTAGCTAATTGGAAAAGAAAGTGTAAAAACATGGGGATTCCAGTAAATTGTATTGCAATATATTCATTACAATTTGCAACTGGCCAGATAATTTTGCACAGGAAGACATAGAGTATGTTACAAGGAAATTAATAGATTAGTATAATAATGGCGACTTAAGGTCAACGGGCGTAAAACAAAACATATGGTAATAGGAGACACATATCAGTATTTGACATTGGAAAAAAGGCATTTGGAATGATAAACACACTGAATACCATTATCTAGGAGTCAGTATCACACAAGATCAAACAAGAGAAGGAAATTAATGCAAGAATCAATGCTAATTATTACTAGAGCATTAATATAGATAGATTTGAAAGTCCGCGGTGGACTGCCGAAGCGCTCTAAGGTGCCTTGCTGCGGAGCGGGTGGTTACTCTCTGTCGGTCGCGGTGGAGTAGCCGAGCGGTCTAAAGCGCCTCGCTGCGGAGCGCGCGGTTGCTCGCCGTGGAGGTGAGTCCTCCCTGGGGCATGGGTGTGTGTGTTTGTCCGTAGGTTAGTTTACCTAAGTTTAACTAGTTTGTAAGCTACGGACTGATGACCACGCAGTTTGGTCCGATAGAATTACAAACAAACAAACAATAAACAAACAAACTCGCTGTCGGAAGTTCGAATCCTCTGTTGGTAAAGGGTATGTGTATTTGTTCTTAGTAGTAGTTAATCGCAGTACTGTGTAAACCTAGGGACTGATAACGATTGTATTAAGTCCCATAGATTTACAAACATTTGAATTTTAGATTTCAAAGGATATAGAAAAACACCACCTTCATAAACCACAGGCAACCACAGAGGATGGGTATCCGTGGAGAGGCCAGACAAACGCCTGAAACGTCTGGTTCCTGAAGAGGGGCAGCAGTCTTTTCAGTAGTTGCAGGGGCAACAGTCTAGATGATTGACTGAGCTGGCTTTGTAACATCAGCTAATGTGGCTTTGCCATGCAGTTACTGCGAACGACTGAAAGCATGGGGAAACTACAGTCACTTTTCCCAAGGACATGCAGCTCTACTGTATGAATATATGATAATGCCGTCTACTTGGGTAAAATATTCCGTGGGTAAAATAGTCCCCCATGCGGATCTCCGGGCGGAGACTACTCAGGAGGAGGTCGTCATCAAGAAAAACAAAACAGGCATTCTACGGATCGGAACGTGGAATATTACAACGCTTAATCGCGTAGGTAAGAAAACTTGAAAAGAGAATCGTCAAATTAGTATTAGAAGGAAGTGAGCGGGAAAAAATCGCAGAGGGAGACCGAGGGACGAATACAGTAAGCAGATTTAAATGGTTGCTCTTCTTATTTTCAGATAGGCTTGCACAGGGCAGGGTAGCGTGGAGAGCTAATCAAAGCAGTCAATGAACTGAATACCACAACAACAACAGCAGAAATAAAAATAGTGAACATAATTACACTATTCCAAAAAGTTAACGATAGTCACTAAACGAGGACACGCCTTAGCAGTACGTCAGAAGGATTGTTGAAGAAACTAAAGCTCAATCACGTACCAATTGTTATACAACTGGTGCATAAAAACAGTGTTAGATAGGTTCAAAATTGTTTCAAACGTTTGTAAATCTATTGGACCAAACTACTATGATCATCAATCCCTACACTTACAAACTAGTTACACTACGGACACACAAGCACACACAAACACACATACCCATACCCGAGGGAGAGCTGAAACGTCAGGGGGAGCTGCCGTCCACTCTGTAGCATGATGTCTTAGACCACGCGATCATTCAGCGCAGCTTATACATGTTCTGATAGCTACGGTACACCTTACACGAACACCAACGAAACTTGTAATTGCCACACACAACAAAAGAAACTGTTAATATAGTTTATGGTGACTCCCAACGAACACACATTCTTGACAGCTTCGTGGAATGCTCCCTACTAGAAGATCAAAGAACTCTCTTGGAAATGTATTCCATTCCTACGAAAGAACAATGCGCTGGTCTCGGAGAGTTCTTGGTCGTGATGCAATTCACCTCTCTAATGCATCCTAGGCATTGCCGAACTTTCCGCTACGGCTTCGTATGGGCTAGGAACATTTCTGAGACTTCCAAAGAAGCCAACTCGCTGGTGATTAGTTAGTAGTAGCATCTTTGATGAAAACACAAAACCAGGTAAAGCATCATTTACGAAGAGCAAATTGTGGCCGAAACTCAACAACCAACGAGCATTAAGCAGCACTCTGGCGAGACAAAATGGTGAAACCGACCGCGCAGTTTCGTTTGAAACAGGGGTGCAGTTGCTAAACCCTTAATAATGCAAAGCTGGGAAGAAAGTGGTACAATCTAATAAATCATCACTTACATTGCTTTCCAGATAATGTTAAAAATATTACAACTATTTTGCTATAGGATACATGGATGTCAATTTATGTTTAGAGAGTGTGACAAGCGAATTTGAAATATTGGAACATTTCGACCGTTGCAGGGTAAAACGTAGAGATGTTAGATGAAATATCTCTCAAATGCTTGTAAAGCTTATGGGACTCAACTGCGGGTTCATCAGTCCCCAAACTTACCAACTACTTACGAACTAACTTATACTAAAGACAGCACAAATATCGATGCCCGAGGGAGGATTCGAACCTCCGACGCGGGAGGCCGCGCGATCTGTAACGTGGCGCTCCAGACCGCTCGGTTACTCCCGTATATCTCTGACTCATATCTTTGGCTCCGTGAGGGCAGTCTTTAGTTGACGCTGTCTCGCGTTTCGAGCAGTGGCCTGGACTCAAACAGGGAGTGTTAGGCTAGAAGTAATGGAATGAAGTAAAAATTTGTTAGGTGAGCTTAGCTCCTTGCCTTCTGATGTAAAGAAAATAATTGATCTGTTTTTGGAACATGATGAAGATTAGCGGTAAGGAGGATTATAATTTCATTATGTACGTGTTATGTAGTTGTGATGCATGTTTGTCGTTAAATTCAGAAAGATGTATTGTAGGAATTTGAATACCCCCATTGAAAACGCAAAAGAAAGGATGATTTTGTTTTACAATTATTGGTTTAATGAAAAGAGGTAATGGACAAACTTGTAAGAAACTAATTGACAAAATTGTAAGATATTGTCAAACATTTCAGTTAGATAAAGGATTATACTTCAAACTTACATCATTTGTGTCGACTTGGTCATTCACCTAAGAAAACCCTATTCATTATTTTTTTTTCTTTCAAGACAATGAACAGGGACTATATTTGTGTGGTAGTTAGTGAATTCGCATGGCACCTCCACTAATTCCGTAGTTAGTGTTATCCTACAGTAATTGGGAGAGCAGGTGCACAGGCAGCTTATCCTAGCGCACAGGTAGGCCGTCATAAAGGACAGTGTTAACAGTAGTGAGAAATAGTTCAGGAATTATTGCCGTACCTCCATATTCTTGTCAGTCAGTCATTTCTGAACTTATCTTTTATCATAACGTTCACGTCATGCATAACACTTATTACCATAGGTTGTTGTTGTTGTTGTTGTTGTTGTGGTCTTCAGTCCAGAGACTGGTTTGATGCAGCTCTCCACCCTACTCTATCCTGAGCAAGCCTTTTCATCTCCTCATAAGAACGACAACCCACATCCACTTGAATCTGCTTACTATACGCGTCTCTTGGTCTCCCTCTGCGATTTTTACCCCACACACTTCCCTCCAACGATAAATTCACAATTCCTTGATGTCTAAGAATGTGTCCTACCAACTTATCCCTTCTTTTAGTCAAGGTATGCCAGAAATTTCTTTTCTCCCCAATTCGGTTCAGTACCTCCTCATTAGTTACGCGATCCACCCACCTAATCTTCAGCATTCTTCTGTAGCACCACATTTCAAAAGCCTCTATCCTCTTTCTGTCCACACTGCTTATCGTCCATGTTTCACTCCCATACAAGGCAACACTCCATACAAATGCCTCCAGAAAGGACTTCCTTAGGCTTAAATCAATATTCGATGTTAACAAATTTCTCTTTTTCAAAAACGCCTTTCTACCCATTGCCATTCTGATAGGTTAAGGTGCATATTTCAAGAACACAGTTACAGAATCGGAATTTGCTTTATTGCTTACTTATGTTTCTTGTTTGCTTTTCAAAGTGTAATTTAACCAACTTCATAACAGTTCAATTAGCGTGATAGATTACCATCATCTGTACTTTTTATTATCAACTTTTACTCACTTTACTTACTTTTACTTATCATTATTATTAACATGAATTTGCATTAGCAAATAAATTCCACGACAACTTTGAAAATTTGTCTGGAGCAGGATTACAATCCGGATTTCCCGTTTTGAGCCAGCGTTCACTTAGGTTGTTCAGGCAGGTGTCCCTACCTGCCCAAATCCTCAGCTTCTATCACACTGCGATAGAAGTGCTCCCTGTCCATTAGTTCCTCTTTTTCGCGGCCTATACTGGATTCCCGCAAAGGATCGAGCGTGTTATTGCGTCCGCACTGAAATTGTAAACTGCATGTTGGGGGTATACACTGCCCTCCATATATCTGGAAACACCATGTTGTGTATTACAACGGAGTAATATGGAAGTGATCTACGTGAGTTATTGGTTAGAATACGGAAGCTCAAATAACGCTTAATAGTGACAAGTATTGTACACTTAATTATTGTATATATACATACTTATTGGAACATGTTAGTATTGCTCCGTTTTATGTAAACCGACGTTACCTTTCCAAGCAGTTCTACTAAACACGCCAGGTGGCGCGAGTAGGCCGCATGGCTATGTAGAGGTACGTTGTTTACAGTTCTGTTCACTTGTAGTTGCTTTTGCATAAAGGTTTAACATGCCGCGAAAATGACCCCGAAGTGCCAGATTCTTTATGTATCACGGGTAACGATAATCACTTTGCACCAAGAAGGCAACAGTGTCCGACAAATAGCAAAGAAACTGAAGATTTCCCTCAGCTGAGTTTTCAAACCCATACACCGACAACAAGAAACACGCTCCTATGAAGATCGTCCTCGACCAGGAAAATAATCGAACGCCAGGAAAAGTATTTGGAGTGACCAGTAAACGTAACAGATTAAAAACTGTCCGTGAATTGATTGCTGAGCTAAACGCAACGAGGTATACACCGGTGAGTGACTCAACAGTGAGCCGATGCCTGGAAGACAACAACCTGTGAGGTTATGTAGCAACAAGTAAACCGATGTTGCGAGCTGTTAACAAGAAGGAAAGGCTTCAGTGGGCTAAGACACCGACATTGGACAGCGGGGGATCGGGAAAGAGTCTTATTCACTGAAAAATCCAAGATCGAGATATTTGGAAGTAAACGCCGGCAAATTGTACACCTTTTACCCCATGAACGCTTGAATCCTCAGTGTGTTATTCCTACTGTAAAGCATGGAAGGGGGGGGGGGGTTCTGTGATGGTATGGGGATCCTCTGGAGAGAATAAAGTCGAGGGTTTGGCGAAAACAGATCGAAAAATAAACCAAAAGGATTGTCATGCCATTCTCCAGCGACATGCTGAGACATCTAACCCGCGTCTGATTGGGCGGTGGCCGCGGGGACTAAGGCGCTCCAGTGACGGTCTGCATGGCCACTACGGTCGGGGGTTCGAATCCCCCCTCGGGCATGGATATTTGTGCCGTCCTTTGTATAAGGTAGTTCGTAAGTAGTTTGTAAGTTTAGGGACTGATGACCCCGTAGTTAAGTCCCATAAGCTTAACAAACATTTGAAACATTTGATTGGGAAAGGGTTTGTCTTGCAGCAAGACGAAAACTCGAAACATACGTCTCACTTGTGTCAAAACTATGTAAAGTCTGTAGAGGTTCGTAAAATATTGAAAAACATGGAATGGCGGCCCCAATTCGGTGAGTGTAACCCAATCGAGCTGCTATGGGATGAATTGGACAGGAGGATCCGAAAACGGGAAATTGTGAGTGGGACACAGTTGTGGGAGGCCGTGCAGCAAGAATGAGAATAATTCCAACAGAAAACTTAGCAAAAATTACGCAGGTCATGCCGAGAGTGGGCAAGGCAGTGATGAACGCAAAGGGTGGCTATTTTGAAAAAAACGAAAATTCTATTGTTGAATATTCCTGTGTATTATTTGAGCTTAATAAACATTTGAAGAAAAAAAAAGCATTTTTATACTGTACTGGCTTAAACCCCCGCGGCTTCGCTTGCGTGTTGGTTGATTATGATAGATATCTTTCAGTAGTGTGCTATTTATTTATTCTTATATTATCTTATTCGTATGCTTATCCTTACAGAGAAAGAGCTGAAGACATTGTAGCACGCATAGACCAAAGATATGGTTTGTGGCATCACGTTTCGCTGTATGTAACCTCCTTGCTATAGAGTCGCAAACGTCACCGCCGGCCTTAAGACAGAATTTTTTTTTATAATTTGACGATTTTCAACCGCCATATCTTCCACCCCCTTATAACTATCGGCATGAAACTGCTATGGTGTACAACGGGAGACTTCTTACAACAATTACACACAGACCATTCATTTGCGTTCTGTAGTTTTCGCTGCAGAGCGAAATACTAACACACACTGACACACAGAATTTTATATACACCGATAACTTTCCATTCCAATATACTCCACCCTCAACACTCCAGCAACAATGCAACCAATAAAACCATTTTCAAAGAGTAATTATTGTTCTGCATTTCGCATTATATTCTTCAAATTACTAAATATCTAACGGATCGCCATAAAACAGTGCCTAAAACCTTCCTCAGGTATAAATTAGTAACTGTACAAATATTCAAGTCTCTGCGTCTTGTCGTTCAGACGTGATAAGCCTACACCGAACAGACATTCACATTAAAATATGTAGATAAATAGCTATTCGATCGCCATAAAACCATGCTAAAGCCTTCCCCGGGTAGACATTAGTAAGTGTACAAATTTTTAGCTCTTTATGTCTTGTGGTTCAGACGTAATAAACGTACACCGAACAGACATTCACATTTATAGATATAGATTTCCTTTCCATTGTCTATTATTACTGGGTGTTTCCAAACCTATGGAGGGTAGTTATAAGCAATTATTGAAATGGTGTCTGTCCTTTCGGACATATCAATGATAGTATTCGAAGAGTCGTAACTAAAAGATATAATCTGTGGTTCGTTGAACTTTCAGGAAATCAAACTCAATAAGGGATAAAAGAAGATTCGCGTTCACAGGTTAACTGCATTAACAACACTTTACTAGCGACTATCAAGATAGGACCTCCATTACCGTTTAAGGTCTGCACGTAACACGTTTATACTGCAGTGTACGCTTAAAATTCGTTTCAGTATTCGTTCCAGGGTGTTATTCCCATTATCAATAACCATCGCGCAAGTTAACGTCTCATTCATGATTAACGTTGCGGTTATCAGGCGTCTGTACAAGCCTGTACATCGTTATGTCAACTATTTTTTGTTCTCGTCGTGCCTTCTCACCTGCGTCCTAGCTGTTAGTAAGAAAAAGACAGTCACGAGACACTGGCAGGCGTTACCGTGGATGGCAGTGGGCGTCACTCTTTTTGCGTTGCCTTCGTACGTGCAGCGCGAGCTGATGCCGCCGCGCTCAGTCAGAGGTTACCGACTCTCATTACTGGTTGTGCGAGAAGTTCCCATCGCCCAAATCTAATCAGCGACGGTGGCGAATTTAAGTGACCGCAGGCCGGCCGCGGTGGCCGAAGGGACTGCGGCACGCCAGTCACGGTCTGCACGGCCACTACGGTCGGGGGTTCGAATCCCCCCTCGGGCATGGATATTTGTGCCGTCCTAGTTCATAAGTAGTTTGTAAGTTTAGGGACTGATGACCCCGTAGTTAAGTCCCATAAGCTTAACAAACATTTGAACATTTAAGTGACCGCAACCAGTACTGGCAGTACGTCGAAGGGGGACGTGAAGTTAGGTTCAAACCGTAATATTCTAGAGGGGTGTCTTCACGAACGACGATCGTAATGTTATATAGCAGAAACGAGATTAGCAACATAACTGAAGCGGTCTTCGCAGTTAACAAAAGCCGCGGCAGAATAGCCGTGCGCACTGTGACCCCTGCTTCGGTGCGAGCGGCTGTTCGCCGTCGGGGGTTCGAGTCCTCCCTCGGGCATGGATTGTGTCGTCCATAACATAAGTTACTTTAAGTTAGTGTAAGTAGATGTTAGATGTTATTGTCGTAACTGCACAATATTTCGTCAGCACACCTGGCTGACATCTTCAGGTGCGATGGACACAGCTAGGCCGTGAACGACGAATTCCTATTTAAAACATACAAAGAAGGGAACGCGCGGCCTCGCTGCGGAACGCACGGTTGCTTGCCGTCGGAGGTTCGAGTCCTCCCTGGAGCATGGGTATGTGTGTTGTCCTGGGGTTAGTTTACCTTAGTTTAAGTAGTTTGTAAGCTACGGACTGATGACCACGCAGTTTGGTTCGATAGATTTACAAACTTTTGAACATTTGAACGCGCGGGCGTGAACGCGCCAAAAACGGTGGCCAATAGCGCCCAAGGAATGATTTTGGGAAATTTCGTTTTTAGGTGAACAATTGTGACGTTTATTTATTTTCATTTTATTTTTATTAGAAAGTTTAAAAGCTTCTCATTAATTTTCATTTATTTTATTATACTGTATCTATACATTATTCTATATCTACGAATTATATACAGAAGGATGGAAAAGCTGGTAGAAGCCGACCTTGGGGAAGATCAGTTTGGGTTCAGGAGAAATGTAGGAACACGGGAGGCAATACTCACTTTACGGGTTATCCTGGAAGATAGATTAAGAAAAGGCAAACCAACATTTCTAGCTTTTGTAGAGTTGGAGAAGGCTTTTGACAATTTTGATTGGAATAAGCTCTTTCAGGTTCTGAAGCAAGCAGGAGTAAAATATAAGGAGCGTAAGGTTATTTACAACTTGTACAAAAACCAGACAGCGGTTGTCAGAGTTGAAGGGCATGAAAGGGATGCAGTGGTTGGAAAGGGAGCAAGACAGGGCTGTAGCCTTTCCCCAATGTTGTTCAATTTGTACATTGAGCAAGCTATAAAGGAAAGCAAGGAGAAATTTGGAGAAGGAATTAAAGTTCAGGGTGAAGAATTAAAAACGCTGCGTTTTGCCGACGACATAGTAAATCTGTCAGATACAGCAAAGGACCTGGAAGAGCAATTGAACGGAATGGACAGTGTGCTGAAAGGTGCATATAAGATGAAGATTAACAAGAGTAAAACTAGGGTAATGGAGTGCAGTGTAAGAAAATCAGGTGATGCTGAAGGAATTATATTAGGTAACGAAACAATAAAGGAGGTAGATGAGTTTTGTTACTTGGGCAGTAAAATAACAAATGATGGTCGCAGTACAGATGATATAAAATGCAGAATGGCAATGGGTAGAAAGGCGTTTTTGAAAAAGAGAAATTTGTTAACATCGAATATTGATTTAAGCCTAAGGAAGTCCTTTCTGAAGGCATTTGTATGGAGTGTTGCCTTGTATGGGAGTGAAACATGGACGATAAGCAGTGTGGACAGAAAGAGGATAGAGGCTTTTGAAATGTGGTGCTACAGAAGAATGCTGAAGATTAGGTGGGTGGATCGCGTAACTAATGAGGAGGTACTGAACCGAATTGGGGAGAAAAGGAATTTCTGGCATACCTTGACTAAAAGAAGGGATAGATTGGTAGGACACATTCTTAGATATCAAGGAATTGTGAATTTAGCGTTGGAGGGAAGTGTGTGGGGTAAAAATCGCAGAGGGAGACCAAGAGACGCGTATAGTAAGCAGATTCAAGTGGATGTGGGTTGTCGTTCTTATGAGGAGATGAAAAGGCTTGCTCAGGATAGAGTAGGGTGGAGAGCTGCATCAAACCAGTCTCTGGACTGAAGACCACAACAACATCATATCTATAATAAAATAAATAAAAATTCATAAGAAGCTTTTAAACCTGCTACTACAAAATGAAATGGAAATAAATAAACAAACATCGCAACTGTTCATCTTAAACGAAATTTTCCAAAATCAATCCTATCAGCGCTGTCGGCCAAAGTTTTTGCCGCGTTGACGCCCACGCGTTCCCTTCTTTGTAGTTTTAAATAGGAATTCGTCGGTCACGGCCCAGCAGTGTGTCCATCGCACCTGAAGATGTCAGCCAGGTGTGCTTACGAAATATTGAGCAGTTACGACAATAACAACTGATATCTCGCTCGAGAAACACATTTAGAAGAAATCCGCCGGTAAACCCTGAAGCAACACACAGTGTGAGTAGTTTGTAAGCCTAGGGACTGATGACCAACGTAGTTAAGTTCCTCAGATTTGCAAACATTTGAACATTTTTTGAGTTATGAGACATAGGCTATAGTTATGTAGGTAGCTGTATTTACAGTTTCTTAAAGCAATTTTACTTAGCGATATAGCACAGGCTGTGGTATACATACAGTAATGTGAGGAGTGATAAATAAGTGTACGTTTTTGTGTGTTACCAGAGTGTGTATTATGTTTTTAACTGAATCATGTCTGAAACCATTCCAGATTACTCAGCGGAGTGCGAACGAAAGAACATACACTGTCCTTTTATACCTTGTGATGGTGATATGGTGATTCCACAGTCTAACATATACAGTCACGACACTTCCTCCTATTTTTGTTATACGCCACGACATCAGCGCCCCAAGCGGCTGTCGAGGTACATTTCTCAATACTATATGGGATGAGTGTGAATACTGCCATTTAAATTCATTATAACATACTTTTTACAACTATGAGGGTATGTAGTGCCATAAAAATAGGTAATAATCACAAAATAACTCCACATTTGTCTTTATGCGGTTGCCTAAGAACCTTTGGAGAGTAAGAAACTGTACTTTGCAGGACAGTTTATTTAAGATTATCTTGAAATCAACGACTTTTTAGTCGAGAATTTCAGTTTCTATTAAGAGCAAGAATTGCTAATAAACAACAGAAGACCCAACCATCTACATAAAGACGTGGTTTTCTAATCAGAAACGTTTTCACTGTAATTCCAGCCAAATCAGTAATAAACTTATATGGAATGCATTACCTACATTATTCAATGTACCAGATCAGCCACTACAGCTGTAGCTGAAAGGAAGTCCTCACAAACGTGACGATGAAACATCGAAAGCAAAAACACAGTTTCTCAATAAATCAGAAATCAATTTTACAGTTCTTGCTACATATGAACCACAAACGGCAAAAATTTTGGGAGATTTTTGTTTTATAAGCAAAAGTAATTACACTAAAAAGTATTTATCTTTGTAAGACAGGTGAGTGAGTTGGAAAATCGTTCGAGTCATTAGACTGCACATCGAATTTTTACACGTCAATGAAAGTGCCTGTCATTTGAGAACAGACCACAACAGGAATTAATGTTTCTCGTCTGTTTATATTCTCTTACTTTCAGCGGAGTTGGCTGCAAAATACACACATATTCGTAAGTATTTCTTCATGAACACGTTCTTATTTACATCACTGAAACAGGGAAATTCGGCTGTTTTCATGTATTTCACAATTATTTATGTCTCTCGCTATTTTACCAATGTTTGGAATGCAAAAATTACTGAAACTATTTTGCTAATTACGCAGAAAAGTAATTATAAATAAACATTTCTCTTACAGTACCTTTCCCACCACTAGGAGAGCTAGTGTCGTTGCAACTGTCAGTTGGCAACAACTTTCACGCCGGCCGCGGTGGCCGAGGGGACTGAGGCG
Source organism: Locusta migratoria (assembly GCA_026315105.1). Classification (NCBI taxonomy): domain Eukaryota; kingdom Metazoa; phylum Arthropoda; class Insecta; order Orthoptera; family Acrididae; genus Locusta; species Locusta migratoria. The sequence goes on along the minus strand of CM048745.1, from coordinate 838,800,512 downwards.
CTTCAGTCAGGGTCTGCACGGCCACTACGGTTGGGCATCGAATCCCCCCTCGGGCATGGATATTTGTGCCGTCCTAGTTCGTAAGTAGTTTGTAAGCCTAGGGACTGATGACCCCGTAGTTAAGTCCCATAAGAATTACAAACATTTGAAAATTTTTGAACAACTTTCACAGCAGTGAGTGTCGCGACTGTGTATGTTTGACTCAGTGAGCTGAAAGATAATCTGGAGTTAGTACTGTGTGTTACGAAGACGTAACGCTTGATGCCATATTGGTGAACGTATATTTGCCATACACTATCCTGTTGTCAGCATTATCTGCTTACAAATTTAACATATTGGAATTTCTAACCGTGTCTAATAGTTGCTTCCAAGAAATTAATTCATATACAAAAAAATTGAATAATATTTACAAAATATTCGATACATGTAATTAACAGTACTCCTGCAACGAAACAGTAAAAAAAAAGAAGGCACGAGTTGTGTAAAAGGTATACTTGAGTCATATTTTGATTCAGATCTAGTGTTTCTTCTACACTGCATTTAATGAATTAATTATAGTGTTGTAGACAAATAAAGTTGTAATAACGATAGATTTGAGACGTATGATGCCAGCATGATTTTCCACTCAGCGGGCATATCCAGTCATTATGCCCAAATGGAAATCAATATAGACAAGATGCAAAAATAAAACAACACTAGAAGTACTGTCTATAGCAACATTATTTATTCATTAAAAGGAATGTGATAGATTTACTACTTCTGAATAAAAATATAACTCACATATCGATCTTGAGTCTACTTCCTTTCTTTTGACTCCTCTACAACCGAACACAACACAAACTTCATCATTATGTATTAAATCCTCCGTAACCTCTTTTTAGAGGACATAAGGTTAAAAACATCACGACCTATACGTACGGAGTTGTCAACGTAACTATAATAGACCGTCACGATGTTCACAGATCGAAACCACTACAGGTGTGTATCCAGTGTTAATAATTGAGATCACTGGTTAGACTATGGTGATACCACCATCTGTGCATATCGATATACCTCGACATTACTAACCTCAGTGTAATTATGTAGTTTAGTTCCGCAAATTTATCCCTCCATTTACATTATTAACTTCTTCCCTAAGAGCACAGGAGATTTCTTTTCCACATTGAGGCCTGTAACTGTATAGAAGTTGATCTCCAAACATGTTGGAGTTTTATGAACGAAGTTAATATGTGAAAGTGGTGTGTACAAATGTAAGGTCATACAGAAAATAACCAAAAGTTAAATCCAAACGATAACGTTTGTTTATCGATTGCCAAGAAAATTCTTTCACTGTATTCCATTACGAGCGTTTACAACGTAAATCAACGACATTAGCTGCCGGATGAACCATAGCTAACCATTTTCGTTTGATTCGAAGTTTGTAGCAGTGTCTATTTCTTTTTCATATTTTCGGCCTGTTCTGATGCTATCCTATGTTCACCTCGTCATAACGGATTTTCAATGGTCCTCAATGTCCTCAGTTATTACTTGAATATTTTCCAATTTCTTTCCTTAGAGATTTCATTCTATGCATCTCCCTCAAGAGCCATTGAGATTATTCCTTTGTGTTTCAACACGCCAGTCATGATGTCTCTTCTTATTTTCAAAGTTTGCCACAATATTTTCTTCTCTCTGATTTTTCGGTGAACCTCATCCAATTTTAATCCCCCTTCTCTAGTATCACATTTCAGACACTCCATCACATTTCGATACTTTCCTTGTTTTCTCATAGCAACTGAATCACCTACATGGTGGGTTCCATACGTTCATCCTCAGTAATTTCTTCCTCAAACTAAGCCCTATGTTCGGTGCTATAAGAGGGTACTCGAATTTTTATTGTCAAAATTCTTATAAATAACTTTTATATAAAATGTATTAAGGTTGTATATCTTTATTCCTTATGTCTACAGACTGATTTCTCAACACAGGCACCTTGCCGACGAACACATTCCTGTCGACGAGGTATGAATTTGTCAGTACCGTCACTGCAAAAATTGTCATAATGTCACTTGCATCGCTTTACTATCAAAGTGTAGCCTTCGACGGTGTTCCTCACGTTTTAGAAACATTAAAAAAATGTACTTAACTCTCACGGTGTCGAAGTCTGTTACAAAGTATACTCTGCAATACACAATGGAGAATAAAAACCCTCTCCATGAAAACATAAATACGTGTGTCAGCTTTCCTCTCAACGTAGTGAGGAGTCGCCGGAAACGACACGGTTCGGATTCCACGTTAAGCTGTAGGTCCCCTGTCCCCGGTTGGATAACTGGGGGTAGGCTAGGGACACGCAAGTCGCTGAAGTGGCGACCAATTGAAAGACTTATATTATTCATGGTGGTCTATGAGATGCCTGTTTTAAGGTAGGCGCACCCTCCAGCATTCACATTAAGAAATCTTATGCAGTAAAGTGATGTTACTCTTGGTGAATGTGATGTGTCCAAATTTTCATCATATCTGAAAGAAACTGTTGATTGTATGAATTACAAACAATCGGACACTTATTTATAAATCAGACTAGATAAAAACACGGTGTTGCCGCTTCCTTACCGCAGAAACGTCTGCAGCCCATAGCGGCCAGCCACTACATTTTATTTCTTCAGACCGCCAATTTTTAACCATATATTATTTTTATAGCCACCTTAATACGGCATGAGCACATAAACCTCTTAAATTTAAAAGTCTCAAGTTATAATTTTATTTTCTGATAAAGACTTCTCACTCCTCCTCATAAGAATAAACATCAACGAGGAACACATCCTCACCCTTCAAGAAAACTACCATTAAAAAAAAAAAAAATAATACAAATAACAGAAAAGATAAAACTCAGATATGATCAAACCAATCTAGCGAACTACACACTTTTCAAGCTTATTGACCACCTAACAACAAAAAAGATTTTATAACTACAACCTCTTTTAAAGCCAAACACCCCTCACAAACTCTCAAACCACTACCCACTCCCCTCCCTTACACCAACCAAACATGCGATTACATATCTGAAAAACGTCTCGGACCTCTCTAAATTTAAAAATTGCAAATGCACGCAGACACAAACGGTCACACACACACGCGCGCGCATAACATGTTGGTAACACTCATAGACTACACGAAAAGTAGTTGAACGGACAAAAACAACATAGCGATACTGTGCTGAAGTGATAAACAAAGCGAAGGCATTCCACTAAAACACGGGTGATGTGGAACTTGATATGCAGTTTAAAATAAGTGAAGTGGTAACAAATAGAACGGAAAAAAGATGAAAAATAGGCAAAATTGCCGTACACAATAAAGAAACGTACATCACAAACCGACCAACTCCAACCAACATGATGACAAAAGAGCAGTGGGATATAAGAAAGAGGGAACAACACCATGGGTAGACTGTACATCCATTTAAAAACACAAAAAGTCAGCAAAAAGTTAAGAAAACTGTTTTTAATCTATATATACCAAACGATTTGTACAAACCTATGTATCATTTACAGGGCCACAGAAGGTGCTTTAAAATAAAAAGGCCGCGGCGGAGCGCATTGAGACGCTATGCTGCGATGCGCGAGGCCGTTCCCCGTGGGAGGTTCAAATCCCCTCTCGGGCATGGATGTTTGTGCCGTCTTTAGTATAAGCTAGTTCATAAGAAGTTTGTAAGTTTAGGGACTTATAACCCCGCAGTTAAGTCCCTAAAGCTTAACAAATATTTGAACATATGAACATTTGAAAATAAAAAGTTAAAAGCGTCTGGTGTAAAATAACTGTCTTAATTGCAGACAGCACAAGACGAAAAATCTGTTTTAGCTAAGTGTAAAGTCTATTGCAAAGTATCTTCTGCAACGCGCTATACGTTAGCTTGCGGATTGTAAAAAAAAACCTTCGTCATGAAAACGAACACACACACGCACACGAGTGAACTTTCATCGCGATTGGTAAAACGAAGCCATTGTAATATACCTTCTGGAATACAGCGCTCGAAATGTTACGTAGTGAGAAGCAAATACTTTTTTTTGATGGACAAGTGTGCAAAATTTCTTCAAGATACAACTGTCTTTTAAACTAGTAGTCTCTAACTTGAATAACGTCTGTCAGGGACCACGTGGAATTTTATGCAGACAGAGACCCTAATCATGTTTTCACGAAGACCGAAGTAAAACTGTAGACTGGTGTATAAGTCTATTGGAAGTTACTTTCCTCGTGTTCTGTATGTCAAGTATGCAAAATTTCCTCGAGATCGGGGTAAAACTCTAGTTTTAGTCTAAGTCCGTAAGTATCCTCCGCTATGCACCACACGTATTTTGATGTACACAGATGTGCAAAGTTTCGATTGGAACTGAATTGTAGATTTGTGAGCATGGACGCATGGACCCTCTACAGTCTTCTATACGAAAACCCGGCATCGCCCGTGTTCTTATTCATTCCAGTCTCAGTTTTGCCCCTCTCTTCTTCCGCTTTCTGTCCTGTCCACATTCCCTTTCCTTCTCTCTACCTTCTACTTTCCTCTCTGTTCATCTCCTCACGTGTCCTCTCTCTCTCTCTTGTTCATCCCTACCCCTTTCATCTCCTTCCCCTTTCTCTGCCAATCACCTCCTCATCTCTGTCGTACTCCTCCATCTCCTCAGACAATTACATCCTCTGTTTGTGAAAAATAACGTATCTCTGGTAACTTGCATGGTTTTAGTGAAGCATTGTGGTATCCTCCACCATGGACATTTTATGTTTTTATTTTATTTATTTATTTATTTATTTATTTATTTTTTTTTTTACTTAGGCATTGACTTGCCTGTTGTTCTGAAGATCAAGTGCGTTTTATTTGATCAAGATAGGAATAATATTGTAGACTTTTTAGAAGTCCGTTGGTAGAGAACCCTGCACCATGCACCATTTGAAATTTTATGTAGAAGTAACTTTCCTCTTGTTCTGAAGGTCCAGCGAGCAAAATTTCATCAATGCTGACACAAAACACAGAAACATACAAGCAAACACATGTACACTATGCTTAAAAGACGGTGAGGCATTTGAAACAGTTTTTCGAAATATTTGTAAAAATTCTTTTGTATTAAAAAAAGTTATAATAAAAATTGTTTACCTCCAAGAGGGACATCCGTTAACATTGGGAGAGGGGCTACTATAAAATCTTAAATGGAAACCGCCTAGTTTTATTGTAGATTTGGGTTGTCTGTCGAATAATATATGACTTTTGTATGCATTTTTGACTCATGATAGATGACGCTGCAATAGGCAAAAATAAAAGAGTTGAAAACTGAAGAGAAATGGCAATATCTCGAACAAACTATATTGGACTCTTTCTCTGGGTTTAATGCTTCTAGTTCAGTAAACAGCTGGACAATATTGCGAAACGTCGTTGCAAAAGGACCATTCCTGCCTGGGAACAGATTAACATACCTCTGACGAGCTCTTTGATTTCTGAGCCTCAAAGTACGACGAAATAATTTATGTAATCTCTCTGAAATCTTTAATATCGTGAGACGATTGTGTAGAGATGTGTACAGTCCCAATCATTGACGTCGGATGAACTGTCTCACCATAGACTGAGAGCATGATCAACAGTCTGTGCTTCATTTGATTGTGGGAGTTGTCGTATGATAGCGTTGTCAAAAACTGTACTTTGATTTTTTTTTAATCTGATGTGTATTTGTCGGATATATTAACGTTTTTCAACAACTTTCATCTCATTTTGCTTTTTGTCGATTTCAGCGCCATGTATCATGAAACAAAACAAATAATAATAATAATAATAATGTTTCATGCAAAAGTTAGATAATTTTTCGCGGAACATCCGAATCTGCAATAAAAAATACTGGGTTCCTACTTAAGATTTTAAAGTCACCCTCTTCCTGGTGCAGGAAGGTCGAGCCCTCTTGAAGGTGAAAATTTTTTAAAAATCCAAGTAGTATTTTTGCAAATATTCCTCACCTTGTACATAAAAAGAAACATGATAAGGATGAAGAACTAGATCAGGAAGATGCCTGGGTGCGAAAATGCGTAATTAATAAACAGTAGTCGCTGGCGGAATAGCCGTGCGCACTAAGGTGCCTTGCTGCGAGGCGTGCGGCTGTTAGTCGTCGGAGATTCGAGACCTCCCTCAGGCATGAGTGTTTGTGTTGTTCTTAAGATAAGTTAGTTTAAGTAGTTTGTAAACTTAGGGACCGATGACCATTGCAGTTAGGAATAAACAGTAAAGTGGGACAAGAGAGAGAACTTTTGTAAGTCTTACATTTGTTTGTGGCGATTGTCGACAGCAATAAACTTGAGGAAATGCATTTCACACTTAGCTGTCAATGTAAGAATTATTTATCATGCAACTAGTTTCGGGAATATCCATCATCACGGTATTTAAAATTACATAAACACTTCCGTTTCATACATTTCCTGAATCTATTAAATATGTCGTGTTTTTTTATGTTAAGTGCAGAAACACTTGCTGTGTTTTTATCTGTATGACAAAAGACCTTTTTGTGGATGAAACGACATCTTTAATTGATTCAGGAAATGTATGAAACGGAACTGTTTGTGTAATTTTAAATGCCGTGATGATGGAATATTTCGGAAACTACTTGCGTGATAAATAAATCTTACATTGACAGCTAAGTGTAAAATGCTGACGTCTTTCGTTAGTGGGACGTCCTCATGAGTAAAGCAGGCTATATACTTCGCGGTCAATCACGAACTGCGTAACTTTACGGGCACAGCAGTCGCCGCGAGATCCGACATTCCCAGCAGCACCTCTGCAGACAATCGGCGCGATATCGCATTATGCCGCCCACCTGATCCTCCCCCGCGACCCTCGGAACGGTAATGAAAAGATAGGCGGCGGTGATATTTCTCCGGCTGTTACTAGAGCGGCCCTGCTCCTATAGAAGGCGGTGCATCCGCGTGTGCGCTGAGCCGTGCGCGGCCGCGGAGCTGTGAAACCGCAGCGCAAAGCCAGTGGATGGTGCCTCTGCACTGGCTCGGAAGGAATTGGACCGCTCGGAGGGGCTCCAGCTCTGCTAACCCCCCCCCCCCCCCAGAAGCTCTGCCCTCACCAGAAGCCCACTGACGCTGCGCTGATCCGATTGAGGGCCATTGTCGCCCTGCTAAGAATGCGCCAGCCCGGATTACGGGGGTTGGGGGAGGCCTTCTGCCAAATAGGATTACGGGGGCGCTGGCCTGACTTGGAGCAGAACGGAGCCAGGAGCCAGGAAGCGCCTCGTCCCGCGGAGAGATCGTGCCGCTCCAGCGCACGAAATGCAGCTTCATTTCGACGTACAGCGGCACGCAAAAGTTCGGACACAACAAAAATTCGGGAATAGTCAAGAATACGATACAACACGTCGGCTTTGACCAATGACGTCATATACGAAGCAAAGATATGGAAGTAATAACATTTGGACATTTGACTTCTATCAAGAAATATATCGATTATTAATACACCAAAGATAATACCACAGTCTAACATACACAGTCGCGATACTCACTGCTGCGATGACACTAACGCTCCTAGCTTTTGTGTCCCAGCCTCGTCGTCGCTTTTGTGTCTCGTTTCCGTCGTAGGTGTCGGTGGCCGAGTGGAATGAGACCGACACAGGAATAAAGATATCACGCTGGTGCAGGTACGGAGGGGAGCAGTCAGGAATTAGAAACACTAGAGTAAATTAGAACGAGATATATATTGAACAGAATTTATACAATACTTAACTTTGACAGAGATCAGTACTGCAAAATGCTGATACATAGTTGTTAGAGGCCTGCCTAGTGCCTGTACGATAGCCAAGTCTTCACTGGTGCCTATCTGATTCCGAAGGTCCTAACTGGTTGCTATCTCAGTCCCAAGTAAACGATGTCGTTCAGAGGTGGCCACGAGCGGAGTTGCAGCAGAGGGCGCTCGTGGCTGTCGTAAGAACGCCGCGCCGTGCGTGCATGGCGGCACGCGGCGAAAGTAGGTGGCGCGCACTTTGTACTTGTGCGACACCACACTAGCGGTGGGAAAGCCGCCGAAGGAGTGATGTTTGTTTATGATTATTTGTGTACGTAATTAACGAAATAGTTGGTACAGTTTTTGTGTTACAAGCGTTAGTAGAATATTCACGGGTGCGCCTCGGTTGCACAGTGGTAGAGTGCCAGATTACAAATCCAAAGGTCGCGGGTTCGATTCCCCCCCCCCCCAGGTCCCAGGATTTTTATCTGTCACTTTCCACTTCTTTCCGAGTAGCACCGTGGTTTACGTTAAACTGTAGATCCCCCTACAACTGGCTGGGTAAGTCAGTTCGAAGGTCGAAGGAAGGCAACTGCATACCACCTCCAAAATGGACTAGTAAAGCACTGTGGTGTTCAAACCAATCTTCGGATTGATGACTGCTGTACCTACCTTCATAACACGGACAATGATTTAAAAACAGCCGAATTTAACTGATTCAGAAGTGTACGATTTTTGTCTGTCACTTTCCACTTCTTTCACCTCTAGTACTAGTGCTCATATGAAAAATACCGAGTAGCATCGTGGTTCGGAACCCACGTTAAACTATAGATTCCCCTATAACTGGCTGGGTAAGTCAGTTCGACGGAAGGCAACGGCAACGGCATACCACCTCCAAAATGGACCATCCCTAGTAAAGCACTGTGGTGTTCAAACCAATCTTCGGATTGATGACTGCTGTACCTACCTTCATAACACGGGCAATGATTTAAAAACAGCCGAATTTAACTGATTCAGAGGTGTAATGAACAACTTCGTCATGAACAAATACTTACGAATACGCGTTATTTTGCAGCTTATTCCGCTGAAAGTAAGTAGAATATAAACACAAGAGAAATATAAATTTCTATTATGGTGTGTTCTTACTATAACAAAAGTTTTTTGACGCGTATCAGTTCGGTGTGTAGTCTGATGGTTCGCACATTTTAGGCTTCACTCGTCTTTCTGATACGCGCATATTCGTTTGAATGTCATTACTTTAACTTAAGAAGATAATGTCTTTAAGATTCTTGCCGTTTGTGGTTCAGTTGTAGCAACAATTGTGGAATTGGGTTCTTCTTTGTTGAAAACAGTTTGATTGCTTTTTCCGTTTTTTTTTTTTTTTTTTTTTTTTTTTTTTTTTTTTTTTTTTTTTTTTTTTTTTCTATACGCGTTTCCTACGTTCACGCTCACCGATTTTACTGGAATTGTAGTGAACAAACCTTAACGTTTCTGAGTAGAAAGTCGACGACTTTTTGCCAAAGGCAGATCTTCTGGTGTTTCTTAGCCATTTCTTATTTTTAATAGAAAATGATATTCAGCAAAAGCCTGTAGATTACAAATTAATTGTAAATAAACTGTCATGCAATGTATCTTTTCGTACCTCATCATGGATCTCAGTAAACCTAATAAAGACAAAGGTGGAGCTAATTTTAAATTACTACTTATTTTTATGGCACTACATACGTACACTAGTGTGAAAAGTCTGTAAAAATCAGTATAAACGCTACTATTCGCACTCATCCAATACCGTATTCAGAAATGTAGTTTGCCGACCGCTTGGAGCGCTGCAGTCGTAGTGTATAACAAAACTCTGCAGGAGTGACTGTATATGTTAGACTGTGATAATACTATAACCAACTTTACAGATATATAATTATTAGCTCGTTTAAGAAATATGTATAATAAATGAAACATCATATCCATTACATTATTTATTAAAAAACAGTGAAGCATGTATAAATTATTTAAAAATGAATAATAAATGAAAAGTATTGATTTTTTTAGAGCTGATACAGTTCCAAGTCTAGCGTCTGAAACAAAAACAAACAAAAAAAGAAGTTACAACATTACGTACTAGAAATATATTTTTTGTTATTATATTAACAAATACTACTACAAATGTGTGTGATTTCGTTAAAAACTACATGTACAATAATGTTCGAGTAAAACTGCAGTGTAATAATACATGTTTCTGCTCATACGTCGCTATTTGGAAAGCTATCTGTATCGTATTCTTGACTTGAGTAGGGGGAGGTCACGTCTAATTTACGATACAATTTTTAAATGATACCAAATTACGCTATTTCGTAAGATATCTGTATCGTATTCAGTGGCGTAGCTATGTGACCAAGGGCCCCGGGGCAGAAGTGAAATTGGGCCCCTCTTTAAACTAAAACTATTCAGATTCAAAACTACTTCATCATCAGCTCCCTACCGCCCATTGGAAGACATAATAAGGCACACCTAAATAGTAATAAGTAAATTATTATGTGTCACACAGCAGATAATATTTAATCGCACTCTCTAATATAATTATAACTGTGAAAGTTTGTTTTTGCTTTCACGCAAAAATTGCTGGGTGGATTTGGACGAAATTTTGCAGAGGGATAGAGTTGTACCTGGTTAGAACATACAGATAAAACGACCCCATGTGATAGTTTTCGAAGTTGCTCAAAACTAGCCGAATCAAGACGCAGGCAGAAGCTAAGAAAAAACAAACAATGTAGAAGTATTATACAATCACGAAACATGACCCCTGCCGCGAAGCAAACCGTTAACAGTCGAGTCAGAACTCGCGCGCCCGCCGTGACAGCAGGCGGAATGTGGTCAGTGCCGACAACTCACCTGGCTAAACTACTGCGCTATTAGCTCATTTCTCCGTACCGATGAGCCTAATTTGTTGATAGCTCAATCAAACAAGGAAAATAGAGAAAGTATTCGTGTAGGGAGGTTTCAGCAAAAGGAAGTTGCCGGATTTTGTTAGATGAAACACTGGTTTGAGCCACTCCCCTACCTGGCTTTATTGAGTATGTGTTAGTGTCTCACCAAGAGAAAGTAATAACTAAAGTATTTAAGTCAACATCTTCTCTTATTATCATTACAGTGGGGTAGAGGGCAGCGTCTTAAATGCACAATTCAGTATTGTGACAAAGTAACCATGTTTCCTCTTCTTCTTGCACGAATTCCAGAGTGCAGTTGGTTACAGTACTTCATTGGGATCTATGATCATGGAGCACTCCCTTGAGTAATTCACTAAAACAGTTGCGTTACCATAATAATACCGTTCTGTAATAATCCATTGTAGAGGCTTTATATTGAAATGTGGTCACTCCGTGGATCGTCAAACACACTGCTAGTAATTCAGTGCCATTCACTGTTATTTCGCAAAGATTGGCAGCCTTGGCAACTCCGACTTCAACCGACAACACAGGAACGGTGTCAGGGTCCACGTCTTAGCGGAAAAGCAATATACCTTATTATGTTTATATTATGAAGTAGGATAAGTTTTGGATTTCACTTTGTGCGTTTGAGGTTTGTTGGTCAGGATTCAAAAAATTAAAAGTCGGAAACCCTTCATTCAACTATATTATATACAGTAGAAGTCATTGGAGGACAGGGATGTTCGGAAAACCGGTTTATTCGGATAATTTAGCTGTACACTTCTATTTCCCAGTACGAAGTACTGCACAGTGAATGTATTTATACAGTATTTTGAGGCGCGCGATCCTTCACACTGTGCCGAGCGGCACGCCACAACACTTGGAAAGCTCAGCTCAACTGTTGCTGTGGGCAGCTATGACGCTGCCGCTACTTCTGCCGATTGGATGCTTGGCCGGTCAGAAGCGCCACCGATTGGCGTCGTGTGAAGCGAAGGCCCCATTAGAAGCAGTGTTCTGTCACCCGGTGGCCCAGTGCAGCTGCTCTCGGAAACTTGGTTTGAAGAAAGGGGGAGAAGATAATGGACGGTACGATGGGAGAGTAAAATAAAAATAAATAAATAAAATAAATAAATACACAAATAAAAAATTGGCGCTCTACTGTAACTTTTTTCGATCGTCGCCCACGGAGGTCAAGGGGCCCCCTGGGCTCGGGGGCCCCGGGGCCCTGCCCCGCCTAGCCCTACGGTAGCTACGTCACTGATCGTATTCTATGCTCGATCAGGAAAAGTTAAGTAAAAAATTTCAGCGGTACAATGTGACGACTCTTCTTGCCGGGCTCCAGTGCTTATGTTGGCAACAGATGAACAAGGAAGTTTAATATTGCGTTAATATTTTTCACGAGCTACAGAGTAAATGTTATTGCTGGTCGTTTCACTGGCAGCAAAATTAATATTTTACCTGCTCTATGGTCGACAGGTTCTTGTATGTACCCTTGTCCGTTCAGAAAAAAAAAATCATTTTCGTTTTAACTGAAGTTGTCACGAAAAAATATTTATTGGTCATCTGAGTTACTGTCATTACTGTTGGTGACAACATAACCACTGCAACCCAGCGAGAAGCGTCGTAAAATTTAACCAATTTCAGCAATTAATATAAAAATTGTAATAATTTCGTTACAGACACGATGTCTTCACCAATCATTAATGAAAGTTGATCATTATTTTTTTCATTATCATCCATTCCTAAAAATATTTATAAAATAAATACGGATAAAACTCAATAATGAATTATATAAATTCACATAAAATAAGATCAAACAATAAACTATATTACTCACTGTCAATTGTAAGCAATCAATTTCTCAGTAAAAATATTTATCCTTAAATTATAACAAAATTGTTGAATCACTTCTATCAATACAGAATCCAGATATCAATTGTCTATCTATAATGTGATCAACGATCGTATGCAGATAGTGCCATATCTTTGATACAAAAAGTTAATATCGTCTTCATATATATGCATAAACATCTGACTGATGACGTCATTGCTCAAAGCTGACGGGTTGTATCGTATACTAGACTTGACCCAAAAATTCAACAGAAAAATACGGGGTGATCATAAAGTCAGTATAAATTTGAAAACTTAATAAATCACGGAGTAATGTGGATAGAGAGGTAAAAATTGACACACATGCATGGAATGACATGAGGTTTTATTAGAACAAGAAAAAAACTTCAAAAAATGTTCGACAGATGGTGCTGGACAGCTAAACGTCAGTGACTGTTAGACTCTGCTGCTACCGTGACGGGTGAGAGGTACGCAGATATGTTACAGAATCGCATCATCCCCAGCCTGGCTGATAAACACCTGCTGGAACGTACGATTTTTATGTAAGATGGCGCTCCACCCCATATTGCTAGACGCGTGAAAGATCTCTTGCGCGCGTCGTTTGGTGATGATCGTATGCTCAGCCGCCATTTTCGTCATGATTGGCCTCCCAGGTCTCCAGACCTCAGTCCGTGCGATTATTGGCTTTCGTGTTACCTGAAGTCGCAAGTGTATCGTGATCGACCGACATCTCTAGGGATGCTGAACGACAAAATCCGACGCCAATGCCTCACCATAACCCCGGACATGCTTTACAGCGCTGTTCACAACATTATTCCTCGACTACAGCTGTTGTTGAGGAATGATGGTGAACATATTGAGCATTTCCTGCAGAGAACATCGTCTGTGCTTTGTCTTAATTTGTTTTGCTAATTATTGTTTTCTGATCAGATGAATGTCTGTCAGACATTTTATGAACATTTTTTTTCTAATGAAACCCGATGCCATTCCAAGCATGTGTGGCAATTTTTACCTCTCTATCTACATGATTCCGTGATTTATTAAGTTTTCAAATTTATACTGAATTTTTGATCACCCGGTATGTAATATATTCTTAAAGCAAACGGAATCTGTCGAAACAACAGCGAAACAGTCAAAATTTCGAACTAATGGAGCAAAATACGGTAGGCACCCCTGTACACGCCTGCGTTGAATAGAGATATTGCGATTCGTAAACGAATCTTTCATTTGATCGAATGTATCATAAGAATCGAATCGTTGTGCGGACGAATCGTCATTCAAAAGAATCGTAAGAACGATTGCATATCTCTGTCTCGTGACGATACCAGGTTTATAAAAAATGTTTGTAGAGTCCATGGGACCTAACTACGGGGTCATCAGTCCCTAAACTTACAAACTACTTATGAACTAACTAATACTAAGGACGGCACAAATATCTATGCCCGAGGCGGGATTCGAACCCCCGACCGAAGTGGCCGTGCAAGCCGTGACTGGAGCGCCTCAGTCTCCAGGTTTATCACTCCTAATACCGCGGAGGATCTAATGACTCCGGACCGTAATTTTCTCTATTATGAACCATGTTCTCTATTCCTCAGACTTATGGATATAGTTTTGCAGAAAATCGTGAGGTAGCCACTGAATGCCATTAGGGTGTATTGCGACCCCATTTCTCTCATGTCGCTCAGAAATAAAGGAGAGTTATAGAAATTTGCACTAAGCCCAAAGGTCGAGTAAAATATTCACCCATTATTTGTTTCCAAACATACAGCTATTACTTGGTATTGTCCGAAAAAGGGTAAAGTTGTAACTCTGCTACAGTACACTGCATTCAAGAAAGACGTGGAAGATAACGAAGAAAACATACTAATAATGATAGGGGATTACAATAAAACGAAATCGGGTGGCGGATACTATGGACAAACAGGTTAGAACGCACAGTACAAAGAGGATGACAAGAAGATGGCCAACTGTACTATTTTACAATACGATTGATATCAGTGTACTGAATGTATTCATCACATGCTTGCAACTTACAACAGACTGGGCAGAAAAGACCAACTATAAGAGACGGGCATTTCTCATAGAACTAGGAGAACAACTCATTACTAGAAAGGACGACAACGTTAATCCTCCAGTACTTTTATAAGCACCACAGCAAAAAGAAAAAATAAATAAATAAACAAAAAGAGAGAAAAATACTCAAGAGAGAATGGTGTCCATTTTGTAAAATATGTGGTTGCAGAAAATACAGGCACACGTGTTTAAAATGTGGATCTTCTGTGTGAGAAAAGCACTACGCATGTTTTTGTTATAAATGTAATGCCTTATTATTGCAGTTTGTAATCTAATCAGAAATCATTGTATTTTATTTTCATCGTACTCGTTTGCAAGTATTACTGAAATAAATAATTCAAATAATTATGCATTTTCATTTTTAGTTCATGTCACATCAAGTTTTAGAACGTGTAAAATATAAGGACTGTGATTTTATTCTACCTTTACTAAAATTATCATAATAAAAAATATGTTCTGTTGGGGTCACTCAAGACCCTAGGGTTACTCAGTGTAACAAGTGGATCTCGGTATTAGGGAGGTTAAGCGATTCACGCTTTGAACTGCCGAATCATGCCGAATTAGAGCTCCTGAAAATACAGACTGGCGCATCCGTCAATATTGTTTCCAAACGAATGTTAAACACAGCACTTAGGTTACGCGAACTGTGTTGCTTTGTTCTAGTTTTGTGAAATATTTCATAAGCGTTCTGCCTACATCCTTAGTTCGTGCTGTTTTGATCTCGCATTGAATTCTGTGGCAGCGTCACCACCCCTACCACTCGAGGGGAGCGAGAATCACTCGACCTTAGTATCGGCCCCCTGGAGCGCAAATGTCGAAGATGAGGCAAATTAGAACTTTGGCCCGCCGGATGGGGCGAATCCCACTGTGGCGCCCGACAAAACTTCCGCCCAGTGATTGCAGACAAAGTGGCGGCTTCTGACGCCCCACACCCATCCGACATCATAACAGGACCCCCATTGACATCAGCAGGAACACGTCCGCATCCCTACCCCATTGCAACGATGAATCTTGCTACCATTCGAGATCCTCACAAACTGGTGATGTTCCGTAACACCATTTACGCTGCCGATGTCGACACTGCGCTTCTCCGAGAAGTGTTCGTCTCTGCCTTCTACGCTCCTACTGGCTACGAAGCGCACATCTCTCACGCCTCCGACAATGGTAGCGGAGTTGCCAACCTCCTCCGCAAAGGGCTCCTTGCTGAAGATGTTGTGTACCTTCCTAATGCGAGGGGAATGCCCCTTACACTGTTCGGTGTGCGTGTTATCAACGTATATGCATCGTCAGGCTCCAAGAGACGTAGAAAACGACAAGTCTTCTTTGCTGACGAGGTAAGGCGCTTTTTGACGGTCCATTGGATGATCTGGTGCTTGGCGGGGATTTCATCTGCAGACAAGTGCCCACTGATCAACTCCCCCACTCTGTCTGCCATTATCGACCGATTACAACTAATCGATACATGGACGAAACTCTATGGAACACGCGCGGGGTTCACATGCTAAACAGTAAACTCGTCCAGTCGCCTCGACCGCGTTTACCTTACACGCACCCTCGCTGACGCCACACGACATTCTGAAGTGTGGCCTATGGCATTCCCCAATCATGAAGCCTACATCTGCGACGTCGTCCTCGCCCGACAACGAGTGTGGCACAGTCGCGGTCCATGGAAACTGGACGTTGTCCACCTGACTGCTCCTGACTGTCGATGCGTAGTAGAGGACGCATGGGTCCTCTGCCGCCGCCGTCGCCTCGCCTACACGTCGACTTTATCATGGTGGTTTTCCTGTGCGAAACTGGCACTACGCAAAGCATTGATGGGATACGGTAAAGATGTCAAGGCCTGGCAAGCAAGCACCTTAGACTTTCACTACGCGATTCTACGAGAGTGCACTTCGATGCCACTCTCTCCGGCTCGACAGACGATCGTGCATCGTGCTAAAGCACAAATCACTCTTCTCATGCGTCTACGTTTAGAAGGCATCATTGTGAGGTCCCGTGCTAATTATCGCATACCTCAGGATGTACCACTTACTTGCCGAACGCAGTCGTAGACGTCGAGCTTTTATACAAGATCTTGTCGATGAGGAAGGACGACGACATATGTTTCAAAAAGCTATTGGTCATGCTTTCCATTCTCCCTTCACCCGGTTGTACACGGCCGCACCACATAACACAACTTTAATCGAGGAGGTTGTGGCACTCATCACCAACATTGTTCCGGAAGACGTGGCGACAGAACTCCAAGAAGACATGACCACTGACGAAGTCCTGGACGCTATCAGGGTGGGAGCCGCCAATAAATCCCCCGGACCCGACGGTCTCCCCCTCGAATTTTACAAGAGTTTTAGCTACTTACTTTTAGTTACTTGGATAGCTATCTTCCGTGAACTGATGTCCCCAGCAACGACGATCCCACCCGTCCATATACCTCACGGGCGATCACGGATCAGCGACTACCGGCCCATCACCCTTCTCAATAATGACTTGAAGATATTCACCCGCTTGTTAGCAACTCGACTCAAGTAGGCAGCACCGTACGTCACGTCCCAAGACCAGACTTTCCTGGGTGGAGCCAACAATGTTCAAACGGCCCTTTGCCGTTACAGGAACATGATTGCGCTCGCCAAGCTCCAACACCTGCCTGGTGCACTGGCTTCGCTTGACTTCAGTCAGGCATTCGAGCGTGTCGATCACCCTTTCCTGGTGACGGTCTTCCAACATATGGGCTTTTCTGCACAAATAGTAAATGTGGAAAAGCGCCTTTTGAGTGGCGCAACTTCCGGAGTATAACGGACGCCTCACTGCGCCTCTTGGGATTGCACGGTCTGTTAGACAATGTTGTCCACTTTCTACAATTCTGTTTACCTTTGTCTTAGAACCCCTGCTCCAAAGACTTCACCAACCTCTGACGGGCATGTCTTTGCACGGACACCGTTTCTGCTATGTGGCATACCACCGTCCGCTACTTAGGCATTGACTTTACAAAAGATCTTCGTCGTTCGGCGACTTTAAATGCCAGGCGTCTGCTCCAAACGATCCGGGGAAGCCTCTTTCAACACCGATTTAGATGACTGGATGTGATTAAACGTGCGCGATACGTGAACGTCTATAACGCCTCTTGCATTCCCCAAGTGGCACAACTGTTCCCGATCTCGATACTCCTTGCGCGTCGCATGATGATGTCGATGGGATCCTTTGTCTGTACTGGAATGTTATTCAAGGTCCAGTATGCCTCTATTTCCCTTCCACGGGATCGTGATGGGGTCGGTCTATTCCACGCCCCACAAAAAATTACGGCCCTGTTTGTTAGCTCACAACTGAAAATATGGCGATACTGCCCAACGAGCATGACCGGACTGCTTTTACACGAATATGCACCGGTCTCTAAAACATACCGTCAAGTTATCTGACATTCCAGGCCCTTTTTACTACATCCGACATTTCTTTCTGGAATTAAGCTACATTTACCAATCGCTACCTCTTTACGAATACTAAAGACTGTCTATGAGGCCCTCCAACTACATAAGCCCCACAACCCTATTGAACAAAAGTTTCCCCAAATCATATGGCGTCGCACATGGAAAGCAGTACATGCAGTTTTTCTTGATTCCAGAGTCCAATCAGCCTGGTATATGACCGTCAACTACAAACAAGGCAAACGTTTTCGCCTGCACCGTATCCGTCTCGCTCACACACCCATATGTATTCACTGTGGGATGGATGACCGACAACCACCGGTCCGAATGTGGTCCGTCCTCCGACGTCTGGAGACTCGCACAACGCATTCTGGCTCTCGTCACCCGACGTACACCTGCTCAGCTCTCATTCCAGACGTTGCTATTCCCGGGCATGATTTATTACCCAGCCACGAAAACTAACGCTGTGAACTGAATACGCGGCCACACGGTCCGCTACCTTTTCGACTGCGACGAGAATTCCGAACTGGATTACTGGACGTATCTCAGTGATCGTCAGTGCTCAATCTTTCGTAACCCCAGGTACCAACAGTTCTTTTCAAATTTTTTATGGAGCGTCTCTCACGATCCGCCTCCCAGCTGGAACGTCAAACAATGAGAAATTAATGTGATGTTCTTGCTGATGATACGTGTCCTGAACGAACTGAAAATGGAACGTCTACAAAAATTATCAAGAAGACGAGTTTGGATGTTCCCCACTGAAGGTGTGTGAAGAACTGCACAGACAGAAAAAGACATAGAAAACTTAAATAAATAAATAAAACTAAAAAATTTAAAAATTAAAAAAAATTGCAAATAACTCCTTCCCATTCCCTATATTTTCCTCCTATCACTTAGTGTATGTAGGTTAGTTTGATTTGGGATAGTTATAGATGTGGTGTCGCACAAGTCCAAAGTGCGCGCCACCTACTTTCGCCGCGCGCCGCCATGCACGCACGGCGCGGCGTTCTTACGACGGCAGCCACGAGCGCCCTCTGCGGCAACTCCGCTCGTGGCCACCAGTGAACGACATCGTTCACTTGGGACTGAGATAGGAACCAGTCAACAATCAGATAGGCACCAGTGAAGACTTGGCTATCGTACAGGCACTAGGCAGACTCTCTAACTCAACTATGTATCAGCATTCTGCAGTACACAATTATGTAAAAGTTAAGTATTGTATAAATTCTGTGCAATATATATATATATATATATATATATATATATATATATATATATATATATATCGTTCTAATTTACTCTAGTGTTTATAGTTTCTGGCTGCTCCCCTCCGTACCTGCACCAGCGTGCTATCTTTATTCCTGTGTCGGTCTCATTCCACTCGGCCACCGACACCTACGAACGGAAACGAGACACAAAAGCGGCGGCGAGACTGGGACACAAAAGTGGCGACGAGGCTGGGACACAAAAATAGACAGGAGCCACGCCTGAAGAGGTACAGTTATTTTTTATTTATTTATTTATTTTTGTTCTTAGGGCAAAAGTGGCGGTGGCACGTAGGCCCCTTTATTATTTTTTAATTATTTTTGTAGCAAAATTTTCATGGGGAGAAAAAACAAAATTAAAAAAAAAACTAGATATTATTGAAACAATACACTGAAATAATAATAATAATAATGGTGCGCCTCGGTTGCACAGTGGTAGAGTGCCAGACTACAAATCCAAAGCTCCCGGGTTCGATCCCCGCCAGGTCCTAGGATTTTTATCTGTCACTTTCCACTTCTTTCACCTCTGGCAGTATTGCTCATGTGAAAAATACCGAGTAGCACCGTGGTTCGGAACCCACGTTAAACTGTAGATCCCCCTATAACTGGCTGGGTAAGTCAGTTCGAAGATCGGAGGAAGGGAACGGCATACCACCTCCAAACAGGACCATGCCTAGTAAAGCACTGTGGTGATCAAACCAATCTTCGGATTGTTGACTGCTTTATCTTTACCTTAATCTGCAGTACTAGCATAAAAAATAATTTTAAAAATCTCTTCATTACTAGTTTGATCATCGTGTAAACGGAACTTTCGTCTCGTTTGTATCACGCCCTACTAAGAGATCACTGCAAAGGGAAAGCTGTTCACGTGCAGAAAGAGCCTTCACACGGAAACGTAAAACGCCGTGCGTTGCTCGTTCACTGTCGGCCTCTCGCTGGCGCAGACTGGCGCAGTGGCGTGAGGTCTTGATTCGGGCACGGCTGTCGCCGCGGGTTGAACCTCCCCGCGGCGAGGTAGCCGTGTTATTAGCGGGTTGAGCGCCGGGCGCTGGCCTATTACACGCCGCCGCCCGGGGCCCCTGGCCGCTCGGCGCGTGGGAGGCGCACAAAGGCAGCCGACGCCCTCTCTGCGGGCTGCGGCGGCGGCGGCGGGATCTATCAAAAGGTCGTTTGCCGCGCTGACGGCCGCGGCGGCGTCGACGTCTCGAGGCGCCGCATTATCCTACAAGGGCTGTCAGGCGAACACGAGAATTACCCCGGTAATCCATTACCGCCGTGAAATCTTTCTGACTGTTGATATCTGTAACAGACTCAACAGGATAATGGAATAAAAATCTGCTTAAGTTGCCAGTAATTCCGAATTTTATTTAAATTTTGACAAATTACAGCACCACAAACTGCATTAAATATTACTATATACAGGATGTTTCACTAAGTGTGTTTGCCTCTGTAACTTATAAAATAATAAGCGACGGGAAATTTTTATGCGGTAGGTCAACACAAGAAATGTTACACTTTCTGCGGAGCTATGAACATAGTTTATTGTATCATTTTCCAAAGAGTTACACCACAAAGATATAATTTTCTAAACGGGACAATAGTTTTTCCTATCGTGTATTGGATTCGTTTAAACCAGCTGCGCCCAAATCAATTTAAACTACATTACTATCACTGTTAGTTTGGGAGCTACAACCCTTCAAAGTTTAGGGGGCGGAGGCTACGACAGCGTAGCTGATTGGCTGGTGGTCATGAGACAGTAGGCCGTGCTCCTGGGGAAAGCCACTCGGCCAGTCAGCTACGCTATCGCAGCCTCCGTCCCCGGAACTTTGAAGGGTTGTAGCTCCCAAACTAACAGTGATAGGAATCCAATACACGATAGGAAAAACTATTGTCCCATTTAAAAAATTATATCTTTGTGGTGTAACTCTTTGGAAAATGATACAATAAACTATGTTCATAGCTCCGCAGAAAGTGTAACATTTCTTGTGTTGACCTACCGCATTAAAATTTCCCGTCACGTATTATATTATAAGTTATAGAGGCAAACACACTCAGTGATACACCCTACAAGAAGGTACGGCCAAACTTTCATGAAACATGCCTCACACAAGAAGAAAGAAAATATGTTATTTGGACATGTGTCCGGAAACGCTTAATTCCCATGTTAGAACTAATTTTAGTATTTCTCTTTAAATGTTAATTGAAATAATTCATGCAGACAATCCTCAAAATACCCAATTGGTTCGTTAGTATATACTGTACTTCCTCGATTCACATCATCAACACAGATTTGCTGTGAACGTTTGGGCAGGAATTGTTGGTGATGTCTTGATTGTGCCTCATGTTCTTCCACCTACGCTCACTGGAGCACGTTATCATGATTTTACATGGGATAATCTACCTGTTCTGTTAGAACATGTGCCTTTGGTTGGTTGGTTTGATTTTTAAAGGGACTAAACGGCTATGGTTATCACTCCCTTGTTCCAACCGTAGAGAATGGATTAAAAAGCACTACAATGTACTAGAGAACGATGTGTTAAAACTCACCAAACAGTGTAATACGTCAAGAAGTAAAAGAACGAAAGTAAAAACGGATAAAAGAAGAGAAAGGTGGAAAGAGTACTAAAAATCAAATGGATCGGTACAACCCACTCACACGAATAAAATTTAAAACTGCATCAGCCATAGAGGCATTGTCAGCTAAAACAAGTTTCAAATTGTTAGGGAGATTAAAATTATTTCTTTGCGCTGCTAAGTCCGGGCATTCCAATACGATGTGGGCGACTGTCAGACGCGCACCACATCGACACTCGGGAGGATCCTCGCGACGGAGAAGGTGGCCGTGCGTAAGCCAAGTATGGCCGATACGCAGCCCGCAGAGAACAACAGAGTCCCTGCAGGGGGTCCGTAGAGAGGACCTCCACACGTGTGCGTTCTCCTTAATAGCCCGCAACTTGTTAGGTGTTTGGAGGGAGCGCCATTCTGCGTTCCACAGTCCAAGAACTCGTCTGTGCAACTGCGAACGGAGGTCATGACCCGTGAGACCTATAGCCAAGGTCGGTTTATGGAGAGCCTCCTTGGCTAACCTGTCCGCTAGCTCGTTCCCGTGGATCCCAACATGTCCTGGAGTCCAGATAAAGACCACTGACCGCCCACGTCGGTCTATGGCATGCAGGGACTCTTGGATGGCCTGAAGCAAAGTATGGCGAGGGAGGGAAGCACTGATCGAGTGCCTGTAGGCCACTCAGGGAGTCACTGCAAATGAGGAACGACTCCCCAGGGCAGGAAGAAATATGCTCGAGTGCACGAAGTATGGCCACCAGCTCTGCTGTGAACACACTGCAGCCTTTCGGTAAGGAGCGCTGTTCGTTGTGTCCTGTATGTACATAGGCGAAGCCAACATGACCTTTTGCCATCGAACCGTCCGTGTAGACGACCGTGGAGCCCCGGTACCCATCAAGAATCGACAGGAATCGACGGTGAAGCATCTCAGGGAGTACAGAGTGTTTGGAGCTCTGCGACAAATCCAGTCGAATAACAGGTCGAGGAATACGCCATGGAGGCGTACGCGACTGGAATTTGATCGGAGATGGCAGAGGAAGAGACCCCAGGTCACTCTTGAGAGACTGGACACGGGCACTAACGGTCAAACCCGACCTCGGCCGCCATTGTGAGATATGGAGTACGGCGTTCGGAAAGAGTAGGTGGTAGTTGGGATGACTGGGGATACCTTACACATGGGCTGCGTAATTCGCCAGCAGGTGCTGCCGCCTGATTCGCAATGGAGGCATCCCAGCCTCCACAAGGAGACTGTCCACAGGGCTGGTTCGGAAGGCCCCTGTCGCGAGCCTAACTCCACAGTGGTGGATAGGATCCAACAACAGCAGCGCCGATGGCGCTGCGGAACCATATACTATGCTCCCGTAGTCCAAACGCGACAGAATAAGGGCTTTATAGCAGCGCAACAGGGTACTACGATCTGCACCCCAAGTTGTACTGCTAAGGCACCGGAGGGCATTGAGGTGCCGCCAGCACTTCTGTTTCAGCTGGCGAATATGTGGTTGCCATGTGAGCCGGTCATCGAAGACCATTCCAAGAAATCGATGCGTTGCAACTACATTGAGTAGTTGGCCATCGAGATACAACTCTGGATGTGGGTGGACTGGCCGTCGACGACAGAAGTGCATAACGCACTTTTTGGCAGCAGAAAATTGGAACCCATGAGAGAGAGCCCATGTCTGCGCCTTACGTATGGCTCCCTGCAGCTGTCGTTCTGCAACACACATGCTAGAGGAGCTAAAGTAGATGCAGAAGTCGTCAGCATACAATGAAGGGCATACTAACGACCCAACTGCTGCCGCTAAGCCGTTGATTGCCACTAAAAATAACGGAACGCTTAAAACAGAGCCCTGAGGCACCCCATTCTCCTGGACATGCAGGCTGCTAGAGGACACACCAACTTGAACATGAAAGGTACGGACAGCTAAAAAGTTTTGGATAAAAATAGGGAGTGAGCCCCGGAGACCCCACCCATGTAATGTGGTTAAAATGTGGTGTCGCCAGGTCGTATCATACGCCTTCGACAAGTCAAAAAATACGGCCACCAGATGGTGACGTCGAGAGAACGCTGCCTGGATGACAGACTCAAGATGGACTAAGTTGTCCAAAGTCGAGCACCCCCTGCGAAAACCCCCTTGGCACGGAGCTAGCAGGCCCCGAGATTCAAGGAGCCAATACAACCGCCGGCTGACCATGCGTTCTACCAGTTTGCATAGAACGTTTGTAAGACTGATGGGCCGATAACTGTCTACATCTAGCGGATCTTTACCTGGCTTGAGCACTGGTACGATGGTGCTTGAACGCCACTGTGATGGGAAGACACCGTCGCTACAGATGCGGTTAAATACTGCAAGAATTTGGCGCTTGAAATCATCAGATAGATGTTTTAACATCTGATTGTGCAGTCTGTCTGGCCCAGGGGCGGTGTCAGGGCAGTGGGCCAGGGCACTGAGGAGCTCCCACTCGCTAAACGGAGCGTTATATACCTCAGGGTGGCGTGAGGTGAATGAGAGGGATTTGCGTTCCGTTCGCTGTTTTAATGTGCGGAAGGCAGATGGATAATTTCCGGATGCAGCGGCGCGAGCGTAGTGTCCCGCAAAAGCCTCGGCGACAGCGCCTGGATCCGTACATACAGCCCCTTGGATAGAGATCCCAGGAATTGCTGCCTGGGACTGGTAGCCAAAAAGGCGTCGGATCTTCGTCCAGACTTGAGAAGGAGAGGTTCTTGAACCGATGGTGGACACGTAACGTTCCCAGCATTCCTGTTTTGACCTCCGTATTACCTGCCGAGCACGAGCACGGAGTTTTTTAAAAGCGATAAAAGTCTCAAGCGACGGATGTGGTTTATAGTGCTGAAGAGCACGCCGACGGTCCCGAATGGCGTCTGCGACTTCCGACGACCACCAAGGCACTGACTTTCGCCGGGAGCATCCCGTTGAAATGGGGATTGCGTGCTCTGCAGCAGATAAAATATTTTGAGTGACAGTCGCAACCACTAAGTCAATGGAATCATCCGGGAGAGGTCCAGGAGTGGCAGCAGAAACGAATAGATCCCAATTTGCTCTGTTTAAAGCCCATCTAGGAAAGCGGCCAGGGCAACGACGATGGGGTAGTGATAGGAAGATAGGAAAGTGATCACTACCACACAGATCGTCATGCGTCCTCCAGTGGACAGATGGCAAGAGGCTAGGGCTGCATACTGACAGGTCAATAGCCGAGAAAGAGCCATGTGCCACACTGAAATGCGTGGGGGCTCCGGTGTTTAAAAGACAGAGGTCGAGCTGGGATATCAAGTTCTCGACCTCTCTGTCGCGACCACTGACTACTGCATCACCCCACAAGGTGTTGTGGGCATTAAAATCACCCAGAAGCAGAAAAGGCGGCGGGAGCTGCGAGATCAGCGTAACCAGTGTGTGCGGTGGTACAGCGCCATCTGGCGGAAGATACAGGCTGCAGATGGTTATGTCTTGTGGTATCCTTACCCTGACAGCCACAGCTTCTAATGATGTCTGAAGGGGCACATGTTCACTATACACAGAGTTAAGGATATACACACAGACGCCACCTGAGATTCTGTTATACACACGCCGATTACAATAATATCCCCTGTATCCACGAAGGGCAGGGGTCCGCATTGCTGGAAACCAGGTCTCCTGGAGAGCAATGCAGAGAGCAGGCGTTATGCTCAAAAGTTGACGCAACTCAGCCAGGTGAGAGAAAAATCCGCCGCAGTTCCACTGGAGAATTGCAGTGTTGTTGAGCTGATGGGCCATGATGAAGAGGTAGAGCAGATTATTCCATGGGAACATCTGCTGCCAACCGGTCTGCCTCTGCTGAAACCAGAATCATAGGATCTGGTGCATCAGTCAGTGCGAGATCCTCAGGTGATGTGAGGATCTCTAACTGATCTTCTGAAGTAGAAGATGAGGGATGTTGTGGCTGTGCAGCCACCACGGATTCCTTCTTTCTACGAGTCTTTGGCTTTTTACCTTCTCGCTGCCCTTTCGGTTGGATGGGCTGTGATGGCTTCTCGGTGGCATCAGGAGTAGACGAAGTGCGGGAAGCCCTTCGACCAACAGTTTGGGGATCCTTGAGCCTCCGGCCAGGATCCTCTGAAGCACTGCGAGAAGTCTCGGAAGGGGCTGTCCTGAGGGACCCCTTCCGAGCGAGAGGGGCTGTTCCTTCTCCGGCTGGGAGGTGGGGACTGGTGTCCCCGATGGTTGTGGGGGGGGGGGGTTGCCCCCAAAGCAGGTGTTACAGGAGTGGATGGAGGAGCGCCCCCACCCAAAGATGGGACAGCAGCAGAATGGTGGCCCCTAGGGCCCATAGAGGGAGGCGGTACTTGAGGAGTTATACTCTGAGGAGGTGATGAAGAGACAACGGCAGCAAAAGATGTAGTGAGGCGCACAGGATGGAGTCGTTCATATTTTCTTCTCGCCTCAGAATATGGAAGACGATCCAGAGTTTTGATCTCCATGATTTTCCGTTCCTTGTGCAGGAGAGTACAGGCAGGCGAGCAAGGCGGATGTAATTGCCCACAGTTCACGCATACGGGAGGTGGGGTGCACGGAGCGTCTGGATGTGACGGACGCCCACATTCTCTGCACGTAGGGCTGGAAGTACATCGGGACGACATATGCCCGAACTTCCAGCACCTGAAGCACCTCATAGGCGGCGGGACGTACGGCCTGACGCCGCACCGATAGACCATCACCTTGATCTTCTCGGGCAGTGTATCGCCTTCGAAGGCCAGGATGAAGGCACCGGTGGCGACCCTACGATCTTGTGGTCCCCTATAAACGCGCCTAACAAAATGGACACCTCTCCGTTCCAAGTTTGTGCGCAGCTCATCATCTGACTGTGACAGGAGATTCCGGTGATAAATGAGGCCCTGGACCATTTTGAGCGTCTTGTGGGGTGTGACAGAGACGGGAATATCACCCAGCTTGTCACAGGCAAGTAATGCCTTAGACTGGGCTGGGGATGCCGTCTGTATCAAGACTGCCCCACTCCTCATTTTGGAGAAAGACTCCACCTCACCATACTTGTCTTCGAGCTGGTCGACGAAGAACTGTGGTTTGGTGGACGATAAAGATTCACCATCAGTACGGGAGCAAACTAAATATCGCGGCGAGTACGGGTCTGATTCTTTTAAGGCCCTGCGTTCCTCCCATGGCGTGGCCAAGGAAGGGAACGACTTGGGGTCATAAGATGAGGCATGAAACTTCCCACGCTTTGAGACGATGGTTATGCGTCCACCAACGTTTTCTTTTGCTCGTTTCATTTTGTTCCCACGAGCAGCTAGGGATCTAAAGGTCCACCCAGGCAGAGCCCCGCTTGCCTGGGTAAGCCTTATACAACTGAGGTGCGGCAGGTTCCCCAGAGGTTGCTCGCTAACGACTGTTCAACCTCAACAGCCATGCATCTCCTCGGCACGTAGCACACCTTGAGATTGAGGTTTTTTTTTTTAGAGAGGTTTGTACCATCCTCGCGACCCGGGCGATTAAGCCAAGATCCCCGGGCTCTGAGACGTACAACGTTCCACCGTCGCGCCGAACGATGGTCGTTGAGGCACGCACAGAGCTTACGGTGTAGCGGACTGTTGGCGCGACACAGCCCACAGCTCAGGACCCCGGGTTCGCCAAGCCCGTACTCAGCAAATTAATGCTGAGCCCCTGAGGGGCATGTGCCTTTACAAGTACGACACAACACGTGGTTCATTCACGATGGAGCTCCTGCACATTTCAGTCGACGTGTTCGTACGCTTCTCAACAACAGATTCGGTGACCGATGGATTAGGGGACTGATGACCGTGCAGTCTAGTCCCCTCTAAACAACAACAACAACAACAACCGATTCCATGGCCTCCACGCTCTCCTGACCTCAACCTTCTTGGCTTTCATTTATGGGGGCATTTGAAAGCTCTTGTCTACGCAACCCCGGTACCAAATGTAGAGACTCTTCGTGCTCGTGTTGTGGACGGCTGTGATACAATACGCCATTCTCCAGGGCTGCATCAGCGCATCAGGGATTCCATGCGATGGAGAGTGGATGCATGTATCCTCGATATATATATATATATATCGATGAAACTACAGAGGTCATCATGAGAAATGTAAAATTAGCACCTAGAAATGAATCACTGTACATTGTCAAATTATTACATAGAAGATTTCTAATGGCAGACAATTTTTACGAAAAACAAAGATCAGGTCACATACATGAGATGAGACTTCTATAGAATTGAGGAATGCTTATGCTGTATAAAGGATTAAAAAACAGTATGCTAGTTACTGGCTAGCAGTATGCACAAATAAAATTTTTTAACGTAGTGGCAAGCCGATGAGGGACTACCGATGTGCAGGAGATGAAGGCGGCATCAGACTGCAGGGGCGCGCGTTAGGCGCGCGGTGGCAGCGCCATCTCGCAGCGGACGCTTACAACCGTAATATACAACATTAGAAAACCAGTCGTTTACCAAATCTATATGGTATGGCCTGAGGTGCCGACGTTTGAAAATCAGTGTGGGTGCTCTATATCAAGGTTCACAAATGTGCGAAACCAACCCTCCTGAAAATCATGTTCATACATTTTTGAAAGAGCTAAACTTGATAGAAGTAAATAGGCAGTTGTCTGGCCTTTCATAGATAGAAGGAAGAAGGACGAGGAAGAAAAGGATATTTCAATATAAGTAACACCCCAAAACTTCTACGCGACCAATGAAATAATTTTTCACTGTACACTTATCTACCACCTTTTGTGCGAAACCGTCACCAGGGTTTAAACAAACCTTTGAAATATTTTGAGATTTTGTAGCCTGACATAGATTTTTTTGGTCATTTCCAAGTAAGAGCTGTAAACTTCATCGAAACTTTCATCACTTCGAGATAACTTCAAAAATCAAATGTTCAAATGTTTGTAGAGCTTATGGGATTTAACTAAGGGGTCATCAGTCCCTAAACTTACAAACTGCTTATGAACTAGCTAAGACTAAAGACGGCACAACTATGCATGCCCCAGGGGGGGTTTGAACCCCCGACCGTAGTGGCCGTGCAGACTGTGACTGACGCGCCGCAGAACGCTCGCCCACCGCGGCCGGCCGAGATAACTGACAATAATATAGTCCATTGTTTTTTAAGCCTGAGAGAAAAGCATTACAAATGTCAACTGAATCTATAATTTTAATAACAAGGGAAGTGACAAAGATAAATGAAAAACGATTAACTTTAGTATCAGCATCAGATTCTTCAAGCTAAATTCCTGAAAGAACATAATTGGATGTTCATAAATACGTACACCTGAAAGGTCAAAAGAACCGACGTGCTTCAGGATGAATAAAGTTAGCATAGTGGCTAAAACATGGACACTCATTACTACTCGCTTGAAGCCCCGCATACAAAACCGATCATTTCTTTCACGTATCGTCTCTCGCTATGGTCACATTTCATTGCCTCTGGACTCATAAAGTAGGTTTTGAATTTTCCCGATTTTTTTAAATTTATACAATTTTATTTTCCACCTCTATTTTATGTGGGTGCTCAGCACCCCCAAAAAATTCTTGGGAGGCGCACGAGTCCCGGAGCACCCACGCAGTCAGGGCATGGCATAACTTTTGCAATATCAAAAAGATTGTATCACATTTCGTGTTAAATACTGTTACCATCTAAAATGTTATCTATTCTTTCTTATTGCACAAGTAGTATGAGAGAAACGTTTTTCCTTTCATCATTTTGATGTGGTTGTCAGCGAAAAAAAGTATAGTAAAGGTTTGAAATTATATTTTAAGTTTGTTGCAAGACGCTTATTACTTTCATTCTCATACAGTGTATGAATAAAATTTCGTCGCGTTATGTGGCACTTTTTTTGAGATTCCTTTTGTTTATGACGCTATATATCCTCAACCATGTATCGTATGCGATTCTTAAACCTGCAGCAACTGTTACCTCACAGTAAGGAATATATGTATCAAATTTGGTTGAAATCGGTCCAGTGATTTAGGAGGAAATGTGTTACATTGTCGCTTGATGTAAAAGGTTTTCTCGCATCTCATTCTTTATGACGTCATGTCTCGTGAATTATTCGTGATTCTTATACTTACGGCGATCGTCCTCATGGATTGAAACTTACAGGCGAAAATTTCATAAAGGTTGGAACAAAACTGTAGATTTGTGTGCAATACGTACACACAAACAAACACACAAACACTCTGCTTTATATATAAAGATTGGTTACAACTGTAATTTTGTGTGTGATACAGAACGATATATTACTGCCTCAACTCTTTACTTGACGTTTACATGGCGTTTACTTACAGCGAGTACCATGGGGTTACCATAATAGTGAAAAAGTAAGTCACGTTTCCTTCTTAATGAAATGTGTGATCACGTCGGACGGCCAGTACAATTGCACACCTGCGTCATGGACAGTTTGAGGTTATCAACCAGCTCTTGACGGATATTTGCTCATTCTTCCATAAGTGTAATATCCTGCTGTGCAACCTTTGTGAGAGGTGCGTCTGCCAAGTCCATCCCAGACATGCTCAATCGGGCTTGAGTCGGGTGAGCAAAGTGGTCATTCCATTTACTTCGCTCAAGCATGTTGTCCACCATTGCAGCTCTGACGGAACGGGCGTCATCGTCCTCCAGAAGAAACCCGTGTCCTATGTCACCAGCGCAGGGTACAACATAAGGTCGATGGCTCTCATGTCTATACCTCTTAGCAGTGAAAGCGACATTCTGTATTCTGAACGACACAGAGATCCGTACGTCCGCCAATAATGACTCCTGCCCAGACCATTCGGGCAACACCATGTTTCCTGCACATCAGCAGGAATGTTCAGAGTTCCAGATGAGGGATGTTCCTCCGCCCAGTTACTGCGCGTTAAATGGTGTCGTGGATTTAAGGGAACATACATGATACGCCTCTGTGCGTACATACCACATTCACCAAGGCGATTTCTTACGATATTGCGCGTCCTGGTGGCGCCTGAAGGGTGTCTTGGCAGTGAGCTGCTTTGAGTCTGCTGTCTCAACGCGCTGTTAACCGGAGATAACGGCCATCTCTTGCCTATGTTACCCATGGACGACTTTGGCCTTGCCTTCTTTTAACCCTTTAGTGACCAGTAGGAACTATAGTTTTGTTTTTGCTATAACTTTAATGTTCCCACTTAAACTTGTGCTACCACCTCTTTTAGAGTGTGCTAACTACATATAGCTTGTAAAGATGCGCGCTAAAATGGTTGTATTTCTACATTGTTAGTTGGTCAACGCAGAAGCACTGTTTTTGCGGGAAAAGAAGCCACTGTTAAGACCACAACAGCGTTGTTTGTATAGTGTGCTTTCCGTTTGCGTGTGAAATGACTTGCGTTGTATTTGTCTACTTTCATATTTACGCGGGTGATAGTACTCCTGTACATTTGCTGGATATCAATGAAAATTATTTAAATATTACCAGGTAAGTTAGTGAGAACTATGTTTCCCACTGAATGTGTGTGAAGTGCAGTGTATATGACCGTGCAATCGGCATTGTAGTTATTGTTTAGAATGCCTGGATTCATGCCAGAAGAGGTTTTGAGAATTTTGTACACTTTACCAGAAGATGTAGAAGATTCAGATGTCAATGCTGACTGATGAAGATTTTGAGTCACCAAAAACTTCGCAAATTTTGAACAAAAGATGGAAACAGAAGTTAAGTATTCTGTGCATTGACTGTGGCATAGTACAATAAAATAATGGGAGGGGTGGATCGATTTGATCAGCTGCGAAAATGGTATGCTGTTGGTCGTCGTTCATGGAAGTGGTGACAGAGACTTTCTTTCTTGTATATTTCGCAGTGTCAATGTATAAATTATGTGGATGTTAGAGAATATAGAAGCAGACCACTTAACATTAGGTCACATTTGGCAAGGCAGCTTATCTCCGGCTTCTCAAGTCGTAAGCGAAGAGGAAGGCCTTTTCAATTTCAGACACCAAAAAGAGGCCTGTCTGGAGTTCCACGTGAAGTTCGTTTGGGGAAAGTTGGAACCCATTTACCAACAAAAGGTATACAGCCAGGAGGTGCCGCCAATGTAGCACCAAAAACAAAGAAAAGAGGACAAAATAATGTGTAGCAACTGTCGTGTACCTCTGTGTGTAGCACCATGCTTCTCTAAGTTCCATAGTACGTCACCTTAGTGAACTCAATGGACAATAAGAATATAAAAGTAAATCAAATGTTTAATATGCTTTTTGCACTAAAAATAAAGGTATAATATTTTTTTTTTAAATTATCAAGGCCGGTTACTGCCAAGTACGATGGGAACAACAGTTCCCACTAATGTTTTTTATACCCGTAAGCTAAACTCTCACTTTCAAGATTTAAGCTACGATTTTATGTATGGCTTCTTAGCCCAATATAGTATTCATAAAAAGTCTTCAGCTTCTGGAAATAATTTGATCACTAAAGGGTTAATGGTTGCTGTTGTCTGAAATTGCGTCCACTTCCTGGAAATTGCACTTTGGAACTTTCCAATAGCTGCAGATACCTCCCTCTGTGCCTCTCCCGCATCCTACATTCCTGTGGCTCTCCAAGCCGTAGCTTCGGGTAAATCACATTGTAGTTGCATTGCGCGACCTGCTCACTACATTATCTGAACACTATTGCTTGTGTAATTTGTTTGGTAGAGTAAACACAAGTTCAGTCTGCCGATGAAAACAGAATCTAGTTATCTCAACCGATCCACTAATTTCAGAATAAAAATAACAGTCACATTCGCAAAATGTCTTTACAGTTTGTTTGATAATAGGGTGACCGGTTTCGAGCTACTCTGAGATCATTATCAGACGATTCGTCTGTAAGATAAAAGACAATATGCTAAAGAGCGAAACAGGCTACGATATACTACATGCATGACTACAAAATTAATTTAATCGGTATACCTCAACGTTGATGCCGAGGCGATGATCGTGCGGCGACCGATAAAAAGCGACAGAACGCTGCAGGTTACAAAGGACAAGCCCCGCCAATCGCCTGAACCAATGAGGTGCCTCATACCGTATAGGATAAGATAAAAAAAATGTAAATCACCCATAATGGATATAAAAAGGCATTTTGTTAACTATAAAACTTAGTTGCCATGTCATTAATAAAAATAAATTGAAAGTATTGAAATCGAAGACAGAGTCTAAATCAAAGATAAAATACAGCGACGCCAATGGTTGCCTTGGATACGGTAGCGTGGAGACAATCAGAGATGTAATGGACAGTGGACGCCGTCGCTCACCGTGGAAACAGGCCACGATTGCAGCGTCGAACGGTGTTAGCATGTACATGGGCAAGATGCTCCACACTCGCCGATGGTCACCAATAAAACCAATAAATTTCTCAATGTGTTAAAACACAAGTGCTGTGTAACATATTCTGGTATTTTGAACTGTCACCAACGAGAAGTGCATCACAAAATAACAAGTACAAAAACGCAAAACTATGCGTTACAGCAAGTCGTCGAAAAGATCGTAAAATGTTTCTCCCTAAAGTGCAATCGCTCATTTAATGGCGTCAGTGGTTGGCTGACTTTCCAATGGGAAACTACGGCGTGTCCGCAAAGTCTCTCCGAAGCGACGAGCTGCGCGTGTATCGCCTTGCAGGGTGCGTAAGTGTGGCAGCACATTCATGTATAAGCTAGCGGCCCGGTTTCACTCCTACTGGCTGCAGTTATGGGACTCAACATTATTACAATTAAAACAATCAAATTAATTAGTTATATTAATTACAAGAAAATACACTGTACTCACCATTATCACATTAGCTGCTGGAAATGATTTCCTCTTTCTTGAAGGCATAGTTCAACACTTTTACATAGTCGGCATGACTTTCTATGGTGTCATGCATTTTATATAAAAATATCTACCAATACTCCTACGACATTTTAAGTGAAATATTGTTATAATCAGTTTTTGTCAATTAGACCAGATGATGAGACCGTAGAGTGTCGAAACCGGTCGTCGTGAATAAATAGAATTAAAAAATTTGCGATCTTGGCATCTGTCCTTCCATTTGGAAAAAGATATGCCATATCTTTATTTTTCTATATAATTTCCAAGAACATCGAGACATTTGTCAAACCGCTTTATTAGCTTTAAAAAGCCGTTCAGAGGGTGTTGCGTACAGAAGAAGCGTTGGACGGCTATGTGCGAAAGACGACACAGCAGGTGAACGCGCACGTTCAAGACACCGATACACCATGGGTAGAGGTCGACCAAGCATACGGCAATGACTTTCTGTTTCGGACTGTGATGGGGATGAAACATGGATCCACCATTACAGGCTCGAATCAAAGGCAGCATCCATGGAGTGGAAACATTCGTCATCACGTTCGAAAGACGTTCAGAAGCACTGCGTCTTCAGGTAGATAGCTTGTCATCGTTTTCTGGGAAGCCCAAAGAGCTATGTTGCTGGACTTTTTTGGAGGATGCAATTATCGATGCTGCGCGGCGCTGTGCCATTATGTCGCAATTGAAAGAGCTGATTCGGAAAAGCGGTCTAGCTTTCTGTCATTCTGTTGAATTAAAACAAGAAGGTAGCCAGAATTTGTCAGATTTAGCAGTGCAGTTCATTATGTTGTTGTTATGGTCTTCAGTCCGGAGACTGGTTTGATGCAGCTCTCCACCCTACTCTATCCTGAGCAAGCCTTTTCATATCTATATACGAACGGCAACCCACATCCACTTGAATCTGCTTACTATACGCGTCTCTTGGTCTCCCTCTGCGATTTGTACCCCACACACTTCCCTCCAATGCTACATTTACGATTCCCCGTTGTCTAAGAATGTGTCCTACCAAGCGATCCCTTCTTTTAGTCAGGGTATGCCAAAAATTCCTTTTCTCACCAATTCTGTTCAGTACCTCTTCATCAGTTATGCGATCTACCCACCTAATCTTCAGCATTCTTCTGTAGCACCATATTTCATTTTATATCCTCTGTACTGCGACCATCGCATGTTATTTTACTACCCAAGTAACAAAACTGATCTACCACCTTCATTGTTTCGTTACCTAATCTAATTCCTTCAGCATCGCCTGATTTTCTAAGACCACATTCCATTATTTTTGTTTTGCTCTTGTTAATGTTCATTTTATGCGCTCTCTTCAACACATTGTCCATTCCATTCAACTGCTCTTCCAGGTTCTTTGCTGTCTCTGACAGAATTACAATGTCATCAGCAAAACGCAATGTTTTTATTTCTTCCCTATTCCAAATTTTTCCTTGCTTTCCTTCTCCGAAACACTTTTATTATTTTCCGCGGTATTATTACTCACTTCGGCTTTATAAAGATAGCTATGATACTCATCACAAGCCTATAACATTTATGGCGTGAATAATGATAAGACACGTAATCAAAGTAGTCTCCCTTGACACATGTAACATAGAATCCTACAGTAGAAAAACCTTGTAGTTTACTACCTTTATAATGTTTTACGCGACAGGCAACTTGTATAGGATCCTTCGTTCCACTAATCTTCATCATTTGACCCTGCATCGAAAGTCCTGCGAGGATATAAAATGTACCATATATAAATGAAAGTGTCAGATCTGCATATTGCGGATACAAAGAACCATTTGTAAATTATGACGGTACAGTCACTTGAAACCGATATTTGAGGAAACCTCTTTTGGCACTTGTTTTCAGCAAAAAATGCTTTACTTATAATGCATAATTGAGTAATGAGGTAACGAAAACTGGACTGTAAAAGCTGCCAAATTTTGATTTTCAGACTACATTAATAAAATTTTTGTTGAAAGAAATACAAACTTTAACGATGGGTTATTTAACCAGGTCTGTACGAAATTGTTCCACGGCGTTTACATCAAAGTATCTATATTTTCAGGTAATTTTATATCAAGGTTTTGTCGAAAAATGAGGCAAACCGCGACACTTGATTCCGTATGTTGCACATTAGGCGGCATATTTCGCATTATAATCAACCTACTAAGAACCAAACCAGTCATATTTACCACCATAATCCAATACTTATAGCATACTTTCAAATTCTGGATATGTGTTTGTTGTGATCTTCAGTCCGGAGACTGGTTTGATGCAGCTCTCCACCCTATCCTGAGCAAACCTTTTCATCTCCTCATAAGAACGGCAACCTACATCTGTCTGAATCTGCTTACTGTATGCGTCTCTTGGTCTCCCTCTGCGATATTTACCCCGCACACTTCCTTCGAACGCAATTCCTGGATCTCTAAGAATGTGTCCTATCAATCGATCCCTTCTTTTGGTCAAAGTGTGCCAGAAATTCCTTTTCTCCCCAATTCTGTTCAGTATCTCATTACTTACGCGATCCACCCGCCTATAATAATAATAATAATTTCGTGTGGCTCATTGGCCTGGTGCAAGTCTTTCAATTGGACGCCACTTCGGCGACTTGCGTGTCCATGCACCCACCTAACCTTCAGCATTCTTCTGCAGCATCACATTTCAAAAGCCTCAAGCTTCTTCCTGTCCGCACTGTGTAACCTAACCGACCTACGCTTCCGCTAATCGCGAGTGATTAAACTTTAAAATGATCCGTGTGCCTCATGAAACAATTACCCGGATTAAGCTATCGGGGGTGAAACCGATAACGTAGTGGAGGTTACACACACAAACGATACTTTACTAGTCACTTCCCAATAACGATCTTTTGGTGCGGGAATTTTGTATAAAGTAGTAAATGTAACACCCGGGACAAAACTGTAATTGAATAAACAATTTTGACTAGGTGAGATAATACGGTCGCCAGCTCGTTGTACGAGCAACAATTTATGGAAATTAATGAAATTTTGGTTCAGTAGCAAATTAATTACTGACTGATTAATTTGGAAACAACACAGACACAGGCAGAGGGTTAAGTGAGCGCAGCAACGACACCACGAAACATAAAACAATGTCGAACCAGCAAATCCAACTTCCTCATGCAATAGTATCAACCAATAAAACTACTGTAGTGAACTGGAAATTTGTAGTAATAAAAGTTAGCATGCACACATTCTACATAACGAAATAGACCATCCAATAATGCTTGCAATGAGGTTTGACTGTACTTTGAACACTAATGCAAACTGTCGTAATTGTGTTTCTATCTATTTCGACTCGTTGAATGTTTATTAAAAATTATTGACTGTAACATTAAGCTATTAACTCTTTCTGTAAAAGATTAACGTAATTACTGTTCCTAATAACTAATCTCCTAACCTTGACGACTGTCCATTAAACTAACAACAAAGTAGCATATCAAATGGTATCTAATAAGTACTCTGTTAAAACTGCACTTTTTGGTTCTTTGACTGAACTTTGCAACGTAACTTTTTAACTCTCATAGGCCGAATATTCAGATCACAATTAACAATTACTGTTCTTTATCATTCAATTATTATTCAATGCACTCATTACTATTAACTGCGCACTTGTCAATTTGTTTATGTCAACTTTATACTATTGCAAAATATTTTATACTGATTTAATTACTTTAAAGTTTATTTCAATCAGTCTTTATGGTTCACGTTGAGCCTCGGTCAATTAAGGGTAGCGGATAAGGAACCAGGTTGGTAGTGACTTGGGTTAATAATTTCTTTAACGCTGAATACTTGCACTCTGGTTCGCTATTCACTTTCAGCAAAACTAAACGTTGGCTTAGCAGTACAGTTCTAATGACGGTAAGTTGTGCAGATATTACTTTTGCAGCGAAGGTGCGGCGTAGCTGGCGATTGTTGCTGGTACGTAATAATTGCTGGCAAAATGGTATCTTCTTGGCGATAGAACATTATTTGCATTGGGAATACAGCGTTCCTCTCGACATATTCCTCTTGATGCATTGACGCTGTGCCCATGCCAATTATTTGCCAATGACCACTTGCTCTGATTGCTGCTCATACAACACTTAATAAGGTGACACGCTACTACGGTCTGCTGCTGCTGTCTGACTTTGTTACATTCACTTCGAGAGCTCAACAATGACTACTCTCGCGCCTCGCGCTACACAACTCTACGCTCAGCGATAATACGGCTCTACACAAAGATATTGCTAACTTTGCCCTCGCTAGGCCAACGTGTCTACTGCAATACATTTCATCATTTCCTTCTATGCAATATGTAATCATTTCGACAACTGTACGTCAAATAAATTATTTGCATAAAGTAACAAATCGATTTACATGCAATACACAAATAATAAACAAATCATACACATCTTCCATATTATAAATGTAACTGTGTTTACACATGCAATTAGTGACGTTGGTCACTGTGTTGTTGCGTTACAACTGTTTGTCGTCCATGTTTCAATCCCATACAAGGCAACACTCAACACAAATGCCTTCAGAAAGGACTTCCTTGTGCTTAAATTAATATTCGATGTTAACACATTTCTCTTTTCTAAAACGCTTTTCTTCCCATTGCCATTCTGCATTTTATATCCTCCGTACTGCGACCATCATATGTTATTGTACTGCCCAAGTAACAAAACTCATTTACCACCTTTATTGATTCGTTACCTAATTTAATTCCTTCAGCATCGCCTGATTTTCTAAGACTGTATTCCATTACCCTTGTTAATGTTCATGTTATATGCTCCTCTCAACACATTGTCCATTCCGTTCAATTGCTCCTCCAGGTCCTTTGCTGCCTCTGACAGAATTACAATGACATCAGCAAAACGCAAGGTTTTTATTTCTTCACCCTGAACTTTAATTCCTTCTCCAAATTTATCCTTGCTTTCCTTTATAGCTTGCACAATGTACAAATTGAATAACAATAGGGAAAGGCTACAAACCTGTCTTACACCCTTTTCAACCTCTGCATCCCTTTCATGCCCTTCAACTCTGATAACTGCTGTCTGGTTTTTGTACAAGTTGTAAATAACCTTCCGTTCCCTATATTTTACTCCTGCTGATTTCAGAATTTGAAAGAGTTTATTCCAATCAACATTCTCAAAAGCTTTCTCCAAATCTACAAAAGCTAGAAATGTAGGTTTCTAAGCCGTAAAGTGAATATTGCCTCCAGTCTTCCAACATTTCTTCTGAAATCACATGGCCTTCTCCAAGGTCGGCTTCTACCAGCTTTTCCATCCTTCTGTAAATAATTCGTGTTAAAATTTTGCAACCATGACTTATTAAACTAATGGTTCTGTAATTTTCACACCTGTCTGCACGTGCTTTCTTTGGAATAGAGATCATTACATTTTTCTTGAATCTGAGGGTATTTCCCCGTCTCATACATCTTACGCACCAGCTGAAATAGTTTTGTCATGGTTGGCTCTCCCAAAGACTTTAGTAGTTCTGATGGAATGTCGTCCACTGGATAAAGAACAGTTATACATACAAGCATTTCCTCTGTTTCTTTTTAATTTTTTGCTAGCTGCACACCCGGCGTTGTCCGTGTATTTATTTATCTATTTTATACTTTCGTGGTCCATTTTTCCTCTGTCTTCATGGATCTGTTACCCTCCCATCTTTCTGTTTCCACCTTCTCCCCTCTCGGCCCCTTTTACCAATCCTCCCTCCTGCCTCCTTAGTTCATCTCCCGTCCTCATCTAGGGAAGCTCGTATATATCTGTCAACTTTCGTGGTCGTTAGTGAAACAGAGTCAAAGGTCTTTGCATGGTACCTATTGCCATGAAAACTACAAAAATGTATGTAGACAATGACCTTTCTCTTCGTTTACAGGTCAAGTATCCAACCACTCATCAAGATCGGAGTCCATAAGTAAAGTTCTTTCCGCCAAGCAACACACGAAATTTTATGTTGACAGTAAGCTTCCTCTTGTTTTGACGGTCAACTTTGCATAATCACATCAAGGTCGGAAGAAAACTATAGATTTGTATGCAGTAGAAACACACGTACAGAGCCACGGCGGGTTAGCCGTGCGTACTGAAACGCCGTGTTGCGGTGCGCGCGGCAGTCCGCCGTCGGGGGTTCGAATCCCCCATCGGGCATGAATGTTTGTGCCGTATTTAGTATAAGGTAGTTCATAGGTTTAGGGACTGATGACCCCGCAATTAAGTCATATGAGCTCTACAAAAAATTTGAACACGGACATACTGAGAAACCCAGTTTCAGTTTTCGGCATAATTTTAGTTTTCCGGTATATGTACCAAAACCTTAATTTCACAAAAAGTTTGTGCTGAGAATTACTACCAACCCGGCGTTGCCTGGGTATTTATTTCTGCCTTGAGTTAGCACCTCTCCTATACCTTTTCTCTCCGTCTATCTCCTTTCATCTCATGTTATATTTATTGGAGAATATATAAGAAGAAAGACTGTTTTGCGTAATGTACAAACTTATAAGTGCAGCATCCAAATGGAGAAAGATAGTAATCAAAATATAAATGACATTTAAAATTCGCACGATCTCTTATTTATTGAGTTATATGTTGTACAATATTGTATAATTTTTAGGTATATATTCATTTGTATATGTGCTGTATGTCTATAAAATATCTTGTGAATACAATTAGTAGTAAAGAAGTAATAGATTAAAACTTGGTGCCTGGTGAGGCGGTTTTCCATGAAAGTTACTGTTTATGTCATATCTCATGAACTATGTGTCGCACTGTGATACAATTTTGCAGTTACCTTCAGCTATATGTGTGTATCCTATCTGTAAAATTTGCTGCGACTACAATTCGTAGTGTATGAATTATAAACAGTAACGTCATACCGAATGCCGTAGTTTTGCTCCATATACTGCGGAAAAGTAGTAAGACTTTCTTTCTTTCTTTCAGTATTTTGATGTGGTTGTCAGCGATAAAAAGTTTAATAAAGGTTTGAAATTATGTTTAAAGTTGGTTGCAATTCGCTGAGTAATCTCGTTCTCATATACTGTATTCATAATGTCTGGTCGCGTTATGTCGCTGTTTCTTGCAACTCCTATTGTGTATGACGTTGTATCTCCTGAACCATGTGTCGTATGTGATTCTTACCATTAGATAATTGGTACCTCACGGTAAGGAATATGTGTTCCAAATTTGGTTGAAATCGGTCCAGTGGCTTAGGAGGAATTATGCAACATTGTCAGTAATGCAGCAGTTTTTCTCGCATCTTATTGTTTATGAAGTCATATGTCGTGAACTATGTACTGTACGTGATCCTTACACTTACGGCGATCGTCCTAATGGATTGAAAGTTACGTGTGCAAAATTTCATAAAGACTGGAACAAAACTGTATATTTTTTTGTGCAAAACGTACACACAAACACAAGGAAATTCTGTTTTATAAACAAAGATTAGTTTATTTTCTTATTGTTATCATTATTTTCATAAGGCTGGTAGGTTACCATTTTGCAAGGAAGATAAGATCCCAATAGCTTCCAAAATTGTGTTGTTTGTGCGTGTCATACCCCTTGCTTTTGAAGACTAAACTGTGATAATTCAGCAATCGTGTACTGGTGTGATTACAAACTGTGTTTAATAACAAATACTTTAATCGTGTATTAATTAAGAACTGAAATATTCGATGGACTACACTAATTTACGAGTGACAATACGGAACTTTTACTATCGAGTGCGACGTGCCCGGAAACAGAAGGCAACTGCCATGGCTGAGCGAGGGCGCCTATTCCAGATTGCAACTGAAATACAATATAGCCACAAACGTTATTCTAAAAATCCATATAAAATCAGGGAATGATCATACGGCAAATATAATCACATGAATGGATTCAGGAGACTTGGGAGAATCAAACGCTGTAATTACAATTTCAATATCCCTTACAGATAAAAAGCCGACAAGTTTCAGTACTATAATAATAATAATATTATAAGACATATTTACAATTATTGATACACAGTGTTTATCAGTAACAATTTAAGACGCAAATGGGCAGCATTGCACCATGCTATCTATCTAAAAAGACGTATTATTTCAATAAACTTCGTTTTACCCTCTTGTTCTGCTTTTCGTTGAGGTAATAATATTCTTGTCTCAGAACATTGATTCCACCACAGAAACACAAAACACAAACCCAGCAAAGCGCATTACATTTATATATGTATTTTATTATATTTAATATTATTCTTAGTAACGTTCGTTTTATGTATGTTGTAGCCTGCCTGTTAAATATTTCATGGCCGACTAAAAATAGTAGATATGCAGCAGATAATTTATATATAAACATTTATATGTTATTGTGGACAAAAATTGAATATATTAGCATACAAAGCCATGATAAATTAAATATTAATTGTATAACTATATTTCGACGCCGTCAGTAAATCTGAACAGACGCCACGCTTAATGGCTCTCTGAGCAAAGAGCTTGGCTTCAGTCTCAACCGTTTTTTAGTATTGTTAAATATATATTTGTTTGTTAAATCTAAACAACTTTTGTAGGGAGGTGGTCAAAGCATTTAATTCTGTGATATTCAAATGTATAATTTTTGGGAAGGAAACTGTATTTTAAAGATGAGGCGTTAGGATGCGCGGGAGTATACAATTTTGGGAGCAGGGAGAGCACGCTTTTCGAACGCTTGGGAAGGGACTCGTAACTTCGACGTGGTGGTGAAAGGTTGTGACGCTGGGCGGTCTGAAGCCGCGTTACGAACTTGTGATTGGAAGAGATAGGCATGTGTGGACTTAGAAAATTTACGACACTGTAACTGCAGAACTCAGTCTCTGCTTGAAAAGTGATAAACTTTGCACGGTAGCAGGGCTGTGTAACTGTAATAATTCAGTAATCGTGTACTCGTGTGATTACAAACTGTGTTTAATAACAAATACTTTAATCGTGGATTAATTAGGAACTGAAATGTTCGATGCACTACACTAATTTATGAGTGACTGTTCGAACTTTTACTATCGAGTGCGTGTGATACTTACGGTGTCTCTCATTAACTATAATTGGGGAAATATTCAGTTATTTACCGATATATAAAGTAGGCCCACCTCCACATTTTCATGTCCAGTTATGTATTGCCCAAGTCTTATTGGTGAATACCGATAGGAAGTTCGCAATACGTAATCAAAGTAGTCTCCGTTGACACATGAAACATCGAAGCCTACAGTAGAAAACTGGTAGTTTACTATCTTTATCTCGTTTGAGCGGCAGTCAACATGTATAGGATGCTTCGTTCCAGTATTCATCATCATTTGACCGCTGCATCGAATGTGCTGCCTCATTTTATAATGAGGACGTTAACACATGTGAGCGACGTAGTTACCCATAAACTGCACGAAAACCATTAAATATAGTTTCACAGTGCAGTCTAAAACACAAATAAATGTTTTAATTATCACAACAAATGTTCAAAAATGTTCAAATGTTTGTTAAGCTTATGGGACTTAACGACGGGGTCATCAGTCCCTAAACTTACAAACTACCTATGAACTACCTTATACTAAAGACGGCACAAATATCCATGCCCGAGGGGGGATTCGAACCCCCGACCGTAGTGGCCGTGCAGACCGTGACTGAAGCGCCTCAGTCTCCGCGGCCGCCTCACAACATATCATACAGTTTCGAAAAGTGATGTTAACGCGGCGATTCATTTGCTGTAAGTAGAAAACAAACGAAGTAGACGCGTGAAGCAGACGACTCAACAAATGCGTACCGTTTGAACGCTTCGTTGTAGTTCGACGGTCTATCGCAAGGGGCGCTGCAGCTGACAACGCCTTCTTTGTGCGTGTTGCACGTCTCGTGTAGAAAGGGCTTTACACTTACGGCGAACGTCCTAACGGATAGAGTGAAGGTTAAGTGTGCAAAATTTCATAAAGATCGAAACAAAACACAAGGACATTAATTTTCATAAGGCCGGTAGGTTACCATTTTGCAATGAAGATAAGATCCCAATGTTGTTGTTGTTATGGTCTTCAGTCCGGAGATTGGTTTGATGCAGCTCTCCACTCTACTCTATCCTGAGCAAGCCTTTTCATCTCCTCATAAGAACGGCAACCCACATCCACTTGAATCTGCTTACTATACGCGTCTCTTGGTCTCCATCTGCGATTTTTCCCCCCACACACTTCCCTCCAATGCTAAATTTACAATTCCCCGATGTCTAAGAATGTGTCCTACCAAGCGATCCCTCCTTTTAGCCAGGGTATGCCAAAAATTGCTTTTCTCACAAATTCTGTTCAGTACTTCTTCATTGGTTATGCGATCTACCCACCTAATCTTCAGCATTCTTCTGTAGCACCACATTTCAAAAGCCTCTATTCTCTTCCTGTCCGCACTGCTTATCGTCCATGTTTCACTCCCGTACAAGGCAACACTCCACACAAATGCCTTCAGAAAAGACTTCCTTACACTTAAATTAATATTCGATGTTAGCAAATTTCTCTTTTTCAAAAATGCTTTTCTTCCCATTGCCATTATGCATTTTATATCCTCTGTACTGCGACCATCGGATGT
This sequence comes from Locusta migratoria, assembly GCA_026315105.1. Taxonomy (NCBI): domain Eukaryota; kingdom Metazoa; phylum Arthropoda; class Insecta; order Orthoptera; family Acrididae; genus Locusta; species Locusta migratoria. The sequence goes on along the minus strand of CM048745.1, from coordinate 838,756,328 downwards.
TACTTTACTACCCAAGTAACAAAACTCATCTACCACCTTCATTGTTTCGTTACCTAATCTAATTCCTTCAGCATCACCCGATTTTGTAAGACCGCATTCCATTATTTTTGTTTTGCTCTTGTTAATCTTCATTTTATATGCTCTCTTCAACACACTGTCCATTCCATTCAACTGCTCTTCCAGGTCCTTTACTGTCCATAACAAAATTTACTCTGTCATCAACAAAACGCAATGTTTTTATTTCTTCCCCCTGTACTTTAATCCCTATTCCAAATTTTTCCTTGCTTTCCTTCACCGCCTGCTCGATGTACAAATTGAATAACATCGGAGAAAGACTACAACCCTGTCTTACTCCCTTCCCAACTGATGCTTCCCTTTCATGCCCTTCGAGTCTAATAACTGCGGTCTGGCTTTTGTACAAGTTGTAAATAATTCTCCTTTCCCTATATTTTACCCCTGCTGACTTCAGAATTTGAAAGAGTGTATTCCAGTCAACATTGTCAAATGCTTTATCCAAATCCACAAAAGCTAAAAATGTTGGTTTGCCTTTCCTTAATCTATCTTCTAAGATAAGACGTAAAGTGAGTATTGCCTCCCGGGTTCCTATCTTCCTCCTGAATCCAAACTGGTCTTCCCCAAGGTCAGCTTCTACCAGCTTTTCCATTCTCCTGTAGATAATTCGTGTTAAAATTTTGCAACCATGACTTATCAAACTGATACTAGATTTAATTGGTGAAAGATAAAAAGATCGATGCTTGAAGCATACAATAATTATCACAGCCATACCTTAGCAAAAGATCTTTCCGAGAACCCGAAAAAATTCTGGTCCTATGTAAAATCGATAAGCGGGTCAAAGCCCACTGTCCAGTCACTAGTTGATCATTCCGGGGCAGTAATAGAAGAAAGCAAACGGAAAGCTGAAGTTCTAAATTTAACCTTTAAGAAATCTTTCACGCAGGAGGACCGCACAAATATACCATCATTGGATCAACGTACTAATTCCGAAATGGGGGACATAACAATAGGTATTTCCGGTGTAGAGAAGCAGCTGAGAGAGCTAAATACGAAAAAGTCTGCTGGTCCGGATGGAATACCAGTTCGGTTTTACAAAGACTATTCTGCGGCATTGGCCCCCTACTTAGCTTGCATTTATAGCGAGTCTTTAATTCAGCGCAAAGTTCCTAGTGATTGGAAAAAAGCGCAGGTGACTCCCGTGTATAAGAAAGGAAAGAGAACTGACCCATACAATTACAGGCCAATATCGTTGACATCAGTTTCATGTAGAATTTTGAGCATATTCTCAGTTCGAACATAGTAAATTTCCTTGAAACGGAAAAGCTTCTTTCCATTAATCAGCACGGGTTTAGGAAACATCGTTCATGTGAAACTCAGCTTGCCCTTTTCTCACATGACATCTTGCGAGTCATGGACGAAGGGCAACAGGCGGATTGTGTTTTTCTCGACTTCGAAAAGGCGTTCGACACGGTGCCACACTGCAGACTGCTAACGAAGATACGAGCTTATGGAATAGGTTCACAGATTTGTGACTGGCTGGAAGACTTCCTAAGTAATAGAACGCAGTACGTTGTTCTCGACGGCGAGTGTTCATCAGAGACGAGTGTATCGTCAGGCGTGCCCCAGGGGAGTGTGATAGGACCGCTATTATTTTCTATCTATATAAATGATCTGATGGACAGAGTAAGTTGTAATTTGCGGCTGTTTGCTGATGATGCTGTGGTGTATGGGAGGGTGTCGACTGTAACTGACTGTAATAGCATACAGGTTGACTTAGACAAAATTTCTAGTTGGTGCGAAGAATGGCAGCTAGCTCTCAATGTAGAAAAATGTAAGGTGATGCGCATGAGTAGAAAAAACAATCCTATAATGTTCGAATACAGCATCAGTAGTGAGCTTCTTGATGCGGTCGCGTCGTTCAAATATCTAGGCGTAACATTGCAGAGCGATATGAAATGGAACGAGCATGTAAGGACAGTTGTGAGTAAGGCGGACAGCAGACTTCGGTTTATTGGGAGAATTTTGGGAAGATGTACTTCACCTGTAAAGGAGACCGCGTATAAAACGCTTGTACGACCACGTCTTGAGTATTGCTCAAGTATTTGGGACCCGCAGCAGATCGGTTTGAAGGAAGACAGAGGCGGTTCAGAGGCGAGCAGCTAGATTTGTTACCGGTAGGTTCGACCAATGCGCGAGTGTCACGGAAATGCTCCGGCAACTCAATTGGGGATCGCTGGAAGAAAGACGACGTTCTTTTCGTGAATTTCTGTTAAGTAAATTTAGAGGGCCGGAATTTGAAGCTGAGTGTAGTACGATCTTGCTGCCGCCTACTTACATTTCGCGTAAAGATCACAAAGACAAGATAAGAGAAATTAGGGCTCGTACGGAGGCATATAGGCATTCTTTTTTTCCTCGTTCAATTTGGGAGTGGAATAGGAAAGGAAATGCCTAGTAGTGGTACAGTGTGCCCTCCGCCACGCACCTTACGGTGAATTGCGGAGTATGTATGTAGATGTAGATGTAGAAGATCCCAATAGCTTCCAAAATTGTGTTGTTTGTGTGTGTCATATCCCTTGCTTCTGAAGACGAAATTTAATGTCAACAGATGGCGGCAGTTGGCGCCTTAGTATGACGTCACGAACAGCCAGTGAGCATGCGCAGCCCCTCTGTAACGAGCGGCAACTCTCGGCGACCGGTCTGCCGGTGTCTGAGTGTGTTGCCGTGCCGTGGCGTATCGCTGGCAGGCCGCCTGCCTCTGTGGCAGCGATCAAATGTCAGACCTCCTCCCCTGCTGTGCGCTAAGCGGATCACGCCGCCTGCGGTCGCCGGCTGTCAACCCTGTCCTGGCGGTGCGGGAGGGCGGGGGCGAGGGGGTGTTTGCCGTCTGCGAGGCAGGTGGCGCGGAAATGCGACACATTTCGGTTACGTGTGTCCCAGCAGGCAGGGCTAATCAGATCAACTCTTCCCTGCTCTGCGCATTGTGCGGCTACGAACGGCACACGTTACAAAACCGCCGCGAGGCGTTTCACGAAATCTCGGTAGGTCGATACTGTAAACAGGGCGAGGCTCGGGAGAATTGCCGACCACCTGCGGGGACACTCAAACCAGAATTGGAAGAAAGGGTTGATCCAGACCACAGAAAAGCCTCAAGGGCGTTCTAAATGTCGGCAATTTATAAGGTGCTCAAGGAGTATATTGGAAAAGGGTCAGTTAATCCCTCATTCGCGGTTTCACAAAGAGTGCTTTGCGGTATTGGCCCCTTACTTACATTTGCATTTAATGCTCTACTTACCAATATTAAGTATATCTAATAACAAATCCGTTGTTAATGATAAAAGTATAACTTCCTGGTTCTAACAATAATATGTATTGTTGTCACATGTCAAAATAGTATATAAGGATCCGAGCAGATAGACTCGAGGCGTCATTATTAAGGCTGTCTTTGGGCAGTCACTATGTATGTCAGTATGCAGATTGATTCCAACAATGTAATGTATTATTGAATATAGTTTTATGAAAAGTGAGACTTGTGTTTTGAGTTCACATTAAGTGATGTGTCGGCCGCGGTGGCCGAGGGGACTAAGGCGCTCCAGTCACGGTCTGCACGGCCACTACGGTCGGGGGTTCGAATCCCCCCTCGGGCATGGATATTTGTGCCGTCCTAGTTCGTAAGTAATTGATAAGTTAAGGGACTGATGACCCCTTAGTTAAGTCCCATAGACTATACAAACATTTTTTAAGTGATGTACGTCTATATCACCCAGCACGCAACCTTAACCCGAATTTCAGGCACGTAGAGAACTTTACAAGCGAAGCAGATTCTACGAGATACACCCAACCTACGACAATCTGGTAATGTGTTGAACTTAATAATTTTGAAGCTACGTGGAAGTGACATTTATTTAGTATCAGCTTATGGAAGCTATCAGTTTGTAGCAGGTACGTTACAAAAGCCAGAATGAATCACTACGTATCTCATACACGGTTATAGGTATCAAAATGATATTTTGACAAATGATCCAAAGAGGGGAGTATTTTGCCACATGGTTACTAAGCAAAACTTTATTAACTGTCGCGTTATTCAAGGATACACAGCTGTAGAATGAAAAAGAGTAAAGTTAGCGATGTATTATTCGATTTGCAGATATTTCTTCGTCACTCACAAATATTTATTTCTTCGCTTTTTTTCCATTGTGGTTCAGAGCTACTACTCACTTTCCAAAACCTAATAGGAGTTACATACATTTCCTTCAGTTTCAAGCGTAGCAGTAACAGAACGGAAGTTCTAGCTCTAATGAGGATTTTACGTGACAATACTTGAAACTGACAGATACCAAGGATCTCTTCACTAGCTAACGAACTGACTTGTTCTCATTTCCTCACTTAATAAAGCACTCTGTATTGAGATAATTAGTATATCCTTTTCATATAACTGATGCTGAAGGAATTAGATTAGGTAATGAGACAATAAAACTAGTAGATGAATTTTGTTATTTGGCAGAAGTAAAGAAGATATAAAATGCAGGATGGCTATGGGAAGAAAAGCGTTTCTTAAGAAGCGAAACTTGTTAACATCCAATATTAATTTAAATGTTAGGAAGTCCTTTCTGAAAGCATTTGTATGGAGTGTTGCCTTGTATGGGAGTGAAACATGGACGATAAATAGCGCGGACAGGAACAGGATAGAGGCTTTTGAAGCGTGGTGCTACAGCCGAATGATGAAAATTAGATGGGTAGATCACTTAACTAATCAGGAGATGCTTAACCAAATAGGGGAGAAAAGGAGTTTCTGGCATATCCTGACTAAGAGAAGGGATAGATTGGTAGGACACATTCTGAGACGTCAAAGAATTGTCAACTTAGTATTAGAAGGAAGCGTGTGGGGTAAAAATCTTAGAGGGAGACCGAGGGACGAATATAGTAAGCAGTTCAAAAGGATGTAGGTTGCCGAACGTATTCTCAGATGAAGAGACTTACACAGGACAGGGTGGCGTGGAGAGCTGCATCAAACCAGTCTGCGGACTGAAGACCACAACAACAACAACAACAACAACAACAACAACACTTAGCTTGCATTTATTGCGAATCTTTGATCAAGAGTAATGATCCAAGAGACTGTATACCAATTAGGTTCCTTTTAGAGTATGCTGATGCAATAGTCTTATACCTATGCGACCTTCCTATCAGTACTCATCAATAAGAACTGGGCAATATATAACTCTGGGTAGTAAAAGTTGATCGCTCGTTGTCTCTGTACATAGGGATGAGTTATGTATGTCAGCTTCTATGCCCTGAACAGCTGTTCAATCTGTTTAAACAAGATCAATAATTAACCTGTAGTTTAGCCAGTCTATCAGTCTGCATATGATGACGTGGAAATATATTTAACAAACATAAATTAAACCTCTGAATAACCAACAAAATGGATTCTAAGCTAAAGAAATGATTCTCTCACTAAGGAATTCTTTATAAATGGAATTTATTACTCTTATTAGAAACGAAACGTGGAGGTGGTCCTACTTTATATATTCGTAAATAACTGAATATTTCTCCTACTACTATTCATGAGAGGCACAACAAGTATCATATGCAATCGAGAGTAAAAGTTCCAAATTATCGCCAGTAAATTAGTGAAGTCCATCGAACAATGCAGTTCCAAGTTAATCCTTGATTAATTACAGTATATTTTATAAAAGCAGTTTGTCATCACACGACTGCCGCTCAAACGAGATAAAGATAGTAAACTACCAGTTTTCTACTGTATGCTTCGATGTTTCATGTGTCAACGGAGACTGCTTTGATTACGTATTGCGAACTTCCTATCGGTATTCACCAATAAGACTTGGGCAATACATAACTGGACATGAAAATGTGGAGGTGGTCCTACTTTATATATCGGTAAATAACTGAATATTTCCCCAATTATAGTTCATGAGAGGCACTGTAAGTATCACACGCACTCGATAGTAAAAGTTCGGACAGTCACTCATAAATTAGTGTAGTCCATCGAACATTTCAGTTCCTAATTAATCCACGATTAAAGTATTTGTTATTAAACATAGTTTGTAATCACACGAGTACACGATTACTGAATTATTACAGTTACAAAGCCCTGCTACCGTGCATAGTTTATCACTTTTCAAGCAGAGACTGAGTTCTGCAACCACAGTCACGTCCACATGTGCCTATCTCTTCAAATCATAGGTTTGTAACACGGCTTCAGACCGACCAGCGTCACAACCTTTCACCACCACGTCCAAGTTACAAGTCATTTCCCAAGCGTTCGAAAAGCGTGCTCTTCCTGTTCCCCATATTTGTTCCATACATCATGAATACGATATTTCGTAATGATGTGGAACGTATCAGTTTCGTAAAGCATAACAATACATGACACACATTTTTCATATTATTTTTTATTTTATTTTATTAATTTTTTATTTTATTTATTTATTTTTGTAAATTCTTCGCCGCAGTGACCAAGCGCATTGAGGCGCAATGCTGCGATACGCGAGGCCGTTCCCCGTCGGGGGTTCGAATCCCCCCTCGGGCGTGGATGTTTGTGCTGTCTTTAGTATAAATTAGTTGATAAGTAGTTGTAAGTTTAGGGACTGATGACTCCGCAGTTAAGTCCCATAAGCTTAACAAACATTTGATTTTGATTTAAATTTACTATTTTCTATGTATAAATTCCTCTACTGAGTAGAAGAAGTTTTTATTCAGAAATTCTTTCAATTGCTTTTGAAATGCTGGTTGGCCATCTGTCATCTGTTATTTGGTAAGTGACTAAAGACTTTTGTGGCAGCATAATTCACCCCTTCCGTGCCAAAGTCCTTTCTCCTACTGCTATTGCTTTTGAATTGCATTATTAATAACAAATTTCATAACTGAATATACGAGAGTCGTCCACAAAGTAAGTTCTGTTTCTATTTTTATCAGCAGCGGTGCTACGATCCTAGTTCCGAACATGCGCTGCAGTTACTCTGACTCAAGGTGAAGACCTGAACGCTATTTTCAGATCGCTGCTGCCGACGCGTGCTTTGTAGTGCTTCTGTATAATATCAGCCATAATTGAGATTCGTTTCTTAAATGCAAAGAAAATTAAATCAAAGGAAATTCATTGGCAAATCTGCGAGGTTTCCGGACAAAATGCTATGAGTTATTTAGTGGTTAGAAGATGGGTCAGACTGTTCAATGAAGGGCGTGATCAAGTGCACGATGGATAAAGAAGTGGCCGCCCGTCTGTGGTTACTGATGAACTGGTTCACACTATTGAAGAGAAGATTAAGCACAACCGTGTGTTTATACTTAGTGCCCTTGCTATGGAAGTTCCACAAATCTCACGATCACTATGAAGTGTTACTGAAAAACTGAAATTTCGTAAATTTTGCTTACTTTGAGTACAAAAATTCTTACTGAACGACACAAAAAAACCTATGGGAGTCAACTTCAGTTTTTGACACGCTGCAATGAAAAAGATGTTTTTTTTTTTTTGTTTTTTTTTGTTTTTTTTTTTTTCTGGTATAAACTTGAGTATCGTACGACACCCCTGAAACAAAACGGCAATCAATGGAATGGAGGCACACTTCATCCCGAACGAAGGTTAAGCCTAAGCAAATCTTGAAACCTCGAAAACTCATGTGCACTGTGTTTTGGGGCAGAAAATGCATTTTGCTGGTTGATTTTTTATCACGAGGCCAAACAATCAATACACAGGGTTATTGCGAGACCATTAAGAAATTGCTATGTGCAATACAGAACAAGCGCCGAGGATTACTGTGACTTTTTCCACGATAGTGTCCAACTTCACACGGAAAATGTGACCAAACAACTCTTACGGGAATTTCACTGGGACGTATTTGATCATCCTCCGTACAGCCCGGACCTAGCTCCTAGCGACTTTCATCTCTTCTTACACGTTAAATCTGTCCTTGGTGGTCAACAGTTCAACGAGGATGGCGAGCTGAAAGAACATGTTATCACACGGTTGAATACATAGGTGGCAACCTTCTATGAAGAAGGCATACAAGTACTTGTGCCACGCTATGACAAATGCCTACAAAATTTTGAAAGCTACGTATAAAAGTAGTTTAGCAGTTGTAGACTTTTGTACGATAATTTTTTTTCTGTATCCGTACATGTTTGTTTTATATAACCCAACGGAACTTACATTGTGGACGTACCTAGTATACATTGTGTAGCTACTGTGAAGATCCCTAAATCTGCTGGATGTTCTTGGGTGAGCTCCAGAAATTATTCTAATTACTCTCTTTTGTGCGATAATACTTTTTTACTCAATGATAAATTGGCCCAAAATATGGGCCACATGAAAGTGGTGAATAAAAATAGGCGTAGTAAGCTAATTTACTGAGTTGTAGCCAAAATTTTCAATAACCCTAATTGCATAATTTACTAAAGTCAATTGTTTCAGTAGATCATATGTGTTGCTCCCAATGGAATTCCTCATCAATGCAAACACCTAAAAATTTTGAATATTCTACCTTAGCTACAAACGTCTGTTCACAGACAATAATTATTAATGGTGTCATGCCACTTATCGTTGTTGTTGTTGTGGTCTTCAGTCCGCAGACTGGTTTGATGCAGCTCTCCACGCTACCCTGTCCTGTGCAAGTCCCTTCATCTGAGAATACGTTCGGCAACCTACATCCTTTTGAATCTGCTTACTGGATCCGTCCCTCAGTCTTCCTCTACGACTTTTACTCCACACACTTCCTTCTAATGCTAAGTTGACAATTCCTTGTGTCTGTACAACCAATCTGCCACTCTCTTAGTCAGGATATACCAGAAACTCCTTTTTTCCCCAGTGCGGTTAAGCACCTCCTCATTAGTTACGTGATGTACCCACCTAATTTTCATCATTCGTTTGTAGCGGCACATTTCAAAAGCTTCTATCATCTTTTTGTCTGGACTCCTTGTTGTCCACGTTTCACTCCCATACAATGCTACACTCCAGACAACTGCTTTCAGGAAGGACTTCCTAACATTTAAATTAATACTGGATGTTAACAAGTTTCGTTTCTTTAGAAACGCTTTTCTTGCCATAGCTATTCTGCATTTTATATCTTCTCTACTTCGGCCATCAGAAGTTATTTTGCTACCCAAATAGCAAAACTCATCCACCACTTTTATTGTCTCATTACCTAATCTAATACCTTCAGCATCACCTTATTTTTGTGACATTACATTCCATTACCCTCGTTTTACTCTTGTTAATGTTCATCTTATATCTTCCTTTCAAGACACTGTACATTCCATGAAGTTGCTCTTCCAGATCCTTTGCAGTCTCTGACAAAATTACTATGTCATCGGCAAACCGCAAAGTTTTTATTTCTTCTCCCTGAACTTTAATTCCTCCTCCAAATTTCTGCTTGAATTTCTTCACTACTTGCTCAACATACAGATAAACAACACTGGGGAAGGGTTACAACCCTGTCTTACACCCTTCCCAACCTCTGCGTCCCTTTGTTTCCCTTTCCTTAACCTATCTTCTAAGATAATTCGTAATGTGAGTATTGCCTCCCGTATTCTTACATTTCTCCTAAATCCAAACTGATCTTCACTGAGGTCGGGATCCCCTGTCTCATACATCTTGCATACCAGGTGGAACAATTTTTTCATGATTCACTCTCCTAACGATATCAGCAGTTCAGACGGAATATCATCTACTCCAGGGGCCTTGTTTCGACTCAAATCCTCCAGCGCCCTGTCAAATTCTTCTCCCAGTATCATATCCCCTATCTCATCTTCCTCAGTTTTGTCTTCCATTTCCAGAATACTGCTTTCAAGTTTATTTCTTTTATATACGACCTCTATATATTCCTTTCACAATTCAGCTTTTCCCTCTTTGCTTAGTACTGGGATTTTCGTCTGAGTTATTATTCACACAGCTGCTTTTCTTGTCTCCAAATACAGCTGCATACGGTATGTGGCAATTGTACTGCCACTTACCGTATGCTGCTGTATATACCGTGTTTTATTGATATTTAATAAGAGTCATTTGTAGAGGAGAACTACTTGATAATTTTCTTGAAGACAGTATTGTCAATTTCATCAGTTAATTCTTGTTTATTGGTTGTGTTACTATACTTATATTGTCAACAAAAAGAACTAGCTTTGCATCTTTGTGAATATAGAGTAGCAAATCATTACTATATATCAAAAACAGCAAAGGACCCAAGACTGTGGGACCTCATTGTTGACAGCTCCCCAGTTTGAGGAATCAGATAATTTTTGCAGTTCACTTATTGCAACTGTCTGCACTGTTACAGTTATGTATGTACGAACTATACCGTTTATGCACTGCCCTAATAATATCATAATGCTTAAGCTTATCTAGGAGAAAAACATGATTTACACACTCAAAAGCGAACAACTGTGGAACACTGCAAAAGTATCAATGACAAATGTGGCTGACAAACAAATTGAAGAAGATTTTAGTCGCCCTGTTTCGCCAAGGTTTTATGGAACGTTTCCTTGGTTTTCAGAGGATTCCGCACTGAAAGCCCTTCCAAGTATTCACAAATTAGAAATTATTCACCACTAGCTGGAAACCCGGAGTTGCCCGGTGTTCATTTATCATACACTCTCGTAGTCCACATCACCTTCTCCCCTCTCTCTGCATCCACCTCTTTGCTTTGTCTCCCATCTCTCTGTTCGTTTCCAACTTTCCCTCTCTCGGTAAAGTTTTCTGCAACGTACCCGATGTTCTGTACCCAGTGATCTTTCTCTTGGTTTAAAGACCATATGTGCAAACATTCATAAAGATTGGAGCAAAACTATGCATTTTGTAAAATTCCGTAAGTACCATCCACCATGCAACGAACGAAATTTTATGCAGTGACATTCCTCTTGTTTTTAAAGTCAAGTGTGTAAAATTTCATCAATATCGAAACAAAAATATAGATTTCTAAGCAATAGAAACGCAGGGTCACATTGAAAAACGCATTTTGTTGTTCTCAAAAATTGCAGTTTCATTTCATACAACCCTTGTTCTGAGAATAACGAAAACAACAAAAAAGGGATCTGTGAAAACGGTCGAGCCGTTCTCAAGCTATAGCGCGAACAAGGTATTTAGGGACCATTTTTATGTTCCAAAGTACCATCCCCCATGCACCGTACGAAACGTAGGGTGGACGGTGACCTTCCTCTTGTTTTGAAGGTTAAGTGTGCGAAATTTCGTGAAGATCGGAATGAAACTGTAGATTTCGTAAGTCTGTAGGAGAGTATGCTCCGCCATGCACCTACTACAATATACATTCTTAGCTAACGTTTTGTACCTGTAAACTACATTCCTGCTAAATTTCAGCGTCATAGGTGAAGTAGTTTTCGAGATTTCGTGTTTAGTGAGTGCCCTTTCGATTTTACACAGAGATTAAGAAAACAGATTGCTTAATTTTGGATGCAAGAGAATTGAAGGAGACTTGCAGAGAAAAATAAATAGTAACATGCAAATCGGCAATGATAACTTTTTTTGATAAAAGGTCATGCCTGATGCGACAGTTTTACGGCATCTACAGCGAAACTATTGTGAGCGGTAGACTTATTTTCAAATGTTCAAATGTTTGTCAAGCTTAAGGGACTTAACTGCGGGCTCATCAGTCCGTAACCTTACAAACTACTTTTGAACTATGTTATACTAAAGACACAAACATCCATGTTCCAGGGGGGGGGATTCGAATCCCCGACGGGAAACGGCCTCCCGCATCGTAGCATAACGCCTCAATGCGCTCGGCAGTTCCGAAGCGGCAGTCTTCTTTTCATCATTTTGTGTGTGTGTGTGGGGGGGGGGGGGGAGTCAATTACAAGAAAACGTCCGAAGGCTTTAATTCTCGGTGTCCTTCCGTGTCCGGCTCTGCTATACACCTTGTGAACGTTGATGCCCCAGGATTCGTTGGTTATGCAATAGTCTGTTGTGTGCCCTTTGAACAGAAGTTCGTCGAGAGTAGGGTGTTTTTCTCCTGAACTTTGTTTTGAATTGTGGATTGTGTCTGATGTTTCTTATGGTTGTCCCGGCATTGTCTGGTGTCCGCCCCGGTCTGAGTGTCGTTATTCTGATGGGCAGTCTTGTTCGTTTTGATTGTGGAGGTCTGCACTGTGCGCCCTGGTGATTCTGGGAGCACCTCTGGCTTCTGGCTTCGTGTTGTAACAACGTCGGCTCTGAGTCGTGGGACCGGGTCTGTTAGAATCTGATCTCTTACCGTTGTGGTTTGGCATTTAACACTAAAGTGTGGTATTGAAGTTTAAGCAATTGTTTCATGCCTTCAATGTTAAAACTTCTGTGGCTGTGTGTTTTTTTACTAAAAGAATAGTTAAGCATTTATTTGATTTTTAAAATTTTACTATGTTTTATTGGGTGCCTTGTATTTTTCAAATTGCTAAGGAGGTTGGATATTTTGGCACTTGTTATGTACTGTTTTATAATTCAAAGCGTTTTGGGGGTGTATATGTCGGCGTAATTTGGTGCCGGATACTTTTTCTGGAATTTATGTTGCAGATTTACATTATTGGGGCTGGTTCGGCGGTACCGCAACGGAGGAGGAAGTTGTGGTGATTTCCGGTTACGAGCGTGTGGGGGCCCCGGTAGCGCAGGACTGTTCTCCTTCGTTCAGTTAAGCGACCCGTCTCCTTCTTTGCGGTCCTGCAGTGTCTGCCGAGTAGTATGCATGAAGATGGCTACCAACGTGCATTGTCCTTGGTGGCCGAAAGTTTAAATTTCCAGTTACCTGCTTGGGAAGCATTGTTTAAACTGTGATTTTAAGCAATTCAGTGGTTGTAAAAAAAAATTATTTTAAAAGGGTTGTACTTAACGTTTTCCTTTGGTTTAAATTGTTGAAGTGATTTCTTTAAAGAAGTTCTTTAGGGCTTTTATTATTGTTAATAAACCTGTGTACATGAGATTTGTTGAGTTTACCATTTTTACATCCTGTCCTTAGTTTCCTTATTTCCTGAACTGTTTTCAGTGGTGCCACCTCCATCCGCATCATAGCACTAACTACTCATTTTCCAATAATTGACGCATAAATCTGGGTATTCTCACGTTCCTCTCATTATTTATGACGTCGTATCTCCTGTGCTATGTGTCGTGCTCTTTTGTTTTTGGGTCAGGAACCTTCTTGGGCGTAAGTTAAACAGTTCACCAAACTTTCATTGCAATCGAATGAATGATTTAGGACATACAAACACACACACACACACACACACACACACACACACACATCTCGCTGTTTTCAGGATTTTGTTTGAAAGGCCCCTTCGCCTACTTCTTGGGTTGGAAATTAAAGATAAAAAAGCGTCCCCGCATCGTCAGTCAGCCAGTGAGAGTGACACGGTGTCCAGAACAGGTGTCCCTGCCCAGGTGTACACAGGATGCCATTGGGCAGGCAGCCAAGGCAGCGACAGGTGGCTTTAATGAAACATCTCGTTTACATAGTTGCAAGTAGCATCTAACCTGACCAGAGTTACATAAATTTCCAATTCTGTCTCATCGTTTTAGGTAAATTAAGTATTCCTATAGTAGCAATTGATTCATATTTATAGCGGTAAGAAAAAAGGAAGAAGAAAGTGAAGACTAAATAATTCGGTGCTAACTTAACGACGAGCGCTAGAGCTCCTAAAAACGCAGGCTGGCCCATCCGCCATTTTCATTCACGGTGCCGATGTTGGCGACAACCTTTGAATGCTATTTGAAAACCTAATCGTATAGAATGTGTTGACCATGAAATAAATAATTCTGTTCCTTATCTAAGGTTGACAGGTTTTCGTATGTAACAGTTCCCTTGTCTTGTCACTAATTTAATAACCCTTATAAAGCAAACATTTCGTTGCCAACATTAGCACACTACACCGCCGCAGCCGTAAGTAAAATTTACCGGGTATTCTTTGCCAGTTACGTTACAACCTCTTATAGATAAGCGTCAATATTAACATTTACTAATAAGAAACTGAATTGAGGGTGTATTTTGTGATAAAGCATCGGGTACCGTACTACTCTTTCAAACTGCGTACTACAAGTTGTGACGCTAAAACTTCGAAATACCTCAAATAGTTGCCTGTATCAGCACAGTACGCTGTCACAGCTATAACGAAGCTTTTTGCTCAGTATATTTATATTTTCTGTTTTAGTGTTTGCAATACTTTCTCGCAATAACGTAACAGAAGTATCAACAATTTGTTCAATGTCACAATAAAACATTTTGATGAGGTGTATTTCTCAATATACTATATAAGACACACATATTGTGCTCTAAATACAGTATGTTCTGGGATGCTTTGCTGTAATGTGATGTTTTGCGGCTGCTAATTTCCTACAGGAAGCTTCTCTGTTGAGAGGTAGTACTTTCAGAAGAGCTAAACAAAAACGTAAGTTCAAATATCACAGACGATTTTTACTATTAAATATTGCTTCAAGTCATAACTAGCCGGTCGCGGTGGCCGAGGGGACTGAGGCGCTCCAGTCACGGTCTGCACGGCCACTACGGTCGGGGGTTCGAATCCCCCCTCGGGCATGAATATTTGTGCCGTCTTTAGTATAAGGTAGTTTGAAAATAGTTTGTAAGTTTAGGGACTGATGACCCCGTAGTTAAGTCCCATAAGCTATACAGACATATAAAAACTATTTACTTACAATACATAACTGTGGGCTCGGTCCGGGTTCCCAGTTTTTGCGCCGACATTTAATGATCCTTTCTTTCTTCTCTTAGAATATCTCGGGAAACTAAACGCTTTGTAGCCACCTCTGGAATTATTTGAGCAGTTTATGGCAACACAACCACCCGTGATATCGTGCTAAAGTGCCGTGTCGCAAATCCTATAGCATCGCAGTGTGTGTAACTTACGAGCCACGAGAATGAAAATGGCGGATGCGTCAGCTCGTACTTATAGGAGCCTTAACTAGCGCTGCGCTTGGGAGAAACGTGGTGTTCATAACTGCTAAAGAAGTGACGAAATATATCCGTATACACTCAGGTTACGGAACACCTTGAAATACTAGGGAAGGAAAGTTCATATTGACAGAACATGTTCATTAGAATGTTCTGGAGAAAGAATTAGCGTTTCATTCACCTCGGTTCAGAATGTGCCCTGCTGCCAGGAAGTTTCATATCAGCGCACACTCCGCTGCAGAGTGAAAGTTTCATTCTGGAAACATCCCTTAGGCTGTGGCTAAGCCATGTCTCCACCATATCCTTTCTTCCAGGAGTGCTAGTCTTGAGTGTTTGCAGGAGAGCTTCTGTGAAGTTTGGAAAGTAGGAGGCGAGGTACTGGCGGAAGTAAAGTTGTGAGGCGGCATCGTGAGTCGTGTCGGGATAGCACAGTCGGTAGTACGCTTGCCCGCGAAAGGCAAAGGTCCCAGGTTCGTGTCCCGGTTCCGGCACACAATTTTAATCTGCCAGGAAGTTTCATATCAGCGCACACACCGCTGCAGAGTGAAGTTTCATTCAGTAGACACATAGTCCGCAATGGACCCTGATATGTGTGATGGCATGGGCGCCTATAAGGCACGAATGGGTCCTGTGCTCTGCTGTGTTGAGGTTTGAAACCAACATCTTGACTTTCCGTCATTGAGGTCAACAGTTTTTCTCATTTACAGTTGAAATCAATAATTCATTTTAAAATTAAAACGACTTCTGCTACTCCAATTACCATTGTAGTAGCAGAGGTAACGTAATTTTTCCTACGTACTAATATTAACACGATGCCTGTCGCATTTACATATGCCCAGATGAAACGTATTAACAGTTGTTTTTACAAGAAGTAGAATTACAGATCCTCAGTGAAACGTCCTGGAAAATTAAAACTGTGTGCCGGAAACAGCATTCAAAAATGTTCAAATGTTCAAATGTTTGTAAAGCTTATGGGACTTATCTACGGGGTCATCAGTCCCTAAACTTACAAACTACTTATGAACTACTTACGAACTAGGTCGGCACAAATATCCATGCCCGAGGGGGGATTTGAACCCCCGACCGTGGTGGCCGTGCAGACCGTGACCTAAGCGCCTCAGCCCCCTCGGCCACCGCGGCTGGACAAAAATGTTCAAATATTTGTAAATCTATGGACCTCTACTGCTTGGTTATTAGACCTCGAATTTTAGGTAAAAACCGATTTTGTTCCTCAATAAATAAAGGCAATAAAAGTTGTACATACACGAATTATGCAAATTTATGATAAAAAACCTTACTTTATAGCACTTAAAAATACATAATTTTATGTTTGTATCTGATTGTACCTAAATTTTAAAAATCTAATTACATTAAAAAATCATGTCAAAAATTCTCTCGTGGTCTTTTCAGCTAAAAATTATGCAAATATTTTATCGAAAATTGTAATTTTATATTACCTAATTTCATATTAGAACCTGTATGTAATTGTTAAATATCCATTCAAATAAAATTTGTATGACTAAAAATACTCTTCTGGTCCTCCAAGTTGTTTGCATGCGTGAACAATCGTAAGCCAGAGGCAGTGACCATTACAACAGCTTAAGATGTTCTAAAAGACCCAACAATTTCCGACATTGCACACATAAAATCTCACTATGCATTTTTGGTCCCAAGAACGTTCAGGGAAACCAGTCTATATGCAATTGCGATTGATAGAAGAGGCGACAGAAAAAATCAACTTGGTCCCAGGTTCTGTTGGTATGAAAGACAGAAAAAAAATGTGTATATAAAAAAATAAAAATAAAATAAATAAAAAAAAAAGGAAAGAAAGAAAAGTAAAAACAAGACTGGCCACCCTCTGACAGCAGGTAAGATAACATTATAAATCAAGATAAGACTGTAAATCAACAGAACATGAGGGTGCAGTCCCATTGCGCCTAATACCGCCAATTCAATATGCTCTGGTGACATCCATTGACCTGGAATGCTCAGATGCTATTAACACACGAGAGATGCAGTTTCTCAACGGAAAATGTGGAGAAAGTGTTATTTACTGTGACTGCAATTACGGACATGGACAATAAAATAATGTGGATTTTCGTCAATCTGTTTATCTTTCTAGACAATAAAATTTCAGATTTTGGTCACCTAGTATCTGATTTTTATATAGAACCTATTTTTTGTATAGAACCTATTTTAGGTACCCAATTTAAGATTTTTAGAACCTTAAAGACCGAGGACTAGTTATTAGTACGTAGCTTAAAAACTACTTAAACTAAGGTAAACTAACCTAAGGACAACACAAACACTCACGCCCACGGGGGGCCTCGACCCCCGACGACGACCGGCCGCGCGCACCGCAGCACGGTCATTCCGCCGCGGCGAAACGGCATCGAACATGGGACCTTTGCCTTTCGCGGGCAAGCGCTCTACCGACTGAGCTACCTGGGCGCGCTTCACGGTCCTTCCTCACAACATTACTTCTCTCATTACCTCGCCTCCTACTTTCCAAACTTCGCAGTTCTCCTGCGAACCTTGCAGAATTAGCAAAGGCAAAGGCAAAGGTCCCCGGTTCGAATCCCGGTTCCGGCATACCATTTTAAACTGCCAAGACGTTTCTTATCAGAGAGCACTCCGCTGCAGAGTGAAGGTTTCATTCTACAGGTCCACAGTGTTGATGTTTCACTATGCAGCTTTTAATTTGTAACTGATCAATGTGATAGACAATGTCAAGACTATTCCAGCCGGTCTTGATTGAGTTAACATACCACTATGCGAGTCATTCCTGGTGTAGGTATGCTTGTAAAATTTTAAGATTCACTACACCCACAAAACGATTTGTAATTGACGAGTTCCTCGGCATTGTTTTCGCATCAAATTATTTGCTTGTTTTAATTACTGGAAATTGATAGACATGTATAAATCAGATGGGGCGTTGTATAACACGCGACAAGGCCAATTCACATTGTCCATCACGTCAATTCGTTTAGCCCAATACCCTGCGATAAAAGTGAAGCTATGAGTTACAATATACTATCGGAATTGATGAAGTAACAAACCTAAGTCTTATTTAGGGCCAAAGCAGACTTTATAATGTATGTTTTTGGCCAACTTAATGTGCTAAGTGAAACAACATACATGACCGACATCTGTGTGAAAGGAAAAATATGTACGTATGAACACATCAAACAACTTCTGTAAAGGAATAAATAGAGCCTGTTTACTTTATCAGCTATGTTTTCCTCTTTGTCAGTGCTGACATTTTCCATTTAAAATGCCTTATTTATATAAGCCTACACTGTTTGCGCCAGCCTATTCAAATATTCTATAGCAAATTGTGCAGAATGGAGAGCTACAAAATAATTAGCAGTGAATTACGACCCGGCTGTACTAACTACGATTTAAAAAGATTATTATCTCGTTTCCATAACAAATTTTATCAAACACTTATTTATCTCGCCGTGATACCCACAGTTTCATTCCAAGTACGTTCTCTTTTCATTTTTTCCCTCCTTCTTTTCTAAATGCAGACACAACGTAGCTGTAATATAGCAAGAGCTGAGCATAACACGGCCATTTTGCACCAACTATGACAAAATATTGGATGATAGTGTAACACCCTGTTTGGCGTTTCATCCAATATCTTTGTCAAAGAATAAAGCCTATACTTCATCCAACTTTATCGTCGAATTCATTGTCAAATAATTTGATACTGTAATATCGGCCTTAGGAAAAGAACATCTTTCTAAAACCTCATCCTGAGGACGAATCCCAGCGGACTAAAAATATATTAAATTTCCTGGCAGATTAAAATTGTGTGCCGGAACCGGGACTTGAACCTGGGATTTTGCCTTTCGCGTGCAAGCGCTCTACAACTTTTTTTTGTCACTGAGCTATGGCGACACGACTCACGGCTCCTCCATGCTACTTCAATTCTGCTAGTACCTCGCCTCCTACTTTCCAAGCAAGACTAGCACTCTTGGAAGAAAGGATATTTTAATCTGCCAGGAAGTTTAATATTTCAAATCAAATGTTTGTTAAGCTTATGGGACTTAACTACGGGGTCATCAGTCCCTAAACTTACGAACTACTTATCAACTACCTTATACTAAAGACGGCACAAATATCCATGCCCGAGGGTGGATTCGAACCCCCGACCGCAGTGCCGTGCAGACCGCGACTGGAGCGCCTCAGTCTCCTCGGCCACCGCGGCCGGCTTTAATATTAGCACACACTCCGCTGCAGAGTGAAAGTTTCATTCTGGAAACATCCCTTAGGCTGTGGCTAAGCCATGTCTCCACAATATCCATTCTTCCAGGAGTGCTATTCTTGCAAGTTTCGCAGGAGAGCTTCTGCGAAGTTTGGATAGTAGGAGGCGAGGTACTGGCGGAAGTAACCTGCCAGGAAGTTTCATATGAGCGCACACTCCGCTGCAGAGTGAAAAGTTTCATTCAGAAAATATATTGTTTACTTATTTGGGTCAATTAAATAAGACACGATGAAAAGAACTTGGATAAGATGTGAACGAACTCGGAATTATTCGACAAAACACTGAGGAATAACTGCCACTGAAAAAGGAACTGGAAGAGTCAAAAAGTTCAATAACAAACCCATAAAGCAGACTGGATACTCTTGTACGGAAGAGAAAAATGTCGTAAAATGTTGAAAGGAATGCGAAAGAAAAGCACAGGGAAACAGATACATGCAGTGCTGACACGTAAAATAAGTGAAAAAGACTACAACAAATGTAGTTTTGGGTCTTCTATTTCCAGAATAAATGTTGCTACTAAATTTGATTTCTTTTACGGCGCATCGTTTTTAGTAGAACAAAAAGACTTGAAAGCGATTCACATCGTCCAGCGCTAGTACAAAAGATTATTTGTATGCATAGCCGTCTGACGAGCTGCTCGGGAAGCAATTGCGGTGTAACGACACCTCCTTACGCGTGTGACTGGGCGCAATATTGCCATAAATTTCGGGAAGTGAAATACAGCGACGCACTCGCGTATTGCACGAGAGTCGAGCGCGAACTCGGCCGATTACCGGCCTCGGCACACGGTAAACAAAACGAGCGCCGAGTGCCGAGTGCCGTATACGAGGCCGCAGTAAAGTGCGGCGCGGAAAATTTCATAGTCGCATCGCCTCCCACGCCCCGTCGTAAAACGCGCGAAGGCGTACTGCTCTCTGGCGGGCACTTAACACACAACGCGCCGTTACCAAAATAACGAGTGGCGAACGCGGAAGAGGCATTCCGCGCGCGATCCCGACAGCCATTTCGGAGAGCACTTGTCCGTCTCCCGGGACGTCAATTATTGTCCGTCAACGTCAGTCATGCGAAACAGCCGGGCAGGTGATGGATGCGGCGCTATTCACGGCCGGTGGATAGGACGCCGAATAAGGACACGCGCAGTCGTTAGTGGAAGCGGCGCCATTGTGGGACTCCGGCAATCGTGTCGGCGTCCTGCTGGATTTATTCCAAATCCTGCCGCCGCGGGAACACGTCTTTATATTGTAAAGATGTTAGGGCTCGTATAACGGAGCCACTTTGGTCGAGCACTTGTTTCCCCGAAACTCTTCGGTCTCGAACAAAAGCTTTTATTCATTTCCGCGTACCAGTCGCATTCGCGCTTGATGAGGTCGATGACTGCACGATCTGCGTCTTGGTACAATGTTGTTGTTGTTGGGTTGTTGTTGGTTTGTTGCAGTTCTCCATCCCTGCTCTATCCTGTGCAAGACTCTTCACCTCCAAGAACGGCAACCCACATCCATTTGAATCTGCCTACTGTACTCGGCCGGCTGCGGTGGCCGAGGGGACTGAGGCGCTTCAGTCACGGTCTGCACGGCCACTACGGTCGGGGTTCGAATCCCCCCTCGGGCATGGATATTTGTGCCGTCCTAGTTCGTAAGTAGTTCATAAGTAGTTTGTAAGCTTAGGGACTGATGACCCCGTAGTTAAGTCCCATAAGATTTCCAAACATTTGAACATTTTTACTGTACTCGTCTGTCGGTGCCGCTCTACAAATTTCACCGAAAACACTTCCCTCCAATGCTAAACTGACTTTCCTTTGTGTTACAGAATGTCGTCCACCAATCAATTTCTTCTCTTATAAGGGGATCACCAAGTATGGTACCAACGGAATTTGATGGGTCGTAGGTATGTAGTGAGGGAATTCCTCCAGACCATCAACCTAAAAGGATTTGTTCCAATGGGCCTTGATTTCTAAGAAAATCGAAATCAAATTCGCAGCAAATTACCACGCGTAACGTGTCTACTTATACATGGCGATTACCGCTCAGCGAAACAGCGTGGTGTAATCGGCAAGATGAGAGGTTCCCATGCAGCAGAGCTGGGTTCATGTCTGACATGGGTCAATTACTTTTCACACTTGTTCGATAATTGTGCATAATTATGTAGTTTTATAACGATTCTTATGTAAACGTTTGCAGTAAATGGTCAGGACAAAAACATGTAACATTCGCTCAATATGTATTGCGCGACGATTATTTTATTCATTTTGTTTTTTCTAAGACAACTTTTAAGGCGGTTGAAGCATATTTCGAAATCAGTAAACAGTTTTTTGTTGATACCTATAATATTCGGGCAACATTTAATACCTATGTTTACAGTTCCTGACTGTGCTGTTTTTATCTCCTCCTATGAGGCGTGTACCCACGTGACGCGTCCCAGTAGACTATTATGCTACGGCCAGTCGGTTAGTCATTCGTAGCGTGTCGTTCATGCGTGCGGCAAGTTGTGCAACGTGGGGAACAAATGCGCTATGATAGAAGCAGGCCCAACACACGAAACCAATTCGGAAATGAATGTGTGTGATGATCAGTCAAAATGTGAACTCACTAACGCCTTAAAATACGCCGAAGATTTGCTTCGCAATGCACAATAAGAGAAGAGAAATGAAGAAAAGTGAAAAATAAATGACCCGAAGGGGAAGATTTATTTTTATCGTTAGACTTTTCATTATTTTTGTTTTTCTTTCTTTATATCTTTTTCTTTGCTTAAATATTTTTTAATTATTTTTGAAATATAAAAAGTAGCAATTACAATTTTTAATAATTTTTCTGCCGCTATGTCTCAAACCCGGGTCTCCTGCATGGGAGCCTAGCACCTTTCCGATTACACCACGCTGAGTGTTAACCGCCATGTATAAGTGGACACGCTATGCGTGGTAATTTGCTGCGAATTTGAGCTCGATTTTCTTCGAAATCAAAGCCCACTGGAATAAATCCTTTTAGCTTGATGGTCTGGAGGAATTCCCTCACAACATACCTGCGACCCATCAAAATCCGTTGGTACCATACTTGGTGTTCCCCTTGTTAGTCAAGATATGCCAGAAATTTCTTTTCTCCCTAATTCTGTTGAGCATGTCCTCATTAGTTACTCGATCGACCCATCTAAACATTCGTCTGTACCACCACATTTTAAAAACTTCTGTCATTCTTTTTTCTGAACTTATCGTCCCCGTTTCACTTCCGAAAAATGGTAAACTCCAGACAAATGCTTTCATTTACATTAATTTTGGATGTAAAAAAAAAATCGTTTCTTCATAACTTCTTTCCTTCCCATAGTCATTCTGCATTTTATATCTTCTTTACTTTGCCCATCAGAAGTTATTTTACTACCTAAATCACGAAAGTCGTCTACTACTTTTATTGTCTCATTACCTAATTTAATTTCTTCAGCATCGCCTGATTTCTTACACATCACTCCATTACCTCTTTTGTTCTCGTTAATGTCCATCTTACGATCTCAAGGTCCTTTCGACTCTCTTCAATAACTCTTCCAGGTCCTATACTGTCTCTGATAGAATCAGAGTGTCACGGGCAAACTGAAAAGATTTTTTTCTTGTACCTGTACTTTAATTCCTTCTCCAAATTTCTCCTTGTCTTACTTCACAGCTTGCTCAATGTACATATTCCCTTCGCAATCACTATGCCAATTTCATGTTTTTCGTCATTCATAATTGCTGTCTGGTTTTTTGTGCGAATTGTATATAACTTTTGGACCCCTCCTATCTTCACAATTTAATGTCTGATGATGGCCTAATAAGCCGAAAATCGATTCGCAAAATAAACAAAATCGTGTGTATTTTGTGTACTTCAATCTTCATAATGAATAAATTCTACCAAGTATCAACGGATGAGTCAGTTAACATGTCAAAAAAATGTGTATTCCAGTCAACATTATCAAAAGCTTTCTCCAAATTTACAAAAACTAAAATTGTAGGTTTGCCTTTCCTTAACCTATCCTCTAGGATAAGTCATAATGTGAGTATTCACTCGCGTATTCCTAAATTTTTCCTTAATCCAAAATGATCTTCCCGAGGTTGGACTGTATCACTGTATCCTGGCGTCTGTAAATATTTCGCAATCATGAGTTATGAAACAGATAGTTTTGTAATTTTCACACTTGTCAATATTTGATTTCTTTTGAATTAGAATTATTATACTCTTGACGTCTGACGGTATTTCTCATTTCTCATACGTCTTGCACACAAGGTGAAACAGTTTTTCATGCCTGGCTCTCCCTATGACGTCAGCAGTTCAGAGAGAATATCATCTACTCCAGGTGTCTTGTTTCGACTCAAATCATTAAGTGCTCCTTCAGATTTCTCTCGTAGAATCGTATCTTCTATCTCATCTTCATCCTTCAGTTTCTACAACAGTGCCCTCTATATATGGCTTTCAGCTTTCTCTTCTTTACTTAGTACTGGTTTTCTAGCTGAGATATTGGTATTCATTCAGCTGCCTTTTGTCTCCAAATGTAGGTGGTATCTATCTTTCCCCTAGTTATACATTCTTCTACGGACTTGCATTTGTCCTCTAGCCACTCCTGCCTTGCCTTGCCTAGACGTCCAACGTCTGTAATGGGAGAAGGCATCCCAAGCCTTCGACATTGGATGTATTAAAATAATGTTTGTAAATCTATGGGACTTAACTACTCTGATCATCAGACTGTACTTAAACTAACATATGCTAAGGACAACAAATACACCCATGCCTCAAGGAGGACTCGAACCTCCGACGGTGAGTAACAGCGCTTTCGGAAGCTACGTCCCTTGGAACGCTCGGCCACTCCAAAATTCAAATGTTTGTATAGCTTATGGGACTTAACTACGGGGTCATCAGTCACTAGACTTACAAACTACTTAAGAACTAGTTACTACTAAGGACAGCACAAATATCCATGGCCGAGGAGGGATTCGAACCCCCGACCGTAGTGGCCGTGCAGACCGTGACTGGAGCGCCTCAGTGCCCTCGGCCACCGCGGCCGGCTCGGCACTCCAACGAGGCTATATACTTGTACAAATCAACAAATAAAAGTGCGTGCAGTATTAACAACACAATTGAAATATCATAGATTCACAGTTTATGATATTTCACTTCTATCGAGGTCGTTTCAGTGACAGCTTCCGATCTACCATCCATTTACTCGATCTACTGCGGCACCTTCACGAACATCCTCATCCGGAACATACCTTCGATCTCTTTCTCGTTCTCGTAGAGCACAATTTCTTGGGGCTTTCTCTCAGGATAAGCCACAACAGTGTTTGCACGTCGAAGAACGGTTCCGTCCAGATTTGCGGCGTACACATTCCACCGTGTAATCTGGTTAGCATATGCAGGAAATCGTCTTCAGTAATGTTTGTGGTGCCGTATTTTCGTCGTCGTCACGAAAACGATTACCTACGGTCATGGATCAGTTTTCTACCCATCCAAGGTTGCACTTATTGGTAGGATCGCAATGAGTGACAACTTGCTGCAATCGATGTTGGCGGTAGCCTTTCAAGACTGAAAGATATTCTGGAAGCAGACTTTACAAGAAGCTCGTACCTCAAATCATCCAAAGTCGCGCAGTTTGAATTCCCACACTGCACCAACGTCAGCTGTTTTCCTGCTTCTCCTGTTACGTCTTGAGAGACTGAGGGTCAAACAAATTCAACAGCTTGGACTGTGAGGTGTGGCTGTCGCTCTGTAACCTTTAGTAATTTCTATTTATCTTCGCCAAAAGAAGAGGGTATGGTATCATATGCTGAGAAAGCATGGTTGAAAAGTGCAAATGCAGGATTGAAAGTAAAAGAGCTACTCGAGAACCACACTCATACTCGTTTTCCTCTTCCCGTTTGTAGAAGAAAGGTTTTTCCTCGACCCCTAAGGAGTACAAACACCAGTGTCGCTGCTCACAACTGCCACTTCCCAGACAAAACTTGTGAAATTACTGTTTGCACATTTAATGAATCCGCATCCTCTTCTAGGTGTGGCACTTGAATACCTACATCCACATCCTCGTCCTACATCCTGCGGCTTCATAGCGATAGGATGCTGGTGGTCATAACGATCGGATGTATAGGCTTTCGGCGATCATGGTGTTCTATGTTCACAACCAGTCTCTTAATATAAGACGGTAGGGTCAACTTTTTCAAATAATCAATTTTCAATTTTTTGCATATTTAGATACTATGTTCTTTTGTGAACATTTTTTATTCCTGTGCCCCAGTTAGAACTGCATTTTTTTTAAATTTTTTTATGACATCTGTCACTCTGAAATAGTTTACGCCCCTTTTCGTAAAAAGGATTATACCTCCGGCACTTATACAGATAGAGAGTTGTGTTTTTTATGTTTTGTAGAGAAATGTTGGTTAATTTGCTAGAGCGCATTTCGATAATCAGATGTCTGCAGGAGCGCTTGTAAACAAGAGTTCTTTTGAAAAAAGTGTCTCGTTGATTGGTATTATGTGTCAATACGAAGTTGCTTGAAGGTGTTAGGGCGGTGTATTGTAATCTGTGTTTGTTCAAGAAACGTAAATTCCACGGTAATCAAATAAATAAAACTGTAGATCTGAGTCTGACAGACGTGTACGGTATACTGAATACCTAGGCGATGGAGATAGCAAAGGATTCAATGCTGTCTGTCAGAGTAAACCTTATGATGTTCCACTAATGAAATTAGAATGCGTGGGGCATGTCAAAAAGAGGATGGGCACTCGCCTTCGTACACTTAAGAGCAAACTCGGTGGAACAAAGCTTTCTGATGGCAAGTCTGTGAAGTATAGGTTGACAGATAAGGTTATCAGTGAATCACAAGAATATTATGGGAATGCCATTAGGAAGAATTCTGGAGATTTGGAGGCAATGAAGAAAGCAGTGTGGGCCACTTTCTTCCACCGTATATCCACGGATGAGAAGCCAACAGATTTTCTATGTCCGCCACCCCTTGATACGTGGTGCAAGTTTAGGAAGGCACAGGCAGCTAGCAACCTCAGCGCCTTCACACACAAGCATTCTATCCCTGAATCAATTATGGATCAAATGAAACCAATCTACAGAGACCTTGCCCACCCTGATTTACTGAGGAAGTGCTTTCATGGAAAAACTCAAAACATAAATGAGGCCTTCAGTAACATCTTGTGGCCCGCAACCCTAAAAAAGTTACAGAACTTTTAAAACTATGAGTGTCAGATGCTGAGATAACGCGGCACAATGGAAACATTGCTAGTCTAAAAGTTATAGATCAGTTAGGCCTTTCACTCAGACAGAATACTGTAACTATTCTAAGAGAAATTGACAGCTTGGGTATTGCCAAGTCAGATTTTGCTGCTTCTCTAATGTCTAAAGAGTCAAGAAGCAGAAAAAGGAAACAGACAAATTAATCCAAAGATAATGAGGATCCTGATTATGGTGCAGGCTGCTTCTAACGACATCTTTGGTGCAGATCTGTAAGTTTTCCCAAGAAAAAACATGTTATAAAACTTTATCTCATTTTCTCAAAACTATAAATTCTGAAACATTTGCCCCGATTTCAGAAACTACCAGAGAAACTTTAATGTAAATTTCACAGATTGTAAACAACACTGCATTACAGCTGTGGAACCGCAGTCATGTTAATTGTACCAGTAAGTCCGCTGTAATAAAACTATTTATGACATTTTTTCACAAAACCTATTAATGCATGACAATTAAATTAATATGTATATTATAAATTACAATAACACAACGATTTCGCTTCAGTGAGTTGCACAAAAATCATTTAATTTTTAGTGAAAATTTCAGACATTCTGTTCAGTAGTTCCCGAGAAAATGGGGCATGAATTTGCTTAATTTAACATTGTCGGTATTGGGCCTACCATCTCTAGGGAGAGTAATGGGAGCGGTACTTGGACAAACTGTCAACAGGGCTGATCAGTGGATGGATGGATGGTTTGAGATTTAAAGGAACTAAACGACTACAGTTATTAGATCCTTGTTCCAATCTTAGAGAATGCAATAAGCTGATCAGTGAGTTCATACCGAGCGCAAGACGAATGTGTGAGCTGCAGGTCTTCAGGTCGAGATGCAACACCTGGAAAGTATTCTGAAGAGGAATAGGTACTCCACCAGTGACGTAAGAAGTATCACAGAACGCAACACTCGACGAAGCGACACGTCGGAAGGAGAAACGTCGGGTACGGCATTCGTGCAATGTTTTCCTAGAGTGACGGACAAATCGTCCGTTTATTCCACAAAACACGACGGAAAGACTATTTTTGAACCGATAAAGAAAATTAAAGACTGTCTCAGATCGCTGAAAGAGAAACGGATCCGTTTGCAATGTCAGGAATAACGATGTACAGTACATGTGGAGAAGTATGTATTGAAATGCCTGGAAGGCTGTCTAGTCAATAAACATCACAGAAGATAAACAGGACTGCAAGTTGGGACGGATGGAGAAATCCCCCTTGGCGGTGCACCATATAACAGAGTAAGCCAACACGGGCGTTCTTCCTGTGGAGAAGAGCTACCACGCTTGCCTGTTTAAGAAAGCCATTGAGATAAACACGACAGTAGATTCACTAGAGAAACGGGAAAGGCTCAAGGTGAACGGATGCTGGATTCTCGTTCTGCAGCAAACGACCGTTGCAGGTAGCAAGGGGAAAAGCACAGTGGTAATAAACAAAGAAGGCATCGGATGTTCGACCGCCAGGTACTTACAGTCTGCAGCTGCGATCCCCAATCCAGGCGATCACCAGCATTGGAGCGTGAATCTGAGACAGTGACAGCCATCGTGCTCACGAAAAGTCACAGAAATTATCGAACAAACTATAACATTAATATAAAAATTCATAATTTTTTTCAGAATTTTAATTCATGCTGTCGTAAGTAATCGATATATCCAATCCTTGTAAACTCTTGTTAGGAAAAATAATCTGTGATTTGTTTTTGTAATGAAATTTGTCCACTGAAAGATGGTTTTTGAAATTAACTGTTTGACGAATTTGTAATAATATTGGTTCTTATGTATGTATAAATGTAAAAGTGTATATACTCGTCCAAAGGTAGGATTTGTATGGTCTTTGGGAACAAGAGAGTCTTTCCCTCTGCTGAGATGGAATGCGCCAAGTTTTGGCGCGCAAGAAAATCTTATACAAGCAGCGTAGCGAGTCAGTGTGTGTGGCGAGACGGGCGTGAAGCATCGCTGTCCACATAATATGTGGAGATACCCAACTGCTGAAAGGTGCATATAAGATGTTTTGTGTTCCAGCCTCGTCGCCGCTTTTGTGTCTCGTTTCCGTCGTAGGTGTCGGTGGCCGAGTGGAATGAGACCGACACAGGAATAAAGATAGCACGCTGGTGCAGGTACGGAGGGGAGCAGCCAGAAACTAGAAACACTAGAGTAAATTAGAACGAGATATATATTGCACAGAATTTATACAATACTTAACTTTTACATAGATCAGTACTGCAGAAGGCTGATACATAGTTGAGCTAGAGTCCTGCCTAGTGCCTGTACGATAGCCAAGTCTTCCCTGGTGCCTATCTGATTCCGAAGTCTTTACTGGTTCCTACCTCAGTCCCAAGTGAACGATGTCGTTCAGTGGTGGCCACGAGCGGAGTTGTAGCAGAGGGCGCTCGTGGACGACGTCGTAAGAACGCCGCGCCGTGCGTGCATGGCGGCGCGCGGCGAAAGTAGGTGGCGCGCACTTTGGACTTGTGCGACACCACAAGATGAACATTAACAAGAGCAAAACTAGGGTAATGGAGTGCAGTCTAAGAAAATCAGGTGATGCTGAAGGAATTAGATTTGGAAACGAAGCAATAAAGGAGGTAGATGAGTTTTGTTACTTGGGCAGTAAAATAACAAATGATGGTCGCAGTACAGAGGATATAAAATGCAGAATGGCAATGGGTAGAAAAGCGTTCTTGAAAAAGAGAGATTTGTTAACAGCGAATATTGATTTAAGCCTAAGGAAGTCCTTTCGGAAGGCAATTGTATGGAGTGTTGCCTTGTATGGGAGTGCAACATGGACGATAAACAGTGCGGACAGGAAGAGGATTGAGGCTTTTGAAATATGGTGCTACAGAAGAATGCAGAAGATTAGGTGGGTGGATCCCGTAACTAATGAGGAGGTACTGAACAGAACTGGGGAGAAAAGGAATTTTTGGCATACCTTGACTAAAAGAAGGGATAGATTGGTAGGACACATTCTTAGACATCAAGGAATTGTGAATTTAGCCTTGGAGGGAAGTGTGTGGGGAAAATCGCAGGGGAAGACCAAGAGACGGACACAGTAAGCAGATTCAGACAGATGTAGGTTGCCGTTCTTATGTGGAGATGAAGAGGCTTGATCAGGATAGGGTATTGTGGAGAGCTGCATCAAACCAGTCTCCGGACTGAAGACCACAACAACCCAACTGCAACATGTGCGCCAGGAATTATGGATGATAGAACAATGTACATTAAGCGTGGCATGGCACTCTAAGGCCTGCCGCGGTGGCCGCGGGGACTGAGGCGCTTCAGTCACGGTCTGCAAGGCCACTACGGTCGGGGGTTCGAATCCCCCCTCGGGCATGGATATTTGTGCCGTCCTTAGGATTAGCTAGTTCATAAGTAGTTTGTAAGTTTAGGGACTGATGACCCCGTAGTTAAGTCTTATAAGCTTAACAAACACTTGAACATTTGAACATTTAGCACTCTAAGTAGACTGCAACGAATCAGTACGTCGCTGAGAAGAGAATGTTGTGCCATTCTTCAAGCGCCACGTATGGCTATGGGTGTGCCCCATGTTGTGCAGTTACGCCAGTTTTCGCACGCAGCACGGAACTCAGACTCAGTTTAGGTAAAGTTGTGATTCATGTAAGGACTAGTCTGGAACTGATGAATAATTATCGTGTTTGATGAACATTGTTGTTACCTATCATTTATGCTAATCATTCACTTTGTGAAGTGCTAATATCAGAGTGTCCTTAATGAAACTCAATAATAAAATTGAACAATCTTTTATGTATAAAACAGTTCATATAGCAAAAATCGCTAAAAAATTTTATTTCTGTCACTTAATCGGTTTCGGTGAGCTCAGTCACCATCTTCAGAAGATTCAGTACAAAAACATAGCGTCTAATTTGTAATTTCAAAAAAAGTACTTCGCTTTTAGCTTTAACCAATTTCACTACCCTAGTGTTACTTTAGCATAGTGTTTACTTTAGCATAGTTAAGAGTAATGTGCAATTCTAAAAATAGAGACATGACCTTCTAACGCAAGTAACCATCTTTTATGTGTTTGGAGCAGTAAAGTTTATTGAAATTGTTTGGTAAATTTGAAGTAAGCTCCAACAGTAGTTATCCAATGCGATACATATTTTCAGTTAAAAATAAAAACAGTTACTTTTGCAAGTTGCAGACATAATTCGATAATTGCAATGGTTGTCAGAAGTAGAAATTTGCAAGAACAAATGTAAAATTCATGAAGTATAGTAATGCAGCATGATTTTATTTTATTTATCCAGTGTATGTTATTAATAGCTTTAATATTTCTTTCAAATTCTTTCATTCTTTGATCCAGTTGTTGTTGTTGTGGTCTTCAGTCCGGAGACTGGTTTGATGCAGCTCTCCACAATACCCTATCCTGAGCAAACCTCTTCATCTCCACATAAGAACGGCAACCTACATCTGTCTGAATCTGCTTACTGTATCCATCTCTTGGTCTTCCTCTGCGATTTTTACCCCACACACTTCCCTCCAACGCTAAATTCACAATTCCTTGATGTCTAAGAATGTGTCCTACCACTCTATCCCTTCTTTTAGTCAAGGTATGCCAGAAATTACTTTTCTCTCCAATTCTGTTCAATACCTCCTCATTAGTTACGCGATCCACCCACCTAATCTTCAGCATTCTTCTGTAGCACCACATTTCAAAAGCCTCAATCCTCTTCCTGTCCGCACTGTTTATCGTCCATGTCTCACTCCCATACAAGGCAACACTCCATATAAATGCCATCAGAAAAGACTTCCTTAGGCTTAAATCAATATTCGCTGTTAACAAATTTCTCTTTCAAGAACGCTTTTCTACCCATTGCCATTCTGCATTTTATATCCTCTGTACTGCGACAGTCATTTGCTAATTTACTGCCCAAATAACAAAACTCATCTACCTCCTTTATTGCTTCGTTTCCCAATCTAATTCCTTCAGCATCACCTGATTTCCTTACACTGCACTCCACTACCCTAGTTTTGCTCTTGTTAATGTTCAGCTTATATGCACGTTTCAGCACACTGTCCATTCCCTTCAACTGTTCTTCCAGGTCTCTGAGATTATTACAATGTCGCCGGCAAAACGCAATGTTTGTAATTCTTCACCCTGAACTTTAATTCCTTCTCCAAATTTCTCCTTGCTTTCCTTTATAGCTTGCTCAATGTACAAATTGAATAACAATGGAGAAAGACTACAACCCTGTCTTACTCCCTTTCCAACCACTGCATCCATTTCATGCCCATCAACTCTGACAACCACTGTCTGGTTTTTGTACAAGTTATAAATAACCTTACGTTCCCTATATTTTACTCCTGCTTGCTTCAGAACTTGAAAGAGTTTATTCCAATCAACATTGTCAAAAGCCTTCTCCAAATCTACAAAAGCTAGAAATGTAGGTTTGCCTTTTCTTAATCTATCTTCTAGGATAAGCCGTAACGTGAGTATTGCCTCCCGTGTTCCTACATTTCTCCTGAACCCAAACTGATCTTCCCCGAGGTCGGCTTCTACCACCTTTTCCATCCTTCTGTATATAATTCGTGTTAATATTTTGCAGCCGGCCGCGGTACCCGAGGTGACTAAGGCGCTTCAGTCACGGTCAACACGGCCACTACGGTCGGGGGTTCGAATCCCCCCTCCGGCATGGATATTTGTGCCGTCCTAGTTCGTAAGTAGTTCATAAGTAGTTTGTAAGTTTAGGGACTGATGACCCCGTAGTTAAGTCCCATAAGCTTAACAAACATTTGAACATTTTTTTGAATATTTTGCAACCATGACTTATTAGACTGATGGTTCTGTAGTTTTCACACCTGTCTGCACCTGCTTTCTTTGGAATGGGGATTATAATACTTTTCTTAAAGTCTGAGGGTACTTCTCCTGTCTCATACATCTTACGCACCAGGTGAAACAGGTTTGTCATGGCTGGTTCTCCCATAGACTTCAGTAGCTCTGAGGGAATATCATCTACTCCAGGGACCTTACAGTATCTCCTATTTCATCTTCATCTACATCCTCCTCCCTTCCTACAATATTGTCTCGGAGTTCATTTCCTTTGTAGAGCCCCTCTATATACTCTTTCCACCTTTCAGCTTTCCCTTCTTTGCTGAGAACTGGTTTTCCATCAGTGTCCTCGATATTCATAGAGCTGTTTTTCTTATCTCCAAATGTTTCTTTTATTTTCCTGTAGGCTGTATCTATTTTTTCCCTATTTATACATTCTTCTACATCCTTGCATTTGCCTTCTAGCCACTCCTGCTTAGCCATTTTGCACTTCCTGTCAGTCTCATTTCTTAGTCGTCTGTACTCCATTTTGCTTGTTTCATTTACTGCATTTTTATATTTTCTCCTTGCATCGATTAAATGTAGTATCTCCTGTGATATCCAAGGATTTTTTGTAGGTCTTGCCTTCCTACCTATTTTGTCCTCTGCTACCTTCACTATTTCATCTCTCAATTTTACCCATTCCTCCTCTACTGTTTTATTTTCCCCTGTTTCTGTCAATTGTTGCCTAAAGCTCCCTCTGAAATTCTTAAGAACATCACGTTCCTTCAATTTATCCAGGTCCCATCTCCTTATTTTCCTACCTTTTTGTAGTTTCTTTAGTTTCAGCCTACAGTTCATAACCAACAAGTTATGGTCAGAGTCTATATCTGCCCCTGGGTATGTTTTACAGTTTAAAACCTGGTTCCGGAATCTATGTCTTACCATTATAAAATCTATCTGATACCTTCCGGTGTCTCCTGGTCTCTTCCACGTATACAACCATCTTTTGTGATTCTTGAACCAGGTGTTAGTTATAACTAAATTATGTTCTGTGCAAAATTCTACCAGGCGGCTTCCTCTTTCATTCCTTTTGCCCAGACCATGTTCACCTACTATCTTCCCTTCCCTTCCTTGTCCTACTACCGAATTCCAGTCTCCCATAACAATTAAGTTTTCCTCTCCCTTAATTGTCTGAATAATTTCCTTTAGCTCCTCATATATTTCTTCGATTTCCTCATCATCGGCAGAGCTAGTTGGCATATAAACCTGTACTACTGTTGTCGGTGTTGGCTTCGTATCTATCTTGACAATGATAATGCGATCACTGTGCTGGTCATAGTAGTTTACCCGCATTCCTATTTTCTTATTCATTATCAATCCTACTCCTAAGATACCCCCAATTGATTTTGTATTTATAATCCTGTACTCACCTGACCAGAAATCCTGTTCATCCTGCCACCGAACTTCACTAATCCCCACTATATCTAACTTCAACCTATGCATTTCCCTTTTTAAATTTTCTAATTTTCCTACTCGATTAAGGGATCTAACATTCCACGCTCCGACCCGTAGAATGCCAGTATTGTCTTTCCGGTAGTTTCCCCTTGCTTTCAGCCGTTCGCAGTAGCTGTGTGGCAAAGCCACATTAGCTGATGTTACAAGGCCAGCTCAGTCAATCATCCAGACTGTTGCCCCTGTAACTACTGAAAAGGCTGCTGCCCCTCTTCAGGAACCACACGTTTGTCTGGCCTCTCCACAGATACTCTCCGCTGTGGTTGCACCTACGGTACGGCTATCTGTATCGTTGAGGCACGCAAGCCACCCTACCTCGGCAATGTCTGTGGTTCATGGGAGTTGGTGCAGTTAAAAGTATGTTAACCAAAATTTTATTGCTTCTGAAATTCAGGTGAGATAAATTTAAGTGTGATGTGGCAGTTTCAGATCTACCACCAGAATTAAAAGAAAAACACCATTAAAAATCTAGTTAAAGTACATTTAGTCAAATTTAGATGGTAAATAGTGTTTTGGTCTGCCTTGTCATTAACATAACTTTCTTCAGTGACAGTGAATGCTTATTTCACCATAAACTTGAGATTTTCTACTTGTCTGTGCACAGCTTTTTTACACTAACATTTGCAATAGGATTGATTCAGATTGTGGGTACATATATAAACTTTTCAATGCCTAATTGGACTGGCGACCGTTTATTTATCATTCAGAAAGTTGACAGATTATTGTTCACTGTATTTACCCTCATTGTCATAATTAATTTGCCCCAAAAGATTTATGCCTGTGGGAGGTGGCTTATCCTTAGGTACACACGCGGTTAAATTAAAAATCCCACCACAGTTGGTGACCTTACACTCATTTCCAACTCAATTTTTGTAGTGTAAATGATGAACACAGAGTTGGGTGTGACTCTTTGTATTAGATAGAGTGGTAATGTCTCAAAACGTCGACCGAAGACCCGAGACATCAAGCACTGTCTAATAAATTTCCATAAAGGCTTTAAATATTTTGCAGTGTGATTAATTAAACCGATGGTTCGAAAATATTCGTATCTAACAGTCGTCTGCTTTCTTTGCAATTTGATTTATCAGTTTCTTCTAGACTTATGACGGTATTTCGCATGTGTATTTCGCACACTGTGTGCATTACGTCTGTCAACGCCGCCTCTGATACGTATCTCAGTAATTCTGAGGGAAAGTCGTCTACTCCAGGATCCTTGTTCTCCCTTAGGTCTTACAGTGCTCTGTCGAAGTCAGATAAGCCATCCGCACTTATTTCCTCTTTTTGTAATAATATCAAGTTTGTTCCGTATAAAGACACTCTATATATTTGTTCCACTCTTTAGCTTCTCCTTCCAAAACGAGATAGGCACATTACAAAAAAAAAAAAAAAAAAAAAAAAAAAAAAAAAAAAAAAAAAAGCATTGGTGTGTGTTACCGCACAGCCGGCCGCGGTGGTCGAGGGGACTGAGGCGCGTCAGTCACGGTCTGCACGGCCACCACTACGGTCGGGGGTTCGAATCCCCCTCGGGCATGGATATTTGTGCCGTCCTTAGTGTTAGCTAGTTCATAAGTAGTTTGTAAGTTTAGGGACTGATGACCCCGTAGTTAAGTCCCATAAGCACTACAAACATTTGAAACATTTGTTACGGCACACTTTAATAGTTTTATGGTTTTTGGTCATCGTTTCGGGCAAAAACAATAAAAATATAAACAATAAAAAATTATGGACTATTGTGATAATATCTGTACACCCAACACGTAATATTCTTTCTGAAAGTATTTTAACAAACAGCCAAAATTATCTGACTTTGACTTTGACAAGCATACTCGTTTTCGAACTTTTACCTCTGTAAACTATTATTTTAAATTGCCACATTTTCATTATTTTTTCGGTTAAAATGTTATCACTTGTCTTATCTTGATAGCTTATTTCCTTTGCCTGTACTGGTTACGAATGACTATAGCTTGAATGGAACACAAGGAGTATTTGGCTTTATGAAATTAGTCACGTGACATCACTCGCCCGTAACCTTGTCCGCGACTCTCTTTTATATACGCCATATTGCTTTCTATATTTGATTTTCTTATTCTAACTCGAGCATTGTCATTTCAAAGCAATAACGCACTGAAAATTATGATAAAAAAACACGTCGTTCTTAGGACAATGAACTATAATCGATGTCTAAAAATGACATGTTAGCAGTTAATACCTGCAATCGATGGTACGAGAAATACGAATTATTCTCGCAGTTGTTCGCAGTAGCCTAATGGGCGGTACAATCAGAGCGCTCAGTCAGAGGGTTGTCGGCGTGGAAGTTCAGCATGCTCGACGCCCCGTGTAACGAAAAAACCCAATCAACGACGAAACGATCAAAGTAAAACAAAACGAACCAACTTCCACAAAGGGCCGATCAAGCAGAAGAACCAATGAAAAGAGAGAGAAACGAAAGAGGTCTCAATTCCATCTGTAGTAATAAATATAAGCAAAATTCTCAATGAACTACCAACGATCGCAAAGCATCGATCTACCTGAAGAAAAAAATATATAAATGAATAAAAATTTAAAAAGTGAAAAAAAAAGTCACTGGCAATTTTTTTTCCATCTTGCTTCCTAAAAGGTTTTCCCACACGCTTATGAACTGAACGCAACTATATTCTGGAAGATTCCGAGTTGTTCACAGGTAGCAACACTTTCTCTGAAATGTGCATTCGTTCTATTTTGTGAACATGCCATGAAAACCAACGAATAGCAAACATAGATTTATTTATCACATGTACATAAACCGGGAAGATAGTGTTACGCCGGCCGCGGTGGCCGAGGGGACTGAGGCGCTCCAGTCACAGTCTGCACGGCCACTACGGTCGGGGGTTCGAATCCCCATCGGGCATGGATATTTGTGCCGTCCTTAGGATAAGCTAGTTGATGAGTATTTTGTAAGTTTAGGGACTGATGACCCCGTAGTTAAGTCCCATAAGCTTAACAAACATTTGAACATTTTTGATAGTGTAACAATAACTGTTGTTAATGATGTAATGATAGTAGCAACTTTGTATATAGATTAAGTACTAGAATTATATGGAATTCTGTATTATCAAACTTATTCCGTTTGTTATTTTAGCTGTAAAAGAAAACCTAGTCATGGTTTGAAACCGAATATTCGCTCTTTTAGCACAGAACAAAGTAACATGAACAAAGTCATATCTCAATTACAGAAAAGGTAATAAAATCTGCGTTAAAAGCGTCTATACCAACCATGCCAAAGACAATAGACGCATTCATTCTAATTAATGGCTTTCATCATGTTCCATAAATAGTGAATAATTGCTTAGGGAAAAAATCGCACTGATGTCTTTTACGGCCCACTTTAGATTTGTAGTTTTATAAGTTTTTTGCAAACATTTTGGATCAAAATAATAATCTAAATAATAATAAATTAAGTAAGAAGAGTGTTTGAAACCCCTTTTAGGGGAAAAAAATTAGGTAGTGGCGGGCTACGAACCACTGACTTTCGCGTCACAGTCCAGCACCTCGCCCACTACGCTACGACTATAAATAAAATCCAGAGTTCTTTAATCTCATACTATTGATGACCGTTGTTAATTGATGTTAATACGGCATTTGTAGACATTAGATTATCATTTATCGTACGAAGAACGATGTGTTTTTGTTAATTCCTCAGTGTGCCGTTGCTTTGAAATGACAACGTGTAAGTTACAATAAGAAAATCATCAAATACGCGAGGAATATCACGTGACATCTCCGAAAGGCTGGTTTTCGTTAATTCAATGGAGGGTGTCAAATCTCCGTTATTTTTGCAAATATGCCTCAAACGATACGAGACATGAAAAAAAAACATAAGGGAGCTAAGTTGTAGAGAATTTTCTCCTCTACCAATTAGGTTATTCAATTTTCGTGTCAGATGAAAGGTTCGTTTGCAATTACAATTATATTACAAACGGCTTTTTTGTTTTACTACCGTATTTTTTGTCCTAAAAAATTGTAAAAGGGAGGTTCTGGTCTCTGGCGGCCTACAATCATGTCTGTAAAATTTGGTGCTGATCGGTTGAACGGTTCGTCTTAAAAATAGGGAACACGTTACGGACAGACAGACAGACAGACATACATACAACCCAAAATCGCCGTTATTTTTGCAAATATCTTTGAAACGCTACGAGATATGGAAAAAAACATAAGAGAGCAAAGTTGTAGAGAATATTCTCGTCTACAAATTCGGTTATTCAATTTTCGTCTCAGGTGAATAGTTAAGCCGTTATTTTCATTTAAATTTCGAGCTGCCAAAAGACGATCGCAAAGGCCCACTTTTAGTGTTACTACCGTAAACTAAAGTGGGCCAAGAGAAACAAGGTAATTTGTTGCCATGTATATAATTCTCTTCCATTTCATTAAGGAACGACAGTTGCCACAGAAATCTAGGACTTCATTTATACATGAAACTACCGGTATCAACACGTTATTTACCATGTTCACTATTACAGTATCTTCCCAGTTTATGTGTATATGCTTCATAAGACCATTGTTCAATTCGTTGTTACGTATTTCACGAAATAGAACAAACGCACATTTCAGATGGAGCACAACCGTGAGTATTCCAGAACATAGCTCTATTTAATTAATAAGAGTGCCTGAAATCGTTTTAGGAGCCAAGGCGAAAATAAATGATAATGGCGGGTTTCGAACTACCGACCATGTGCATCATCCCTGACGCGCTGTCAACTACAGTACGACGAACAATTACGAAATTGTTCCTTAATTGTCGTACTATTGATTGCAGGTGTTAACTACTAATAAGGCATTTGTGGACACATTATAATGTATCGTATGAAGGACGACCTTTTTTATTTTTATTTATTTATTTTATTTATTTATTTATTTACTTTTTTTGGTAATTTCTTCGGTAACCAGTAGTTCACACTGACCTCATTTGATAATTTTTGTTGGCCGAGCTGACTGAGGCGCGTCAGTCACGGTCTGCACGGTTACTACGGTGGGGGGTTCGAATCCCCCCTCGGGCATGGATATTTGTGCCGTCCTTAGTATTAAGTAGTTCATAAGCAGTTTGTAAGTTTAGGGACTGATGACCCTGCAGTTAAATCCCATAAGCCCTACAAACATTTGAACATTTTTGATAATTTTTGTGATAAGACAAGGCTCTTGTTACGTACAGTGGTCGACTTTTAAGGCATAACATCAGACGAGGCTTTAAATAAGGGATCATGGAGGAATTTTATTAGAGGTACTATGTTCCAGACTGAATGCTGAAAGGCATAATCAGTCTCTAATGATGATGATGATTTATTTATTTATTTTTTACGGGTGATGTAAGACTTTTTTCGGTGTGTGTTTGAATGCACTCGGCGGCCAGAAAATCGGCAGAGCTGATGGATGCGGCTGGACCCACGGTTAGCGGCGGGGCGGCAGCTGGCACGCGGCCGGCTAGGTGGTAAGCGCCTTTGGCCGCGCCTGCTGCGTGGCTGCCTCTCAGCGGGATTATCACCGTCTGCCAACCACCTGTCGCCGTCACCACACCTTTGTCTGCGGTCGCGCTCTCTCTGTCTGCTCCCTGACTGGTTCAAGAACGTTAACATTCAGGATACTGGGTTACGCAAATCGGGAAATTGCTTCTCAAATCGGGACAATTAACCCTCGCACCGCACACTTGTTTTCATTTACCTTCCACTGCACACTGGGGTCTACTGGACCCCAGAAAAATTTTATTATATATCAAGTGTTCCAAGCTCATTAATACATACATTGGAATGTCTTATGTATCTGGAACATTGTAAATAACTATTTAGTTACCTTTGGTATTTTTTTTATTATTACAACTATGAGCCACGAATGATATTTATAAAATGTGCATAGTATTATTAATTAAAATGTTTTCTATTTCTATATATTTAGCCTTATTATATTTGAATGTATATAATGCAACAGAATATCTTAATGACTTTATTTAGTTATTACATTGCGTAACATATGGTATTTACAAATTTGATACATATTACACTTCAACAAAATGTATAAATTCAACTTGAGTCTGAACTTCAATGTACAAAGTAATATATTGTAATACAATATAATGGCTTATTTGATATTTACTGTATATTTTGGCATAGGATGTTTACAAAATTACTATTGCTGCATATTTGTGCAAAAACATATAAGAAAGATGGAAATAATTATTAGAATGAAGTCAAAAACTGTAACTAATATATCAGTCACCACTTACATTGTCAGTGAGCACACTCGGTACAAATTATGGCTCTATGTTCATCACAGATCGCCCTTTTACAATCCTGGCAACACATTTTTTTTTTTTTTTTTTTTTTTTTTTTTTTTTTTTTTTGTCCCTTTTTCTCGGATGTAGTGAACCATAAATGAGCTACACGGAATACACACTAGGGTAATCAAGACCCCACAGGCGTTGAGCAATCTTTACAGCTTGACACTAGTGCAACATCAATGCGGATGTTTGAGTTAACATCACGTACGTGTAGGCAGTGTTGCCAACCTAATATACACCAAGTTTCAAAAACTTTTAGTCAACGTACTCTCTGTAATACACAACACAAATTACGCTGGGGTCCCTAGGACCCCAGTGTGCGGTGCGAGGGTTAAAAGCGATACAGTTGTTTTTCTCATTAAGCAGTGACAAATAAGGGTAATGAATTGTGTTTTAATCAGTGTCTTCGTCCTCGCCACCGTTTTTCTGTACAACTTCAGTGTGTTTTAGCCACCGTGGCACGTTTTAACTGTGAGTGTGTGTTCGTAATGCACCACTTTTAAGTATTTTTCTCATAAGTTTCATTTCCATGTCTATTTCACAAAATGAGCATTTATTTTCATCGTTGAATATTTATTCTCTAATTACCCAAAACAGTTGAACTCTCCGCTGAAGAGCAGGCAATTAGCTGTTGTCAGCCTGGGCTTTAAAATTACTAATAAGGAAAAAAAAATTGTAATGGATCTCGACATTCTTTTAACCAATTCCTCCAATAATAACTAGTACATTCCTATAACTAATTTTCATTACTTTTACAGATATACGAGGTTTGAAACTTAAACAGTGGAAACTATCTATTAATAACCGATACAAAAACGTTACATTTTTGCACCTGTTATTGTCCTTCGAAGTAGTCACCGGCGTTGAGTAGAACCCGTTGCAGAGCCTGTTTTGTTGATGGTGCGAATAGAGCCGTCTACTGCTTGTCGAATCTCTGGAACAGTTGTGAAGCGAATGCCATCAAAAGTCACAAGGACTTTGGGGAGTATGGTGGACGCCGGCCGCAGTGGCCGAGGAGACTGAGACGCTCCAGTCACGGCCTGCACGGCCACTACAGTCGGGGGTTCGAATCCCCCCTCGGGCATGGATATTTGTGCCGTCCTAGTTCGTAAGTAGTTCATAAGTAGTTTGTAAGTTTAGGGACTGATGACCCCGTAGTTAAGTCCCATAAACTATATACACATTTGAACATTTTGAGTATGGTGGATGGTACACTAATTAACAGTTCCATCGACCTAACAGAGCAGCCAGAGCATACGCTAAATGCTCCCAGGGATTGTCGTGCAAAATGATGGGCAGGTTGCGAGAAAGTGTTACCGCTACTTTCGCAAAGCTGGTCGCAGGTGATGCTGCAAAAACGAACGCTAATACTGGGCATTGATGGTCTCCTAATTCGAAAACGTAGTGACACCGTTACGTTAGACTGTCCGCTCACAAGTGACTGTTTTCCTCGATTGTGCGCACACCGGTGACATGCAACGGGCGAATCCATTTGCTCGGACGCTAAGTACGTCTGTCAACAACTTGTGTTAAAAAAAATGTTTGTAAAGTCTATGGGACTTAACTACGGGGTTATCAGTCCCTAAACTTACAAACTACTTATGAACTAACTAAGACTAAGAACGGCACAAATATCCATGCCCGAGGGGGG
Source organism: Locusta migratoria (assembly GCA_026315105.1). Taxonomy (NCBI): domain Eukaryota; kingdom Metazoa; phylum Arthropoda; class Insecta; order Orthoptera; family Acrididae; genus Locusta; species Locusta migratoria. The sequence goes on along the minus strand of CM048745.1, from coordinate 838,714,667 downwards.
ATTCGAACTCCCGACCGCAGTGGCCGTGCAGACCGTGACTGAAGCACAACAACTTGTGCTATCAGCGACAATAGTAGATTCCATTGCATAGTGTCTCATTGCGTTTTGCTCATGACATTGTAATTCTGTCAGCAAAGGTCCTGGAAGAGCAGTTGAATGGAATGGTAAGTGTGTTGAAGAGAGCGTATAAAATGAACATTAACAAGAGCAAAACAAAGATAATGGAATGCGGTCTTAGAAAATCAGGCGATGCTGACGGAATTAGATTAGGTAACGAAACAATGAATGTGGTAGATGGGTTTTGTTACTTGGGTGATAAAATAACATATGACGATCACAGTACAGAGGATATAAAATGCAGAATGGCAATGGGAAGAAAACCATTTTTGAAAAAAAGAAATTTGCTAACATCGAGTATTAATTGAAGTGTAAGGAAGTTTTTTCTGAAGGCATTTGTCTGGAGTGTTGCCTTGTACATGAGTGAAACTTAGACGATAAAAAGTGCGGATAGGAAGAGAGTAGAGGTTTTTGAAATGTCGTGCTACAGAAGATTGCTGAAGATTAGTTGGGTAGATCGCGTAACTAATGAAGAAACTGAACACAATTGGTGAGAAAAGGAATTTTTGGCATACCTTGACTAAAAGAAGGGATCGCTTGGTAGGACACATTCTTAGACATCAATGAATCGTAAATTTAGCATTGGAGGGAAGTGTGTGGGGTAAAAATCGCAGAGGGAGACCAAGAGACGCGTATAGTAAGCAGATTCAAGTGGATGTGGGTTGCCGTTCTTATGAGGAGATGAAAAGGCTTGCCTAGGATAGAGTAGGGTGGAGAGCTGCATCAAACCAGTCTCCGGACTGAAGACCATAACAACAATAGTGTCTCACCAATAGTGTTGCTAATATTTAAGTTCCAACCCTCGTACTTTTAGGTAAGAAATGAGTTATCAAACGTAATGTAATATTTCAAACAGGGACGCTTTTGTTCGGGGACTTTGCTGGTGGAAGCATTCTCACACGCCTGGGGGTGGAGAGGGAGCCTGCAGGAAGCGGCCTAACTTTCACCTTCCTTCGCCACCGGCCGGCGCCCCGCGAATTGCGGGGCGAATTGCTGTGGCTTTCTAGTAAGGATGTATGCGGCGAAACCAGCCTGACTTCAGGAGCGGGCAGATAAATGGCGATAACGGACGCAGGGCAGAGAAAGCTCTTGCCTGCAGACACCAGAGGAGTCGTTTCCAAAAAAACAGTGCATTGCAGATCAACCGTGGACTCCTGCAGACGGGAAGAAGACAAGCAAACCCCTGCAGTGCACACTTGCGTGTGTGGGAGAGACACTGGCCTGCAGTATAGATAAGGCGGCCAAAAACACAATGCGGGAGCCGGCCGCGGTGGCCGAGGGGACTGAGGCGCTCCAGTCACGGTCTGCACGGCCACTACGGTCGGGGTTTCGAATCCCCCCTCGGGCATGGATATTTGTGCCGTCCTTAGTATTAGGTAGTTCATAAGTAGTTTTTAAGTTTAGGGACTGATGTCCCCGTAGTTAAGTCCCATAAGCTTAATAAACATTTAAACACAATGCGGGACATTTCGAGGATGTGAAGGAGGACTATGATCACGTACTGATTGTGCTAGTTATTCTGAAACTAGGGAAGAAATTTAGGCGAGCGGAGTAGGCATATTCGTTCACTTTTAAAGTAACATATCTAACGTGAGTAACATTTTATTCTTAATTTTCCATCTTTATTTACAATTCATTAATATTTTCTCATGTCCTTTTTTGAATTTCACAGTCTGACAATTTCTACAAATTCTGTCTCCGTTACATTTTTGCTATACCTTAGTTATCCATACCACTTTTATTTGTTACAGCTCTTAGAGCATCGTGCTCCACTCATTTTGATAAGTACCTTACTCCGACCAAAGAATTATGTTTTGGAATAACCTCGAATTAAATTTGATAAGAACTACTTTTTAAAACCATTATAGAAGTTCTTTCGATGAAGTGTAGAGTTGCAATGCTCACTTCTTTCGTTGTTGCATTTTCAGAATCTCACCAACTTGCAAGCGGTATGCCATAGTGTGCCGTACACAAATAGTTCTGGCTTGTGCTCTTAGACCAACAATTTTTAATTACTGGAATGCGGGAATGCGAAACGCTTTTGCCATTTTACGGGACATTTTCAGTAATTATCCCAATGGGGGACATCGAGTCCAAATTCTGGACTGTCCCGCAGAATCCCGGACGGTTGGCCGCGTTAAGTATAGATAAAGTGGTTCCAACAAAACAATGTTTCTGGGCAGGGAGAAAGAGACTGATGAGTGGCTTACCAGGCAGGCCTAACACAGACAGCGGCCACAAAGAACTGTTTTTTACAACCAAGAAGGAATGCAGAAGAGCAAGACAAGACGCTTGAAACGTGGGAAAGCCGCCAGTATCATCTCGGCCCACAGAAATTTTTTCACCGGCGACTGAGGGGCGTGTACGTGAAAACGGCGATTGGTCGGCATTGCAAAACCAGCCCACCAATTACAGAGCCAAAGAGACGCAAAATTCGAGGAGAAGCTACAGCTGGAGCGAGAAATGAGACTTGGTGAGAAACTACCGAAGGGGAGACTTAGTTCGTCGCCGGAGAAGCGAGGAGACATGCTGGCGTGCCGATCCATCGCCTGGTGCCCACATCGAGTTAACGTTGGTGAGATAGGAAATTACCTTTCTCTTCCCTGTTCATATCTGAGTCGTGTCCGTCCTCAGTAAAATCGACCCTGAGAGATTATTGTTATCAAATCGTTTAATAAATAGAACTAAATTACGTATGGTAACCCTCTGTGTAAACTGTTATGTTATCAAGTCAATCACTTGAATCAAATGTTCCTACTAGCTTAGTTCCATAATTACTCATTATATTTTTATTTAATTTTGTTGCAGTGTAGGAGTTATTCAGGGAGAGGTTTGATTTACCACAGTAACAAGGTCATAATAATATTTTTATTCCTAGTATGTTTATCAATATATCACATACCGCAATGTTGTAATACATTAAGTAAACTTAAAGGATTATTTATTCTTCTTATATGGTACGCGGAGATGCCGTAATTTTATACTGGGGTGGGGGTTGAGAGATCTCGCATACAGGAATTTATTTAACATTAACACGTTCGCTGTGGACACCAGTACGGGCCATTAACGCTCAAGGGTCTAGGCGGACGCCTGTAAACGCACGTGTGCTGAGAGCTGAAATTATACCCCTGCAAAACCTTTAACTTCATATTGTGCACGTACGTATTGTTGACAGCGAGTATAACGTCTGCGGAAGAGGTGGTGCTAGATATAGAAATACGGTAAAAGTACGCTTTAGCTGCATGCCGATAATGAGATAAATGCTGCATGCTGTCTGGCGCTTATAAGCATCATATGCATTTATTGCAAAGAATTCTAACAACGTCATTGATTTATTGATATTATTGCAATGAATGCACAACACAAACGACTAAAGACGAAAACACACAACTGCAGACAGGAAAACGTTACGTGATATTTCGTTGGTGGCTTGTACTAACACGAGTGCACAGCCAAACAAAGTAAACTGAGTACTCAGCTAACAAAGACGTCACTTATAAGCTTTACCCGCACTGGCTTGTTGATCGGAGAAACCGTTATAAACGTTGCAGGCTCTGGCATGTTGATCACAGAAACGCTTATAAGCATCGGCAGCACTGGCATGTTGATTGCGGAAAAGGCTTATAAGCATCACCAGCTGTGCTGTGTTGATCACGGAAACGCTTACAAGCATCAGCAGCACTGGTGTGTTGATCGCGGAAATTCTTATAAGAAACACCAGCTCTACCGTGTTGATCACGGAAACGCTTACAAGCGTCGGCAGCACTGGCGTGTTGATCACGGAAACGCTTATAAGCTTTGCCATCTCTGCTGTGTTGATCACGGAAAGGCTTACCAGCGTCGCCAGTACTTGCTTGTTGATAGCGGAAACCCTTATAAGATTCGCCATCTCTGCTGTGTTGATCACGGAAATGCTTACAAGCATCGGCAGCACTAGCGTGTTGATCGCGGAAACGCTTACAAGAGTTGGCATCTCTGCCGTGTTGATCACGGAAACGCTTATAAGCATCGACAGCACTGGCGTGTTGATCGCGAAAACGCTTACAAGCGTCGGGCGCACTGGCATATTGATCCCGGAAACGCTTACAAGTGTTGGCAGCCTTGCCTTGTTGATCACGAAAATGCTAATAAGCATCAGCAGCACTGGCGTATTGATCGTGAAAACGCTTATAAGCATCAGCAGCACTGGCGTATTGATCGCGGAAATGCTTACAAGCATTGGCATCTCTGCCGTGTTGATCACGGAAATGCTTACAAGCGTCGGGAGCACTGGCATATTGATCCCGGAAACGCTTACAAGTGTTGGCAGCCTTGCCTTGTTGATCACGAAAATGCTAATAAGCATCAGCAGCACTGGCGTATTGATCGTGGAAACGCTTATAAGCAGCAGCAGCACTGGCGTATCGATCGCGGAAACGCTTACAAGTGTCGGCATCACTGGCATATTGATAGCGGAAACGCTTACAAGCGTTGCAGCTCTGCCTTGTTGATCACGGAAACGCTTATAAGAATCAGCAGCACTGGTGTATTGATCGCGGAAACGCTTACAAGCGGCGGCCGCAATGTCATGTTGATTGCGGAAATGCTTATAAGTGTCACCAGCTCTGCCGTCTTGATCACGGAAATGCTTATAAGCTTTGCCATCTCTGCTGTGTTGATCACGGTAAGGCTTACCAGCGTCGGCAGTACTGGCGTGTTTATCACAGAAACACTTATAAGATTCGCCATCTCTGTCGTGTTGATCAGGGAAACGCTTACAAGCAACGGCAGCACTGGCGTGTTGATCAGGGAAACACAAGAGTTGGCATCTCTGCCATGTTGATCACGGAAACGCTTATAAGCATTGACAGCACTGGCGTGTTGATCGCGAAAACGCTTACAAGCGTGAGCAGCACTTACAAGTGTTGGCAGCCTTGCCTTGTTGATCACGGAAATGCTAATAAGCATCAGCAGCACTGGCATATTGATTGTGGAAACGCTTATAAGCATGCTTACAAGCGTTGGCAGCTCTGCCCTGTTGATCACGTAAACGCTTATAAGCATCGACAGCACTGGCGTGTTGATCGCGAAAACGCTTACAAGCGTCGGCAGCACTGGCATATTGATCGCAGAAACACTTACAAGCGTTGGCAGCCTTGCCTTGTTGATCACGGAAACGCTTATAAGCATCAGCAGCACTGGCGTATTGATCGCGGAAACGCTTACAAGCATTGGCAGCACTGGCATGTTGATCGCGGAAACGCTTATAAGCTTCGCCAGCTCTGCCCTGTTGATCACGGAAACGTTTATAAGCGTCGGCAGCGCTGGCGTGTTGATCACGGAAACGCTTATAAGCTTTGCCATCTCTGCTGTGTTGATCACGGAAAGGCTTACCAGCGTCAGCAGTACTGGCGTGTTGATCGCGGAAACCCTTATAAGATTCGCCATCTCTGTCGTGTTGATAAGGGAAACACTTACAAGCATCGGCAGCACTGGCGTGTTGATCGGGGAAACGCTTACAAGAGTTGGCATCTCTGCCGTGTTGATCACGGAAACGCTTATAAGCATCGACAGCACTGGCGTGTTGATCGCGAAAACGCTTACAAGCGTGAGCAGCACTGGCATATTGATCGGAGAAACGCTTACAAGTGTTGGCAGCCTTGCCTTGTTGATCACGGAAACGCTTATAAGCATCAGCAGCACTGGCGTATTGATCGCGGAAACGCTTACAAGCATTGGCAGCACTGGCATGTTGATCACGGAAACGCTTATAAGCTTCGCCAGCTCTGCCCTGTTGATCACGGAAACGCTTACAAGCGTCGGCAGCACTGGTGTGTTGATCGTGGAAACGCTTGCAAGCGGCGGCCGCAATGTTATGTTGATTGCGGAAATGCTTATAAGTGTCACCAGCTCTGCCGTGTTGATCACGGAAATGCTTATAAGCTTTGCCATCTCTGCTATGTTGATCACGGTAAGGCTTACCAGCGTCGACAGTACTGGCGTGTTGATCGCAGAAACCCTTATAAGATTGGCCATCTCTGTCGTGTTGATCAGGGAAACACTTACAAGCATCGGCAGCACTGGCGTGTTGATCGGGGAAACGCTTACAAGAGTTGGCATCTCTGCCGTGTTGATCACGGAAACGCTTATAAGCATCGACAGCACTGGCGTGTTGATCGCGAAAACGCTTACAAGCGTGAGCAGCACTGGCATATTGATCGGAGAAACGCTTACAAGTGTTGGCAGCCTTGCCTTGTTGATCACGGAAATGCTAATAAGCATCAGCAGCACTGGCGTATGGATCGTGGAAACGCTTACAAGCATTGGCAACACTGGCATGTTGATCACGGAAACGCTTATAAGCTTCGCCAGCTCTGCCCTGTTGATCACGAAAACGTTTATAAGCGTTGGCAGCACTGGTGTGTTGATCATGGAAACGCTTACAAGCGGCGGCCGCAATGGCATGTTGATTGCAGAAATGCTTATAAGTGTCACCAGCTCTGCCGTGTTGATCACGGAAACGCTTACAAGCGTCGGCAGCCCTGGCGTGTTGATCACGGAAACGCTTATAAGCTTTGCCATCTCTGCTGTGTTGATCACAGAAAGGCTTACCAGCGTCGGCAGTACTGGCGTGTTGATCGCGGAAACCCTTATAAGATTCGCCATCTCTGTCGTGTTGATCAGGAAAAAACTGACAAGCATCGGCAGCACTGGCGTGTTGATCGGGGAAACGCTTACAAGAGTTGGCATCTCTGCCGTGTTGATCACGGAAACGCTTATAAGCATCGACAGCACTGGTGTGTTGATCGTGGAAACGCTTACAAGCGTGAGCAGCACTGGCATATTGATCGCAGAAACGCTTACAAGTGTTGGCAGCCTTGCCTTGTTGATCACGGAAATGCTAATAAGCATCAGCAGCACTGGCGTATTGATCGCGGATACGCTTACAAGTGTCGGCAGCACTGGCATATTGATCACGGAAACGCTTACAAGCATTGGCAGCTCTGCCCTGTTGATCACGTAAACGCTTATAAGCTTCGACAGCACTGGCGTGTTGATCGAGATAACGCTTACAAGCATCGGCAGCACTGGCATATTGATCGCGGAAACGCTTACAAGCATTGGCAGCACTGGCGTGTTGATTGCGGAAACGCTTATAAGCTTCGCCAGCTCTGCCCTGTTGATCACGGAAACGTTTATAAGCGTCGGCAGCACTGGTGTGTTGATCGTGGAAACGCTTACAAGCGGCTGCCGCAATGTCATGTTGATTGCGGAAATGCTTATAAGTGTCACCAGCTCTGCCGTGTTGATCACGGAAATGCTTATAAGCTTTGCCATCTCTGCTATGTTGATCACGGTAAGGCTTACCAGCGTCGACAGTACTGGCGTGTTGATCGCAGAAACCCTTATAAGATTCGCCATCTCTGTCGTGTTGATCGGGGAAACGCTTACAAGAGTTGGCATCTCTGCCATGTTGATCACGGAAACGCTTATAAGCATCGACAGCACTGGCGTGTTGATCGCGAAAACGCTTACAAGCGTGAGCAGCACTGGCATATTGATCGCAGAAACGCTTACAAGTGTTGGCAGCCTTGCCTTGTTGATCACGGAAATGCTAATAAGCATCAGCAGCACTGGCGTATTGATCGTGGAAACGCTTATAAGCATCAGCAGCACTGGCGTATTGATCGCGGATACGCTTACAAGTGTCGGCAGCACTGGCATATTGATCACGGAAACGCTTACAAGCATTGGCAGCTCTGCCCTGTTGATCACGTAAACGCTTATAAGCTTCGACAGCACTGGCGTGTTGATCGAGATAACGCTTACAAGCATCGGCAGCACTGGCATATTGATCGCGGAAACGCTTACAAGCATTGGCAGCACTGGCGTGTTGATCACGGAAACGCTTATAAGCTTCGCCAGCTCTGCCCTGTTGATCACGGAAACGTTTATAAGCGTCGGCAGCACTGGTGTGTTGATCGTGGAAACGCTTACAAGCGGCGGCCGCAATGTCATGTTGATTGCGGAAATGCTTATAAGTGTCACCAGCTCTGCCGTGTTGACCACGGAAACGCTTACAAGCATCGGCAGCCCTGGCGTGTTGATCATGGAAAGGCTTATAAGCTTTGCCATCTCTGCTGTGTTGATCACGGAAAGGCTTACCAGCGTCGGCAGTACTGGCGTGTTGATCGCGGAAACCGTTATAAGATTCGCCATCTCTGTCGTGTTGATCAGGGAAAAACTGACAAGCATCGGCAGCACTGGCGTGTTGATCGGGGAAACGCTTACAAGAGTTGGCATCTCTGCCCTGTTGATCACGTAAACGCTTATAAGCATCGACAGCACTGGCGTGTTGATCGCGAAAACGCTTACAAGCGTCGGCAGCACTGGCATATTGATCGCGGAAACACTTACAAGCGTTGGCAGCCTTGCATTGTTGATCACGGAAACGCTTATAAGCATCAGCAGCACTGGTGTATTGATCGCGGAAACGCTTACAAGCATTGGCAGCACTGGCGTGTTGATTGCGGAAATGCTTATAAGCTTCGCCATCTCTGCTGTGTTGATCACGGAAAGACTTACCAGCGTTGGCAGTACTGGCGTGTTGATCGCAGAAACCCTTATAAGATTCGCCATCTCTGTCGTGTTGATCAGGGAAACGCTTACAAGCATCGGCAGCACTGGCGTGTTGATCGGGGAAACGCTTACAAGGGTTGGCATCTCTGCCGTGTTGATCACGGTAACGCTTATAAGCATCGACAGCACTGGCGTGTTGATCGCGAAAACGCTTACAAGCGTCGGCAGCACTGGCATATTGATCGCGGAAACACTTACAAGCGTTGTCAGCCTTGCTTTGTTGATCACGGAAACGCTTATAAGCATCAGCAGCACTGGCGTATTGATCGCGGAAACGCTTACAAGCATTGGCAGCACTGGCGTGTTGATCACGGAAACGCTTATAAGCTTTGCCATCTCTGCTGTGTTGATCACGGAAAGGCTTACCAGCGTCGGCAGTACTGGCGTGTTGATCGGGGAAATGCTTACAAGAGTTGGCATCTCTGCCGTGTGGATCACGGTAACGCTTATAAGCATTGACAGCACTGGCGTGTTGATCGCGAAAACTCTTACAAGCGTGAGCAGCACTGGCACATTGATCGCAGAAACGCTTACAAGTGTTGGCAGCCTTTCCTTGTTGATCACGGAAATGCTAATAAGCATCAGCAACACTGGCGTATTGATCGTGGAAACCCTTATAAGTATCAGCAGCACTGTCATATTGATCACGGAAACGCTTGCAAGCGTTGCAGCTCTGCCCTGTTGATCACGTAAACGCTTATAAGCATCGACAGCACTGGCGTGTTGATCGCGAAAACTCTTACAAGCGTGAGCAGCACTGGCATATTGATCGCAGAAACACTTACAAGTGTTGGCAGCCTTTCCTTGTTGATCACGGAAATGCTAATAAGCATCAGCAACACTGGCGTATTGATCGTGGAAACCCTTATAAGTATCAGCAGCACTGTCATATTGATCACGGAAACGCTTGCAAGCGTTGCAGCTCTGCCCTGTTGATCACGTAAACGCTTATAAGCATCGACTGCACTGGCGTGTTGATCGCGAAAACGCTTACAAGCATCGGCAGCACTGGCATATTGATCGCGGAAACACTTACAAGTGTTGGCAGCCTTGCCTTGTTGATCACGGAAACGCTTATAAGCATCAGCAGCACTGGCGTATTGATCTCGGAAACGCTTACAAGCATTGGCAGCACTGGCATGTTGATCGCGGAAACGCTTATAAGCTTCGCCAGCTCTGCCCTGTTGATCACGGAAACGCTTACAAGCGTCGGCAGCACTGGTGTGTTGATCGTGGAAACGCTTGCAAGCGGCGGCCGCAATGTTATGTTGATTGCGGAAATGCTTATAAGTGTCACCAGCTCTGCCGTGTTGATCACGGAAATGCTTATAAGCTTTGCCATCTCTGCTATGTTGATCACGGTAAGGCTTACCAGCGTCGACAGTACTGGCGTGTTGATCGCAGAAACCCTTATAAGATTCGCCATCTCTGTCGTGTTGATCAGGGAAACACTTACAAGCATCGGCAGCACTGGCGTGTTGATCGGGGAAACGCTTACAAGAGTTGGCATCTCTGCCGTGTTGATCACGGAAACGCTTATAAGCATCGACAGCACTGGCGTGTTGATCGCGAAAACGCTTACAAGCGTGAGCAGCACTGGCACATTGATCGCAGAAACGCTTACAAGTGTTGGCAGCCTTTCCTTGTTGATCACGGAAATGCTAATAAGCATCAGCAACACTGGCGTATTGATCGTGGAAACCCTTATAAGTATCAGCAGCACTGTCATATTGATCACGGAAACGCTTGCAAGCGTTGCAGCTCTGCCCTGTTGATCACGTAAACGCTTATAAGCATCGAAAGCACTGGCGTGTTGATCGCGAAAACGCTTACAAGCATCGGCAGCACTGGCATATTGATCGCGGAAACACTTACAAGTGTTGGCAGCCTTGCCTTGTTGATCACGGAAACGCTTATAAGCATCAGCAGCACTGGCGTATTGATCTCGGAAACGCTTACAAGCATTGGCAGCACTGGCATGTTGATCGCGGAAACGCTTATAAGCTTCGCCAGCTCTGCCCTGTTGATCACGGAAACGCTTACAAGCGTCGGCAGCACTGGTGTGTTGATCGTGGAAACGCTTGCAAGCGGCGGCCGCAATGTTATGTTGATTGCGGAAATGCTTATAAGTGTCACCAGCTCTGCCGTGTTGATCACGGAAATGCTTATAAGCTTTGCCATCTCTGCTATGTTGATCACGGTAAGGCTTACCAGCGTCGACAGTACTGGCGTGTTGATCGCAGAAACCCTTATAAGATTCGCCATCTCTGTCGTGTTGATCAGGGAAACACTTACAAGCATCGGCAGCACTGGCGTGTTGATCGGGGAAACGCTTACAAGAGTTGGCATCTCTGCCGTGTTGATCACGGAAACGCTTATAAGCATCGACAGCACTGGCGTGTTGATCGCGAAAACGCTTACAAGCGTGAGCAGCACTGGCATATTGATCGGAGAAACGCTTACAAGTGTTGGCAGCCTTGCCTTGTTGATCACGGAAATGCTAATAAGCATCAGCAGCACTGGCGTATGGATCGTGGAAACGCTTACAAGCATTGGCAACACTGGCATGTTGATCACGGAAACGCTTATAAGCTTCGCCAGCTCTGCCCTGTTGATCACGAAAACGTTTATAAGCGTTGGCAGCACTGGTGTGTTGATCATGGAAACGCTTACAAGCGGCGGCCGCAATGGCATGTTGATTGCAGAAATGCTTATAAGTGTCACCAGCTCTGCCGTGTTGATCACGGAAACGCTTACAAGCGTCGGCAGCCCTGGCGTGTTGATCACGGAAACGCTTATAAGCTTTGCCATCTCTGCTGTGTTGATCACGGAAAGGCTTACCAGCGTCGGCAGTACTGGCGTGTTGATCGCGGAAACCCTTATAAGATTCGCCATCTCTGTCGTGTTGATCAGGAAAAAACTGACAAGCATCGGCAGCACTGGCGTGTTGATCGGGGAAACGCTTACAAGAGTTGGCATCTCTGCCGTGTTGATCACGGAAACGCTTATAAGCATCGACAGCACTGGTGTGTTGATCGTGGAAACGCTTACAAGCGTGAGCAGCACTGGCATATTGATCGCAGAAACGCTTACAAGTGTTGGCAGCCTTGCCTTGTTGATCACGGAAACGCTTATAAGCATCAGCAGCACTGGCGTATTGATCGCGGATACGCTTACAAGTGTCGGCAGCACTGGCATATTGATCACGGAAACGCTTACAAGCATTGGCAGCTCTGCCCTGTTGATCACGTAAACGCTTATAAGCTTCGACAGCACTGGCGTGTTGATCGAGATAACGCTTACAAGCATCGGCAGCACTGGCATATTGATCGCGGAAACGCTTACAAGCATTGGCAGCACTGGCGTGTTGATTGCGGAAACGCTTATAAGCTTCGCCAGCTCTGCCCTGTTGATCACGGAAACGTTTATAAGCGTCGGCAGCACTGGTGTGTTGATCGTGGAAACGCTTACAAGCGGCTGCCGCAATGTCATGTTGATTGCGGAAATGCTTATAAGTGTCACCAGCTCTGCCGTGTTGATCACGGAAATGCTTATAAGCTTTGCCATCTCTGCTATGTTGATCACGGTAAGGCTTACCAGCGTCGACAGTACTGGCGTGTTGATCGCAGAAACCCTTATAAGATTCGCCATCTCTGTCGTGTTGATCACGGAAACGCTTATAAGCATCGACAGCACTGGCGTGTTGATCGCGAAAACGCTTACAAGCGTGAGCAGCACTAGCATATTGATTGCAGAAACGCTTACAAGTGTTGGCAGCCTTGCCTTGTTGATCACGGAAATGCTAATAAGCATCAGCAGCACAGGCGTATTGATTGTGGAAACGCTTACAAGTGTCGGCAGCACTGGCATATTGATCACGGAAACGCTTACAAGCATTGGCAGCTCTGCCCTGTTGATCACGTAAACGCTTATAAGCTTCGACAGCACTGGCGTGTTGATCGAGATAACGCTTACAAGCATCGGCAGCACTGGCATATTGATCGCGGAAACGCTTACAAGCATTGGCAGCACTGGCGTGTTGATCACGGAAACGCTTATAAGCTTCGCCAGCTCTGCCCTGTTGATCACGGAAACGTTTATAAGCGTCGGCAGCACTGGTGTGTTGATCGTGGAAACGCTTACAAGCGGCGGCCGCAATGTCATGTTGATTGCGGAAATGCTTATAAGTGTCACCAGCTCTGCCGTGTTGACCACGGAAACGCTTACAAGCATCGGCAGCCCTGGCGTGTTGATCATGGAAAGGCTTATAAGCTTTGCCATCTCTGCTGTGTTGATCACGGAAAGGCTTACCAGCGTCGGCAGTACTGGCGTGTTGATCGCGGAAACCGTTATAAGATTCGCCATCTCTGTCGTGTTGATCAGGGAAAAACTGACAAGCATCGGCAGCACTGGCGTGTTGATCGGGGAAACGCTTACAAGAGTTGGCATCTCTGCCCTGTTGATCACGTAAACGCTTATAAGCATCGACAGCACTGGCGTGTTGATCGCGAAAACGCTTACAAGCGTCGGCAGCACTGGCATATTGATCGCGGAAACACTTACAAGCGTTGGCAGCCTTGCCTTGTTGATCACGGAAACGCTTATAAGCATCAGCAGCACTGGTGTATTGATCGCGGAAACGCTTACAAGCATTGGCAGCACTGGCGTGTTGATTGCGGAAATGCTTATAAGCTTCGCCATCTCTGCTGTGTTGATCACGGAAAGACTTACCAGCGTTGGCAGTACTGGCGTGTTGATCGCAGAAACCCTTATAAGATTCGCCATCTCTGTCGTGTTGATCAGGGAAACGCTTACAAGCATCGGCAGCACTGGCGTGTTGATCGGGGAAACGCTTACAAGGGTTGGCATCTCTGCCGTGTTGATCACGGTAACGCTTATAAGCATCGACAGCACTGGCGTGTTGATCGCGAAAACGCTTACAAGCGTCGGCAGCACTGGCATATTGATCGCGGAAACACTTACAAGCGTTGTCAGCCTTGCTTTGTTGATCACGGAAACGCTTATAAGCATCAGCAGCACTGGCGTATTGATCGCGGAAACGCTTACAAGCATTGGCAGCACTGGCGTGTTGATCACGGAAACGCTTATAAGCTTTGCCATCTCTGCTGTGTTGATCACGGAAAGGCTTACCAGCGTCGGCAGTACTGGCGTGTTGATCGGGGAAATGCTTACAAGAGTTGGCATCTCTGCCGTGTGGATCACGGTAACGCTTATAAGCATTGACAGCACTGGCGTGTTGATCGCGAAAACTCTTACAAGCGTGAGCAGCACTGGCACATTGATCGCAGAAACGCTTACAAGTGTTGGCAGCCTTTCCTTGTTGATCACGGAAATGCTAATAAGCATCAGCAACACTGGCGTATTGATCGTGGAAACCCTTATAAGTATCAGCAGCACTGTCATATTGATCACGGAAACGCTTGCAAGCGTTGCAGCTCTGCCCTGTTGATCACGTAAACGCTTATAAGCATCGACTGCACTGGCGTGTTGATCGCGAAAACGCTTACAAGCATTGGCAGCACTGGCATGTTGATCGCGGAAACGCTTATAAGCTTCGCCAGCTCTGCCCTGTTGATCACGGAAACGTTTATAAGCGTCGGCAGCACTGGTGTGTTGATCGTGGAAACGCTTATAAGCGGCGGCCGCAATTTCATGTTGACTGCGGAAATGCTTATAAGTGTCACCAGCTCTGCCGTGTTGATCACGGAAACGCTTACAAGCGTCGGCAGCCCAGGCGTGTTGATCACGGAAGCGCTTATAAGCTTTGCCATCTCTGCTGTGTTGATCACGGAAAGGCTTACCAGCGTCGGCAGTACTGGCGTGTTAATCGAGGAAATGCTTACAAGAGTTGGCATCTCTGCCGTGTTGATCACGGAAACGCTTATAAGCATTGACAGCACTAGCGTGTTGATCGCGAAAACGCTTACAAGCGTCGGCAGCACTGGCATATTGATCGCGGAAACGCTTACAAGCGTTGGCAGCCTTGCCTTGTTGATCACGGAAACGCTTATAAGCATCAGCAGCACTGGCGTATTGATCACGGAAACGCTTACAAGCATTGGCAGCACTGGCATGTTGATCGCGGAAACGCTTATAAGCTTCGCCAGCTCTGCCCTGTTGATCACGAAAACGTTTATAAGCGTCGGCAGCACTCGTGTGTTGATCGTGGAAACGCTTAGAAGCGGCGGCCGCAATTTCATGTTGGTTGCGGAAATGCTTATAAGTGTCACTAGCTCTGCCGTGTTGATCACGGAAACGCTTACAAGCGTCGGCAGCCCAGGCGTGTTGATCACGGAAGCGCTTATAAGCTTTGCCATCTCTGCTGTGTTGATCACGGAAAGGCTTACCAGCGTCGGCAGTACTGGCGTGTTGATCGGGGAAATGCTTACAAGAGTTGGCATCTCTGCCGTGTGGATCACGGTAACGCTTATAAGCATTGACAGCACTGGCGTGTTGATCGCGAAAACTCTTACAAGCGTGAGCAGCACTGGCACATTGATCGCAGAAACGCTTACAAGTGTTGGCAGCCTTTCCTTGTTGATCACGGAAATGCTAATAAGCATCAGCAACACTGGCGTATTGATCGTGGAAACCCTTATAAGTATCAGCAGCACTGTCATATTGATCACGGAAACGCTTGCAAGCGTTGCAGCTCTGCCCTGTTGATCACGTAAACGCTTATAAGCATCGACTGCACTGGCGTGTTGATCGCGAAAACGCTTACAAGCATTGGCAGCACTGGCATGTTGATCGCGGAAACGCTTATAAGCTTCGCCAGCTCTGCCCTGTTGATCACGGAAACGTTTATAAGCGTCGGCAGCACTGGTGTGTTGATCGTGGAAACGCTTATAAGCGGCGGCCGCAATTTCATGTTGACTGCGGAAATGCTTATAAGTGTCACCAGCTCTGCCGTGTTGATCACGGAAACGCTTACAAGCGTCGGCAGCCCAGGCGTGTTGATCACGGAAGCGCTTATAAGCTTTGCCATCTCTGCTGTGTTGATCACGGAAAGGCTTACCAGCGTCGGCAGTACTGGCGTGTTAATCGAGGAAATGCTTACAAGAGTTGGCATCTCTGCCGTGTTGATCACGGAAACGCTTATAAGCATTGACAGCACTAGCGTGTTGATCGCGAAAACGCTTACAAGCGTCGGGAGCACTGGCATATTGATCGCGGAAACGCTTACAAGCGTTGGCAGCCTTGCCTTGTTGATCACGGAAACGCTTATAAGCATCAGCAGCACTGGCGTATTGATCGCGGAAACGCTTACAAGCATTGGCAGCACTGGCGTGTTGATCGCGGTAACGCTTATAAGCTTCGCCAGCTCTGCCCTGTTGATGACACAAATGCTTATAAGCGTCGGCAGCACTGGTGTGTTGATCGTGGAAACGCTTACAAGCGGCGGCCGCAATGTCATGTTGATTGCGGAAATGCTTATAAGTGTCGCCAGCTTTGCCGTGTTGATCATGGAAACGCTTACAAGCGTCGGCAGCCCTGGCGTGTTGATCACGGAAACGCTTCCAAACGTCGGCAGCACTGGCGCGTTGATCGCGGAAATTCTTATAAGCGTCACCAGCTGTGCTGTGTTGATCACAGAAACGCTTACAAGCGTAGGCAGCATTGGTGTGTTGATCACGGAAACGCTTACAAGCGTCGGCCCAGAGAACGTGTTAACTAGTATCCAAAAAATCGGCAGCCGAAATATACAGTCATTCCGACGTTTAAAATTAACACCCAGGATGCATGATGAGCGGGAGGGGGGGGGGAGGGTAGAGGAATCGGACCCCCTAACCCACATCTCACCCCTCTCGCCCCTGTTATCTACGCCTTTGAGTTTTTTGAGCGTCATGATATATTTATTAAAATCAGCACTTTCTGGAAGGTGTACAGACGAACACAACTTGAAACAAAATGTAAACGAAGGCTTCCGCGGCTGTTGTCATCATTGATAAAATCTTCTGGGTATTGGACCGCATCGTCAATATATCAAATATTTCACTGACGTATTGGCCACTATTGCAAGCGCCCATCTTCTGGGTGTTAAGTTTACTGCTGGATGAGGGAAAGCTGTTGTTTTAAATATTACATGTTTCCAGTTGTGATTGATGGTTTCAGAATTCTTATCATTAGTGTTTGCTTTATTTCTTCCTATTGGTAGAATAGGAAATCAAGGATTGGTTGAAACTGGCGAATGAGGAGTGGTGGTAGCAATGATGTAGCATTGGTGCCTAGCGCCGGCTAGAGCGTGCTGTTTGCTCTGTGTATGCGCGGCAACTGTTGTCTGCGGGCGGGCCCCTATGGACTGCACTGCGCGCAGTGTCTTCGCGAAGTGCTGCTACTGCTGGCAGCCAAGACGCGGGAAGTCTATACCCGTCTTCTCTGTTCATATTTCCAGGTCGCTTAGCTATTTCTATTGCTTCCCTGATTTTCCCCTTCAAAGTGTAGGGTTGTTTTGCCAGTACAGTGTCTTCCTGAAAACATATCTGTTTGCCACACTCTTCCTGATGTTCAGCTACTGCCGGCTTCATATGCTGTCCCAGCCGAATGTACCTCTCGTGCACAGCTATCCTTGTGTTAATCGGCCGCCCAGTTTCTCCAAAGTATACCTGGCCGCACTCACAGCCGATTTCGTAGACTCCAGCAGTGTGCAACTTATCAGTTTTTTCCTTCATTGAGCCTAGGACATCTCTTATTTTATTGCTGCTGCGAAATAAAGGTTTGATGCCCTCTCGACAATGAATTTTGCCCACTCGTTCGGTGACTCCTTTTACATATGGCAATAGGGCGATGGTTTGTCCTTCCCTTGGCTCTTACCTTTTACTCCTATCATTAGATGTCATAGTTTGCTCAATCATCCTCTTCCCATAACCGTTTGCTTCGAAGGTGGACCTGATGTTCTGTAATTCACTTTTCAGGTGTTGTTCATCGCTAATCCGATGCGCCCACTTAGTTAGAGTGTGGAGCACAGACTTCTTTTGCGTAGGTTGATGGTGGGAAGTTGTGTGAAGGTACCTGCCTGTGCTGGTAGTTTTTCTATATACCCGATGGCCCTCGGGCTTTCGGTAAACCTCTACATCGAGGAAAGGGAGCACCCCATTCTTCTCAATCTCCATGGTGAACTGGATCTTGTGGTGCTGTTGATTGAGGTGTTGATGGAAAATCTGCAGCTCCTCTTCTCCATGAGGCCAGATGACAAACGTGTCGTCTACATATCGCAGCCAGCAGTCTGGACGTAGTGGTGCGGACTGGAGAGCTGTTTCCTCGAATGCCTCCATGAAAATATCGGCTGCAATGGGCGAGAGAGGTGAACCCATTGCAACTCTGTCCGTCTGATCATAAAATTTCCCTTTCCACCTGAAATATATGGTCGTTAAACAATGTTGCACCAGGCTGCAAACATCGGGTGGAACACATTCCTCTAGGATGTTCATGGTATCTGACACTGGTACATTTGTAAATAAGCACGTCGAACCTGACCATCAAATCCGTGGTGGAGATTCGTTTTTCTTCTAAAAGTGCTACAAAGTGGGTTGAGTCCTTGACGTAAGAGTTCGTGTGGCCCATGAGATGTTGCAGTTTCGGTACCAGTTCTTTTGCAAGTCGGTAAGTTGGTGAGTCTATACTGCAGACAATAGGCCTTAGAGGGAAAGACTCCCGGTGGATCTTCGGAACCCCATAAATCCTTGGTGCCTGTGGGACTTGCGCATTGAGTCGTCTGGCCATGTCGAAGTTCATTCTGGTTTTCTTAAGCAGTGCTTGCGTCTGTTTTATTACCTTGGCCGTCGGATCCCCCTTGAGCTTCTTATAGATGGGTTCACTTAGTAGTTTTTCCATCCGGTCGTAGTAATCTGTAGTATCTGTATCTGTAGTTGCGTGCGGACTGTTACACTGCAAATTAGAACTTCGCGGATGTTGGTGTAGAGGCAGTACAAGGAGCTATAACGTCTGTAGGAAAAAAATTGTAATGCAAAACAAAACGCGTCTGCGTTGCCGAGGACGGGCGGTGCAGACTTCACATGCAGGTCGCGGCAGCTCGCTCTTCAGCGTTCTAGGGCCGGCGGCCAGGGGACGGGTGGTGGCGCTATTAAATAATAATAATTTTCGGCGCGGGCTCCGCGGCATTTCCTTCGCAAAGTGCAGGGCGCGGCCCAGTCGGCGCGCTGGGGTATGTCTCCTCGGTATGCACATCTAATTTTGGATGCAATATGAGCTCTTTTTTATCATGTTACCGAACCGAATGCTCTGATTTGCTTTTACATATAGAAACAGGTGCAGTCTGAGGGTGCTCCACCAGATCGGAGGGGCGAAAGCCTTCCAGGGCAACCATAAATTGGTCTTTCTGCCAATCTGTGGTTGCACCAGGAACCTCCTAACTACGGGAGTCAAATGTAATTACCGTAATTGCATCCTAGCCATGCTGCTGCTGCCGTCCCTCCGACACTCTGTGTCTGAATGACTGCAGAATATCGGTTGTGGATGGTCACGTCGTAGGGTGGGGGAGGGGTTGGTCATGTGCTGTGCTCTCTTTGGTCGGTGGTGGTCACGTGGTAGCGTGGGGGTGACGTAGATAGTCACGTGATGACTTGGGGACGCCAGACGTAGAGGAGTGAACACATGCAATTGCAATAACAATAAACAATTACAATAAATAAATAATAACCCTAATTACCCTAAGTGCACGTAATTGCAAGTACTCTCGGTACATGTAATTACTCTAAGTACACGTAATTGCAATTATGCAATTACTCTAATTACGCAATTACTCTAATTAATTTGATATCAATTTTATGTGCCAGAATCGGCTTTTATATCCTACTCATAAAATCAGGACATTCGATGTCCCGATCGACGGTGGGTGGGGCATGCCAGCTGATCCCTGAAAAGGAGGACGCCCTGCGAAAATCGGAACATGTGTTTATTATTATTATTGTTGGTTTTTTACAGGATTGAAGCCTCTCCACGCCCGCACTATTATGGTGGCCTAGCCAATAGGTCTAATGTCACCTCTACATGTGTTAGTATTTCTGATGAAGTCACAGGAGGGATCTGTGATGTTTTCTGTACTTGTGGATAGCATTGCCCATTAGTACGGTCCATCTGGTGATGGAAAGTGGTCGAAAGCTTTTTGAAATAAGTACTCTTTTAAGGGCAGAGGGAAAAAACTGCCAAGGCCAGTGCCAGGGGGGAAAAACTCTGCGACAGTCAGGAGCGGGTAGTAACACCAGTAGCGGATTTCTTGGTATCTGCGACAGATCATACAAGGGTTTGTTTGTATAAATTGCTGGGTATCGTGCAAGGTTGGTAACACTTTCACTGTGTGCTTGCCATAAATTTGTCAATCCGGTTTGATGAGTCACCGACTGCAGCTAGCGCTGGAGATATCCTGTGCTACTGTCGGCGGTCGCTGGCTGCAACAGTCAATACTGACGAATGAGTGGTCGATTTTGGCATCGCCCGCTGTGTGTGGATTTGTTTGTGTTTCGTACTTGTCCGTGTTCCCTGCTGTAGCCAGTTTGCCATTGCCACTCAGTTGTACTGAGGTGCAGGGTTTCGACAAACAATGATTGTGTTTTTTACGCTTACCATAGGTTCTTATATATTCCTGAGAAAGAGTGTTTAGGGTTGTGATCATATTTGCCCAGATTAAAGATGAACGGGTTGTTCGAGTGTCTAGAGATTTTGTACAGTCCTGCGGCGTGTTTCTTGAATACCTCCGTGAGACTACCAAGATCCGCTGTGTGCGTGTATTATGGAGCATTGTTTATGAAACGTAGCACTCTGTTCTATATGAGCTGCAAGAGGCGTAGCCGTGTCGGTGCTGCGTAAGCCCAGCACGGAGCGCCGTACCTCATCAGAGGTCTTAACAAGTGTCGTGTACATGTTCCATCTATTCAGTTTGCTTTGCCTGTTGAGCATTGGGTAGAGTTGTTTGAGCCTCGCGTTTACCTGATTGGCCATGTGTTGTATGTGGTGCCCCCAAGTGAGTTTCTGGTCCACCCAGACATCGAGGTATTTGGATTGAACGTGTGTGTAATGTTACTCGTCTGCAGTGTTGGTATTTGCTCAGTTGCTTTGATCTTCTAGTGAACAGTACTACTTCCCACATGTTGACGTTTACTTTAACACGCCACCGTACTAACAGGGACAGCTGGGAACACTGCCCCAGATCGATGCGCTGCTACTCTTCTTCCATGATTTCAAAAGTAATTCTTTGATATGAGCACTGACTTCTTTGATGACTCTTTTCGGTAACTGCGTTTTTAGTAACGATTTGTGTCCATTACCAGTAGCAGTTTACGAATTCACACGTTCTATAACGTTTTCATTATCTTTCTTTATTGTTTATCTTATGTTTATTTGTTCATTTTTTACATGTTGTCACTAGAATTTAAAGGGTGATTAGTTGGAACAGTAAGGTTTTGCGTAAATGATAATACGAAAATTAACGTAAAATCGCAGTCTTTGGTGAAATATCGTGAAATAGACTATTTTTACAAAATATCTTGAATTTTATTCTACAATTTTTAATTTGAGAACAAAGCTTTGCAAATATTTGTAACATACATATTGAATGATGACATTGAAAAGGTGAGAAATTAACCTCTGATTTAAAAGATTGAAACTTTCACAACAGAAACTCAGCGCTGGGACTGATTTGAAGCATGTCTCCATATTAGGCTATCCTGTGCAAGTCCCTTTATCACTGAATCCTTTAAACCTGCTTGCAGCATTTGCCTCTCGCTCTTCCTCTACGATTTTTCACGCCACACTTCTTCCCTCCAATGCTAAATTGATGTCTCGGAACGTTACCCACCAATTGATCCTTTTTTTCTCTAACTCAGGATGTGCCAGATATCTCTTTTGTCTCCAATTCTGCTCGCTATCTCCTCATTAGTTACGTGATCTACCCACCTAATCTTCAGCATTCGTCTGGAGCAGCACATTTCAAGGACTTCTGTCATCGTCCACTTTCACTCCCGTACAGTTCTACTTTCCAAACAAATGCTTTCAAAAAGGAATAATATTTAAATTAATTTTGGATGTCAACAAATTTCGCATCTGCATTTTATGTCTTCGTTACTTCGCTCATCGGAAGTTTTTCTGCTAGCCAAATCAAAAAACTCATCTACTACTTTTATTGTCTCAGTACCTAATCCAGTTCCTTCAGCATCACCTCATTTTCTGACACTACATTCCATTACCCTTGTTTTACTCTTGTCAATGTTCATGTTGTACCCTCAAGACACCATTCCGTTCAATTGCTCCTCCAGGTCCTTTGCTGTCTCTGACAGAACTACAATGTCATCGGCAAACCGGTAAGTTTTTATTTATTCCCCCTTAACTTAAATTCCTACTCCAAATTTCTCCTTGCATTCCTTCAAAGCTTGCTCAATGTACAGATTGAAAGTTGTATATGTTCCCTATATTTTACCCCTGCTAGCTACAGAATTTGAAAGAGTGTATTCCAGTCAACATTGTCAAAAGCTTTCTCCAAATCTACATAAGGTGAAACGCAGGTTTGTCTTTCCTTAAGCTGTCTTCTAAGATAAGTCGTAATGTGAATATTCCCTTGCATCTTCCAACATTTCTCATAAACCAAACAGATGTTTAATAAGGTTAGATTCTTCCAGTCTTTCCTTTCTTCTGTAAGTAATTCGTTTTTGTATTTTTCCTCTATTACTTACTATACAGATAGTCTTTTTTTAAATTCTAACCGTGCATCCAAATCCAAATTTTTGCATTTATAGCGTCAAAATAGTCTTAGTAGCACCCTTAAAGGATTTCCTCTTATTTCACCCGCTAATGATTGAATTTCCAAAAATATCGAAACACTTGTTTTTATAATTCCAATCAACAATAATCCGGTGTTTTGTATTTCGTGCTTCAAAATTGCCATAATAACAACGTATTTTCAAAAAACCGTTCATTCCCTCTTTCACCCCCTTAGGGATGGGAAATGTCGAAAAATCTTTGATGCCTACAGTGTAAGATAAACAACGTCCACAAATTTCATGTTTCTATCCTCTGCAGATTCACTTTTCAGCGCTATTTTCTGTCTTTTAGAAACGGATCGAGAACGCGAAATTTCTTTCTTACGCTTTGGCATCTTTCTTGGTACTTTTACTTTGCAGACTGCAATATGCACTTATTTTTCTTTATTCCTATACTTGTTACTGAAAACAACTGTACAATGTGCATCACGTATCGCTGCATATAAGATCTACTGTAGCGTCAAAATTCATCGCTGGTCTTCAGTCCGAATTTTATATAAGATAACAACTTTCAACCAATATATCTTCCACCCTCTTTTAGCTATCGACACGGAACTGCTATGGTGTACAACGGGAGACTGTACTACAACAACACAGAGGGATCGTTCGTCTCCATTGTGTAGCTTTTGCAAGAGCAAAATATTGACACCCACACGAAGATTTTTATGTAAGTCGGTAACTTTCAACTCCCATATCTTCCACCCCCTTATCTTTATCAACCCTCTACCACTATAGTGCGCAATGAGAGACTGATACCTACTACCAAAAACAAACACTATTTGTTTGCGATGTGTAGTTTTGGCTGCATAGTGAAATATAGGCAGAAGCACCTCAATTTTTATAAATTTTTGGATAATATATTTCGTCTGTCGTTGCGCAATGACCACGCTAGCAGAGGCGTGTTACATTTTAACTACAAAAAGTAAGTATCATTATTATATTTCTTCTGACTGTTGTTGTATGTATACAGACAGAGCAATGAGTGTTTCTTCCCGTTATAAGTTAAACATTATTAGTTTAATAGCGGCGATTACTTTATACGCAGATAATTTTGTATTGTCATTGAGACGGTTTTTGTATGGAGGACTGCATTGGGTACGACAGTGCCATATTGTGAAGGTACCGTTGTGCAGAGATTTCTGGGTAAATTGGAGCCACTTTCAGCTTCTTTATTGGGCGAATCCTAAGTCCTGAGTATTATTGAGCCAAAAGCGTAATCTTCAGCCACGACACCTATCTCGCCTTAAATTGTTTGGCCTTTTCCGAATGCGTCCCAAAGAAAACCAAGATATTCCAGTCAAGCAAAAATATGACAAAAAAAGAAAAACGATTGAAGGCTCAGCAGGCGAAGAAAAATCTTACCGAGTGAGATGGGAAAAAAGAGATAAGTATCATACACTCCTGGCGATTAAAACTCGAAACCACGAAGATGACGTGCTACAGACGCGAAATTTAACCGACAAGAAGAAGATGCTGTGATATGCAAATGATTAGCTTTTCAGGGCATTCACACAAGGTTGGCGCCGGTGGCGACACCTACAACGTGCAGACATGAGGAAAGTTTCCAACCGATTTCTCATACACAAACAGCAGTTGACCGGCGTTACCTGGTGAAACGGTGTTGTGATGCCTCGTGTAAGGAGGCGAAATGCGTACCATCACGTTTTCGCCTATCGCGATTGCGGTTTATCGTATTGCGACATTGCTGCTCGCGTTGATCACGACTGTTAGTAGAATATGGAATCGGTGGGTTCAAGAGGGCAATACGGAACTCTAAGCTGGATCCCAACGGCCTCGTATCACTAGCATTCAAGATTTCAGGCATCTTATCCGCATGATTGTAACGGATCGTGCAGCCACGTCTCGATCCCTGAGTCAACAGATGGGGACGTTTGCAAGACAACAACCATCTGCACGAACGGTTCGACGACGTTTACAGCAGCATGGACTATCAGCTCGGAGACCATGGCTGCGGCTACCGTTGACATTGCATCACAGAAAGGAGCGCCTGCGATGGTGTATGCAACGACGAACCTGGTTGCACGAATGGCAAAACGTCATTTTTTTCTGATGAATCCAGGTTCTGATTGCAGCATTATGATGATCGCATCCGTGTTTGGCGACATGGCGGTGAACGCACATTGGAAGCGTGTATTCGTCATCGCCATGCTGGCGTGTCACCCGGCGTGGTGGTATGAGGTGCCATTGTTACATGTCTCAGTCACCTCTTGTTCGCATCGACGGAACTTTGAACAGTGGCTGTTACATTTGAGATGTGTTTCCTGCGAAACCCTACATTTCAGCAGCATAATGCAGGACCGCATGTTGCAGGTCCAGTACCGACCTTTCTGTATATGGAAAATGTTCGATTGCAAATTCTCCAGATCACCCAATTGAAAACGTCTGGTCAATGGTGGCCGAGCAACTGGCTCATCACAATACGCCAGTCACTTGATGAACTGTGGTATCGTGTTGAAGCTGTATGGGCATCTGTATCTGTACACACCATCCAAGCTCTGTTTGACCCTATGTCCAGGCTTATCAAGGCCGTCATTACGCCAAAGGTGGTTGTTCTGGGTATTGATTTCTCAGGATCTATGCACCCAAATTGCGTGAAAATGTAATCACATGTTAGTTCTGGTATAGTATATTTGCGCAATGAATACCCGTTTATCATCTGCATTTCTTCTTGGTTTTGTAGTTTTAATGGCCATTAGAGTACATCCATCGTCCTCGGATGAAGAACATTACTTTGGTCTGATTTGTGTAGGCGCATATTCTGAAAGTATAGGGTTACCATACGTCATATTTTTCCCGGACACGTCCTCTTTTTTAGGCAAAAAATGTGTTCGGCTGGAATTTATAAAATTCTACAAAATGTCCCCTTTTTTGGTTCCGAGAATGAAATTTTATTTTTGTGTCATTGGCGACAACGTGCTCGTTCACACTGCAGTTCCAGGACCTTCTCTGCGAAGAAACCCGGTTGTCTATCCTGTATTCAAGCTGAGTATGCTATCTTCTGCATTATGTTCTTTGGTGATGCTTTTGATATACCGGTACTTTGTGGTTTCTAGATCGTAGTTACCCTTTTGCTTCAAAATAAATTCTATTCCTGTGGCACTTAAAACATTTTTTGAGGATGAACTAAGTGAAGCTAGATAGTTGTCGTTCACTCTTTGATGTCAGTTCTCAACAAAAATATACCGAACTTCGAGAAGGAATCAAATTCTGTAGATGAATCAATTTCTATTTTAGAATCAACCTTAGAAACTGTCGAGGAAAGAGAGAAACGTAGTCATACACCCTTAAGAATAAAGACAATGCTGACAATTAAAAGGGAAGAACCTTACTCATAGGAGTGTGACACCTTTGCCAAAGATATGTCAGTAGTGTTTTGTTCTGCTGCTGAATATCTACAGAAGTGGATGGCTCAGTATCAACAGTTCATACCATTCATGTGGATGCGGCTCTCAGGAATTCTTATCTGGGGGGGGGGGGGGGATGTTGAACACTGTATCATTATCTCAATGATGAAACAAATCTCAGGATTAAGATACTCGTGCTTTGATCAGTTTTGTAATTTTATAAAATTTTTGAAAGATTATTAAAGGAAACAGAACGTACCAGTAGTTGAACTGTGGTGTACATATTCCTATATTTATCTAGTTTTGTTAGTTATTCTGAAACACACAGTGGACAAAAGATTTGAAATAGAAAATATAAAAGATATTGTACGTTTACAGTATAATTTCAAACATTTGAAATGCTTTGCGAGAGATTTCGTCGTCCTCCAAACATAGTTGATTCAAAAGTGAAAAATACAAGAATGAGACAGTTGAGTGTAGTGATGATGAATAAACTATCAAGGTACATAGTATTTTGTTTTAGAATAACCATACATGGTCACTGCTTTAGTTAGTAGTAATTTTACATGCTCATTAATAAAGTTGTAAATAACATTATGTTAACATTGAAGGGTCCTCTTTTTTTGTATGTACTGTCCTCTTTTTTGATGATGAAAGAAATTAGGCCTGGCGAGAAATGGATAAAAGTAAAGGGAAATAAATGGATAAAATTTCAAGGAAAATCTGAGCTCTGGTCCCATTTGTAGTATGCATGCGGCAATCGGTAACTATTACATTTGTTTTAACTGTGATGCATCAGACTATACCTCAGTATCTTACTTTTGGAACCAAGAATAAACCTTATATTTCTAATGTTTTTTTTTGATTTGGTGTGATCATCCACGAATAGTTATTTCTTCCTTGAATAATACATTTTCAGACTTTTCTATCATTTTTATCACGCCTACTCAATTACGTGTTCTGTATTTCGACACATTTACTGTATCGTTAATAGCAAATGTTTCGTTAACTTATTTTACTGATTGTAATATGATGAGATATTAGAGCTATATAGGTGCTAGAGTTAGTAATTAATTATAAGCGATTAAAGTATTCCAAAATTATATATTTTTTGCATAAAGGTTATATTTTTACAAAGAAAGATTATGTTGCTATTATTTTACGTATTATTTGCAATAAAAATGATTTTAGATTATTTTGGTGCAATATTTAACGAATCACTACCGACCCCAAGTATTGTCACACCGCCGACGATTGTGACATTTTTATTTTATTATTAGTTTTTTAATCTAATCCTATATCATAAGGACAAAAATGCTAACATTTTAGAAAAATGTACACTATACTACGAGAAACATCATTCTTCCACCCAACTCGCTTGATAACAATATTATGCATGAATTATTTACAGAAGGATGGAAAACAAGTAGAAGCCGACTTCGGGGAAGATCAGTCTAGGTTCAGAAGAAATGTAGGAACACGGGAGGCAATACCCACTTTACGGCTTATCCTAGAAGATAGATTAAGAAAACGCAAACCTACATATCTAGCTTTTGTAGATTTGGAGACGGCTTTTGACAATATTGATTGGAATAAACTCTTTCAAGTTCTGAAGCAAGCAGGAGTAAAATCTAGGGAGCGTGGGGTTATTTACAACTTGTACAAAAACAGAAAGGTATTGTCAGAGGTAGATGAGTTTTGTTAATTGGGCAGTAAAATAACAAATGATGGTCCCATTACAGAGGATATAAAATGCAGAATGGCAATGGCAGAATGCAGAGAAATTTGTTAGCATCGAATATTGATACAAGCCTAAGGAAGTCTTTTCTAAAGGCATTTCTGTGGAGAGTTGCCTTGTATGGGAGTGAAACATGGACGATAAACAGTGTTGACAGACAGATGATAGAAGCTTTTGAAATTTGGTGCTACAGAAGAATGCTGAAAATTAGGTGGGTGGATCGCGTAACTAATGAGAAGGTACTGAACAGAATTGGGGAGAAAACGAATTTCTGGCATACCTTGTCTAAAAGAAGGGATCTACTGGTAGGACACAGTCTTAGAAATCAAGGAATTGTGAATTTGGCGCTGGGGTGGGGTAAAAACCGCAGAGGAAAATCTGGAGATGAATACAGTAAGCATACAGATTTAGGTTGCCATTCTTATGTGGAGTAGAAGAGGCTTGCTCAGGATAGGTGTTATTGTGGATAGCTGTATAAAATCAGTCTCTGGACTGAACACCACAACAATAACAACAGGGGATCAAATGGAAATGGTCACAACCTTTCTCGGTGTACTCAACAATCAGATACCGAAACGGAAGCGTCAGCGAAACAAAGTCACTATGTCATTCTAGGACGCTGCATTGTCTCGGATGAAGAGCTGCAAGTCTTGTCTTCCTCTCAAAGAAAAAGAAGCATCCTCGGAGCCATTAACAACGAGGGCAAATGTCACAGACTTGGACGCTCTTTGTGTGTATTCTTTCTGCTTCGCGTCCGGAACAGAATGAGCGGACAAGGGAATTCGTGGTCGCAGGGAATGGGGCCATCTGATGCATCAGTAAGCGGAGGTAGTTCACCGGCCGCCCGCTAGGTGGCAGCGCCATCGCCTCGTCGCCGATAAGCGGCGCCTTGATGAACGGTCGGCCATTTGTGTGCCACGCGGGGTCTGGCGGTGCTCTACCGCCACGAATCTTATCCGCGGGCAGCTACAAACAGCCCGACTGCTGGGCAGACGGCTCAATGGAACGCCGCTGCCCCAACAGTGGCTGGTGGTGACCGCGCGCCTATCACACCCAGTTGACGGACATTTCTGCCGTCACCTGCAGCACTTTTAAAATTACCACTTTTTGCGACCAAACAAGTAAATTATTATTGTTATTACTTTCACTTTTACACAGGGTGTCCAGAAAAGGACTCCCTGATTTCAAAATTAAATATCTCGAAACCAAAGATTGTTAGAGGAATGCAGTAAACGGTATGTTCATTTTGAAAGCTGTAAGAAGTTCATACAGCAGTTTGAAATAATAGTTACAAAAGCTGCTAACAGATGGCGCTGTAATCGCCATACGTAATGCCTAGTATAAATAGTGATCCGAAGGCCAGAGCGATCAGTTCCACTATTGAAACGTGAAAGGAGGTTAGCGTACCAAAGGAAGAGATTAAAACCATGTACTCAATTGAACAACGCGTTTTTCTGGTGCTAGAGTACCACAGGTTAGAAGAGAGTCCTACGGCAACAAGGCGAAGTTTTCAATCACGATTTAATGTTCCAAAAGTACCCGATGCGAAAACCATTCGTACGCTCTTCGCAAAATTTCAAAGAACAGGCAGCGTAACTGATGATCTAGTGGGGCATGTTGGCCGCAAGCAAACCTGAAAATATCGCCACAGTTTCTGGAATTATTCAGCGAAATCCGATGTCATCCGTTCGTAGAATTGCATCTGAGACTGGTTTGAAGCGTTCCAGCACGCAGAAAATACTGAGAAAGAGCCTACACATGTTTCCATTCAAAATTCAAACGCACCAGGCCATACCCATACGAGCTGTGCAACAAAGGGTTGCCTTTGCTCACAATGATTGATAGTGAAGGATTTGATGTTGGCTGTATCTGATTTACAGATGAAGCACACTTCCACGTGTATGGATCCGTGAATAAGCAGAACTGGCGATTTTGGGGTCCCGAAAAGCCATTTTGGTGTGAAGCGAAACCCCCGTATTCTCCTGAAGTTACTGTGTGGGCTGCAGTATGCAGCAGAGGCATTATTGGCCCTTTTTTATTCGAGAAACTGTCACTGGTGCACGTTACGTTGCAATTTTGGAACAATTTGTCGTACACAGCAAGCGTTAGAGGATCGACCAGGTACTGAATTGTTTATGCAAAATGGAGCCCGACCACATCGGACTGAACAAGTGTTTCGCTTTCTTGAGGAATACTTCGGGAATCGAGTCATTGGTGCAGGCATGGATTGGCCTCCATATTTGCCGGATCTGACTCCCTGTGACTCTATCTCTCTCTCTCTCTCTCTCTCTCTCTCTCTCTCTCTCTCTCTCTCTCTCTCTCTCTTTTTTTTTTGAGGCGGCCGGGGTGCACAGTGAAAGAAATGGTCTACCCGAAGCATCCCGCCACGCTGGACTTGCTTGAATCGGCGATCTCTGTGGTATGTGAATCCATTTCGGTTGAGAGACTACGAAATGTGACGGCGAATTTCATCCTTCGTTTGTGCCACCTCTGAAGTACCAATGGTGTACATTTTGAAAACATTGTGATGAGATTGTTTGCAAAGAGTGTTTTCATACGCCTATTTCACTTATGTATGCTGATATGAGCTGTATAGCGTACAGCGCCATCTATTAGCAGCTTTTGTAACTATTATTACAAACTGCTGTATAAACGTCTTACAGCTTTCACAATAAACATACCGTTTACTGCATTCCTCTATCGATCTTTGTTTTACTGTGTGGGCTGCAGTATGCAGCAGAGGCATTATTGGCCCTTTTTTATTCGAGAAACTGTCACTGGTGCACGTTACGTTGCAATTTTGGAACAATTTGTCGTACACAGCAAGCGTTAGAGGATCGACCAGGTACTGAATTGTTTATGCAAAATGGAGCCCGACCACATCGGACTGAACAAGTGTTTCGCTTTCTTGAGGAATACTTCGGGAATCGAGTCATTGGTGCAGGCATGGATTGGCCTCCATATTTGCCGGATCTGACTCCCTGTGACTCTATCTCTCTCTCTCTCTCTCTCTCTCTCTCTCTCTCTCTCTCTTTTTTTTTTTTTTTTTTTGAGGCGGCCGGGGTGCACAGTGAAAGAAATGGTCTACCCGAAGCATCCCGCCACGCTGGACTTGCTTGAATCGGCGATCTCTGTGGTATGTGAATCCATTTCGGTTGAGAGACTACGAAATGTGACGGCGAATTTCATCCTTCGTTTGTGCCACCTCTGAAGTACCAATGGTGTACATTTTGAAAACATTGTGATGAGATTGTTTGCAAAGAGTGTTTTCATACGCCTATTTCACTTATGTATGCTGATATGAGCTGTATAGCGTACAGCGCCATCTATTAGCAGCTTTTGTAACTATTATTACAAACTGCTGTATAAACGTCTTACAGCTTTCACAATAAACATACCGTTTACTGCATTCCTCTATCGATCTTTGTTTTCGAGATAGTTAATTTTGAAATCAAGGAGTCCTTTTCTGGACACCCTGTACATTGGACCACTTTAGCCAATATTATGAAATAGGGTCTTACGTTTTTTGTTGGCTCAATTACTTTTCATTTCTTTCTTTCAAGTCCTTTTCTCATCATTCGAAATCACCCTTACCGATTTTTTATTGTCACAGTGTGATGTGTTTGCCCTTTTCTTGAGCTCGTCTCCCTTGCCTTTCAGATCCTCCATCGCAATTTCATTAGGGTCTCCTTGACCTTTGTGATCCATCTAAAGCCGCTCTTACTATTCCATAACTTCACAATTATTCTTCTGCCATTTGTATATTCTTTTGTCCTCATCAAATATCCTAGATAAGAAATCCGTTTGATTTTCATTGTATCTGACGGTTTTGTGGAAGGCAAAAACACAATGAACGAATACACAACACTTTGCAACAACATACTTTTCACTGCCTTAGTTGAACTTAACACTCAATACAGGGCGTCAATAGCGCTCACACACACACACACAAACACACACACACACACACACGGTTTACTCTCTGGATCACAACACAATCAAACCTCTCACCACTGTTACAGAAACACTCTCGCAAAATATGACACATCTCGAGAGTCGCGACACGCGCAAATAAAAATAAAATAATAATAATAATAAAAATAATTCAAACTACTACCGTAAGTGGAATATGTATTTCTGGGACGCGAGGAAATCTACCAAGCCCATCAAGAGAACCGCCCAAACTAATGTGAGTACGATTCCAAAATATAGACAGCCAAATGCTGGTATCCTCATAAACTGCAATAACAGCAGTACACAAAACCATGTTTGTAAATACACTGAAATAAGGTTGCTCACAACAGTCAATCTTGTTAATAACAGCATCTCATAATGTTACATATGACATGCTGTACGCCGCATAAAAGACAAAAAATGTACACCTTATACCGCAATATGTTTCTCAGTTTTGTAACCCTGTTATTTCTGCGTGATTTTAGAATCAATACAAAACCCACTGATGATGGTGAGATTTCCGTCGAAACTAGTCTGGGTATGTAAATAAATGTTTTGCATAAAGGCGGATCGTTAAAGCCGCAATTTTATTTCGTGTTCTTCAACTCTAATTTTGTTTGCTAGTAGCGGTTCCGTTAGTATAATTTTTGAAGATATTTTATAACCCATATTATGGATTATTCCTATAATGATTGCAATTTTTTGCTGGCTTTAATGTTGCTGGCGAGAAGAGTGAGGTCATCAGCAAATCTTAAGCAATTCAGTTTTGTATTTTTTGTGTGTTCCAACCTTAATGTTCTTTGGATTGCCCTGGTATCATTACCTCATTATGTATCGCAAGGCACAATTAATATTCATTCGTTAAACCAGTTTTTACCTAGAATGGTTTAGAAAGTTTCCCTCTGAACTTAATTTTGAAATTTGTATCTGTGAAGTTATCTCAGTTTGATTAATTTTTGGTGGAGTCCTAAATGCCAATTTTTTTAAACAATGAGGATCTATGGCTAGGATCATATGCTTTCTTAAAATCTACAGATGTAATTGAGAGAGGCTTGTTTTGTTTGTGTTAATTAGCCATAATTAATTTTGGAGTAATTACTTCTTCGACACAGGTCCTCCGAGGTTTGATGCCTACTTGGTATTTGCACCTTATCCTTCTCCAGTTGTTCTTTGATTCTGTTGTGTAAAATCTTGAAAAAATGTTGTCGCTACCTTCCAAAAACGAGATTCCTCTGTAGCTGTCTGAATCATTTTTATCGCCTTTGTTAATAATTGGATTAATTATAGCTGTGCTCCATAATTTGAAGAATTCTGTTCTGTTCTGTTGTCCAAATTTTTGTAAAATTATTTGTAAATGTTTCCGAGTTGTTTTAGCAGCACACTACAACATTTCCCCGTGGCCTAAGGCGTCATCTTACTGACTGGGCGGGCGTTCCGGTGGAGGTTCCAGTCCTCCCTCGGGCATCAGTGTGTGTGTGTTGTCCATAGTTTTGCCCAATAGGTTTACAATCATTTGAACTTTTACACTTCCGCAAACACTTGATTTTCACCAAATGCTTTGCAGTTTATCATTTCTGACCAGTAAAATGTGAAATATTTATCACGACGAACCGTAAGCGATGTAAGTCTGTTTATAATGAGGAATAACATTAGTCATTATTAGAATTACTACACTGTGTGTATAAAAGACATCAATTTGGCATGAGGCCTACTACAAGCTACTACAAGCTACAAGCTACAAGCTACTACAAGCATTTCTTTGCAACTGCAGAATGTACATAATTTGGCCCTCACGAAATTACACGCTCAGGGCCGGTTCGTCCAGCTCTCGTTAAACTTCTCGTTAGTAAACGAGAAGATGCCTTTAACATCCAGTTAAATGTGCTCGTTAAGTGCATTGCGTTTGTCATTGCCATTTGCTAACCTGGACAAAACGATAAGGTACGATATATTTCGACTATGTTGGCAATAGAAACAAATGAAAGTACCGTCTGACCATACAGCTTTTTGCCATATTTGACTATCGGGGAAGAGGTTAGCAGACAGTTGTTATTTGGCGCTATGGCAAATAAACGTGAAAGAAGCTTGAATTTTACAAGAAGTTAGTGCGAGAGTCTTGTGTCCTTAATAGGGAAATTTAGACACATTGGAATGTAAAAAAAAAAAAAACCGACGCAACGACATGGAAGGAAAAGGAAGCGACATTGCGGCAAATGAATTCAGTGCTGCCCATGGAACATGTAGGACAGCAAAAGTACTTAGGGCCTAGTACGATAACATACTGCCAACTGCGTAGTACCATAATGCAAGCAATAACTTGCACATAGGCGAAAGTGAACGATTCCTTAAGATCGGAGGAAGAAATCACATTTTAGGTCTCACACAGGGCGCAACAAACATAAGTAATTACGGTACTGAATTAATACGTTTGCTGACATAAATAATGTATTGTGTTTTTTATTACGACAGGTAACTTACCAAATACGTAACTATATGTTGGACTCTTCAGATGGTCGTGGAGTTTTTCATGCAGCGTTTCCAAAGTGTATTTTCGAAGCCGAAATCGCATAACAAATTCTGTATTATCCCAGCATTCAAAATGATTTTGACGAACATAAATACGTCTAGGACGCCTCACAGGGGCAATGACCTCTAGATCGTCCAAAATATTGACATCGTTGTAATTGTCAATCAAATCTCTTATTCCGGCCATTTTCATCACACCGATTCTCACTTAACTAGTCGTTACCCGTAAGTTTGTAGTTTGATACCACGATAATAATTTTTAGGTTATGTTGCATATCTGCAATATATCAGTCTAATCACTACTGACATGGATGGGGCAGAAATATGAGGATATAATTTTCCAATAAAGCTGCTTTCCACACTAGTTTTTCATACATGTAGTGCTTCTGTTATTTTGTTCGATAAATCGGTCTTTATCACGTGAATATACTGCGGTATATTAGCGCTTTTGAATCCTGTCATTTCCATACAGATTGTCACTTAACTGATCGTTAGCCGTGTAACGAGTAGAATTTTATTCGGTAACTTAATGGCCAGTTTCAGGTATTTAATGTCAGGTTAAATCATAACGAAACATTGACAAATGCAATTCTCCGCTAAAGACAAGTTAAAATCTTAACTGGAACTTAACGAGACATTGACAAACCGGCCCTCAGTGTCAAACTAACTGACTACAATAATTCGCAGGTGCTATAAGGTGTGCGTATGTCCGCGTCGTAACTTTGATGTCTCATAGACACTGTTAACTGTTCTGTTGATCGGCGCCAAATGAATGTTCCACATCGTGACGACATGTAACAGCGTGTTAAGTATCCAGTGTGAGAACAAGGATTTAAATTTCCTGCTAAACCAATTCATATGGGTAATACGTTTGTCTGTATTCTTATTGATTTCTTTTACTAGCATTTTAAATACAGAAAAAAATTAAATTGAAAAAAATTAAATAAAAAATAAATAAATAAATAAATAAAATTAAAAAAACGTAAAATACTGTAATTAAACGCATATCCTCCGCTTCCAGTTATTACGTCAGCGACGCCTTCGTGAGCAGCATTTACCCTTTAGTAGGGTTGCGATCCGTCAAGATGTATCGGCTTCGGCACCATCACCGTTATCAACGTTTTTATACCGAAAACCCGACAAGACCCATTTTGCCCCGACTTTGAACCGTACTTCTACAAACTAGTTTCAAGTACTGAGGTAAAACTATCTGTTAGCGGAACATGATTGATTTGAAATCTTATGAAGAGTCAAACGGCGTTCTGTGACGTAGCATTTGATTTCTTCGAGAAATGGGCTGTTTGTATTAACAAATATGAAGGATTTGATTGGATGACGCTATCAGCAACCACATATTGGGTGATGATTAAAACCGTTATACGCCTGACTAAAATAGTGAAAAGCTTTGAAGGCGACAATTGTATTCAGAATTATATCTCAAACTAAGCGCGACTTGGAAGAATGAAAGTGCAAACACACCATGGAAGGAAGGTGAACTAGATTTCTTAAGGAAACCGAATATCCTGAACGAAATTGCCAACTCCAAAAATTTTGCGAGCAATTTCTATTTCCGCAGACAAGGCCGCTGTCTCTACATCTATATATTTACTCTGCAAATGACATTTAAGTCCATAAAAGAGGGTTCATCAACGGCTTTCAAAATATCCTTTTACTATATTTCTCTACCGCTTCAGTCTCTAATAGCGCACGGGAAAAAAGAACACCTACATCTATCTGTTATAGATGCCATTTCTTTTATCTTACTATTATGATCTTTTCTCTCTATATAGGTGGATCCTGATAAAATATGTTATCATTCAAAGAAGAAAGTTGATGACAGGAATTTCGTAAATAGATCTCGCGGCGACGAATAATGTATTTCTTTTAATATTTTGCATCCTAACTCTTGCATCATTTCTGTGACACTCTCTCCCCTGTATCGCGATATACGGAAGTAGCTGCCCTTCTCTGAACTTTCTCTAAATCGTCCGGCAGTCCCAGCTTCTGTGGATCCCGTAATGCGCAGTAATACTCCAAAATAGGACGCACAAGTGTAGTGTAGGCTATTTAAGTAGTACAACTGTTGCATCTTCTAAGTGTTCTACGTACCCTAAAATATTTCCCATGCGTTCTTTTCAATTGAAGTTTTTCGTAATTGTAATTCCTAGGTATTTAATTGAATTTGCATCCTGTATATTTGTCTGGTTTATCGTGTAAATGCATTTTAACGGATTTCTTTCACTGCTCATAGCGATGACTTCACACTTTTGACTATTTAGTGTCAACTGCCAATTTGGTGACTTTAGTATCCGATAAATGACAGCACCTTCAGCAAATAGTCTAAGAGACCTGCCCAGATTGTCTCCTAAACAGTTAATAAAG
The DNA here is from genome assembly GCA_026315105.1 of Locusta migratoria. Taxonomy (NCBI): domain Eukaryota; kingdom Metazoa; phylum Arthropoda; class Insecta; order Orthoptera; family Acrididae; genus Locusta; species Locusta migratoria. The sequence continues at coordinate 838,678,173 of CM048745.1, read as the reverse complement.
ATAAAGGCGCCCTGTAACACACCCTTAGGGAACACCAGATATCACTTCTGTTTCACAGATGACTATGTGCTGTGTCCTTTCTGACAAAATCACGAAGCCACTCGCACAACTGAGGCAATTTTTCTTAAGCACGCAATATAATTAATAGCCGCTTGTGAGAAACAGTGTCAAAAGTCTTTCGTAAATGTACACTGCCGATAGCACTAATGCCGGCCGCGGTGGCCGAGGTGACTGAGGCGCTCCAGTCACGGTCTGCACGGTCACAATGGTCGCGGGTTCGAATCCCCCCTCGGACATGGATATTTGTGCCGTCCTAGTTCGTAAGTAGTTCACAAGTAGTTTGTAAATTTAGGGACTGATGACCCCGTAGTTAAGTCCCATAGACTATACACACATTTGAACATTTGAACATCAAGTACTGAGGTAAAACTATCTGTTAGCGGAACATGATTGATCTGAAATTTGATGAAGAGTCAAACGGCGTTCTGTGAAATAGCATTTGATTTCTTCGAGAGATGGGCTATTTGTATTAATAAATATGAAGGATTTGATTGGATGACTCTATCAGCAACAACAAATTGGGTGATGATTAAAACCGTTATACGCCTGACTAAAACAGCGTAAAGCTTTGAAGGCGACTATTGTTTTCAGAATTATATCTGAAACTAAGCGCGACTTCATAGAATGAAAGTGCAAACACTCTATGGAAGGAAGGTGAACTAGATTTCTTACGGAAACCGAAAATCCTGAACGAAATTGCCAACTCCTAAATTTTGCGAACAATTTTTTTCTAGAATGAAACTTTCACTCTGCAGCGGAGTGTGCGCTGATATGAAACTTCCTGGCAGATTAAAATCTGCTGCAGAGTGAAAGTTTCATTCTGGAAACATCCCTTAGGCTGTGGCTAAGCCATGTCTCCACCACATCCTTTCTTCCAGGAGTGCTAGTCTTGCGTGTTTGCAGGAGAGCTTCTGTGAAGTTTGGAACGTAGGAGGCGAGGTACTGGCGGAAGTAAAGTTGTGAGGCGGCATAGTGAGTCGTGTCGGGATAGCACAGTCGGTAGTGCACTTGCCCGCGAAAGGCAAAGGTCCCAGGTTCGAGTCCCGGTTCCGGCACACAATTTTAATCTGCCAGGAAGTTTCAATTTTTTTCTATTTCCGCACATAACGCCGCTGTCTCTACGTCTACATTTATATATTTACTCTTCAAATGACATTTAAGTCCATGAAAGAAGGTTCATCAACGAATTTCAAAATATTCTTTTGCGATATTTCTCTACCGCTTCAGTCTCTAATAGCGCACGGGAAAAAAGAACACCTACATCTATCCGTTATTGATCTCATTTCTTTTATCTTACTATTATGATCTTGTCTCTCTATATAGGTGGATGCTGATAAAATGTGTTGCCATTCGAAGGAGAAAGTTTATGACAGAAATTTCGTAAATAGATCACGCGGTGACGAATAATGCTTTTCTTTTAATGTTTTCCATCCTAACTCTTGCATCATTTCTGTGATATTCTCTCCCCTGTATCGCGATATACGGAAGTAGCTGCCCTTCTCTGAACTTTCTCTAAATCGTCCGTCAGTCCCACCTTCTGTGGATCCCGAAATTCACCCAATACTCCACAACAGGACGCCAAAGTGTAGTGTAGGCTATTTATTAAGTAGAACTAAGTGTTCTGCCAATGAAACGTAGTCTTTGGTTCACCTACCCTACAATATTTTCTGTGTTCATTCCAATTTAACTTTTTCGTAACTGTAATTCCTAGGTATTTAATTGAATTTGCATCCTATATATTTGACTGGTTTATCGTGTAAATGCATTTTAACGGGTTTATTTTACTGCTCATAGCGATGACTTCACACTTTTGATTATTTAGTGTCAGCTGCCAATTTGACGACTTTACTAGCCGATAAATGACAGCACATACCGTTAATAACCGTTAATACGTTAATAAAGATAAAATAAAGAAAAATAGATTGTCTCCTAAACCGTTAATAAAGATACAGGGGCCCTGTAACACACCCTTAGGGAACACCAGATATCACTTCTGTTTCTCAGATGACTATGTGCTGTTCCCTTTCTGACAGAAAATGACGAAGCCGCTCGCACAACTAAGGCAATTTTTCATAAGCACGCAATATAATAGCCGCTAGTGAGTTTGTCAAAAGCCTTTCGTAAATGTACACTGCCGATAGCACTGATCACTTCACGTGATTGAAGAAATGAAAGATACTTTTCGGATCCGTATTGTCTATGGTCGAATAGTCAATTGTCAGTTGTCGGTTCGGGCAGATACAATTATACATTGCGGACGCATTCATACGCTCGATCCCTTGCAAGAATCCAGTATAGGCTGCGATCAAGTGGAATCAAATGGGCAGGGGGCACTGTCATGGTAGTGTGCTACAAGTTGACAATTTGTGTTGGAAGGGAAACGTGTCTGGATAGCCTAACTGGTTAAGGCGACCGCTGGCCCGAAGCGGGAAATCCGGGTTTGAATCCCGGTCCAGCACAGATTTTCATCTTGGCCATTGGATGTTATTCATTGCCCTGAAACGGTCGAAATGTTTAAAAATATCGACTGTTGAATCAGTCGTACAGTGCAGATTTAACTACGAGGTGAAGACGTTGAGTTTTATAAATACAGGGTGTCCAGAAAAGGACTCCCTGATTTCAAAATTAAATATCTCGAAAACAAAGATCGATAGAGGAATGCAATAAGGCGAAGTTTTCAAGCACGATTTAATGTTCCAAAAGGACCCGATGCGGAAACCATTCGTACGCTCTTCGCAAAATTTCAACGAACAGGCAGCGTAACTTATCATCTAGTGGGGCATGTTGGCCGCAAGCAAACCGCAGTTACGCCTGAAAATATCGCCACAGTTTCTGGAATTATTCAGCGATATCCAATGTCATCCGTCCGTAGAATTGCATCTGAGACTGGTTTGAAGCGTTCCAGCACGCAGAAAACACTGAGAAAGAGCTTACACATGTTTCCATTCAAAATTCAAACGCACCAGGCCATACCCGTACGAGCTGTGCAACAAAGGATTGCTCACAATGATTGATAGTGAAGGATTTGATGTTTGCTGCATCTGATTTACAGATGAAGCACACTTCCACGTGAATGGATACGTGAGTAAGCAGAACTGGCGATTTTGGGGTTCCGTAAAGCCATATTGGTGTGAAGCGAAATCCATGTATTCTCCTAAAGTTACTGTGAGGGCTGCAGTATGCAGTAGAGGCATTATTGGCCCTTTTTTCATTCCAGAAACGGTCACTGATGCACGTTACGTTGCAATTTTGGAACAATTTGTCGCCACACAGCAAGCGTTAGAGGATCGACCAGGTACTGAATGGTTTATGCAATATGGAGCCCGACCACATCGGACCGAACAAGTGTTTCGCTTTCTTGAGGAATACTTCGAAAATCGAGTCATTGCTTTGGAATATCCCAAATTTACTGGTGCAGGCCTCCATATTTGCTGGATTTGACTCCTTGTGACTTATTTTTGTGGAGCACAGTGAAAGACATGGTCTACCCGAAGCATCCCGCCGCGCTGGAAGAGCTTGAATCGGCGATCTCTGTGGCATGTGAATCCATTTCGGTTGATACTCTACGAAATGTGATGGCGAATTTCATTCTTCGTTTGCGCCACCTCTGTAGTGCCAATGGTGAACATTTTGAAAACATTGTGATGTGATTGTTTGCAAAGAGTGTTTTCATACGATTATTTCATTTATGTATGCTGATATGAGCTGTACAGCGTACAGCGCCATCTGTTAGCAGCTTTTGTAACTATTATTTCAAACTGCTGTATAAACTTCTTACAGCTTTCACAATAAACATACCGTTTACTGCATTCCTCTATCGATCTTTGTTTTCGAGATATTTAATTTAGAAATCAGAGAGCTCTTTTCTGGACACCCTGTATGTCAAAAGGAAAAAGATAGACATGCTTAAAAAGGTGAAAAATTCCAAAATATGTGGTGTACACAACAAATTCATTGTACAAGAGTCACTCCATAAGAAATGTATACTATTATTTTTTTAAAAATACAGTTTTCATTCTGCATGTTGTTTCTGCACTTACTTCAACATATTCCCGTGAGTGTCGCTGTCACAGCATTTCTTCAACTTGGCTGCTACACTTTAAGTTCGTCAGAAGCAACGTGCTGTCAGTAAATTCCTGTGCTGTAAGAACGAGACCGTGGAAAACATCCACTAGAGGTTGAAAAGGGTGTATGGAGATGCTGCTGTCGATCGCAGTATAGTTAGTCGGTGGGCAAACAACTTACGTGATGAAAGCGGGCACGGCAATATTGTCCTCGCAGCGGCAGGCCTCGTACTGTACACACTCCAGACAATGTGCAGAGAGTTAACGTAAGGCAGTTGAGAGGGATGGGGTTATGTGGAGAAATGAAAATAGTGTTCCTAAAGGATGTGTCTACAAACTGTAAAACTTTCAAACATGTAGAGTAAAAACTGTATTTAAAAATAGTGTGTATTTCTTTTGCAAGGACCCTCGTATGTTCTAAATAAAAAATGATTGTATTAAATATTTTTTTGAATTAATTTCTTGTCCTCCCCCCCCCCCCAATCTCCCGAAGAGGCGTTATGTACCCTAGGGTACATAATGGACGGTCGTAACTAATTATTTTCTCAGTTTCAAGTAAAATGCTCATTTTGGGACCTCAATACAATGAGAAATGTTCGATTTTCAGTTACCTGTAGGCTCAGCCAATTTTGAGACATTTCACGCTTCCTGAACTTCCGGGATAGTTTTGTCAAAAACGGGGAAGGCCGGTGTTGAAACAAAATATCTTAGCTTTCCATCTTAGGTTCAAAAAATGCAACGTGTCAAATATGAGCAAAATCGGTTTGCTTAGGCTTTAGAAATGCAATTTGGTTTGTATTATTGCTTCGCTTCTTTCTACATTTCTATTTTTTGAACCCAAACTGATCTTCCACAAGCTCAGCTTCTACCATTACTTTCTCCCTTCTGTAGAAGTCGTGTTGTTATTTGACAGCCAATTTCAGCAACTAGAGGGTCAGTTAACATTCATACCTTTCGCAGGTAGTCTCGATTGTAAATTATTATTAGAATCTTCTTGTATTCCGAGGACCTTTCGTCTGCCTCATGTGGCTTACATAGTTGTCTGCCACAAGGAATTTAGATATTATCATGGGATGTCGTCTACTCAAGTTCCCTGTTTTAACTTACGTCTTTCGGTGTTCTGGCAAATTCTTCTCGCAGTATCACATCTCCCGTCTAACCTTATTTACTTATATTTTGCTTTCTATAATATCGTGTAGACCAAACGTTTCCTTATCATTGTAAATCATACAGTTTTATGCGACACCCTTTCATTAATAATAATTGAAAGAGATTACATAGTAACAAATGATAATTAAAAGAAATTTTATTTTTGTGATTCATTTCTAAGCACAATACACACTAAGAAAGCTGTTTCGTATTTTTCCCAAACGCTTTTCATTTTTTTGTTTTATATTTTAAACTTACCACTCTTAGGACACCCTTGATGCCACTGTGCGTCACCTCAGGGTGACTAGACGTTACGATTCAAAGGAATATGAAGTTGGGCTTTGCAGAAACGGAAGTGGGTGAGGAACTTGTGCTAGGGTAGTCCGTGCAGCTAGGCGGCGCATTAGTTAACACAACTGGCTAGTGACCAGAAAACTCGGGCTCGAATCCAGGTCTTGGCACTGTATTTTGTTTTTGTTTTTTAATGCTCATTATCGCAAATTCGTGGGCCATTTGACGTTGTTTTCAGTGGTGTACGCATGATTCGCAGGAGATTCCATAATAAATTACCACAATACTCACCTGTAGGCAGATGCAAACCGCCGGTGAATCATGAACATGAAGCATCATTTAGTATCAGCATATGGGCAGGAATTCTCGTTCACAGTTCACAGACACATGTACTTTACTAAACACATTAACACGTGCAGTGTATATCGCCGGTACCTGTCCAATGAATTACCAGTAAACTGGTTATTACCCTTGTTAAATGACGACTTTGGTTTATACAGGACGAGGCGTAGCCCATTTTGTAGGGATCGGGCAACAGCTTACATACGCTCTCAGGACGATGAAGTCATCACGAAATCCTGTAGCACAATCTCCCTATTAACCAGAAATTAATTTGTTAGCTTCCTGGCTGTGGGAACATTTACAGGTAGGCACAGGCATTATGTCCAACCTGTCGACTGTGTGCAAAAGGTATGGCAGCGCGTGAACAACGATCAAACGCAATTCGAGTGGAATAATGGCTGAAGGATGCGTCATAATTGGAAATTCAAATATTTGTAAATTTAAGGGTCTTAACTGCTAACTCAATTAAATTGAAACTAACGTATTCTAAGGACAACACACACACACACACACACACACACACACACTCACACACAAACGCCCGATGCAGTTCTCGACCCTCCGACGCGACGGTGAGCAACCGCGCGCTCCATAGTAATACGCCACTCTACCGCGGTTCATGACTGAAGCATGGATTTTGCTTATCTACGTGGTAGTGCATATAAATGTACATATTACGGTTTAGTACATTTACAACTAATTTCTGCATATATCTGCATTTATTTTAATTTTTCTCAGATGAGTATTGAAATATAATGGTCACTACATAATTCGCAAACTGAGGTAGACACGTCAGTACTGCGCGTTGTGTAGGGGTATTTCTTTACCACTGCGACGCTTCCGTCTTGGGTTGCAGCTAGAGCTCATGAGCGTCACTTATGGAATACAAACGCTACCACAAAAATCCCAAGCTCCAAGCTCTTAAAGTTTTCTCGAACAATGGGAGAAGTGTGTAAATTTACAGGTTGAGTCAGCTGAATAGTAAAGCAATTTTCAGGTTTGTAAACGCAATACTGACGTCTTGACGTCATTGATGTTTTAGGCACCTTCTTTCTTTCCACTGATGGAGCAATTCGAGGATGGCGATTGCATCAAATTCAAATGTTTGTAAAGCTTATGGGACTTAACTACGGGGTCATCAGTCCCTAAACTTACAAACTACTTATGAACTACTTACGAACTAGGACGGCACAAATATCCATGCCCGAGGGGGTATTCGAACCCCCGACCGTAGTGACCGTGCAGACCGTGACTGAAGCGCCTCAGTCTCCTCGGCCACCGCGGCCGGCGGCGATTGCATCAAATCGATGTTTGTAGAGCTTATGGGACTTAACTACGGGGTCATCAGTCCCTAAACTTACAAACTACTTATGAACTAGCTAATACTAAGGACGACACAAATATCCATACCCGAGGGGGGTGGATTCGAACCCCCGACCGTAGTGGCCGTGCAGAACGTTACTGGCGCGCTGCAGACCGCTCGGCCACCGCGGCCGGCAACGATTGCATCTTTCAACGCGATCGAACACCTGTTCATAATGCACGGCTTGTGGCAGAGTGGTTACACGACAATAACATCCCTGTAATGGACTGGCCTGCACAATCTCCCGACATCTTTGGGATATTTGGAATGCCTACTTCGTGCCAGGCCTCACCGACTTGTAATGATACATCTTCTTAGTGCTGCATTCCGTGGAGTATGGACTACCATTCCCCAAGAAACCTTCCAGCACTTTATTGAACGTACGTCTGCGAGAGAGGAACCTATCATCAAGGATACAGGGTGGCCACCAAATCTTCATTTTCAAATTCAAGGTTTTTTCCAGGTTTTCCAGGTTAAAAATAATTATTTTCCAGGTTTTCACGAAACTTAGTTTCCTCAAAAGGGGGGGGGGGCGTTAGTAAACAACTATACCGTAAAGAAACTAGTTACATATTTTAAAAAAGAACATGTCATCCAAGTTGAACCATGTCACGTTGTAATATACACCAAGCAGTGGCTAATCCAGGATTTGTGTTGGGGAGGGGGGGGGGGGTAGAGCATAAAAAATTGTGGCATTGTACCTCAAACCAGCTCATACTATGAGGTACACTGACACAATGTATAGTACTGGGTGTACATTTTAACTTGACAAACCAGAATAACTAAAAAAAGTATGTATTCAACAACGGTCAACGGTTTTCACCATTATAAACGGCCGGCAGAGGCTTAGGAAATGATACTAAAGTTGAACTGTCTCCACCATTTGGGAGCGGTGTGGGTGACTAGTGTACGATGTTAAATGAAAACTCCCACTGTTAATTGCAGATTCAGATTCTACAGATCAAATCATGTGTAGTTTGGTTGAATTTTTTTTCTTTTAATTGGCAACATGTTTCACTGTAGTGGTAAGAATTATTTGCCATACTGCTGAAGAAATGTACCACCCGGGAAAGAAAAAGGTTAATCATATTGATGATGCTTCAGAACCCAACCAAATGGTACCAGATGTACATTTCTTCCCGGCTAGATCAATTAAATGTTTTGTCGGCAATTCATAACTGGTATTCAGGCAAGGGCAATCTGGACTAAGGTATCACTTTGGAAGACTGCCCTGTCCACTGCGGGGAGAGGGAAGCATCATTTTGGGGATCATTTGGTAGCGTTCTGAAGTATCATGAATATGGTTTTTATTTATTTTATTTCCTGTTTAGTAAATTTCTTCACCAGTATGACAAGTAATTCTTACTATTACAGCGCAATCTGTCGTAAAAATAAAAATAAAAAAAAATAAAAAATCCACCAGACCATACATGGTGTGGGTTAAAGTGCAGTTTATGCGGCAGCGGCTAGCCGTCGCTCTCGCTACGTTAGGAACGGCAGAACAGCCAATCAGGAGTCCAGTTATACCGGCCAATAAGATTGCGTGTTTCATGACGAGTAAATTTGGCGTCAATTTCAAAGTTTATTCGACGATTTCGGTGCGGCGTCTGTGTGATTGTAATTGATTTTCCATTTATAATGGATTTTTAGGTAATAGTGGTATTACCCTCATAAGTGACCTATTATGAATACGCCGTAGCAGTCAACCAAAGAACAGGTATAGCATGTTTTATTTATTTTATGATCTGTACGAAACAGTGATCATCTTAAGTGAAAGTTCTGTATGGGTTAAACGAGAAGTTCGATTTGTTTACAATGAACAATTGTAACGCTGTTTCTTATTGGCCACGGCATCGTGACTCCTGATTGGCTGCTCTGCCGTTCCTAACCAAGCGAGCGCGACGGCTAGCCGCTGACGCATAAACTGCACTTTTACCCATAATGTCGGCCTTCGAATCTACAATAAAAACCGGGGTTCCCATTTAAAATTTTACACTTGACACTCCCCACCCCCCACAAAAGGTGGAAACGGTTCAGGTTAAGTATTATTTCCTAAGCCTCTGCCATCCGCACTTGCTGGTGAAAACCATTTTTTAATATCTACTGTTTTCCGAGTTATTCCCGTTTGTCAACGTCAACGTCAACTTAAAATTAACACCCTATATAATGGACCAACTTGAGTTCAAGTAATTGGAGGATACTGTACGTTTTAACGTGAATTGCCTTCGTTTATGCAACATAGCCCGTTAATTAATACTAGACTTCCTGATACATTAAAATATAGTCACATCTCATGAACTAGTGATCGAGAACTCAATACATATGATTTACTTTACCTTCAGGATGTGAAAAACATTTTCACCTCTTTCAAGTTTTCATTTAGATTGTTGCCAATGATGGTTTTCAGTTTCCAGAGCCAATACAGTCATATACGTTTTGCCCTGGAAAACTCTAGCTAAAAGATCAATGAATGTTAATGACCCAGCATGCGTAATAATGCATAATGTTGTCGGCGAGTTCTTGAACTTCTAGGAGATGAAATCGAGAATGCAAAAACTTATTTGGAGCAACAGCTGTGTGGTATTTGCATCTGTGTCATCTGGTAAAATAACACTCAACAGCAGATTTTAATGAAAACATTATTTTGTTTTAATGAATTTGTTTCATTTTTTAAATTCTTGTAGTACTAAACAGACAGTGAAATATATATTGTGGAAAGCAACAGACTTCCGTTTGTTTATGGAAAGTTTATGTTTCTTGCTTCTTGTGTGGCTGTTCAAAGCACTCTTCCCCATTGAAGAAATATTTATCTTTGCGTTGCACCAAGAGCATAATGCATTCGTTCGTGATTTGGGATCACATATAAGCCACGGATACACTGTCTCGTATGAGCTCTGATACCGAGTTAAACTGTCTGTTTTGACATGACGGACAAACACTTCACTCTAAAACACGTTGAATTACGTTATCTGAGCGGGCACAGGTAAGGTCGATTCATACTTGGATTCACTCTATTGTTCTCTGCAACGATTGTTTCACTCTGTTCCATCTCAGAAAGATGTAGATGGCGTTAGTCTCTAAATATATTTAACGATATTTTGAATGCATTGTTGTAAGACAGCTGTTAAAGCAATAAATTACAACTGAAAGAAATTGCCTTTTCGCAAAAGTCGCGCACCGTATTACAGAGTTATACTTACATCTTTTTGGAGGACAATTAGCATGTCAAAAAGTCGCAATCAACAATGTTAGAACTGTATTTCATACGGGCCCGGCTAGCGCTCACTAGGTGGCGTTGCGTGTACGAATGCGTTTTGAAAACCCATTAACATATAACGAGGGGAATAATCTTTTGTGTTGACCATAAAATAAATAATTAATGTTGTTCCTGCTCTATGGTTGACAGGTGCTCGATGTACCCTTGTCCGCTAAGTAAATTAATTGTCCTCGTAATTGTTACCGCAACTACAGATCTCGCACTGAAACGTGGCCCCTGAGCGGAGAATGTCAGGAGCTGAAGCTTGCATTCACCTCGTAGCGCATTGGCTGTTAGAACAAGCCCCGCCTCTCTCCCAGTGCTGCCCGATTATGGCCTACAGCTTACAGGTTTTAACAGAAACATGTACGGGCTTAAATCGTGAAAAATTGAACACGAAATTATCACTTTAATGTTTGAGTAATAGAAAACTGGAACGTTTATTTTTAAGGGACTTATTAAGCGGGTGTAGCAATGTTTTCTGTCTATTTGTATTGTCGCAAATGAATAACAATCGGAATTAACATTCCTCAAACCTCTTTCAAGAACGGCGTTCCTTTTTGTAAAAGTATTCGTTGGGGTATATGGACTTATTTTGGCAAATAACAAAGTGGAAGACAATAACCAATACCAAGCACAAATCAACAATACATTGATGAAGTCTACGGTGCACAATGCTGTTAAGAGGTAAGGTTGGCAGAGAGCATAAACAATCCGTAGACACACGAACTCGGCCGACTTCCGCCGATCACAGAGGGGCCACGAAAAAGTGCGCGATATGTACTCATTGGCGCTAGCCGGGCCCGCATGAAAAACAGTTCAGCCATCAACAATTCATACATTATGACTATGTTTACTATTTATATATTACCAATGTCATGTCAGTCACGGGAATCGTCTATAATTATTACTAACGAACATAGGCGCCGACGTTTGAAAATCTTGGGGTATGTTTAGTGGCGTACCCAAGTATTTCTAAAGAAAAATAAATAAATAAATACAAAGCAAAGCCAAAAACAAACACGCTATCGATTTCGTATCACCTTCACCATCACGATTATAAGTCGAAGTCCTTTTGTATTTCACTATATACTTATCCATTTTAACGATTTTCACACGCAAGACATTAACCCTTTTAACCCCAAATTTTATTGATTTATGAACAAAAATATTTCTTCGCATATATCTATAAATAATGATTGGATTAATGTAGTATGCAGGATATGTTTCCTTTATCGCAACTAATAACATTTTCAAACTGTTGACTACTAATTTAGACATTGGACAATTATTTAGTAATAAAGTTTTTAAATAGTTTTGTTTTATTTACCTTGTTACAATTATTTGCAAGTATTGTTGCTTTTACTCCAACTTAGACATCAAGCAACGAAATATATTTTGTCAATGCATTGTAGCCTAATGATTTTTGTTTCCTCAAGGTAACGGTAAAAAGTCTAGTCACAATGAATTATTGGAAGCCCTGCAATGTTATTTACAATCTTTGAACAAATGGTTGTGGCTAGACGGACAGATAAAGATGAGGGGAGGGAACGGGTTAAGACGTAATTCCATGCACAGGTGACACAGGTCAAAAATAGCAGAAACTAAGGTCCGACTACTACGTTCAATTGTTGTCAAATTGTTGAAGCCTGAAAATTCAAATTCAGGAAAAAAATCTATTACTGGTTGTTGCGTTTGGACAATTTTGTAGAGCTGCCAATTAAAACACAAACACCTTCGCAAGTTGTTATGAGGACTGTCTGTTCACAGAATGTTTTAGCTAGAAGGGATAGGGCAGTCTTCGCAGCAAGTATGTCGACTCACTGGTATCGTATACCGGGAATTAAATTTGTAGTGTAAACATTTTCAATGTATCGTACCAAACCCACTTCATTTCTAGTTATTTAATACAATTAAAGGTTGCCGCCTTCAGTTTACAATATTGACTTAACAAGTGGAATTCCATTAACATTCGGACTGTTTAGAAAACGGCCACTTTACTCACATGTGAACGTGGATTTTAATGCCTACGAATTCAATTACCTGTTTAAAATAATCTATTTACAGTGTTGTCTTACAAAAGCCAGTCGGCCCTCAATGGGATGAGAAAGTGGATTTTAATTACAGTCAAGAAATATAACTTAAAGAAAAAATGATACCAAAATTTTCAGTGGGTTATGCCTGGCATACCCATTCAAATTTTGGGGTATGCTTGAGCAACCGAGCATACCCATAGTCGGCGCCTATGCTAACGAAGCATCACAATACCAACATTTACAGAGTTGATAGTTAAAATCAATAAAATGCTTCCTTGAAGAGATTTTTCAACACAGAATCAGACATACGAGATCCGTGTTGATGAGTAACACGGGGGGGGGGGGGGGGTCGATTACAAAAATTGCTAAAATGTAGTACAAATAAATACCGCCTTTCATTCTAGCTGCGATTTCGTAGTCGCGCCTTACGATAACATCGCGTCTCTTCGACGTACATCGCGAGGAATTGAGTCGCGTGGTTGAGCAACACTTCGAGATAAATACAGAAATAGATAGCGGAATACGTAGCCTATAATTATAAAACTTTTTAAACAGCCCAGGAATATATTTGAAAATGTTTTTGTACACAAAAATGAAGCGATGAATATTATTTAACCCGCGGGCACTAGCGATCTGAGCATTTTGATCACCGTAATTTTAAAGCGACTGGCATTTTGTTACTTTTAAATATTAAACTTTGATGTTTTTTTCTTACTAAAACTACAGGAATTATTTGTTTACACTATTGAGTACATTTCGAACTGGTCGTGTAATCTGAACAATAGGCTATACACGCGAACGATCTTTTAACTCTCAAAGCCGCGAGATCTGATGGGTTAAAAATCCCGGTTTCTGGCTGAAATTCAAGGTTTTTTTCCCGATTTTCCCCGGTTTTTTCAAATTCAAGGCTTTTTCCCGGTTTCAAGGTTCGGTGGCCACAAAGAGTGAGCCAACACCTAACAGAATTCCAGCATTACCGATCTAGGGGGGCACGAACTTGTCAGTCATTTTCAGCCAGGTGTATGGATACTTTGGATCACATAATGTATTATACTGTTAATATAAATGTGTCTAAGATACAACAACCAACAAGCTTAAGTAGAATTTCGGATCCCCGCTGAGTACACATTTTCAGTTTTGAACATTTGCAGGGGAGGTTTAAACGTTGATAAAATATGGAAATGTTGTGCGGAAAAAGAGGAAAACTGGGAAAAACTGAAACGGCTTTTTCCAGTGAACTGTCAATACTGTTTGTCCAATTGCGATAAAATTGTGTACATTTCATGTTGAAAGCAAGGGGAAGGGTTGCAAGAAATAAAAATTTGGAAAAGTCGCCCGGAAACTAGAATAATTTAGGAAAACCGAAAGCGATTTTTTTTTATGAATAAAAATCAATTACCACATGGTTGTAAGAACAACACTTAAGTACGGCTTGACAGGACAAGGTTTGTAGAGAGAGGAGTAAATTCTTTTTTTTTTATTTTTTTTATTATTGTCTTGGAAAAGTTTTCAGGAAAAAAAATAGGGACAGTTGAAAGCAAAAATAGCAAAATTCGAACCAAGTTCTTTTTTCAATGTGTTTCTAATTGTACCAAACACTATAAGTTGAGAACCGTTCATTTTGATCATTTGACGTTCAGCGAAAGATGAAGTTCTTATGCACTAAAAATTTGGAAAAGTTACCCGGAAAATTTGGAAATTCGCGAGAAACTGAAAGAGCTTTTTGCAATGGGATATCAATATCATTGGTCTGATTGGGATAAAATTTTGCATATTTGTCGTTCAAATCAAGAGCAACGTTCTTATGAAATAAAAATTAGGAAAAGCCTCTCGGAAAATTGGAAAATTCAGAAAAAATAGAAAGAGATTTTTCTATGAAATATCAATACCATTCATCTGATTGCGATAAAATTTTGCACATTCGACGTTCAAACGAGAGGAAAGTTTGAATGAAGTAAAAGCTTGGAATACTTGGCCAGAAAATAGGGAAATTTGTGGAAAACTGAAAGAGCTCTTTTCTTTGGGATATCAATATCATTCGTACGATTGCGATGAAATTTTGCACTTTTGACGTTCAAAGCAAGAACACATACATATTAGCAATTGCGAAGCTTTGCCGGGTCGACTAGGTGAACTGGTTAACTTAGTATCACTTACCTCTGAATATAAACCATATTAATTTGAATCACATGTAATTTAGACCCAGTACCTTTATAAAGGCATCGATAGTGTACGGATCGGCTCGATAGTGGGCGGAAAGAGCGGACAAATCACGCACACATGTCCAGGATAATGTTCATGTCACATTCGTGGAAGATCAGGGTAGGTTTTAACGATGATATGGAAAAATTGCGAGGAAAATTTAAAACATGTAAAATAATGACTTGGTTGTTGTGTTGGTTGTGTTCAGAAATATACTTTGAAAGAGTAAAGTTCGCTTTACACGATCTGAACCTGTATATGAACTGTCAAAGATAAAAATGAATTGCTGTCTGTTTATCATCTCTTAAACCCTTCCTGAACTTCCGCGAATGTGACGTGAACATTATCCTGGACATGTGTGCGTGATTTGCCCACTCTTTCCGTCTACTATCGAGCCGATACTTAGACTATCCGATGATGCTTTTATAAAGGTACTGGGCCTAAAATACACATGATTTAAAATAATATGGTTTATATGAGGAGGTAAGTGATACGAAGTTCACCAGGTCATATATATATGAGTAGAAGTGTTGGCAATGTACTTTTTCGAAATATATCTGCAAAGATTTACTTTCAGCAAACCTCCCTTGGAATAAATTAAATAATGTAGAATTTCGAACGTAGCTGGCAAAAATATTCCAAACAAAAATTCTTGATGAATGAACAAAATAAGGAAAAAAAAAAAATACCTTGCTAAGGTTTCTGAAGAGGAATGGTTAAACTATTCTATTATTAGAGCTTTCGAATGCATTACACAGAATATATGAAAATGGAAATAAAATTATGTAAGTCGTTTAGTGCGCTGGAGTTTGATTTGAGTTTCATTTATGATCAAATAACATTTCTTTATGTTGTTGTTGTTTACCGGTTGGCAGAGAAAATTCGAACAAATTTTTCAAAAGTAAATAATATTTCTTTATGTTGTTGCTGTGATCTTCAGTCCGTAGACCGGTTTGATGCAGCTCTCCACGCTACCCTGTCCTATGCAAGTCTCTTCATCTGAGAATAAGTTCGGCAACCTCATTTCTTTATATTTTTCATAACTTTTTTTAACTTGTTCCGTTTCCACCCGTTCCACGTGAGGCGTCAAATTATAACCTTAATTTGCAAAATAGGAATTTCTCTCAGGTAATAAGAAAAATAAGAGATGATATCAGCGACTCAAACCTGTAGATGAAGCTACAGACTCCGGTGGGAAATTTATTGGAAATGTCGTCGTGGGAAAAATGATGGAATGTGGACCAGAACGACTCCACCCTATAGTCTCCAATGCACTGCAAGAAACAAACCACTCAAGATCGTTCTGGTTTATTTATTTCCTGCTAAAGATAATGAGGTAAATCTCTTAGTTACGGACGCACCAGCATATATGTTTTAGTCTGCTGAAGCATTTGTCATATTATCCTAATGGAGTTCATGTAAGTTGTAGCACATTGAACAAATTTTTGAAAAGTAAATGCCTTAAGTTCATCTGTGATAAAAATGCATGTTTTTGAAGGCGAATTAATTATGAAAGATACTCGTTTACTTCAAAATCCAATCCTCACCATAAGGGACACATGGATTGAAGTAGCCATATTATAATAGTCTAATAATAATCTAATTCAATCTGATCTTTAGAAAATGTGAAAAATAGGTCTAGACATGGATAAAAATTAAGAAGAAAGTATCCCTGCTCCAGTTATTATTTGCAGCAAGAAATATTTTTA
This sequence comes from Locusta migratoria, assembly GCA_026315105.1. NCBI lineage: Eukaryota > Metazoa > Arthropoda > Insecta > Orthoptera > Acrididae > Locusta > Locusta migratoria. The sequence continues at coordinate 838,661,701 of CM048745.1, read as the reverse complement.
AAGTAAATTAGTGTTTATTAAGACCTATTTTAGTAAACTCCCAGCTGTAATAACACCTTTTGAAGAGAAAAGGGAAGCCTCTTTTTCTACCCGGGAGGCAAATGAAACAGCTGTCGTCACAAAGATGCCAATAGAAATAGGAAAGTGGCTTCGTAATAAAATTTAAAGCAATTGAAAAAAATTGAAGTCTGGTTTGATGTTTCTTGGGGACAGTTCTTTGGGCCAGTTCTAACTCCCGAATCCACAGGGTTGATCCGCTAAAGATATAGTACAGTATCAGACGTAATATGTGTTTTATTTTAGCAGAATATCTTCGGTCGTAACAAATCACATGACAGCCGTTAAGCAGAGAACTGTCGGGTAAACATCACAGCCAGATGCGGCCCAGAGCCGCAGCGTCTCCCCTCCTGTGCATCCGTCACGTCAGCACGACGGTGCGACCGTCCAGACCTTGAACCAGGGGGCTGAACCTGGCCAGGTAGTCCAGCACCACCTCCATGTCGACGCGACCTGCGGAAACAAAAACAAAGCTTCAGGGTCTCGACTAAGCACTGCTAGAAATAGGCGACTGCCACAGGGATATGTCCCAAGTCCGTCACTACTCAAAACACACTATTGTCATGCCATTAAACATGTCAATTGATCAAAATACAATCCATCTAGTATTATGATCATTTCATCAAGAGTCAATGAGTTTTTAAAAAAAGGAGCAACCAGCTGCACTTCTCTTTCTATAATTTTCTGGTTTCGGCCGTCCTTCAGACATACAATGGTATCCTAATGTGTTTGAACGCATCAAGATACCAACATATATCTCAAGAAGGCACAAGTGCCCAAAACCGTTAAATAAAGGCAACAAAAGTGCAATTGGTGACAATTTTCGTTTTCTTTTTTACTAAAATACAATTATTTGCAGCTGATAAATTTGTCAATGTGAAAAATGTGGCCACTATGACTTGGTCACCCAAGTTCTTGACGAATATTAATGTATCCACTTTTTGAGGTGAACAAACTCCCTCCTATTTAGTACTGGGAGTGGAACTAAAATTATATACAATTTTGTTGTTGGTGATTATTACTTTATAATTTATGTTATTAAGCTTAATTTCTATCCAGACTTCACATTGAGTTCTGTGGTCTCTTACATTTGTATCATATATTTTAAATTATTTCACTTGGGCCTGTAACATTGTGTATGTCTTTTAAGGACATATTGTTAATCTAAGTAATGCCAAAATGCTGCTTCACTTTATAGATGTTAAAAATTGAAACTTCCTGGCAGATTAAAATTGTGTGCCGGAACCGGGACTCGAACCTGGGACCTTTGCCTTTCGCGGGCAAGCGCTCTACCGACTGAGCTACCCCGACACGACTCACGATGCCGCCTCACAACTTTACTTCCGCCAGTACCTCGCCTCCTACTTTCCAAACTTCACAGAAGCTCTCTCCACCATATCCTTTCTTCCAGGAGTGCTAGTCTTGCAAGTTTCGCAAGTTTAATTATGTTAAAAACTGTTTATTATTATAGCAATAGGCCTATTTCGGCACTGTGGCCATCATCAGGCTATTTCCATATGGCATCGTGCAGGTATAATTTATTACAATGACTGCATATAATTGCAGTATGTAAACAAACTGTAACCATAGAGCATCGCTGGAGGATATGTCAAACTGACAGATTAGCAGTAAAGAATTAATACCTGATAAATGTAATATATTTACCATCTAAAGAGCATATATACTGCAATTGTATGCAGTCATTGTAATAAATTATGCCATATGGAAATAGCCTGACGATGGCCACAGTGCCGAAATAGGCCTGTTGCTATAATAATAAAGTTTTTAACATCTATAAAGTGAAGCAGCATTTTGGCATTACTTAGATTAACAATTTTAAATTATTTTACGTCATGCGCTTTTGACATTGTTGTAAAAAGCGCATGGTATGTTATTTTTACACGTATGTCAGAGTAAAATCACATAGAACCAAGAGAAGGATATAAATTTAGATACAAGATAAATATATGTATCAAAGGTTTGTGGTTAAGAACGCAGTTCAGAAACAGTGACAGTGCAAATTGAATTACTGCTATTTCTTCGCTGTACAACAATGAATATACCATCAGATTCGCATATGCAAACTGTGAAGAAAGAACTGTTCAATAAAGGTGGGAAAACTGAAATATTGAAACATGTATTAACAAGAAAGGACTAAAAGACCAACTGATAATACTGCAGCTGCATTGAAACATGTTTGGCTAAAAAGAAAAACCACAAAAAAAGGATATTCTTTCAAACCGTCTTGATTGCAAACTTTTTTATTAGTCAATGACGCGTTTCGCCCTTTAGCAAGGCATCTTCAGATTGTAATGCGCTCTCCGTGGTGTGACACCGTAAGTTGTTATTGCGGTGTTTCTATTTTCTTGGAATGTCTTTTGGACCGCCCGTGAGCGCAATTGTAAGCATGGGCTTATCTTGTGTCATCAGAGACCACCGCTTCTATTAAGGGCCACAAGGAAATCCAAAAGACATTCCAAGAAAATAGAAACACCGCAATAACAACTTACGGTGTCACACCACGGAGCGCGCATTATAATCTGAAGATGCCCTGCTTAAGGGCGAAACGCGTCATTGACTAATAAAAAAGTTTGCAATCAAGACGATTTGAAAGAATATTTATTCTAACTGATTGCTGTTACACCATGGATTGGAAATCATTTTACAAAAAAAGGACGAACAATTCCGGAAATAACTCCTCAAGAATATCAACGAATGTTTACCAGGTGAATGTCACAAAAAGTTAAGGACTAAAATGAAACTGAAACAGTTATTTCATGAAAGAAAAAGTCCTCTGCAGAGGAAACATTTTTTTTGTATAGCTTACAGCAGCAAATTCACTGTGTTCCCACAAATTGCACCGCGAACGGCTTACCATTGTTCTTCACGTTTTGAATGTCTCGTTCAATCAGGGGCGCAGCAGGTACTTTAGTAGTTTTGAGGAAATGTCTACTCCAGAGACATAGTTTCTTGATAAGCTAAAGCATTGTGCTATTAGTGGGGCAGTGCGCAAATGGTTTAACTAATTGTTAACTGGAACAGTCAGAAAGTTGAAGTAAGTGGTTTTAAGTAAACTGCAAAATTCACCTGTTTTCTCAAACTGCAGAGCTATCAATAATGGGATCCCATGGTGTTCGGTCATGGGACTTTTCTGTTCTTGATATATATTAATGATTTCCCATTTTATATTTAGGAGATGCAAAGTTAGTTCTTTTTCCTGATGATACAAGTATAGTAATCACTCCTGACAAACCAGAATTAACTAATGAAATCGTAAATAAAGTATTGCAGAAAATTATTAAGTGGTTCTCAATAAATATTGTCTGTGAACAGAAGTTTGTAGCTAAGGCAGAATATTCAAAGTTTGTAGGTGTGTGCATTGATGAGAAATTGAATTGGAAGCAATACATTGATCATCTACGAAACATTTGAGTACAGAAACTTACGCTGTTAGGGTAATTGCAAATTTCGTGACAAACATCTCAGTAAATTTGCTTACTATGACCATTTTCGTTCACTATCTTCTTATGGCATCATGTTTTCTGATCATTTATAATTGTGCAAGAAAAAGTATTCATTACATTTTTAGAGCGTGTAATTAGAATAACTTGTAGAGCACACCGAAAAATCATCTTGCACACATTTAAGCATCTTGGGATCTTCATAGTAGCTTCTCAATATATATACTTTCTTATGAAATTTGTTATTAATAACCCAATCCTGTTCAAAAATGAGAACAGTGTGCACAGATAAAACACAAGAAGAAAGGACGATCTACACTATCCAAGGTTGAATCTAACTTCGTCACAGAAGTGGGTGAATTATGTAGCCACAAAAGCCTTTGTTCACCTACCAAATAACATCAAATGTCTGACATACAAACAGCATTTAAAAACAAATTGAAAGAATTTCTGAATGACAACTCCTATGAATTTTTACATTAGAAATTAGTAATTTCACAAAAAAAGTATGTAACAATCGTCAACACTGGAACGCCAAGTCTGCAAAATACATATTTATTTTATGACGAGTGGTTTCAGTTGGCTATGCCACCATCATCTGGTCTTATCAAATTATACAAGTTGGTCATCTTATTTAAAAAATGGAAAGTACTTAGTCTACATATAAAAAAAGTTAAAATGTCAACAGATTGTAAGAGACTCAAGAATCTGTGGATGTTTTAACTTACGTATTTTTATATTTAGACTAAGTGCTATATTGCACGTACTATTTAATCTACAGCCTTGGCGAAGCGTCCGAGTGCATTGAGGCACTATGCTCCGATGCGCGAGGCCGTTCCCCTTTGGGGGTTCGAGTCCCCCCCTCGAGCATGGATGATTGTGTCGTCTTTAGTATAAGCTAGTTCATAAGTATTTTATGGACTGATGACCGCGCAGTTCAGTCCCTTAAGCTTGACAAACATTTGAACAGTTTTTTAAACTAAGATGACCAATATGTATAATTTGATATGACCGGATGATGGTGGCATAGCCCATTGGAACTGGTCGTCATAAAATAAATAAATATTTTGTGATCTTTGTTTTTCACTGTTGAAGCTTATTAATAGATCACAACCTGCGATGTCAGGTAAAGTCGAAAATGTTTGTCAAGTAATTATATCTTTTACTGAAGTGTCACGTTCGATATCGTTACGATATCTCATATTAATTATCTACAGAACAAACATTAAATCTAATCTATTCTAACTGCCTTAGGTCTTTAGTGCTCGGTAAAATTCATCTCTCTGTATAGTATCTCCTATCTCATTTTCATTCCCTTCCTCTTTCTACAATATTGTCTTAAAGTTCATTTCCTATGTACGCCCCCCCCCTGTATATTCTATCCACCTTTCAACTTTCACTTCTTCTCTAATTGTAGTGGGACAGATTTTTGAGCCCCTACTCTCCCATATCAACTTTGTTTTGCAGGAGATGAAAATTAAAGTTTGCATATTAATATAAACGATTTATTGAATGTTGAGTAATGATTTTTATGGTGTGATACCTAAAAAATGTTTGTGTTTGTTTCTGTTTGTTTTATGGTCGATCGAGGTACTGCAATAAACATGAGCAGCGTCGCAGCATCACAGAGCTGGCCGTTATGTGAAGTTAGCCGACGGTCACGGGGCAGCGGACGTCTCTGCGCCTTCTTTATTGCGGGACATCGATCGTCTTGTAAGAAGATTATTTAACATTATTATTGCTATGGATGTTCGTCAGTTCAGATTTTGCCTTGTAAATGCATGGTCGGGTCAGAAGCAAATAGTATATGCTTGTATTGCAAGAAGACCAATAAACATGTGATGTTTGACTGAAGAAGAGTTTTAAATATTACATCATCTACATGGAATGATTTATTATTTAAAGTGAAACATGGAAAAGTACAATAAATTATTTGATCTTCTTCATCTAGGAAGAAAACACCATCAGTTTGAAAAGTTCATAATATGCTACTGAATTTCAAGACGCATTCAAATGAAACAGTGGTATTTTAAATGTGAAACTAAAATATAGTACGCTGTGGATTTTCGCTCGATGCCAGTTTCATGACTGAATTGGTGGTATGGAGTTTAAACTTTGAATGTGTAGTTACATACTGGCCTTTTATCTTTCTCCCGCGGGTATAAGGACCTGTTTGTGTTTTAAGGAAAGATAGAAATATAAACTATTATATATTTTTTATATTAGGCGGTGGACATACACTTCGGAGGGACGTTCGGTGTCACGGTTCACGAGAGGTGTTAAGTTGCTAGGTGACATTAGAAAACTTATAAATATTTACTTAGCAACTGACTATAAGAGCTCTAAACAGGTTTTCTTAATAAGACTGAACCAAATTTAGGACGAATTTGGTATGATACGAGATTATTTTGACAATTTAAAGTTGTTCAAACAACTTACGGGTATGCTGCCGGCTGACCAGCTGACGTCATCGACAACCGCCGATATTTCGGCAGGAGAACACCCTGCCATTCTCAAGGCACAACTGCACTTCAGGAAGCAATGTGCAAGCGTATTTAATACCTCGATTTGCAAAGGGCAAACAAGGAAGATAACACACACAGTGCAAGTCACAGCAGAGTCAACACAACCGAAGATGACCAAATATCAAAAATATCGATAGTGACTGTTAATCAACAGGTGAGGCAGCATTAATTTTGTCCCTCTGTTTTTTGACGAGAGACAGTGCCGGATTCCAAGCAGAATTTAAACAAAAACCAGCAACTCTGTTTATAAGGTCGCTTGCTAGTTTAACTTCAACAGCTTCCTTAATAACACTGTCCCAATAGGTGGAAGTGCATGCCAGGATCTCCGTGTTGTTGTATTCCATAGGATGACCGGTGCCAAGACAGTGTTCTGCAACAGCGGATTTATTTGGCTGTTGTAAGCGCGTGTAACGTTTATGTTCAATACACCGGTCTTCCACAGTCCTGATTGTTTGACCAATATATGACATGCCACAACTGCAAGGAATACGATATACACCTGCCTTACGCAAACCAAGATCATCCTTTACGGACCCCAACAGGGCCTTTACCTTAGAAGGTGGTGGAAAAACACATTTCACAACACATTTCCTCAAAATACGACCAATCTTGTTGAAAATACTTCCTGTGTATGGTAAAAAGGTCATAGATTTAGGTGCCACATCATTACTATCGTCACTCACCCGTTGCACAGAAGGCTGATAGCGCAATGCACGTTTTATCTGTCTCTCACTATAACCATTTTGACGAAAGCTCTCCTCGAGGTTCGACAACTCAGCTGACAAACTTTCAGGGTCTGAAATGACATGTGCCCTGTGAACCAAGGTACGAAGTACTCCTTCACGCTGTGCTGGATGGTGACAACTATCAGCTCGCAGATACAAATCAGTGTGAGTAGGCTTCCTACAAACAGAATGTTCCAATGTACCATCAACCTTCCTTCTGACGAACACATCAAGGAAAGGAAGACAGCCATTCTTTTCCACCTCCATAGTGAACTGAATATTCGGGTGGATTGGATTTAGGTGTTCCAAAAAAACATTTAAATTCTCACTACCATGAGGCCAAACGACAAAAGTATCGTCTACATATATGAGAAAACACGCAGGTTTCAGAGTCGCTGACGCTAAAGAATTTAGCGAAAGAATTTAAAGTTCTTCGCCACCTTTTCCCTTTGTCCCAGCGCATAATACGCCATCAACTGTCTGCACATTACGTTTGAGCTCGCCTTGGGCAGCAGAGCAGAGTGCAGGGTGTCTCACCTACGGTGCGGTTGCGCGCCTCGTCGCGGAACATGTAGAAGGCGTCGCCGCCCTCGGCCAGGAAGGAGTTGATGGCGACGGCGTACCACGCGTCGTCGCGCAGGGGCTCGAACCGCGGCACCTCGCAGTCGCCGCACAGCGCCGACACCCGCGTCACGCGGGAGCCCACCGGCCGACCCACGTCCACCTCCACGCGCAGACCTGTCGGCAGATGACGTCACAGCATAAAGCTCTGTGTAGCAAAAGTATGGCCAGCTCGCCAGCGTAGGCCATGCTGGGCCTATTCAGCCAGCACAGAATAACATAGAGAGGCTATACCGCCTACATAAGCGTACAGGCAGTGAAGGCACGGCAGCCATCTTGGATGGGTGTACAAACGGAGTTGGACCGATAAATGGCACTCGCCAATTACATTGTCATTTGAACCCGTTATCAAAGGAACAAAACTACGAAATTTTTCACTCAGACAGGTGAATGCTAAAGGAATGCAGCAGTATGAATAAATAATCCCTGAGACAGATTTACGTCTCAAATATGTCAAAGACATTATTGATAGATGTGAAGCATTGAATTAAAATTTGTGGTGCGGCCGGGAATCGAACCCGGACCTCCACGCTTACTAGGCAGACGTCTTAACCGTTAGACTACCACACCACTAACGATTAAGGCGCCTTGGAATAGTCTATGCACGATTTCCCTCCACAACACAAAATTTAATTCAATGCTTCACATCTATCAATAATGTCTTTTACATATTTGAGACGTAAATCTGTCTCAAGGATTATTTATTCATATTAATTGATATTTATATCACCATAACAGGATTGTTCCACCATGCCCATTGCTGAGGTGCTATTCCGCTGCATGGAGAGCCTTGGCAGTAGTGGCAATTATCTTTGGAACAAAGAATCTGAATTAAAGTTTGTGTTGTGGAGGGAAATCGTGCATAGACTATTCCAAGGCGCCTTAATCGTTAGTGGTGTGGTAGTCTAACGGTTAAGACGTCTGCCTAGTAAGCATGGAGGTCCGGGTTCTATTCCCGGCTGCACCACAAATTTTAATTCAATGCTTCACATCTATCAAGAATGCAACAGTGTTATTAACAAGTACAATATGTATTGTGTTTGTATAAAAATAATGATTGAAACTTATTTTACGAGGCGCGTCCAGAAAGTAAGTTCCGTTTGGTAATAAAATGAAATTGTACACAGATACAGAAGACATTTTTACTGCACAAAATTCTACAACAAACTATTTTTCCACATAACTGCCGAAATTTTGCAGGCATTTGTCATAGCGTGGCACCGGGTTTTGTATACCTTCTTCTGCCGCCTGTGTCTTCAACCAGTTGGAAACAGTTTCTTTCAGCTCGTCGTCATTGGTGAAGTGATGAGCACTAATTGTAAACCTACGATTTTCCTGGATCTTGTCATCAATCGCGTGAACCAGTTCTTCTGTAACCAAAGGTGGACACCCACTTCGTTCTTCATCGTGCACATCACTACGCCCGCCATTGAACTGTCGGACCCATCTTCTCGACACGAATCACTCATCGCATTTGGTCCGTAAACATCGCAAATTTACCGATAAATTTCACTTCGTTTCACTTTCGCATTCAGAAATCGAATCACAGATCTGATTTCACAGGCGGCGGGATTTTCAGTCATCTCCGACATTTCAAACAAGCACAACAAAGCGTACGTAACTGACAGCGATCTCCAAATGACGCTCGTTCTTCTCCTTTATACACATCGTCTACAGTGCATGTGCGGAACTGCAATCGCAGCGCTGCAGCGGAGATAAATTGAAACGGAACTTACTTTCTGGACGCGCCTCGTATATGAAACAAAAATTGTGACTGGAAGAAGTTAATCGTCTGCCACTTTTTTGTTTTGTGGTCAAGAAATTTTCGTCAGCGAGAAAGTTGTAGATAATGGAATGAACCTTTCTTTTTATTTAAACAACTTTTTTACAGCTCCCCTGGTTTTCTCACAAATTTGGATACAATAGAACGATGGAACTTTTCAAATTCTACTCGTTACTTTCAGTGAGGTTGCCCAACAGCGAGCACAGATTCTGTTGCCCACTCACATTGTACTTTGTGACCAATGTTGATAAACATTTGTAATTTGGGATACAATTTTCGGTACCCAATAATTGTGGCTTAACATTTTTTATTTATTTTATTACTATCTAGCTGAGTCACTCCGGCTTTGCATGGGTAATTCTTAAACTACTTTAACTCGAGAATATAACTTTAAGAACCTCATCAAGACCGTAAATATAATTTTTCCCTTGGAGTTTTTAACAGATATATATATATGATAATGCATGACCTGTTTCGGGACTTTTCAATAAAATACCTTTTTATGGATTTTCTATACAGTATTATGTCAAATCTGTTGTTTCATATTTTGAGAGTGAAAATTAAAATTTAAGAAAATCTTTAAATAATTTGACTTTTTCTGGATTTTTATTACAAATTTTCCAGTGCAGTGTATTTCATATTTTTTGTGAGCGAAAATTTACCTCAAAAAATTAATAAGGTACATGGGTTTTTACATGTGGACCTCGATAAAAATATTCAAATGTATCAGGACCTCATCTAAGATTACTTGCCAGCCACCAGTATCGCATCATCTCAAACACTCTGTAGTCTAAGCCAGGCATGAATCAACGGGTTGAGAGGAGATGGCTAGCAGCTGTATTTGCAGGTCCGTTGGCAGTTTCTGCAACCAAATCGCCTACAATGCCGGAGTCTGATAAAAAGGTGTCGTCGAGCTGTGATCAAAGATGGTGCCGGGGCTGGTTGGGGGTAAATTTCCTGATTGTCTCCTCTTCTATGATGAAGGTCAATGCCTGTTCAAGTGAACAGGACAGGTGTCAGAGGTGTCACAGAAGGGTTTCCTCCACATTGCAGAACTTGGGGGGGGGGGGGGGTGAAGGAGGCGAGAAGATGACGTCAAACCCAAAAAGTTAAAATTGTCCAGTGTGGAATGACAGCGGCGGCTTTTGCTCACCCGAGTAGTGCAGGAGGTTCCTGAAGTAGAGCGGCCCCTGGCGCTTGCTCTTCCAGGCGCCCGTGTCGTTCACCGAGAACTCGAGCGCCTTGCGCAGGGTCGCGCCCGTCACCTCGATGACGTCCACCGTGTTCTCGAACGGCATCACCGTGATCAGGTCGCTGTACGTTATGTCTGCAACAGAGCAGTGCCCGCATTAGTAGATCAGAAGTGTAACACAAACAAAATTTCTTATAAGGTCAGTACTTTTGTTTTCAGGGTTCTAAATAAATAAGTTCCAAATAAATGAAGGAGCATAAAGGAACAGGCTGTGAAGGAACCGAGGAAAAACTGAGAGAATTAAGTAAAGTTTAGAAGAGGAAAAGTATTTCCTCAAGTTTAGTATTAATTTATCTGTGGCTTGTAATATCATGATTATTATAATGATAAACCAAAAACAATGCTTTATACTTGCTGTTATTATTTATAAATCACAATGAGCTCTTTTCGGCCTTTAGCCATCATCAGGTGCTCTGTAAATACATTTGTAATTATCTGAATATACATATATGTATTGTAACTATAGACGGAAGTGGTTTACAATTTCTTAGTTCTTACCTTACATGGAATATCGCATGCTCTCTTTATTTTTCATCTAGATGTCGATTGGTACCTCGTTTCGGTCTATACTGTATTTATTTTTTACACCTGGATGTCAATTGTGCCCGTTAGCTTCTTACGTTATTTCGATCTTGACAGTTTGATTGACAGTGTATTTGCAATAGCCCATGTTTACATAGTTTTGTGGAGAAACAGTGTGAAAGTCGTTTTACAATTGTTGTTGTTCCGGAAATATTTTGGGTGGTCCAGATAAATGGGACACCTTGTATTTAAATCTCTACAGTACACAGCTACCTCTAATATCATGGCGATTATTTTATTATCCGACATACTGCCGCTCAGGAGTGCAACTGTCTAGCGTTAATTTATTTGCGAGACATGTGATTAATATGCTCATAAGCCAACAGTTTTTTTATTTATTAGACATACTACTAGTTTCGGCGTACTACATCGCAATTTTCAAGTGTTTACGACAAATGTCAGAAAAATCAACCCATTAAATATAAGATTTAAAAAAAGAAACTAATCTTTGACTTCCCATAGGAAGTCATACATTACTTTCGTGTGTTTTCCAAAATGAAGCAGCCAGCTTTTCTTTTTTTTAACACACACACACACACACACACACACACACATATATATATATATATATATATATATATATATATATATATATACGCCCCATGGAGGACTCGAACCTCAGACGGCGAGTAACGGCACGCTCCGCAGAAAGGCACATTTCGCCTTTTATTTTAGGGCATCAACAGTGCATTCTACATGTCGAAATTACATTTTTGCCGTGTTTTAATCGAAATAATGTAGGCTATTCACGTTTTATAGTCTCTGTCATTTTACTTCCCATATAGCTCAATTCATTATCTTTCTCCGTTGAGTTTGATGTTTACTTTATTGTGTTCTCATTTCTGTTACTTATCACTACTTTTTTCTTTTTACAGTTTCTTCTCATTCAATTTTTATACTCATTAGACTTTTTAATTCCATTCAAGAGATACTGTAATTGTTCTTCGCATTCAACAAGGTAGCAAACTCAACAGCGAATCTGATTATTGATGCCATTTAACCGTGAATCTGATCTCACTCTTGAGTCTCTCTTCTCTTTCAGTGATTGATTCTTCGATGTAGAGTCTGATTAGCAGGGGCGAAAGATCGCGTCCATTGCTACTCGGAACATTTCGTTCGGGGGCTTCCAATCTTAATGTTCCCGCTTGGTTCTTGTAAACATTGCATATCACCCATTTTGCCCCGTAGTTAATTCTTATTTCCCTCAGAACTTAGAACTTCCCACACTAAATTACGTTATAGAACGTTCCTTATAGGTCAAAAAATCCTATGAACGTGCATTCATTTTGAAGCGCAACGTCAGAGGTGGTTCTCTTTCCTTAAGCCTTGCAGTAGAAATAAAAAATTGTGAGGAGTAAATCTAAAGTGTTAAGACCAAATTTTGAAAGATCTAAGGTAGTCATGAATTCCTGCGCAGTGAAATGAATAAGGCTGTAGTGAATAAGATAAGCGCCTGCACTCACTCTCGTCGTTGATCTCCTCAATAGACGCCCGGATGCTGCCAGAGTTGGTGATGGCGATGGAAGCCGCCGTCCATCGCCGCGATCCATAGCTGGGCTCCTGCACCGCCATCTGAAGGGCATAAAAGCCAGTTGATTAAGAGGTAACAAAAGTAGCTGCAGGGCATAGTAATATGCAAGCAGTATTAACCTGCTAAATTGTTATTTCCAAATGGTGGTAATTACGCTTTGTCAAGTTGGTATAAAATCCAATGAACACAAAAGAAAAACAAAAATCAAACTAGGGAATTGTTGAAAGCGTGAACTGTGTTTGCCTAACTGACACGAATGAATGGGAAAGGATAATGAATGGGGAAGGATACTTTATACAAAACCCACTGTCAGTGTACTGCGTAGAAGATATATTGGAAGAATATGGATTTGTTATGAATGCTCCAGGCTCTGGTCGCCCAAGAACAGGTATGTTTAGCTGTAAGTCAAAGTCCGCGATAATCAACCAGACAATTAACAACTGAGCTGGATTGATCATAGAGGTCAGTGCAAAAAATATTAAACAAACACAAGTTTAAAGATTACAATCCTCGTTTTCGACTTGTGTTAGTAGAAGATTATCCAAATCGAGATCTTTAGTGCTGTTAATCCATACCTGACCAACAAAATCACGTCTCTGAACTATTCAGTAACATTTTGCATTGTGACGCCGAATTTAAATTAGTGTACATGTTAACAGATACAATTGCTCTTACTGGATACTGTGATATTACAGATCCAGGGGGAAGCTGATTGTTTCCATGGGACGGCGGGTTTTGCCAGGGTGTTGGGTTCCCAGCCGACCAGTTACCAGTTTGGACCTAGTGAATGGGATACAGCAAGTATCAGGGTTTCCCTAATGTGCTCGGAAACCGGAAACGCTTGGCTGAGAGAGAGCGACTAGTCCAGATTGCAACTGAAATACAATATAGCCATATAAAATCAGGAAATCATAAATCATACGGCAAATATAATTATATGAATGGATTCAGGAGACTTGGAGAATAAACGGCGTAATTACAATTTAAATATCCCTTACAGATAAAAAGCTAACACATTTCAAACTATAATAATAATATTATAAGACTTATATTTACAATGATTGATTCGTGGTATTCATCAGTAACATTTTAAGAAGCAAATTAGCAGCATTCTACCACGCTACCTATCTGAAAAGACGTACCACGTTATTTCCGTATTCTTTCAATAAACTTTGTTTTACTCTCTTGTTCTGCTTTTCGTTGAGGTAATAATATTCTCGTGTCAGAAAATAGATTCCACCACAGAACACAAAACATGAACCCAGGAAAGCGCATTACATTTATATATGTATTTTATTACATTTAATATTATTCTTAGTAACGTTCTTTATGTTGTAGAATGCCACTTAAATATTTCATTGCCTACTAAAAAATAGACGATATGCATCAGATAATTTATATATAAACAATTGTAAGTATTTGTGGACAAGAACTGAATATATTTGTATAAAAAGGTATGATAAATTAAATATTAACTGTGTAACTATATTTCGACGGCGGCAGTATATTTGAACAGTGAGACACCACACTTAATGGTTATCTGAGCAAAGAGCTTCAGTCTCAACCGTTTTTTAGTATTGTTCGATATATATATTTGTTTGTTAAATGTAAACAATATTTGTAGGGAGGTGGACAAAGCTTTTAATTCTGTGATTTAAATGTATAATATTTTGGAAGGAAAATTATTTTTTAAAGATGAGGCGTTAGGATGCTCGGAAGGATACAAATTTGAGAGCATGGAGAGCACGCTTTTCGAACGCTTGGGAAAGGTCTCGTAACTTGGACGTGGTGGTGAAAGGTTGTGACGCTGGGCGATCTGAAGCTGCGATACGAACTTGTGATTTGAAGAAATAGGCTTGTGTGGACTTATAAAAGTTACGGGACTGTGACTGCAGAACTTAGTCTCTGCTTGAAAAGTGATAAACTTTGCACGGTAGTAGGTCTGTGGAACTGTAATAATCCAGCAATCATGTACTCGTGTGATTACAATCTGTGTTTTATAACAAATACTTTAATCGAGTGATAATTTGGAACTTTTACTCTCGAGTGCATGTGATACTGTACCTCTCATGAACAATAGTTGGGGAAATATTCAGATATTTACCGATGTATAAAGTAGGACCACCTCTGCATTTTCATGTCCAGAAAGAGGAATAAACTCCATTTATACAGAATTACTTCGTGAGTGAACCACTCCTTAGAATCCATTTTGTTGGTTATTCAGAATTTTGATTTATGTTTGTTTAAATTATTTTCACGTCATCATATGCAGATTAATAGACTGGCTAAACTACAGATTAATTATTGATCTTGATTAAACAGATTGGGTAGCTGTTTAGGGTATAGAAGCTGACATACAGAACTCACCCCTATGTACAAAGACAACGAGCCATAAACTTTTACTACCCTGAGTTGTGTATTGCCCAAGTGAGAACCGATAGGACGGTCGCAGATACTGCAATTAAAAATATTTGTTATAACAACCAAATCAACTCGGTGTGTTTGGGGAGACAATATGATCATTCAGTGTTCTTGGTACATATTTTTTTGGTCGAAGGGCAGATATTGACGTGTCTCCAAGTTGACCACACATCACGACCATGGGTTTTTTTTACTAAGGGGCGTCGTCGAAGACTGTTTATTCTGAAAAGCCTCAGAATGTTGCTGGACTAAAGGACTACATACACGACGCATTTCACAGTTTGGGCAATGATACCACAGTATTCCATAGAGAATGTTGCGTAATTGCAGAAAATCTCCAAAGCTTTTTTAAGAGGAGGGAAAACTGTTTGTACATAAAAAAAATATTTCATGTATTGTTTTAAAGGCAATCTCTTGCTTGCGTTAGCGTCTAGTGTTCAGAGACTTTTGTGCCAATCTGTTCAAGTGGACCACCTATGAACTTCATTGTATTCGACGAATTACACTCCTTAGAATATTAATGAAACAACAAAGGAATTGGAAACGCCATTCTCCATTTATGCTTAAATGGAAGGTCCGCCCCAAAACTTTTGAGCTATTGTAGAGGGCAGTGAGTATTTATTATTTTCATAGGAAACCAAGTCCGTGAATGTAATCCAGTGACGCTGCGAGTCCATCTTCATCTTTTACACCGTGAAACAAAAATCTTCCATAACAAGGTTTTTATTTATTTTTTTTATAATGGGATGATGTAGTATGGACCAAACCAAGAAAAGGATAGTAAACGTGGACTCTAAAATACGTAGCGTAACAGTTGTGAGCTCAGCCAATAGAAGTTATAGACGAGTTCACAGCTGTTAAGTATTTTAAAGCCCATGTTTCCCTACATATGGGTTGGGTTGGGGCGTCAGCAGTACAATCTTGTGCTCTTGAGGCGAGGATTACAATATACAAAGATTAATTTTTTTGGTGACAAAAAAAAGCTAAGTGATATAAATGCAAGAGTCCGGGAGATATGGACAGGTATGACATATTAAAACGTAAGTTTTCCATTGGTATTTAGAGTCCATATATATAAGATTTTCTTGTTTTGCCCCATATTACATGTTACCAAAAAATGGAAAGCAAATGGCCTGCAGTAGAAGACATTTATTTCGCTGGTCAAATAAGGGGTTTTCAAAAAACTCTCTGCAATGCCATATGATTGTTAGCTGCACGTGCCGTATGGCTCAGTGAGTATACCGAAATGAAACTCAGTGAAATAAAAGTTATTAATTTATTGAATATCCATTTTTAGTTACAAATTTTTCACATTTTAATGTTGAAAGTGTCGTCTCTGTTTATGGAAACAAACACAAGCCGTAACATTTCTTCTGTAAGAAAAAAAGTGAAAGTTGATATTGTAGTTTCCAACTGCTCGATGGATTTTGGACAGTTTTTAAAAACAGTTGTTTTCGTTGCACCCAGAAAAAAGGTGACGTTAGCTCAAGTGCTCGTGACACTGAAGCGCGAACTGTGAGCGCCGTTGCACCATCTTGTTCAGTATTTCAGATAAATTCGCTATTAATGGGAACAGAATATCATTGCAGTATCGATCTGTGTTTATTGTTTCGTTGTAACATATGTGAGCTACAATATGACGTACAGAAATTGAAACCCAAACTCCTATTTTCACAGAATGAAGTGGTTACTCATGAATAACCAATGGATTTGCAGCACCCCACATACGAGAATTTTACGAGTTTATGTACTCGGATAAACAAAACCACACCTCATCAGTGAAAAACGTTTCATTAAGACTATCCACACCATTTTTATTTAATTTTTATTTATTTATTTATTTTCATTTTTTTATTTTTTTAACGATATATTTGAACCATTGACAATAATGCAGTCTTTTAGCATGATCAGTTCAAATGTTTGTAGAGCTTACCTAAACCTGCAAATGAATTAGCTTATACTAAAGAGGCACAAACATCCATGCCCAAGGAGGGATTCGAACTCCCGACCGCAGCGGCCAAGCAGACCGTGACTGGCACCCCGCAGACCGATCAGCCACTGCGGTCGGCTCCATGATCAGTATTTTTCACTTCTTGCACGACTATGTATGGGAAAAGTTCTATTTTTACCTTGCAGCTCTGTGTACCGTCTGATACTAACTTCGATTTCCTGGGCGAGTTTTCTTACTGACTCGTGGACATTTTATCGGAAATGTCGAGTAGTTTATCCTCAGACAAAACGCTAGGACTAGCGCTTCTCGGTGCATCTGCCATAGAACAAGTACTCCGAAATTTGTTGATCATATGTCGCACAAGAAACTTCCTGGTAGATTAAAATGTGTGCCGAAAACAGGATTCAAACCTGGGACTTTCCTCTTCCGCGGGTAAGCGCTCTACCGTCTGAACTATCCCGGCACCCTTCTCGCTCCGTCCTCACAACCTTACTTCTGCAGGAATTTCGCCTCCTATTTTTTAACACAATTTTAACCTGCCAGGAAGCGTCATTTCAATGCGCACTTCGCTGCAGAGTTTCATTCTAGTTTAACCCTTTCAATTCCACATTATGAAATCAACTTTGGAAAAATTAAAATTCAGTGTTTTATGTATTAACACAGTGCAGTAAACATCGAAAGTTTTGGTCGAACTATTGATTTTTACGTCATGTTTTTCATGCACAACACAGACGTTTGTATGGAGGTAATTACTTGGACATTATATTAAAAACATGTTCAAATGTTTGCTAAGCTTAAGGGACTTAACTGCCGGGTCATCAGCCCCTAAACTTAACGTACTACTTATGAACTCCTTATACTAAAGACGACACAAACATCCATGCCCAAGGGGAGATTCGAACCTCCGACGAGGAACGACCTGGCGACGTTATTTTGTTGATAGTCAAAAGTGCAAGATCAAGAACGGTGGCATACTCTTCGCCACAGCACCAAAGACAAGACAATTCACTGGTGGAATAAAGTAAAAAAGGCCGCGGCGGAATGGCCAAGCGCATTGGGGCGCTATGCTCTGGATGATGGATGTTTGTGTCGTCTTCAGTATAAGGTAGTTCGTAAGTTTAGGGGCTGATGACCACGCAGCTTAACAAACATTTGAACATTTGAAAATAAAATGAACCACACTCCCGCTCACACTCTCAGCCATGTACAGACGACAACGCAACACTACCTTCAAGATGGACAGATTTATGCCTCAGAAGTGGCTACGCCCTGTACGAAGCGGCGCAGTCTCATAGTATAAGCATGTTGTTCATCAAAAAGTAAATAAATAAATAAGTAAAAATAAAAAAATAGATAAAAATGCAATATTAAGGATTGATGCACAAAATACAGTATAAATCAACTTTTAATATGTTGTTCTCCACGAACAACACTGGGAATAAAAGTGTTAAGTAGTTAGTAAGTTTCGAGACCGATGACCACTGGAACTGGATCGTATGGCTTTACAGACATTTGAACATTCTGACAGTCCGTGTGATGTGATAACCGGGCCCCGAGCACACTGCGGCCCTGCAGCAGGCCTACCTCGTCGAGCATGGCGGCGGTGATGAAGTTGCCCATGTTGCACTCGCCCTGGTGGCACGCGCTGTCCAGGAACACCTTGGTCTCGCCCACCTTGCGCGTCTCCAGCTCCACCAGGCCCTCCTGCCAAGGCACCAGCGCGGCGGCGATCTCTGGGTCTGGAAGGGAGGCAGCGGCTGTAGCCATCACTGGGACATGCCGTGTCAGATTAAATTGCTGACACAATTTTTCTACCGAACTTAACCCTTAACTACTATAGACGTTGACAGGAACGCAACTACTATGGAGTGGTCTCTCAGACCGCTCTCTTATTTTTCCATATATTAAACTAGTGTTTTGCTAAATATATATTTCCATGGCTTCCTGTCGTTCATTACACGTCTTAGAGGTGGCATTAGTAGAAATTTGACTTTTTAAACAATGTAGTTTGAGTAACATGGCAAGTAAAACACAGCGCAATTTGCAGTTTTTTTTTTTTTTTTTTTTTTTTTTTTTGTGCTACGAAAAGAACAGCAAGTAATTATTTCTCTACGCACCTACAGATTATCATTATAGAGATTATGTTACAAATCCACAGCGTGATTAGATACAAAAATCCCATTTGAATTATAGTAAATTGTATGCGAAATCTCCTTTCCGTTTACGATTCTCTCAGAGAGGTTGCCACATTTTCCTTATAAAACAAAAAGTGCAAACTAAAGATATCCTTTGAGCCGTCTTTCGCAGTCCAGGATGCTGTAAGAGGATGTTGTGTTGCCTTGTTCTTACGTTGGCTGCTTTTTTCGCCATCGAAAACATCTGTTCTTACCGAAGAAGTAAGCTGCTTCGTCATCATCAGGTGTCACATCTTCATCACTTTCAGGTTCCAGCTCTGAATTAGTGTCATGTTCACTAAATACCTCAAAATCAGGATCATTATCGCTGTCGTCAAAATCATCGGATGATTGACCGAAACGTTCTTGATCATCCACATCTGCTTCACGTAAAATGCGCTGCATAGAACGTTCAGCTTTTCCTACCACGGAGAAAGACGACACGGAACGACAACAGCGAGAGAGAGGCCACAGCCACAGCGCTGTCGCTCAGCAGGCCGCGCTCACCAAGCCGACTGGCCAGGCGCTGTGAGGCAGAGCCTGCGCCAGCGGCACGAAAACACCGAGGTTGCGCAAGGCTCATAGAAGCAGCAACACTGCAAGAATGCTGGCACGTGGACCTTGTAGGCCACCAGGAAGGTACACGGAACAGTCCTTTTAGCTTGGCAGGGGTGTGTGGAATATCTCGACTCAAAACGTCGTAGCGGTCTGAGAGACCGCAGATAGTAGTTAAGGGTTAAATACGAATTATGAATCACGTGGTGTGTTTGAGTTTGTGAAACTAGTGCAGGCGTATGACATACTCCGCTTAAAATAGAATTGGTTTCCTTTCAGATCCGGCGGCCTTTCTTCTGTTGAGCAATTTCAATTTCTTTTCTATCCCTCTGACCAAGCGAGGTGGCACAGTAGTAACACACTGGACTCGCATTTGGCAGGACGGTGGTTCAAATCCACCTCCAGCCATCGAGATTTTATGGTTTTCCGTGATTTCCCTAAATCACTCCAGGCAAATGCCGGGATGGTTCCTTTCAAAGGGCACAGCTGATTTCTTTCACTGTCCTTGTCCAAAACTCCGAGCGTGAGCTCTGTCTCTAATGACCAAGCCGTCGGTGGGACGCTAATCCTCAAGCTTCACCCCCCAACTTGAGCGCTTTATCTGTCAATGTAACTAACAATAAATCGTGAACAAATAGGAAAACTCTAAGACATTGCTTAAGGTAAGACTGTAAGAGTACACCTGTCGCTGTATCTTAGTTTGATTTAACGTAATGTATATATTGTCTTAAATTTGTTTATTTCATGTATTTTTCATTTGTTGTATGCTAGATATATTTCTTATGTAACGTCATTTTCTATATTGAATCATTTAGTGTAAACCCGCATGAATGCAAGGACATTCTTATGTTTTAAGTTAGCAATGCGCCAGAGACAATGTTGAACCTGTTGTAAAGACTGTCTTTGGCACAGAAGTAGTAGCTGTGAGTGTCGCGCTGGGACTCGCCAAAGTAAAGACATAAATGCAGTCGCGGAGCGGACTCGCTATAGTAAACACATAAGTGTTTTGTTGATGGTGCAGAGGCACGGTAGGCGCAGTGTGGCGCAAGTTTAATGCAACTGCAATAAGCCTGAGAGATGCACTGTATAATGTATTGAAGGAAGTGCGAAACAAGTTTATTTATACTCGATCAGTGTAATCTTTTTTCATGTGTGCAAGAAAAGTAATTGTTAGGTATCAAGTCTATTGTCACCGAGTGTGATCGTTGTTGTAGTAAGAGTACCTATTGTAATCATATCTTGGACTTCACGACGAAGACGACGAAAGCAGATGAGTACCTATGTAACATTTTATTTTGTATGCATGTAAATGTAGTGTCAACCTAATCAGAACTTTGGTTCAATTATACATGACTTATTTTGAAACCAGTCTTAATTTTGTAAGTAGTTGTAGTCACCCCATTATCACCATTATTAGATTATGTTGATTATGCAAGCCTGTACATTGACTAACAAGTTCAATCATTTTCAAAGAAATTACGATCAGTCCTAAAGAAATTGCTAGACGATTTAAAGAATTGCTAAACGTGTTACAACCACAGAGACTAGTAATTAAAGTGCAAGAGAGTTTGCAAGTAAAGTAAATTTGGTTTCATTTACATAGAAAGTAACCAGGCTAACAGTATTCAAAGTATTACGGTAGATTTAGCAGACTTGACTGAAGTAATTTTTTATGAAATACGTTAAATGCCAAACTCTGCTCAGCCAGTTACACGCGTACGCTACCCAGGCCCTGGAAACAATTTTAAAAAATAGTTTACGTAAAGTTTTATAAGGAACTTGAATGCTTTAAACAATAATATCAAAATTATTGAGAACTTTGACTGTAGTATTTGTGAAGCTCATTGCACCACGGAGTTTCACTGTATTGAGCTATTATCATTGCAATCAGAGTTTATCTGCTATTACAATTTTGATTATAACACGAACACGCCATCACCACTACATGAATTCTGACACAATTTATTAGTGAAGTTGTGCTGTTCGTGAATCGTAAGAGGTGCTAGTTGGAGGCTGTAGTCAATGCTAAGTCAGATAGGGCCAAGCTTAATTAATTACCACAGTGATTGTTTCAAGTTAATTAATATCTTTTTTTTATTCAAAATTTTTAACTTTCACTGCGAAAGTGTTGTTGCGACCCATTAGTTGTGATTTGCTACAACATTCAATAACGAAATTATTATTACTAGAGTATACTATTACGCATTCTAAATTTTGAGATTATTTGACGACCTCCAACAGGCAATTTTCTTACAAGACGGTATGCTGACATTAAAAATAAAATAAAATGAAATAAAATATCCCTCAGGTTTTTGCGTAATTAAGATACTATGTTCTTTTATTGCATCATTAATTCCTCTCCACCACTTAGAACTAGATTAAAAAAAATTATAACACCTGTCTTCTCTGTAATGATTTAGGCCCTTTTTCGTAAAAAGGATTATACTGCCGGCACTTTTACAGTTAGAAAGGTTTTGTGTGTGTGTTTGTGTGTGTGTGTTTTGCAGAGAAATATATGGTTCATATATTAGTTAACCTGCTAGAGCGCATTTCGATAGTCAAATGTCTGAAAACTTAGTCGTACAAAGCTTTCTGATGGCAAGTTTATAAAGTATTGGTTGACAGATAAGATTATCAATGAGTTGCAGGAATATTATGGGATTGCCATTTCGAAGAATTCTGGAGATCTGGAGGCAATGAAGAAAGCAGTGTGGGCCACTTTCTTTCACCGTATATCCACTGACGAGAAGCCAACACATTTTCTATGTCCGCCACCACCTGATCCGTGGTGCAAGTTTGGGAAGACATAGGCAGCTGGTAACCTCGTCACATTCACACACAAGCACTCTATCCCTGAATCAATTATGGATCAAATGAAGCCAATCTACAGAGACCTTGCCCACCCTGATCTACTGAGGAAGTGCTTGCATGTAAAAACTCAAAACGTAAAAGAGGCCTTCAACAACATCGTGTGGACCCACATCCCTAAAAAAAGTTACAAAACTTTACAATTATGAGTGTGAGATGCTGTGATAACGTGGAACAAAGGAAACATTGCCAGACTAGAAGTTTTAGAACAATTAGGCATATCATCCGGACAGAATACTGTAACTATTCTAAGAGAACTTGACAGCTTGCGTATTGCCAAGTTCAGATTTTGCTGCTTCTCTAATGTAAAAGGTCAAGAAGCAGGAAAAGGAAACAGGCAAGTGAACCCAAGTATAATGAGGACCCTGGTTATGTTGCAGGCTGCTTCTAACTACTTCTTGGGGATAGAGCTGTAGGTTTTTCCTAGAATAAACATGTTGTAAAACTTTGTCTCATTTTCTCAAAACGATAAATTCCGAAACATTTGCCCCATTTTCTCAGAAACTATCAGAGAAACATCAATGAAAATTTCGTAGATTGTAAACAACACTGCATTACAGCTGTGGAACCGCAGTCATGTTGATTGCACTAGTAATTATGGTTTAATAAAAATATTTATGACTTTTTTCACACAAAAATTAATGCACTGCAATTAAATTAATAACTATATTATAAATTACAATACTACAGCGATTTCGGTTCAAAGATCACTTAATGTTCAGTGAAAATTTCAGACAAATCTGTTCAGTAGTTTCTGAGAAAATGGGACATGAATTTGCTTAATTTAACATTGTTGGTTTAGAGCCTACCGTTTCACCTTAATATTTATTTCCACCAGTGTAGAATTATTCAGCATACTTACAAGTATTATATCTCGTCTATTACGATTACTATCATTGCTTTTAGTTTATTAATGTAGGTGATTAACTCGTGAATCACTCAGTTACGAGTTTTTTCTACCGATGTGAGTGCCAATAAGGACACAGTCAAATGGTTTCGTTTTCACCATTTTAGGTATGACTCTACTAAATATGCCCATGCAGTTTTCTCGTAAGAGTTAGCTCCAGAATAAATTATACAATCAAGAGTGCTGAACTAAATAAGAGCATTAATCACTTTCTCTGGCAGTATCCGCGAGAATTCGAAGCCACCCCAGTTAAAAAGTATCCCTCACTCCGGCCAATGAGAACTCGCTAGCTGTCAGCCAATGAGATGCTGCGTGTTTCTAAGCTACTTGAGATTCGGGCGCTAGACGCCCTCAGTGTACGTTAAAAAAAAAAAAAAAAAAAAAAAAAAAAAAAAAAAAAAAAAAAAAAAAAAACCTTTTTTTAAAGTGAAAGTTAAGTTAGGTATTCTCATTGGGCGCAGCCAGGGATACTGCACTATCCTCCGGCCAACGTGCAAGATTGCAAGCTCAAAAAACTACAGGCCTATTTCATAGACGTCAGTTTGCAGCAGAATTTTGGAACACATCCTGTATTCAAATATTATGAATTATCTCGAACAGAATGATCTATTGAGTCAATGCCAACACGGATTTAGAAAATATCGTTCATGCGAAACACAAATAGCTCTTTACTCACACGAAGTGATGGGTGCTATCGACAAGGGTTCTCAGATTGATTCAGTATTTCTTGATTTCCAGAAGGCTTTTGATACCGTACCTCACAAACGGCTTTTAATCAAATTGTGTGGTTATGGTATATCGCCCCAAATTTGCGATTAGATAGGGGATTTCCTGTCAGAGAGGACACAGTCTGTAGTAATCAATGGTAAGGCATCGACTAAAACAGAGGTGATATCGGGAGTTCCATAGGGTAGTGTCATTGGTCCTCTGCTGTTCCTTTACATAAACTATTTGGGAAAAAAATCTAAGTAGCTCTCTTAGGTTGTTAGCAGATGACGCCGTCATTTACCGTCTAGTAAAATCATCTGAAGATCAAAAGCAACTGCAGAACGATCTAAATAAGATATTAGTATGGTGTAAAAATTGGCAATTGACTCTAAATAATGAGAAGTGTGAAGTCGTCCACATGAGTACGAAAAGAAATCCGTTAAACTTTGTTTACGAGATAAATCAATCAAACGTGAAGGCCGTAAACTCCACAAAAATCTAGCAATTACTATTACTTCAGACTTAAACTGGAAAGAATGCGTAGATAATGTCGTGGGAAAGGCGAACCAGAGACTGCGTTTTATTGGCAGAACCCTTACAAGATGCAACAGAACTACTAAAGAAATTGCATACACTACGCTTGTCCGTCCTTTTTTTTTTTTTTTTTTTTTTTTTTTGGAGTATTGCTGCCCAGTGTGGGTTTGCTGGACGACATCGAAAGAGTTCAAAAGAAGGGCAGCTCGTCTTGTATTGTCACGATATAGAGGAGACAGCGTCACAGCAACGGTGCTTATCGCTGCGGCGTGGTCTACTTACGAAACTTCAATCACCAACATTCTCCTCCGAATGCGAAAATATATTGTTGACTCCCACCTACATAGGTAGAAACGATCATCAGAATAAAATACGAGAAATCAGTGTTCGAACGGAGAGATTCAGATGTTCTTTCTTCCCGCGCGCTATACGAGAGTGGAATGGGAGATGAATAGTGTAAAGGTGGTTCGATGAATCCTCTGCCAGGCAGAGTATCCCATGATGTAGATGTAGAACAAGAAAAGAGGCAAGCTGATGATATGATCTGTTTGATTTAGATAGAAAATTTGTACTGTTAACGAAAAACCTATTTAGTGCTTAGTCTAACCTTTGCGCTTTTAAAATTGGACCTAGCCGCGCGCCCGCAGATAACATGCCACTCCGACTAAAGCTGACGCGCTTACTGCGCACTCTCTTGGTCGTATTTGGAAGCTGAAGGACTGCAGCCTGTCGCAGGCGAGGCTGGCTGCGCTACCTACTGGGGAACAACGGAACTACTTACATCCACTGCCGGCCGTACACGAAACTCCATACTGCAATATTGACTCACCGATTGTAATAATGTTCAAACGTTTGCAAATCTACGGGATTTCACTACTCTGGATATTAGTCCCTAGGCTTACAAACTACTTATACCGACCTCAGGGCACATACACCCATGAACTAGGAGGACTCGAACATCCGACGATGAGCAACCGCACGCTCCGCAGCAAGGCGCCTTAGAGCGCTCGGCCACTCCACTCCACCGCGGCCTGTAATAATGCTAGCAGGATTAAGCAACCAGCAGTTATAACTATATTATTAGCTATTGATGATCTTTTTTTATTATATATACTCCTGTTGCTATATAGATCAAGGTTCTTTCACATTTATGCGTTTTTGTATCACAGATTGTAATGTATATTGGGACACCATTAATATTTCTTACAGCGCATTTGTAACTAAATCCTGGGACACTGAAGAAGAATGTAGGCTGCTTTAGAAAGTGTGTACTGTAATTAAACATATTGAAGTAAGGAACAACTGAGCACTAACGTTTCTCTTATAGCTTCTGAGACGCTCGAAGACTCCTTGGGAGAGCGGTTTATTCTTTTAAGTTTGAAATTTATCGTATTTATTAAAATACTTTTAATGGTTGATATGTTGTACGTTAAGATTCAACATAATGATTACAAGAACGTTATCGTCTTCAAACCGACTTTCGAAGACATTTGAATCCCACATAATTTACACGTTGTATAACGTATAGCTTCTTCAGTCACCGGTTTAGTCACGATGTAACAAACGTTTTTCCGTATTTAATAATATGTTTATTTTCATCTCGATAAAGAAGGACAGTACTTATCGTCACTGTACGCACGGTTTATATTTACACTGGAAAATTCGAAACTTTTCTTTTAGCCTGATGATCGTGGTCATAACTTAAGAACAAAGTGGCGAAAATATTGTACCTTCCACGGTTTTTGTCACGTATGCAAGGACATACGAATGACTCTACGAGTGAAAGTGGATGAAAGCTAGTTACGTAATATAGCAACTACTAGGTATGTACATTCCCTTCCTTTTCGAAATATTGTTATTCCGTGCATTAGATGAATACTACACTACTCAGATCGTTACAGTTTTTCATTATCGTATGGCACTATTAAAGTCATGGTCGTTGCCATTTGATAGGGCAGCTTCCCTCCCTCTTTCACACATTTCGACGGGATCACAGCATATGATCAAGGAACAGCAAATTCTCTTAACATGTTTCTCGTACGTTATATAAATATAAGATTATTTTCTAATCATAAAATATTAGATTTAACATTGTGTTAGTTTCTACTAAAAGTTTATGACTTGCAAATTGTGAGATTACCGCCCAATAGAAATATTTGTAATTAATAGCATTTGATAATTAAACAGTATGAAGTTCACTGAAAACATTGACCATGCCAATGCACTAAATGTTACACAGTTTTAATCTTATTAATTATGGTAGCAATGTATGTACGCAGTTGGGTGACAACATTTATAGTTAGGCCATAGGTAGAAATTCTCCACGTTGAGATTTGCTGTGTGCTTGTAGCTGAAGGGAGGCCAGCGAGCAGGCCGACGTTGGTGGCTTGTTCCAGCTTAGGATTTTCCAGTTCGTTTCCGGTGAGAGGAGAGAGGGACAATGGCGAGTGCCAGGCACAGTGCAGTGCACAGCGTGAAATAAAATATTCTAATACTACTTGCATTTGAAGTAATACGATGCAGTTAGGAACCTTTAAGGCCCTCATTACAAAATAGCCTGTTGATAAATAAACAATACATTAGCTGATATAGTCACATCTGACGTAATATGTTTAATTGACAATGAAAAGTAATAAATTACCAATGAATACAAGACAGTTACACAACTAGCATGGCAATGTTTGTTTATAAAAGTAATATATTAAATATTTTTTATCATTTTATTTTCAATTAATCTTGTGTATTTTATCTTGAAATATTCAGTTAAATCACTTATCTTTGATATAAGAAATTGCACGATTGTAATAAATAGTGCAAAGGATGTGCATACCAATATAAAAACATAAGAAATTTGTTTAATGTGTAGTGTAATTATTTTGATTTTAAGTAAAGTTTTAGAAATGTATTGGCTGAGCGCTGTACGTTGGAAGTCGGTTAGAACAGATCACATGCGGAAGTTGATGACGTAGGGAGAAAAACCCGGGCAGTTGGGCCTTTGGCGCGTGCGCATGAGGGCAGGAAGTCACGAGTCGGGAGCCTGTGGGGTAGCTGGGGGTAGCTGGCCGGGCGGCGTCGCTCTGCATCAGTCGGCATGTGGACCTCTAGGTGGAGGTTATAGATTTGTGTGTGGCAATCGCCACGTGTGGTTGCTCGTCGTAGACTGCACCAAGTTGAATCGAGTGCTACTGTGTGTTTGTGAATATTTAGCCGGTGGAACAAGGTGTGCATCGCATTGAATTAAAGTGACTGTGATTTGTTAATGTAACATGTGTCGTCGCATGGGCATGAACATAAACGGTGTTTGAGACAGCCACATGGTATGAAAACAATTTGCGACAAATATTCATTTTATCTGGGGGCTTGCGAGCTATAACTTTATTCGATAAATGTGTCGTCGTACAGACGTATCAGCCACAGGGTTCTAATATTGTGAAATAAACAACATAAAGTGAACTTTTGCGTGTTTTCAAAAATAGTAGTTACTACACCCTTTTTCTCATGAACTTGACTTGATTATGAATTTGTTTTGTTAATCATATGCAGGGAAGGAAAGCTGCGAACGTGTGATATCATCCCCTAGAAAACGAGTCAAACAGTAGCAATCACAGATCCAGTGTTTTTGCATGTTCAGGAATTTGGTGGATGTGAGTTTTAAAAATTAAACTTTTCCTATTTTAAACTCTCACCCCGATCTTCACTCTCGCAAAATCATGAACATCAAGTAACACATGTTAGGTATTTTCTCATTGGCTCACATTACATATTTTCCCGTCGCACTGCCCTGCTATGAGATGAATCCTCCTTAAAGCTCGCGAAGGAAGCTTCATCGGAGTGATAAACGTTTTCTGTGATTCGAACTGAAATTACACCCTAGATCAAAGACACTTGTTCGAAAGAGGTTATGGTTTCAACTTTAAGCCAATTAATTCCTTTGAAGAAGATTTTGAAATTTTTTTTCTGTATGCGAGAACAAAAGGTAACAATCTCTTCCGGAATTTATATGTGTTCTCTTTAATTAAAAAAAAAGTAAAGATCAATATATATGTTTTAAAAATTTCACTGTTATGAAAAATGACAGGGTGAACTACATCACGATTGGCAGACTGAATCATCAAGGTTACCTACAAAATTTTGTGGTCTTATTGTATTTTAGAATAATCTCAAGCCTTTAGAGATGAAAAACATAACCCGGCTGTTGATAGTGCCACTGGCACAAATATACGTTCATCCTTGCTGCTTAGACTATACAACAAACTGTGAGAAAATAGGAGAGTTGTCCAACGCCGTTTCACGATACTTCAGACAAATAGAAATTGCTTCGAGATTGCGATATCAGCCAATCAACGAACTGCAGTGAAGACGTCAAATAAAATGCTTTAAATTATTTGCAGGATACGTCGTATTCAAATGCACAGAAATAGACTCTTCATCGGGAATTACAACAGACTAATGCTATTTCGACGAAAAAGACACTGAATAAGTAGACTTTCTAAGTGTGGGTTTTCTCTTCCATCATGCTGAGCGTTTTGTTACAATATCAGATAATGAAACTATTTTTGCACTAGTCAAGATTTCCTGCAATCGAAAAGAAAATAACTGATCGTAGAATCGACAGATGTACTACTGGTTAATAGTGTCCAAAGAGCACCTTGTAATAACGATTTTGCAGCCAAGATAGCATTTTTCATTTATCATGATACCGGTTTCGGCGTGCTCGACGCAATCTTCAGACCATTCGTAATTTACATAACTTCATAACATTTTTTATATACTAAAAGAGTACGACAGGTCTGAAGATGGCGTCGAGCAGGCCGAAACCGGTAACATAATAAACGAAAAATGCGATCTTGGCTTTAAAATCATTATTAAATAATTATAGATCGCCCCATCGAACAATGAGTTCCTTATATAGCACCTTGTAATATTTAGGCGATCATTCATGTCACCATCGTCAGGTACACTAATGGACTGAGCTCATGAAGTTTATATTTATTTATTTGCACATTCTAGTCTCCTTTTCCTGAGGGAAAGGGGGAAGCAAACGAGTCTCTTCCTTTGTTTTGCAAAAAATGTGTTCAGTAGACAGAAAAATAGTTGAACAGGAAGAGCCCTTCAGGCTGAAATGGATAGTGCTACGGAGGAACTAAGGAGATTAGGTGGGGGGGGGGGAGAAGGGTGAGCAGGGGTGGGAAGTGGTAGCAGGGAACAGGGGCCACAGAGACAGTATAGTTTATGACAGCTTCACAATTGGCACAACCAAACAATTTTGCCTTGCTACCACAGTGAAGTGGGGAAGAAGCTCCTTTAGAAGTAGGTGCAGTTAAGAAACAACGGACCTTCACTAGGAAATCAACGGTTTCAATAAAAGTAGAAAGTAGCAGGAAAGTTCTGTTGTTAGCAAGTAGCCATGGAAGAGGTATGGGCCAGATTTTGCAGGAAAAATTAGGTGACAGGTACCAGGTCACAAACTTCTTCAAGCCCAGTGCAGGTCTTAGCCAGGTGGTAGAGGATATAGGTTCCCTGTGCAAGGGTTTCATAAAACAGGATCATGTTGTGATAGTGAGTGGAGTGGGTAACAGTATTGATAGGAATACGGGCTACAGTATTGAGTGTGACCTGGTTAAAATAGCTTCTGCAACGACCAGACAAATGTTGGAAGCCTGCTTTCTTTCGGTATGATCGACCCCAATTAAAACGCTCTGTCAGGAGGGTCAATATGAAGATTGCTCAACTGCTTAGGGTGGCTACTCTGTTGGTTCCTGTTGATGCTATTGATAGGTGGGATTTCACTAGGCATGACCTGCATCTCAATAGGAAAGGAAAGGGAAAACTGGCTGGGTTGATAGCAAAATCGTTAAGGGGGGGGGGGCACATCAATTCATGGAAATGCTTCTTTTTTAGGTTAAGTTCAGTGTCCAGTGATAAGCTCCGGCATGCAGGTGCTAAAGATGTTGAAAAATCAAATCTTTCTCTCGAAAGTAAAGTAAAAAATAATGTCAGCATTTTTCACCAGAATATTTGGAGACTAAAGAATAAAATAGATGAACTTTCGGTTTGTTTAGATGATATGGAAACTGATAAGGTGATATACTATGCCTGTGTCAGCATCACATTGTCACTGGTATGGAAGAGTGAATGTCAATGGATATACATTAGCTGCAAATGTAAGTAGAGATAATAAGGTGAGTGGAGGAGTTGCCATATATATCAAAAGCTATCACAGTGTACAATAATGTAGAAACTAAATGTTTTTTATAGAACAAAATATTGAAGCATGTGTCTATCAGCTTAAACTCAGTGATGACTCTTATAATTGTTGCGGTATATAGGTCCCATTCAGGTAACTTCCAGTTATTTCTGGAAAACTTGGATGCCTTGTTGTGCTATCTGACAGGTAGGGGGAAGCAAATTATTATTTGTGGTGATTTCAATGTTGATTCACTAAAAGAATGTAATAGGAAGAATGACCTGGAAGTCTTACTTGGCTCATTCAATCTGACATCCGTTATTGATTTTCTTACTCGGGTAGTAAAGGACAACAGTACATTGATAGATAAATTTTTTAAAGACCAAGATAAGTTTAACAATGTAAATGCTTGTCCTGTTGAGAATGGTCAGTCTGATCATAGTGCACAGCTAGTAATAGTATATGACACAGCTCCATTCAGTAATTCGAAACAGTCCTCCAGAGTTGTACGCTCGATTAATGACCTAACAACCAGAAATTTCAAAGAAAGACCTACAGCAGTTAGACTGGGGTGAGGTTTATAAGGAACCTGATGACAATTTAAAATATAACTTATTTCATGATACCTTTGTAAGGGTATTTGAAAAAATATATTGTAACCAAAGAAGGGAACTATATCTATCTGCAAGAAAGAGTAATAAGCCAGAAACAATCAAATATTATAAAAACTACTGTGCTACACTAAGAAAAGTTATAAAAAAAATCGAAAAATATCTGCATCATGTGTGAGATTAGTTCCTCCGATAATAAAATTAAAACAAGGGAGACAGGGCAACCAAGTGCACAGGAAGAGGGTATTACCATCAAAATAAATGGAAACTTTAATAACAAAAAGTCAGAAGTTGAAAACATTTTTAATAATTACTTTTTAAATGTTGTAGAGTAAATAGCATCTAAATGTTCATTAGAAGGAGCAAGGCAATTAATGGAAGAGGCCATACCTACACAATGTGATACAATTGAAATTCCACCAACCTCTGCTTCAGGAATTAGGAAAATAATAATCCCTCTCAAGAGACACATGGAATTGATGGCATTTTCAGCAGGGTATTAAAAGCTTGTTCCCAATATATAAGTAGGATTCTTAGTTATATATGTAAAAGCTCTTTAAAATAAGGTATTTTCCCTTAAACCTTTACATAAAAAAGGGGATACGTCTGATGTCATTACGTCCATTACAAGAACTTCTACAGGGAGACGCCAAATTTTACTGGAATGAGACAAAAGAAAGAGCTTTCCAGGCACTTAAGGAGGCTCCAACTTCCGCACCAGTGCTAGCCTTGTACGACGAGAACGCAGAAACGGAACTTCACACAGACGCCAGTGGTTATGGGATTGGTGCAGTGCTTGTACAAGTTCAGGAAGGTGCTGAAAAAGTGATAGCCTATGCTCAAGAGTACTCTCAAAGTCCGAGATAAACTACTCTACAACTGAAAAAGAATGTCTCGCGGTTATCTGGGCTATCAACAAGTTCCGGCCGTATTTATTCGGCAAACCCTTCACCGTCGTGACAGACCACCATTCTTTGTGTTGGCTGACTAGCTTGAAGGATCCATCAGGTCGACTAGCAAGATAGGCACTAAGACTCCAAGAGTACGATGTCACAGTGGTATTCAAGAACGGGCGCAAACACAAGGATGCCGACTGCCTTTCGAGGAATCCATTAGTGGAAAACAACAGCATTAATGAAATTTCAGCTCTCACTGAATTAGATGCCGTTACAGCTGAACAGAGGGAAGATCCAACACTATTAAAAATGATAGAGGCCTTGGAGAAAGGAGAACCGACCAATGGAGAGTTCCAACTTATAAACGGAACATTGTACAAGAGCAACTACGATCCACTGGGCCCCAAATGGCTACTTGTTGTTCCAGCTCATCTCCAACCAGCTATTCTCAAATATTTCCATGATGCTCCAATATCCGGTCATCTGGGATTGCCGGCCGCGGTGGCCGAGGAGTCTGAGGCGCTCCAGTCACGGTCTGCAAGGCCACTACGGTCGGGGGCATGGATATTTGTGCCGTCCTTAGTATAAGGTAGTTGATAAGTGGTTTGTAAGTTTAGGGACTGATGACCCCGTAGTCGAGTCCCATAAGCTTAACAAACATTTGAACATTTGAACATCTGGGATTCGTGAAGACCCTAGACAGAATCAGACGCAGGTATTACTGGAAAGGTCTCTACAGATCTGTCAAGCACTATCTGAGTCACTGTAAAGAGTGCCAGCGACGGAAGCATGTGCCGCAATTACCTCCAGGACATCTCGTACCGATTCCGCCGGCAGCAGCTCCATTCCACCGAGTTGGGATCGATCTTTTAGGAAGGTTCCCGAAGTCGACAACCGGTAACCGGTGGATAATAGTCTGCACTGACTACCTCACACGCTACGCTGTCACCAAACCTGTGCCGACTGCAGAAGCTCCAGAGATCGCAAAATTCCTTGTAGAAGACATTATTTTGAAGCATGGAGCACCACGTGTCATGATATCTGATCGTGGAAAAGTATTCCAGTCAAAACTAATATCAGAGGTAATGTCACGATGCAATATTGTCCACAGAATGACAACTGCATACCATCCTCAGACAAATGGTCTTCCGGAACGTTTTAACAAAACGTTAGCCGACATGCTGTCGATGTACGTTGATGTTGAGCAGAAGGATTGGGATACAATTCTGCCAGTCGTGACATTTGCTTACAATACCGCAAGACAAGACATCACAGGCTTCATTCCGTTTTTCCTGCTCCATGGCCGTGAAGCTGAGACGACAGTGGATACACTGTTCCCGTTCCAACCGGACGACACTCAGGATGACTATGTTAAACAGCTCATCACCAGGGTCGAAGAAGCAAGACAGCTGGCTCGCATACGGACACTGGACGCCCAGGAGAAGGACCGTCAGCGGTATAACGACAAGCACCGACCTGTTGTGTACAGCCCAGGAGATCTGGTATGGATTTTTACCCCTGTATGGAAGGTTGGACTGTCAGAAAAGTTGTTGAAGCGATACTTTGGTCCGTATCGTGTCATACGCCACCTGTCAGACGTCACATGAGAAGTTGAGGATTATGAGCCGTCGTCGAAACGTCAAAAACGAAGAGACATTGTTCAAGTCCTGCGCATGAAGCCTTACTACGATCCTGAAGAGCAGGTAGACGACAATGGCTTCTTGTTCAAGGACTTTAAGGACAGTAATGTTCCTGATGAAGCCACGACAGGAACGTCTGAACTATCATACAGAGGACCCATGACACGCTCAAGATCCAGGACATTGCACAGGGATCATAACAGCGGGTCGCTGTTTCTCCAGGCGAGGGAGCAATGCCGCGATAGAGCACGAACCCCAACTGCAGGCGTGGCGCAAGGGATAGCGTCACGGACTGCGGAGCAGAAGGTCGGCGGTTCAATCCCGCCCCACCGGCAAAAAATTATTTCTTTGTAATTTACAATTCCAGAAGGTTCTACATCTTTCTTATGTTCACTTGTAAACATTTTAGTTCAGTTACTTATGCTATCCCGGTGATTGCAAAAGCTTACTGTGCCTATTTTCATTCACTGCTTTCATATGGGATCGTATTCAGGGGCAATTCAACATTTAGTAAAAAAGTATTCATTGCACAAAAGTTTGTAATCTGAATAATTGCTGAAGCCCACCCAAGTTAATCACACAGACATGTATTTAAGGATCTAGGGATCTTCACTGTAGTTCACAATGTATATATTCACTCATGAAATTTGTTATTAACAGTACGCCCCAATTTAAAAGTAATAGCAGTGTGAATAGCTACAACACTATGAGATAGGGTGATATTCACTATTCAAGGTTAAATCTAATTTTACACAAAAAGGAGTGAATTATGCTGCCACAAAAGTCTTCGGTCACTTACCAAGTAGCATCAAAATCTGGCAGATAGCCAACTGGTATTTAAAAAGTAATCAAAGGAATTCCTGAATGGCAACTCCTACACTTTAGATGATTTTTAGGTAAAACTAAAACTAAAACTAAAACTAAAACTGACACGTTCCACATAATTATGAAATGTTGTATTTATGAGCTATGGAAGAAATATTAATCTAATCTAATCTGAGGTGGAAAAGAAGTGGGCTTTTTGAGGGTTTGCTAATCCGCCCTTTGCAGTCATGAGTTTTAGGTCTACATTTTTGCTTTTTATTTCATTTTTCTTGCAATATGTGCATTTATCTTACTTATTGTTAGGATAATACAATTTTTGTTTTATAATATGGTATAATACAATATTTAAGTTATGAGAACACATTTTGTTTTTTCTTTTGGTGGCATGATATGGTAGAATATATATAATTATACAGTAAACAGTGATAATAAAATAGTATCATAAAGAATAGTAAATAATAGAACGAATAGAGCAAAATTGTCTTTGTGGAATGAGGGTTTTTGTGTGCGTGACATGTTACAATATCTGTTTTTATTCCAGGGTTTGTTACAGTTGTTACAGTAGACCTTGTTGCTTGCTTTACAATGTAGGTTTTCCCTTTTCTACTACATATATTAATCTGATAGTACTGTTTTGAAGTTTTACATGTGAATTTGGTGTCAAATGAAGTTGTGTGGTTGTACTATAGCTTATTCCATCTTCATTCTTCTTGTTGTTTCTTCATTCTGGGCTTTTGGGTCTTGAGAGTGGGTGATGTATGCATTGGATTGTGTGCTTGTGTGTGATGTTGTGCTTGAGTAGTGTCTGGAGTGTGTTTTCACTGGATTTGTGTGGTTGTATTTACTTTTTTTCTCTCTCATCCTGAAACGAAGCTGTGGTGTTTTGTGTGAGGATATGGGGTAGGTCTTGGTATGCTTTGGCTGTGTAGATGGTGCGATGTGTTTTGTTTGTCGTGTGTTTCGATTTGGTGTGGTGATTAGATTCTCCATGTTTGGCCTTCTGTGTAATATGTCCCTACCGTGTCTGGCTCTGAGGTTCTTCATCTTTGTATGTAGTGGTTCTATTCTTATGTCTGAGTAGATCTTGCTTGGTGTGAGTACGGAGAAGCCTATTTTCTGTATTGTAGAGCTTCCTTGCGATTGTTTCTTGATTTCTCCCTAGGGGTGCTAAAGGGAAAACAATATTGGCTGAATGAATGTTATGTTGGTGAAAACCATTTATTTTTCTTTTTTCGTTACAGTTGCACTATTTATAAGTTTGTAACTAGTTTCGGACTTCTTCGTCCATTTTCAAACCATATGCCTTATTCAACCGTAACAATACACTACATGAAGCAAATGACTGATAAAATCTATATGTTGTCCACTGTTAAAACACGATTACACTGAAATTTGAATAGGTTAAAATAGGCCTCCAACGTGTTGGTGTCACGTGCGGTACGATCGCTGCATCCACGGAAACGCACCAGTACTTGTCTTTCCAGTTTTTGTCTATTACGGATTTTGTTTTGGAGGTGGGTGAGATGGAATTTCCAGTTTGTGTAGTAAGATGCGTAGGTATTTGACGTCATTGCTTAGTCTAAGTGGGGTGTTCCATATTGTTGGATGCATGTCGTGTTTTGTTGTTTCTTTTGTGTCAAGTGTCTATGATGAAATAATATGGTTTGTTATGCAATAAATCCTAAATACTGCTTTAATTATAATTATTTTTATAACACTACAGGCCTATTTCGGCTTTTAGCGCCATCGTCAAGTGATGTCTGTTGGTCCTGACATCCATATACATAGATGGTTTTATTGCTGTCAGTGATTTATTTATTTCTTTGAATTTTACTTATGCAATGTTTCTGATGACTTATTTAATTTGTGAAGTGACAGCTTTTTGATAACCAGAGATGTAATATTATATTATTTTATGTTTTATTTAGGTTAGGTCGATTTCGCCATTCAATTGCGTGTAGGTATGCTGGAGATTTGTTACGTACTGTTGTTGTGCGGAGTTCAGTGTACTAACATGCTGTGTCAGCATAAAGGCCGGCTGCCGCGGCGGAATGACCGTGCGCGCTGATGTGCCTTGCTACGGTGCCTAACGCCGTCGGAGGTTCGAGTCCTCCCTCAGGCATGGGTGTCTGTTTGTTCTTCTTAGAATAAGTTAGTTTAAGTAGTTTGTAAGTTTAGGCACCTATGACCACTCCAATAAGTTTCCATCACTTTAAAAACATTTGAAAATTTGAATTTGCAAGGCTGACTGTTGTGTGTTTGCATTGGTGGGGTGGGGATGTCGGCTGTGTATAATGAATACCGGAGGGGCGATAAAATTGTTCCCTGTGGCACCCCAGCTTGAGGTGTGAAGGCACCATACTTTTGCTTTCCTACATGAACTCCGAAGAAAGCAGGCGCAGACAGGTGTGAAAACTACAGAATCATCAGTTTAATAAGTCATGGTTGCAAAATATTAACATGAATTATTTACAGAAGGATGGAAAATCTGGTAGAAGCTGACCTCGGGGAAGATCAGTTTGGGTTCAGGACAAATGTAAGAACAAGGGAGGCAATACTCTCTTTACGGCTTATCCTAGAAGATAGATTAAGAAAAGGCAAACCTACATTTCTAGCTTTTGTAGATTTGGAGAAGGCTTTTGACAATGTTGATTGGAATAAACTCTTTCAAGTTCTGAATGAAGCAGGAAAAAATATAGGGAGCGTAAGGTTATTTACAACTTGTACAAAAACCAGACAGCGGTTGTCAGAGTTGAAGGACATGAAAGGGATGCGGTGGTTGGGAAGGGAGTAAGACAGGGTTGTAGCCTTTCTCCAGTGTTATTTAATTTGTACATTGAGCAGGCCATAAAGGAAAGCAAGGAGGAATTTGGAGAAGGAATTAAAGTTCAGGGTGAAGAATTATAAAAACTACGTTTTGCCGACGACACAGAAATTCTGTCAGAGGCAGCAAAGGATCTGGAAGAGAAGTTGAACGGAATGGGCAGTGTGCTAAAAGGTACATATAAGATGAACATTAACAAGAGCAAAACTAGGACATTGGAGTACAGTCTAAGAAAATCAGGCGATGCTGAAGGAATTAGATTAGGTAACGAAACAATAAAGTGGTAGATAATATGTTACTTGGGCAGTAAAATAACAAATGATGGTCGCAGTACAGAGGATATAATAAAATGCACAATGGCAATGGATAGAAAAGCGTTCTTAAAAAAGAGAAATTTGTTAACATCGATTATTGATTTAAACCTAAGGAAGTCCTTTCTGAAGGCATTTGTGTGGTTGCCTTGTATGGGAGTGAAACATGGACGATAAACAGTGCGAACAGGAAGAGGATAGAGGCTTTTGAAATGTGGTGCTACAGAAGAATGCTAAAGATTATGTGGGTGGATCGCGTCACTAATGAGGTACTGAAGAGAATTGGGGAGAGAAGGAATTTCTGGCATACCTTGAGTAAAAGAAGGGATAGATTGGTAGGACACATTCTTAGACATCAAGGAATTGTGTATTTAGCGTTGGAGGGAAGTGTGTGGAGTTAAAAACCGCAGAGGAAGACCAAGAGATGGATACAGTAAGCAGATTCAGACAGATGTAGGTTGCCGTTCTTATGTGGAGTTGAAGCGGCTTGCTCAGGATAGGGTATTGTGTAGAGCAGTATCAAACCAGTCTCCTGACTGAAGACCACAACAACAACAAGAACATGAACAACGCATGTCCCGTTGGACAGGTATGACCCTATAATTCTCATTATTTTGCTTGGTAGGCCTAATTTTACAAGTCTGAATAGCAGCCCCTGGTGCCACAGCTTACTGAAAGCGTATTCCATGTCTAATAGTCCTGCCATGTTGCAGTGGCCTTTGCTGAATCGTCTGGATGTCGGTGAGTTTGAATAGCTGGTGGAATGTTTTTGTCTGAAGTCCGATTGAATTAGAGTGAGGATGTCGCTTGTTTAGATGTACTTGTTTAATCGATAGTCGAGTACATGGTGAGATATTTTCCCTATTACATTGAGTAATGGGTCTTTACGATTTGGAATCAGTTTTGGGTTTGTCCGGTTCCGGGATAAGGATTCTTTTTCTCTTAAATCCCGTCCCTCCCCCGCGAAGAGTTTCCTCGGCGGACCGCGCCGGAGGTTACTGAGACGCTTACGGTGGCGTCCTCACTAAACACTTGTCCGATCAGTGCTAGAATATCCTAAGGAGAGCAGCACGCCTCAAAAGGTTCATTTATAAGGCGCGAAAGCATCAAAGAGATCATCGGCAATTGGCACGCTGCAAGAGAGACGTTCTGCATCACAGTACCGGCTTCTGGCAAAGTTCGTAAATGTTCAAATGTTTGAAAACATTTGAAGCCAAACTATCGTGATCATCAGTTCTTAGGCTTACAAACTACTGTAACAGCCATGCCAGAGGGAGCACTTGATCCTCCGACGGAAGCGACCTCGCGAGTTCTCGGCGTTTCTCTCGCGGGTGGCAAAGTTCCAAGAGTTTACGTTTTCTGAAGACTCAACCAATATATTTCTTTCTTCTAAGTACATCCCGCGGGAAGACCTGAACTCCATGAGAATAAAATGACAGAGACTAGAAGTCACGCGGCGACATAGCTGCTTTTTTTCCGCGAATCACACAACAGGAAAAGGACGAAGTGGCAGTTCTGCAGCAAGCACCATCCGCCACACACCATGAAGAGGCTTGCGTCGCATGAAAGTAGATGTACGTAGATACGTTGCGGGACACTCTGTCAGTACGAAGTGTTAACTGAAGTTAGCAAGAACTTTGTAAGTCACACATCTCAGCTAACTGTGAGCAGTCTTATCGCTGAGAACGTGCTCCACACTACAGGAAGATAGCCGTGGAAACATAGTCACTGAGTATGGGGAAGTTGTTTTTTTCACACTCCAGTGTTGCAGGTTGGCGGCAGCCTCGGCCTAGTTGTGTAACCGAGCGAAAGTACGAATACCCAAGGAGAAACAATGTATATACAAAGTGATAAAAACGATGGAGCAGGGGGGGAGGGCGGAAGAACTCCTAGGGAAAAAGTGGAAGGGTAAAAGCAAGCGTGGAAGAGATGAGGAGGGGGTGGGAGAGAGCGCAGCATATACGGGGAGGGGGTGGAACCGGAGCTGGTAGGAAGGGTAGATGTCAGGACGGAAGGCGCAATCTGGGAAGGGGTGGTGGCGAAAGGATGTTGAGAGTGTGAAGGTGTAGGGAGGGAAGGATGCATTGGTACAGGCGTGGCCGAGGTCTAGGGTTTAGGAGGAGAGGAGAAACCTGAGGGTGACGAGAGTCTATTTTGCGGG
The DNA here is from genome assembly GCA_026315105.1 of Locusta migratoria. Taxonomy (NCBI): domain Eukaryota; kingdom Metazoa; phylum Arthropoda; class Insecta; order Orthoptera; family Acrididae; genus Locusta; species Locusta migratoria. Next base: position 838,621,591 of record CM048745.1, on the reverse strand, counting down.
AGATGTACATGATGCGGATATGTTCCGAGAACTTCAGATGGTGCGGGAAAGGAATAAGATCGTAAAGGATCCGCATGTGGAGAGGGAGGCGGACGCGGTAAGCGAGGCGGAGGTCAAGGCGCTCAAGGATCTGCAGGGATTATAATAGGCTGGGGAGGGGGGAGGGGCGGATATCCAGGAGGGGTGGAAGCTGCAGAGGACGGGAGCGGTAAGTGAGAAGGGTGGTGGATAGGTTGAGACTCCGTGTCCGGCTGGAGAGAGGAGTTTGAGAAGTGTCAGGCGGGAAAGGACTTTTTGGCGAACTGTCTTGAGGTGGGGAGTCGAAAGGTCGAGGGTGAGGCCAAGGTATTTGAGGGTAGGAGTTTGCGGGATGCGACGGTCATGGAGAGTGAGGTAGAGGTCGTGGTGGTGGAACGAGCGGGTGGTACAACCTATGGTGGCGATAAATATGTTTCAAAATAAACTGTAAATATTGTAAATGTATTTACTATTGTCATGTATGTACTGTAAAAAAGGTTTTGGTGTTTATGCTGCATAACAGAAGCATACTCCGATAATACAAAAACGTTTCCCTGATAATCTGTGAACTGCTCTGTGATAGACCAGATTATTCATGGGAAGGGAGGGTAGCCCTCTGTAATAACAAAGCTTGGCCAACCATTCAACGAACAACCACGAACAAACTGAACGAACGACCGCGAACCATAGATCTACCAGATGAACAAAAAAGATGGTAGTGTTCTGGCCTTGTAACCTTAGGGTCAGTGGTTCCAATCCTTTATTTTTTTCATTGTGTTCGGAAACTTACATAATTTCAATATCTAATGATAATGTAACTAGATTCCATTTTGTGTGCCAGCCCACCACAGAATTATAATGAAATAACAGGTTTTCGCTTGGTAGGCGATGTGAGATGTTTCTTTTATTTAGCTTCAAAACATATCGATTTCGTCCCTATGATGGGACATCATCAGTGCAGAATTGCAAGTCATGATGACCTATGTGCTCTGCTTAAAAACATTTAAAGGTCTTGCCGGTACAAGTCACAACACAATAAATTTTATTGTTGTGACTTGTACCGGCAAGACCTTTAAATGTTTTTAAGCAGAGCACATAGGTCATCATGACTTGCAATTCTGCACTGATGATGTCCCATCATAGGGACGAAATCGATATGTTTTGAAGCTAAATAAAAGAAACATCTCACATCGCCTACCAAGCGAAAACCTGTTATTTCTAATGATAATGTCGAAAAGTGCACTTATTTTCGTTTATTCATAATTTTCTGTATAATGAAAAGAACACTATTGACCTAACTATTAGTTGACGACGGTAGTCTTTGACTGTTCAGTTTGTAAAAAGCTAAGACACTGGTTTTGGAAAGTCATCTCCGTAGCTACTAATGACTTTCCAGGCAGGTAACCTACCCAACCATCGTTTCACGTGACGAGAAGGTTTTCAGCTAGTCTGCATACACATAAACAAAAACTGACATAACACGTGGCAAAACGTTTTATATAACTGAATCCTAAAATTAAAAAATATTCTATCACAGTGGGATTCGAAACCCCGACTACTGCTGTGAGGTCAGAACGCTACCACTGTTTATTTATTTATTTTTTGCTCAATGGATCGTTCTGTTTCTTGCGGTCGCTGATTCTGTTTGTTCACTGTTGCTCGCTGTGTTCTTGGCTCAGCTTTTTTTATGACAGAAGGCTTTCAGCTCTCTGACCGGGCGCGCTGAGCCATGGCGCCCGGCGACCTGATTTACACTGACAGATGCTGTAAGTGGTTTAATTATTGGAACTTACATGTACTTTGCAAAATTTCAAAGTCGATTTTCTCGGGAATTTTTGAGATTTAAGTCCTGAACTGCACGTACCAGAATATCAATAAATTCTAAAATCCGATACCCATGTGTCCTCCTTCCTCCCTCGGACATGGGGGTGTGTATTGCCCTACGTGTAATTTAGTATAAGTGGATAAAAAGAAACTTTCATTCCGCAGTGGAGTGTGCGCTCACATGAAACATCCTGGCAGAGTAAAATTGTGTTCCAAAACCGGGATTCGAACCTCGGGCCTTTGCATGTCGCGGTAAAGCGCTCTAAAGACTTTTTTATGTTTATTCAACTTTTATGTAAGGAAAACAACATTAGAGTCAATTTTACAAGAGTTGTCTTATTTTTTGTATTACATTTTGTCACAAAACATGAACAATTCTTAGGGCGAGTAATTGCCAGTAGATTCGAATCCCGGTTAAGGCAGGCAATTTTTATCTGCCAAGAAGTTTCATACCAGCGCACACTCCACTGCAGAGTGAAAGTTTCATTCTAGGAATACCCCTTAGGCTGTAGTTAAGCCATGTCATGTCTCCACCAGTATTGCTAATTCCGCAAGGTTCGCAGGAGAACTGTGACATTTCGAAAGTAGGAGTCGAGGTACTGGCAGAAGTAAAGTTGTGAGGAATAGCTCAGAGGGTTGAACGCTTTCCCGCGACAGACAAAGGTCCCAGGTTCGAATTCTCTTTCCGGCACACAATTTTAATCTGCGAGGAAGTTTCATATCACCGCATACTCCGCTGCAGAATGACAGTTCCTTATACTAACATACATTACGGACAACACACACACCCGTTCCCGAGGGAGAAGGCCGCTTCGGCTCAAATTTGACGGGTCACTTTTGAGCAACTGAAAACGAAGAACTCTAAAATATTTTGCCTCAATATCACCCCTAAAGGTTATGACTGAAAAATGACGGGATCTATAGATAATTGTAAAAAGCACATTTTTTATTATTGTGTATGGGGGTCTGAAAACGCATACTTTTTTAGAAATCGTAAAAAAAAAAAAAAAAAAAAAAAAAAAAAAAAAAAAAAAAAAAAAAAAAAAAACTGCCGCTTATGTACTCACATGGTAACGGGCGCTTAAAGCGCAACGGTCAAAGTAACTGGCGAGGTAGGGCAGAACCCGGATTAGAGTCTCCATCATGACTAGCGGATGTAATTCTCCTCGTTTGTATTTTTGTCAAATCTCAATTGATAGTGATAGGGTGGGGAGTTAATAAGTAAGTAATTCTATAAGGTAGACAAATAAATTTGTCAAACTACTTCGGATAGTAAAATACAAAAATGATATTCCCGGTCACTGTACAATGGCTCTTTCACTCATTGTTACGTGCCCTCACTTTTCTAGGAACAACTAGATTAATGGGACTTGTCATACAAACATTAGAAACATAATCGCGCCACCGAGAGTGCAGTTTTTCGACAGGTATACTGTTCGTTCCGAAGAGTCGGCTGAAAAGTAACGGTTTACATTTACAAATAGTCTACGTATGTTTTGGGAATAAATTTTTATACGATATTGCCTGAATAATCGATGCAAAAAGTCGGTTATGAATAATGCTGTGAACAGTGAATATGTTCGTGCTGGAAACCCTCATTTCTACACTGTTCATAACAATTACAGGATCAGTTGAGATATCTAGGTTCTCAAGTATTGTGATCGGGAGTGTCGTGGGTCCGTTGCTGTTCACGATATATATAAATGACCTAGCGGATAACATCGGAAGTACACTGAGGCTTATTGCAGATGACGCTGTAGTATATGGAGATGTTGTAACTATGGAAAATTGTATTGAAATGCAAGAGGATCTGTATCGAATTGACGCATGGTGCAGGGAATGGCAATTGAATCTCATTGTAGACAAGTGTAATGTACTGCGAATACAAAGAAAGAAAGATCCTTTAACATTTAGCTGCAGTATAGCGGGTCAGCAACTGGAAGAAGTTAATTCCATATATTATCTGGGAGTAGGAATCAGGAGTGATTTAAAATGGAACGGCCACATAAAATCAGTCGTCGTTAAAGCAGATGCCAGACTTAGATTCATTGGAAGAATCCTAAGGAAATGCAGTCCGAAACCAAAGCAAGTAGGTTACAGTATTACAGTACACCTGTTCGCTCACAGCTCGAATACTGCCTACCGGTGTGGATCTGTACCGGGTGGGGTAGATAGAGGAAGTAGAAAAGATCCAACGGAGAGCAGTACGCTTCGTTACATGATCATTTGGTAATCGTGAAAGCGATACGGAGATGATCGATAAACTCCAGTGGAACACTGCAGGAGAGACGCTCTGTTGCTCGGTACGGGCTTTTGTCGAAGTTTCGAGAACATACCTTTACCGAGGAGTCTAGCAGTATATTGCTCCCTCCTACGTATATCTCGCGAAGAGATCATGAAGATAAAATCAGAGAGATTAGAGCCCACACAGAGGCATATCGACAATATTTCTTTCCGCGAACAATACTGGACTGGACTAGGACGGAGAACCGGAAGTGGTACTCAAGGTACCCTCCACCACACACCTATCGGGTGGCTTGCGGAGTATGAATGTAGATGTAGATGTAGAATGAACTAAAATGATTCGAAGTCTTTCTGTCCGTCCTGCATAAAATGTGCAAATGTTTGTAAAGTTTATGGAACTAAACAGCAGGGTCATCAGTCTCTAAACTTACAAACCACTTATGAACTACGTTATACTAAAAACATCACAAACATCCATGCCCGAGGGGGGATTCGAACCCCCGACGGGGAACGACGCATCGCAGCATAGTGCCTCAATGCGCTCGGCCGCTACGCTGCGGCTGTGTTTGCATATTGGAGACAACTATATTACGCCAACAAATGTGGTAACGGCAAAGAGGGGATTGATGTAGACTTGTGCTTAGCAAACGAACTGCAGAAGCCGTAGATAGCAGGTAGTGCAATGGAACAACAACGAGACTCACCCAAAGCTATGGCATGGAGAGCCATAGAAAGTTTGGAAGCAGGACAGACACAGAGGGAGGTGGCTGCAGGTATTGGGGTGTCCTAGAGTATAATTCTTGGACCTGCAAGCGATTTCAGACATCAGAAAGCGCTGAAAGATAGCCAGGGCAAGGTCGTCCACGGGTAACGTCAGCAAGAGATGAACTTTAGATCCGGTTAACAGTCCGTTGAGGCTGGAGGCTGAATGTAATTCAGGCAGCAACAGGACGAGCAACATCAACAAAAACCGAAATCGGCTTAGGGAATGTAGCCTGTACACACGGATGCCTATCGGGTTTGTCCCATTAAAACCACGACACCGTTTAGCCCTCAGGAACTGGACGGAGGAACTTGATGACTGTTCTGTTCACAGATACGATTTTGTATTCCGCCAGACAATCGTCTGAAGAGAACATGGAACTCGTAACAATCCTGCTTATGTGTAGGAAACAGCGTCATATCATGGTGGAGGACGAATGGTGTGGGCTGGAGTCAGTATTGGCGGATGTAAGGACCTCTGTGCCGTTCAGGTTGGCGCTTTGACTTCTCAAAGGAGTAGAGACGAGATTGTTCCACCTTTTTCGTGCCATAGAAGACGGGTTCATTCTGGTGGACGATAACGCTCGTCCCCACAGAGCTGCACTGGTGAAGCTGAGGAAATTGAACGAATGGGGTGGCCAGCCTGATCATTGGTCTTACACCCGATAATGTTTGGGATGCACTTGTCAGAGAAATTGCAGTCAGACCAGGACCTCTCACAATGGTTTCTGGATTACCAAATATCGCTCAAGAGCAACTGATAACCTCATACCATCCATGCCACGCTGGTATGCAACTTTACTGGCTGCCAGAGGTGACTACACACACCATATTAAAGATCAACAGGAGAGCGGCCGCAAGGTGGCGATCGTGCAGGCCATGTCGTACACCAAGTGCCTGGGACACCTGGTCGCCACGCAACGAGAGTGACTTTTTCATTATTTCGTTAGCCCCATGGTCCCTCGCTCTAAACGCCACGTAAACCTGAAGCAGAGAGTTGAGACAGCAGAATATCGCACTGCATCGCACACATATTACAATTGTAATTAATATAAGAATAAATATGTTACTATATTTTGTTTGATATCTCGCCGCGTGGGAGTATCCGAGCGGTCTGGAGCGCCACGTTACGGATCACGCGGCCTCCCGCGTCGGAGGTTTGAATCCTCCCTCGGGCATGGATGTATATGTTGTCCCTAGGTTTAGTTTAAGTAGTTTGTAAGTCTAGGGACTCATGACGAACGTAGTTTCGCTCCCGTGAGAATTACAAACATTTGAACATTTGTTTGATATCTCAACTGATACCCTAATTCTTTTGAGCTGTGTATGGTACGATGAACAGGGAACCTGAATAACATAACTGTCCCAGTATGCATTCTGTCCCAAGCCCCCCCCCCCCCTTGGAAAAGCGTCGCTAGGTCGATTGTCTGTGGTCCATCGTGAGGAATTCACAGCACTCTTACTCCAAATTGTTTTAATGTTACGAGGACTTAGAGTTTAATTTTTTACCATTTAACCTCGTTGGGGAAATTTATTTGCCTGTCTTATTATTATTCCATGTTGCGTTGCGTTCCTTATTAAGCCTCTTATTCCTACGAATTCTGATACGAAAAACTACGATTTAAAGGAATGATAACCGTACAGTTTTGTCGATACCCGAATCCAGTTTCTACGTTTCTACATCTTTCCAGCCGGTAAATTTCGCCATTGCGCTATCGGCACATAAGCGGCAGTTGTAAAAGTTACTTTCCTCGATTTCTGCAAGAGTATGCGTTTGCGGACCGCAGACATGAAGATGAAAAATGCTCTACTTGCAATTATCTATACAGCCCGTCAATTTTGATTGCTCGTCATAACCTTTAGGGGTGATTTTTTTTTAACTGGGAGGGGGGGGGGAGTGTTGCGTCAAAACATCTTTAAGTCGTTAGTTTTAGGTCGTATACAAGCGGCCTGCCAAATATGAGGCAAATTGGTTGGCCGTGTGTGACCTTCCCCTTATCAGAGCAACTCGGTACTTGCTTCGCGTACAGCCCCTACCTGGACAATTGTAGGCAGCCCCACACCCGGGATGCCAATAAAATTGTCGGCCCACTGAACGTGTGGGGTAAACGTGCAAAGTCCACGGTGTGGCTAACCGCTCGGAAACTGTGCGGCTTGTGTCTGAGGCCTTGTGAGTCACCGTGGTGGAAAATCTTTGCGAATCACGCCACCCAGTCGCATTCCAAATGTGCGCAGCAACTGTAAGACCTCAGCGCTCTCGTCTGTCGTCAGAGTAGGTTCGCATAGCTGGCAAGCCGCTACTGCCTGGTGAGACTGGCCCTGGCGGCTAGCCAGTCAGCCACGGGGTCTCGGCCCCCCTGCGTGACGTCACGTGGCGGCCCTGAAGCCTCCTCCTGGGCGGCTGGTGTACTCACCCTCCTCGACGGAGTCGTCGAGCAGCAGCGGGTTGCCCGTGGCGCTGACCAGCTCGCCGCTGTCGTCGAACGTGGCGACCAGGTGTCCCAGGTACTTGGTGTACGACATGGCCTGCACGATCGCCACCTTGCGGCCGCCCTCCTGCTCCACCATCACCGGGTACACGTCCTCCGCCGTGTCGTTGTCCGGGGGAGTCCCTGAGCACACACAAGCAGTCACGATTAGAATGTACAGCACCAGCAGGAAAACATTTAACCAACATCCTTCAATATGATAACATGCTATTCTTCCACTTCTCTGATTGTAGCTACACTCAAGTACTTTATTGGTTTCCAAGTTTTGAATTTTTAATACCATTTTAATGGTAATACTGAAAACCAATTTTTGGCAAGTTACACAATTTTAGGTACATTCACAAGTCAGTACTACTCTTCTCTGCGTTAATCTCGCGAGAAATGATAATTTACTGTCAGCTTTTTTCAGCTTCATAAATTTTCTTAAGTTACAATGGCCACCTACTCCCTCATAGTCGTGATGATGATTTAGTGTTGCATTTATGGCCGTTAGACCCCAAATGGGGTCGTGTTTGACTTGCAAATGCAAGTCATCTTAGCTGATGCCACTTCTAGGTCTTTCAGTAACGATGAAATGATGATGAGGACACAACAACCAGTCCCCGAGCGGAGAAAATTTCCAACGCGACATGAAATCGAACCCGGGCCTCCTGTGTGGTAACCCACCACACTATCCACTAGGCTACAGAGGTGGACTGTTGTAGTGGTACATAGCCCTTGCTCCTGTCTCTTTAGTAAGGTCCATTGATCACGTTGGTTGGCAGTGGCTAACTGTGATGAGCAAAAATTCACGATATATGTAGCAATAAATACTCTTCAAAAATATTGTATACTCAGTAACATATGAACTTGTGTGTTCATTCGTCTGAGACAATATGATGCTTTCTATGTTAGTCTGATCTTGATGAAATATTGCACACGACCTAAAAACAAGATAAAGTCTAAAGAAGAAGATTTCGTATGGTGCGACAGGGAAGGTGTCGTTAATCAGCCTGCGAGACCACCTGACTGATCAACATGGAAATTGCTATATGTCTGCAAGCCACCAAATGGTGCAAGGCCAAGGATACTTTCCAATAGACTTCATCACAGTTTAGCGATTTGGCAGAGAAAAGGATAAATGGACAGATAGAGGGGGAAGGGGAGGAGGAGAAAGAGGAGGAGAGGGGAGGAGAAGGAGGATAGAGGGCGAGGAGTTGTATGGGATGGAGGAGGAATTGAATACTGTGGAGAAAACAGGAGAGGTGCCAGAGGGGATTGCACAACACCAAGGAGGCAATATAGATGCTTTTGAATGGGAGAATAAAGGGAGATAACAAAGAGAAAGGGAGAGACTGTGGTGGAAATGGAAAGGGAAGACAGGGGATAGATAAGACATAGGGAAGAGGAGATGAACGGAATGTAGAAAGTGAGAGGAGTGGAACAGAGGGAAAGAGGAAGAGGAGGTGGTAATGAAAGGATCTCCAGAAATTTTCACTCTGCAGTGGAGTGTGAAGTGATATGAAATTTCCTGGCGGATCAAAACTGCGTGCCAAAACAGGATTCGAACCTGAGATTTTTGCCTTTCGAATTACTGTAGGAAATGAAGCTGTGAGGACGGACCGTGAAGTGTACCGAGATAGCTCAGTCGGTAGAGCGCTTACTCGCGAAAGGCAAAGGTCCCAGGTTCGAATCCCGGTTCTGGCACTCTGATTTGCCAGGAAGTTTCAATGAAGGATTGTTAGAGGGAGAGGCTGAGATGGAAGATTTGGCAGAGAAAAGGATAAATGGAGAGACAGAGGGGGGGGGGGGGAAGGGGAGGAGGAGAAAGAGAAGGAGATAAACATATGACTAGGGTGAGTAGAGAGGAGAAGAGGAAAGGAGATTTGAATAGATAGCCGACAGAGGGGCAGAAGAATTGAACAGGAAGAGAGAGGGGGGGGGGGAAGGAGTCGGAGGAAAAGAGACGAGGATGGAAAGATATGTTTAGGTGGAGGGAGGAAAAAGAGAAGATGGTAGAGAATGACGAGGATGTATGGGAAGAGAGAAGAGGATGAACATAGTAAACGAGGGTGCTTAGAAGATTGACAGGAGGCAGGAGGAGAAGAAGGGAGAGACTGACAAAGAGTAGGAAAAGTTGGATACAGAGGTGATGATGTAATGGTCCGATAGAGGTGGAGAGAGAGAGGGGGGGAGGAAATTACAGAAAAGTGGCTGGATAGATAAATAGACGTGAAGGGCATGATGAGGAATAGGAGAATAGTTGACCTGTGCAAATAATTCGCACTCTATCCTGATCAGTCGCAGATAGGTAAGATAGTAGTGGAGAAACGTCGGTTGCAAGTACATATGTATAAAAGATAAACTTTGAATAGTAGTAAAAACATTGTCATTGTAAAAAAGTTTATATAATTGAATAAAATATGATTAATTGTGGAACATAAAAAATCTGATATTGACTTCATGTTTATTTTATTTTTTGAAACTTGTTTATTGTACAAAACTTTTTGAAAACAATGTCAGCAGTTATGATGTGATAATCGTTTACTTTTTGGCTGTACGTGTCTTTAGCAGAAACACAAATATCACTGAATGATCGAACTCGTGAAAAACCCACGTATAACTGTCCGAGCGAAACAGCAGGTTCTGGAAAATATAATCCTGTCCTTTGAAGCGTCTGACGTTGTGCTTTATTTATGGTCATAGCGAAGGCTATTTTTATTGGGAATTGTCTTCTTATCATTTGGAAAGGCATAGTTGAATCAGAAGCTGTGAGGGTACTGCAGGGTATTAGATTGTATGTAGGTCCGATAGCTTAGATTAAACAAGACAATGCAAAGTGGAAGTGTCTTGCATAAATATAGAAATGTGAAAATAAGTTGGAAATACTAATTGTTACAGACTGATAGACATTGATACAGACAACAGTGATATGCGTCATCCTACAAGCAAAATAAACGTGCAAGGTTAGGGCACCTCCAGGAGGTTGAGCCAAAGTGTTCGGCAGCGTTCGGGTGCTTCCGCGTGACGTCACTGTGGATCGTGAGTTGCGGTAGAGGGGCGAGGCGTATTCTTGCGTTCGACTACGGCACTGAACCGTTTAATTAACACTAATTTAAGAAAACAAGTATGCTATAAGCATAAACAGAATGCTACTATTTACTACGCCCTGAAAACTCTATACTGATTTCTAGTAATGAAAACTGTATGTTACAGCCCCCTTGGCATTTATTGTATTCTGTAACACTGACGCTGCTTTGATATTAAAGAAATATTCACTAGAAAGAGACGCATGATTGTAATATGTGAAAATAACACGTCATATTTGAATAAAGCTGACAAAGTCGAAAAATGTGTGTGTGTGTGTGTGTGGGTGGGTGGGTGGGTGGGTGGGTGTGTGTGTGCGCGCGCGTGTGTGCCTGGGAGGGGGGGGAGGCGCTTGAAATTTTTGCACAGGGCGGCAAAATCCCTGGGGCCGGCCCTGCCGACGTGTGATAAACTATGTTTGCATCAAAGAAGGTCTTTGGCTTACATAAAGAAACTAAACAACTGCAAGAGCTGTCGTTCATGTTAGTTAAACATATTGTCAGTAGACGGCAGCCGGCCCCGGTGGCCGAGGGGACTGAGGCGCTCCAGTCACGGTCTAAACGGCCACTACTGTCGGGGGTTCGAATCCCCCCCTCGGGCATGGATATTTGTGCCGTCCTTAGTCTTAGTTAGTTCATATGTAGTTTGTAAGTTTAGGGACTGATGACCCCGTAGTTAAGTCCCATAAGCTATACAAACATTTGTTGTTAGTAGACGGCACCTTCTACATTGCTTTTATATCGGCCGCGCAAACTTGATACTCGGCGCGGTGGTTGATGGGAGCAACCGTAAATACGTGCCCCATTTACGTTCGTTCGCCGGGTATCAAGTCAGATTGGATGAACAGTACAATTTCTCTCTCTCTCTCTCTCTCTCTCTCTCTCTCTCTCTCTCTCTCTCTATATATATATATATATATATATATATATATATATATATATATATAGTGAAAACAATAACTAAAATATCTGTGTATTGTTCGCCATTATTCGAGAACGTAACCTTGAAAATGATACCTCAAAATGTTCAAATGTTTGTACAACTTATGGGACTTAACTACGGGGTCATCAGTCCCTAAGATTACAAACTACTTATGAACTAGCTAAGACTAAAGACGGCACAAATATCCGTGCCCGAGGGGGGATTCGAACCCCCGACCGTAGTAACCGTGCTGACCGTGACTGGAGCGCCTCAGTCACCTCGGCCACCGCGGCCGGCAATGATACCGCAATCAGTAATTTTGGATAAGTAGTAAGGGAGATATGGCGTACCCACAAAATACACCGATGAGAAATAATATATATGATGTATAGAGGGCGAGGATATGGATGGTGCAGCGTCCTATTATAATTTGTGTACACGACTCTACATCTACATATGTACTTTGCAAACCACGTTTAAGTGCATAGCAGAGGGTATATTGAATCACTTTCATAGCATTCCTCTACCGTTCCATCCTCTAATAGGCAGCGGAATCAAATTCCTCTTACCTTACTATCGTGATCACGTCTTCCTATGTAGGGAGGCACTAACAAAAATAATCCCATTGGGAAGAGAAAGTTAGTGAAAGAAATTTCGCAAGTAGACGATGCTGCGCCAAAGAACACCTTCCCTTTAATAATTTCCACCCCAAGTACTGAATCTTTTCCGTGACACAATCTCCCTTGTGACATGATAAAAGGAAACGAGCTCCCTTCTCCGACCATTTGTCCTCCGTGAGTGCCAACTGGTGAGCAAAGCATCCTACAATGAGCAGTAATACTCCACAATATGACGCTCAAGTGTAGTGTAGGCAGTTTCTTTAGGAGGACTATCGCACTTTCTGAGTATTTCGTCAATGAAACGTAGCCTTTCGTTCGCCTTCTCTACTATATTTTTTCTGTGTGTTCTCTCCAATTAAAATTGCTCGTATTTGTAATTCATAGGTATTTAGTCCAATTTACGGCCTTTATATTTGACTGATTAATCGTATATATGCAATTTAACAAATTTTTTTGCAGCTCATCTGGATGACTTCAGACTTTCTATTATTTAGGATCGATTGCCAATTTTCTGACCGTACGGGTATTTGTCGTAATCGTTTTGCATGCTATTAAACTTCGTTTGACTTTACTAACCGATAAACGATAGTATCAATCGGAAACAGTCTAAGAGAGCTATTCAGATTAATCATTTATGAAGTAACAGTGGGGACCCTATATACTTCCATGGGAAATCCCAATTATTACTTCTGTTTTACTCGATGACTTTCCTCGGTCACTATGTACTACTGTGTCTTTTCTCGTGAAATCGAAGTCCAATCGCACAACTGTGACGATATTCCATAAACATGGAATTTGATTAGAAGCCGTTAGTGGGGTACAGTGTGAAAAGCCTTCCGGAAGCCAGAAATATGGAATCGATCAGTGATCCTTGTCGATAGCACTAATTATTTCATGTGGGTAAAAATCCTTTATATATGTGACTTGCACCGCAGATTTTGCGGAAACGGAAAGTGCGATTGATGTGCAGGTTTCATAGAATGGATTAGGTAGTCAAGGACTCGTATTGTTAGCCAATAAACAGATTCTAAAAATACCTAGAAAGTACTTTTTATGCAAACATACAATTTTTCAATTGGAACAATGGTTGTTTCTATCCTGTACTGGAATTTTTGATACCAGCTGTGTACAAAGAATTCTGAATAACACTTTTAACACGCTTAGTTTGGCAGCTACAACCGTTCAAAGTTTGGGGGGCGGAGGCTACGACAGTGTAGCTGACTGGGAGGTGGTCATGAGACAATGGGCTAGCCACTCGGCCAGTCACCTACGCTATCGCAGCTTCCGCCCCCAAAACTTTCAACGGTTGTAGCTGCCAAACTAAAAGCGTTAAAAGTGTTATTCACAATTCTTTGTACACAGCTGGTATCAAAAATTCCAGTGCACGATAGAAACAATCATTGTTCCATTTAAAAAACTGTATGTTTGCATAAAAAATACAGTTCCGAAGCAATATCACAAACTGGAATGAAATTTTCACTCTGCAGCGGAGTGTGCGCTGATATGAAACTTCCTGGCAGATTAAAATTGTGTGCCGGAACCGGGACTCGAACCTGGGACCTTTGCATATCGCGGGCAAGCGCACTACCAACTGTACTATCCCGACACGACTCACGATGCCGCCTCACAACTTTACTTCCACCAGTACCTCGCCCCCTACTTTCCAAACTTCACAGAAGCTCTCCTGCGAATCATGCAAGACTAGCACTCCTGGAAGAAAGGATATGGTGGAGACATGGCTTAGCCACAGCCTAAGGGATGTTTCCAGAATGAAATTTTCACTCTGCAGCGGAGTGTGCGCTGATATGAAACTTCCTGGCAGATTAAAATTGTGTGCCGGAACCGGGACTCGAACCCAGATTCCGGCACACAATTTTAATCTGCCAGGAACTTTCAATATTACAAACTGTTTGTTGGCTAAAAATAGGAGCCTCTGGTTACCAATCCATTCTGTGAAATCCGCACATCAATAGCACTTTCCGTTTCCACCATATCTGCGGTGCAAGTGTTAGGTGATTCACCCTGTATATATTGCCCCGAAATAAAAATGACAGACCTGTATGAATGTACGCACTGTCCCGTAAGAAGACGCGTGTATGTTGCCTATGGCGGGTACTGTGAAAATGGCCACACACGAGGCAAGTGAAATTGTGTTTTCATTGTCGGAGATGAGTCGGAAGTTGGTCGTTGGCACATTGGTGTTTTCTTGTGTTCGGACGTAGAATAATAATTTCGTGTGGCTCATTGGCCTGGTGCAAGTCATTCAGTTGGACGCCACTTCGGCGACTTGCGTGTCCGTAGCCTACCCAATTATCCAACTGAGGGAAAGGGGACCTACAGCGACCACGTGTCGTTTCTGGCGACTCCTCACATCGTTGAGAGGTGAAGGATGGACTAAAGTGAAGACTGAAAACATCCGAGGTCCGACCGGGTTTTGAACCCGCGACCCCAAGACCACCGGGCCCGACGGACATAGGATGAAGGCATGGGAATGGCTTGCGGTCCGGTACTTGCGCCCTCTCGAAGAATGGGTGCCTCCTGGTGGAACCGCCACCTGCTGCTTGAACACCGGCATACATATCGGCCACTACCCAAGTAGATATCGTGTCTGACCAACCAAACCACGTCATCACAACTGAAAATACAGGACCAGACCAGCCCTTCCACACATTGCCTCACAGATATGGGCCCTTTTGTCATCAAGCTCCCTCGCCTGTGTGGCCGGTCACCTGTGTAGAGCAGCGTGTGCGAGTGGCCGCCCACGATGACGTCGACGTCGGCCACCTTGGCTGCCACCTGGCGGTCGACGTCCAGCCCGCTGTGCGACAGCGCCACGATGATGTCCACGCCGTCCGCCTTGAGCCGCTTCGCCTCCTCCGCCACGCTCTCCGCTTCGTCCAGGAAGATCAGCTTTTCCGTGTTCGCGATGTCCTGCGAATAAAGAGACTCCGTAGTACACAGCGACGGAAATCAATAATTTTCTATGAGACAAGATCGGAAAGTACCACACTACAATTTCATTATATAAGGAACCCATTGTTAAATGGGGCGATCTATAATTGTTTAATAACGATTTTGCAGCCAAGATCGCATTTTTCATTTATTATGTTACTTGTGAAGTTATGTAACATACGACAGGACTGAAGATGACGTTGAGCACGCCGAAACCGGTAACATAATAAATGAAAAATGCGATCTTGGCTGCAAAATCATTATTAAACAATTTCATTGTAAAAAGTTTGAAACGTCACAAAAAATTTCTAGTCAACAAGATATTCAGTGCATTTCGTATCAATTCCAGATGCAGTTCGGACAAGTCCGTTTGGTTGGCGTATAGCAACCTGCGAATTGTTGTCTGTCGCAAAGCGTTGGCCGCCCAGGATTTTCTTCATGGAACCAATCACATGAATGTTCGATGATGCAAGGTCGGGACTTTGTGTTGGATACTGGATCACCCCCCAACCAAATTGGGCGAATTTGTCGCGAACATAAGAAGCAAAATGGGGCGATAATTGTGGCGAAGAAGTCTGACACCTTAAAACGTGTTTGTCAATGACAATGTCTGTGAAGGAGCAGGAATCGATTGAATCGCTTTGATATGCGCACGCAATCGATTTGTGATGCTGTGTTGCTTGCTGCCGTATGATCTTTACGCTGTGGAGCAACACTGCAGTACTGAGATGGGCCAGCTGCTCACCAAGGACATGATCTGATGATGATCCAAGTAGATAGAAACCGGTAATGGCAATAATATAAAATAAATTATTATATGTTAACTCGACTGTTAAGGTTATTATCTTATTCAAATTTTAGATAGCTGCTTTTTCCGTAGGAACAATCTTCCATAAAATATTATATCATTATGTTTAAATTCACACACTGCTAGGAGAAATGTTCAAATGTTTGTAAATCTTTGGGACTCACATCTTTTGTTATTAGTCCCGAGGCTTACAAACTAAACTTGCATAAACGAATCTAAAGACAACACACGAACACACACACACACACACACACACACACACACACACACACACACACACACATATATATATATATATATATATATATATATATATATATATATATATATATATATATATATATGCGCCCGATGGAGGACTCGAACGTCCGATGGGTAGCAACCGTGCACTCCGCAGCAAGGCGTGCTCGGCCATTCCAACGCGGTCCAATGCTACGCGTTTCGAGCTGTTGTGCTCACCTTCAGGCGCAGTTTACATACGGAAATTGCTTCTATAACGCAATGAAACTATTCTACTGTCGCACTCTTTAAACGTGTTTACAAATCTGAACAGTTGATGTACGTATGTGTGCGTCTGTGAGTTACAATAAGAATCAAGAGCAGCTGCTGGGGTAGTGCCACTGTGCCATGGCACCACTTGTATGAAAACGGAAGAAAGAAAATTCCATACAAATAACGCAAACGAAAGAGCTTCCCTCCTCTCATACAGTGACGACAAACTTTCTTTGCCAGTGCCACAATCTTGCTGCAGCGTAAAATCTAAATTGCGTTTTCAAATGCGTAGCATTATTTTCTACCGTCATTTTTCATAAGTGCCACACAATGATACTAATTTCAGTAAATCACTGCAATATTGGCCTCAGTCGGTACAAACTTTTGACCGGTAATGAAAAACATTAGAAACGACATTAATCATTAACCAGATTTATTATGTAGGTAACGTAACAGTGCCTCCCCTCCTATGTTACTGTCTGCAACTCCAACTCCCGTTTGTTCTACCCCTCTGCCGGGGTGCCTCAAGGCTCCGTCCTTTCAAATGTTCAAATGTTTGTACAGATTATGGGACCCAACTACGGGGCCAACAGTCCCTAAACTTACAAACTACTTATGAACTAGCTAACACTAAGGAGGGCACAAATATCCATGCCCGAGGGGGCCGACGCTCCGTCCTTTCTTCTCTCCTTTATCTCATCTACTCTGCCCCAATATGCCCCAATATGTCCCATCTTCTACAATATGCTGACGATACCGCCATCGTAGCCCTCACCCCCTCCCCTGCCCATTACCAGTTTTTGCTCCAGTCACACCTCACCGACTTCGCCTAATGGTGTAGCCGGTGGCTCCTTTCTGTCAACTCCAACAAATTCCAAGCAGTCATAATAGGTCGTACCACCCATTCCTTCTGCCTCCCTGACTTCTACCTTACCCTCCACAACCGTTCCATCCACCACACCCCCACTCTCAAGTACCTTGGACTAACCCTTGACTGCTCCCTCTCCTGGACCCCACACCTCCGCGCTGTGCGCGGCTCAATCTCCTCAAACTCCTTGCCAGCCGGAGGTGGGGTCTCAACCCCTTCACCATCCTGTACACTTACCACTCCCACATGTGTCTCGACCTCTGCAGTTTCCATCCCTCCTAGATTTCCATTCCCCCATCCTACTACAAAGCCTTACAAATTCTGGAATGCAACCCCTTCCACCTAGTCTGCTGCATCCGGCTCCCTTCCCCCACACGGATATCCTCCAAAACCTTGAACATATCCGGATCCCTTACACCAGCTACGAGATAGACTCCCACTACCACCTGGACAACCCCATCCTCACCAATCCCGGGCTTCTGCCACGCCGTTACCACTGAATCCTTCCCTCGCCACCACACTCTCCACGTCCTTTCCCAGGGTAACGTCCGCCACTTCCCCCTCCCAGATGACACCCTCGATCCTGAAGTTTACCCATCCTACCAACCCTGAGCCCTCCTGTGGACGAAGCGCCCTCTCTCCCCCTCTCCCACCTCCTCTTCCCTACCCCGCTTGCCTATCCCCTTCTGCCCTGGAGTCCCTACGTCTCCTCTCCACCCTCTGTCCTACCCCCTCCCCCGGGCTTCCCACCCTCCCCCTCCCTACCCCATGGGGTCCAGCACCGCCAGTTTTAACAGTGCATCGTCCAGTGTTGTTTGACAAGTGCTTCAGTGTGTTTTCTACCTGCGTCTGCCGTTTACAGACAAGTGTTGCATCGTTTGGTTTTTACACAATGTCTGCAAGTGCTCTCCGTCTTGTCATGGTGTCATAATTCATGTTTTTAACGTCACCATGGCTCTTTGTTTTAACTGACTATGTATGTTTTTATTCACCTGTCACTACTGCAAGCTCTTGTCTTTTTATCAGCGTTTTAAATCATCATTGTTTTAACTCCATCTCATGTTTTAAGTCTTTACGCCTATGTTTTATGTCTCTCGGCTGAAGAGCGGCACTTATTGCTGCTGCCAGCCTACTGGCATGTTTATGATAGTGTTGAAATTACAATAAAGGAAAAAAGACACGATAACCGAAAAAAATAGATTCTTTGGAAGTGTGCGTTGCCATCCTTAGAGAAATAACGTTTTCAGTTCATTGGGCACCTCATTGAAAAAAATTAAGTCGATGTGTACCAGTTAGACAAATTTTTCTGGAATTATTTTTGAAATCATTGACACATATAGGTTTCTCGAGAAAGGAAAGTTGAAGTGAGAACTTCAGGTTTTCTATATTAGGCCTGATGTATATTTGTTTCCGGCACAGTATCGTTTCTTTCGCTCATTCTAGAGGACGAACTTTCCGGAACTTTTGAAGAGACTGTTGAAGAGTCGAGATAGATATTGTGATTAGCAGTTTCGACATCAAACGCTGTGCGGTATTTACCAGTGAATAAGAAAATTAAAAGTTTCCTAAGAAACACCACGAGATAAGAAAGACTTAATGCCTTAGGAATGATATCCTGTGAGAATTCATATGTATGTTGCATGGAAAATCATTCAGTCGCCCTTGAATTGAAATTTTGAACAGAGAAACGAATTGATTGTCAATACCGTTCGCATTAATTATTTTGAAGCTATTTTTCCAGTCGTAAGGTTCCTGCCTTTTTTTTATTCACTCTCTGTCATTTCGTATACTAATTATATTTCTCAAGCAGATAAAAGATAGCTACAGTAACCTTCCCCCTCTCTTTGTTTTCCACAATCTAACACTTCCTACTTTTCTCCAGGAACCAAAATCGGAATGTTGATAGTTTTTACTTGACATGTAGACATTGATAAAAGTGGAATGTATCATGGGAAGTGAAGACGGACAATCACGAGTCAGCTGCAGATAGCCAATGATATTGCGCTTTTTCATTTGTTTCGAATTCGTAAACAAATGTGCATTGTGTTTTGGTTTCGCATGTTGTAATAATGTCTGTCACCATATGTCCGCTTTGTCAGAACTGGCAGCTGGTCATTTCACTCTTAGCAGTTGAAGCAGTGTGTAAGAAGAGCGCTACTTATTTCTGTTACCCTTTACTTTTTATTTGGTACAGTATATTATGAGACATACAAATTGTTGACAACATTATGTAATATCTTAATATGTGCGGTGGTACTTTACGAAGTTCATAGATACGTACACTCCTGGCCATTTAAATTGTTACACCACGAAGATGACGTGCTACAGACGCGAAATTTAACCGACAGGAAGAAGATGCTGTGATATGCAAAAATAATTAGCTTTTCAGAGCATTCACACAAGGACAACGTGCTGACATGAGGAAAGTTTCCAACCGATTTCTCATATACAAACAGCAGTTACCAGCGTTGCCTGGTGAAACGTTGTTGTGATGCCTCGTGTAAGGAGGAGAAATGCCTGCCATCACGTTTCCGAATTTGATAAAGGTCGGATTGTAGCCTATCGCGATTGCGGTTTATCGTATCGCGACATTGCTGCGTTTGTCGCAATCGAATGACAGCATAATATGGAATCGGTGGGTTCAGGATGGCAATACGGAACGCCGTGCTGTATCCCAATGGCCTCGTATCACTAGCTTTCGGTATGACGTTACAATTTATAATTTCTACACTACAAATTGTAGCCGTAGAAAATTTTACAGACAGTATACACTCTAAATTGTATCACAGTACAAAACGTAGTTCATGAGATATGATCACTTAAACAGTAAAGTTCATGAAAAACCGCCTCATCACGCACAAAGTTTTAATCTATTACTTCTTTACTACTAATTGTATTCCCAAGAGCTTTTACTGACATTCAGCCATTAGGCAAATGAATATATACCTGAAAAATGGCAGGAATAAATAAATACCCGGGCCACGCCGTGTGTTCAGCTAGTATCGTAATAAACGGAGGTGCGGACCCACCGGCGTGCTCTTGAGTATGTAGCCGATGATGCCGATGCGCCGGCCACCCCGCTCGACCACCAGCGACTTGTTGAACTTGCCGGCGAGGCGCGGCTCCTGCGACGTGTCCAGGTTGGCCACCACCATCGGGAAGTTGATGTTGTCCAGGAACGGCACCAGGCCGGCGATCTTGTCGTCGAACTCGTGGTTGCCCAGCGTCTGTGGACAACGGGACGCGCGTTAACAAGTACAACGCTCCAGTGGACTACACTCTATGGACCGTTTATACCGCCCATGTTACAGCTACGATATCTAGAAAGTTCATTTACACCGATAAAATTGCCATTGCGTCACAAAAAAGAGAAAACCATGTGACGGAAAGTACCACAAAATTTGACCTAACTCGCCTTAGAAATTAATTCGCAATGTGAAAACTAAATCCTAAACAAAATAAAACAGAACTATCTTGCTTCCTCCTCAACAATAGGGTGGCTGGTTGTAAACTCAACATCTCGTTTGATGGAGTTCAACTATACTGAGTACCTAGAAATCATCTTGGACAGATCTTTCATTGTCAAGTCCACCTTCAAACAACAGCAGACAAAAAATCTAAGGATTAACGTTGCAGCACTCCATATGTTCAGCTTGGAGATCAGGTGCTAATGTTTCCAGTACCTTAGTTTACTCCGCAGCTGAAGACTATCTATCGGACCAAACTGCGTGGTGATCAGTCCGTAGCTTACAAACTACTTAAACCTAGGTAAACTAACCTAAGGACAAACACACACACCCATGCCCCAGGGAGGACTCGAACCTCCACGGCGAGCAACCGCGCGCTCCACAGCGAGACGCTTTAGACCGCTCGGCTACTCCACCGCGGCTGTGGTCCTGTCTCACTCAACAGTGTTCATGTAAGAGTCATTGATGTGCAATTGAATAGGGAAAAGATGATCAGTGACATTCTGATGGCTACACCCCTTCAACAGCTCCCAGTACTATGCAATATCGCCCTCTCCTGATTTGAGACACAAGGAAGCCTTAATGAGAGAGTATCACAAGACCTTGTCCACTCCTAAGCTTCCCATTTTCCGCCACAGGGAATCCCGTTAAAATCGCGTAAACCACCTCTTGAAACAGCAGTCCAACTGCATGAGAGTAACTCTTCTCCTAAATTCACTGGGCAAGAAATTGGGATTTGTTTAATAAACAAAATATCATCTGGATAGACGATCTCTCACAGGAGTTCAAGGAATGGACCTTCTCAGAATTGAATGCTATTTGACCAACGGCTTCCGCAGTACTTGGTGTTTCTCGGTTCAACTACTGGAAATTCAAATGGGGCAGACAGATGATCAATCCTGTGACTGTGGAACGGACTTACAAACAATGGCCCACATACTTACTAACTGTCCAATTTTCAAGAGGGATGAGCCAACTGCATCTAGTCAGTCTGTCCGGTGGTTGAAGGAGTTACACTTGTCTCTGTGTCGGAGATATGATTATCTTACTTGTAACACACTAGTATATTTTACTAAAGTATTATAGTAATTTTTATGTAGCTGACTTACCTCACCCTGAATGACTTATGTATAATCTGACACAATTACAAATAATTCTGTACATCACACTCTTTTCCAAAGCGGAAGTACCCTCTTAAGTACTGGGCAAAAATACGACCAATAGTGTTGAATACATAATATGATGTACCAAAATTTCGGTATTTAAACTGTCTGGTCATATTTAGAGACTTTTCTGTATAAGAAATAGTGCACCATTTGTGTGGGTTCTGATGTAGTGAGTTAACAAAGTTGAAAAGAGAGCCATTGTTCTCAGTTTTTTTAGCTATGAAGGGTGGCAATTGTTTTATGCTATTTGTCTATTTTTAACATAACTGACCTAATAAAGTCAAATTCTTTAACCTGTTTTATTGGGTCATTAATTGCAATTAATTTTAAACTAACTTCTCGAAAAGCTACAGAATTACACTATCTCAGACCTTGATGAAAGTGCGATGTTTCGGAGGTAATAATTGCCTACGTGCAGCAGGGGTTGCGGGCGAGGGTGTAACGGTCCTAATACAGAGAACTGTCGTAAGGCGGCATCACACGACGATTCGCCGCGAAAGGTATAGGTCTAGCGCTACAGCCATCTAGCGGCGAAACACGTGGAACTACCGCGGTACCATGATTATTAGCAGACACTTCGGACCGTATGAATAAAACGGAGTATCTACTTTATACTCTGAATTCCAGAGAACATACTCAGGTTCGCATGAATAAAGGGAGTCGGAGAATATACTTCAGCCGAGTACGTTCTCGGCGTGAGAACAGGGAGGGAGAAGTTGTTCACAGCAGAGAACATTCTCCAATTTCATTTGAATAAAACTACAGAAGTTTCTCACAATCGGAGAACATTCTCAGATTTCTGAAGTGAGCTGTCTGGAATACTCCGTGCTGAGTAACTTCTATTAAGGTTACATTTTACTGTGGTTTATAATAAAAATGACAACAATTTTGTTACTTATCAGGCAAAAAAAAGTTCCTTTGTACGTAGTCTTTAAGAAATACGAGGGGATCTAAAAAGATAATACAAATAAAAACATTTTGTTGACGAGTATCTTCCATCAGAAAAATCATGCGACACTTGCAGCATTTTATATACTGACGAGAGTGATGTAAGAGGTATGCTTTCATTTCCGACATAAAAATGAAACACAAATGGATTCAGCTGCGTGTTTTACCTATTTGTTTGGAGTGTATTTTTACAGTTGCAAACAGCTGCATAGCAAAATAATATTGTGTTTTTAAATAGGGTCTATTAGTAAGACCTTATACTGTTAGTTCCAAATAAAGTGTATCCCTGGACTTCACAGTTTCTATTACAAAATATTGGCCGCGGTGGAGTAGCCGATCGATCTAAAGCACATCGCTGCGGAGCGCGCGGTTGCTCGCCGTGGAGGTTCGAGTCCTTCCTGGGGCATGGGTGTGTGTGTTTGTCCGTAGGTTACTTTACCTAGGTTTAAGTAGTTTGTAAGCTATGGACTGATGACCACGCAGTTTCGTCCGATAGATTTACAAACATTTGAACATTTTGAACAAAATATTGCTGCAATACCACGTAGGCCTACTGATGTACTGTTTCTATCCAAACCGGTTGGCCTATTTATGATGCGTTTTCTGACTTCGTAATCGTAACTTCTGTTGTGTTAGAAGTAAGTAAACACGACAGCAAAATTAATTACTGATTATTTGCCTGATTGGGCTAGTTTAAGGAAATGCACGACTGGACAGCTGATCTGTGGCGGACATGACAAGCGGAGAACTTACTTAAGAAGGAGAGGAGGTTGGGAGAATGAACTACCTGCTCAGAGCATATGCTTCGAAGTTTTTATTCATACGAAATTGAGAACTTACTCAGAGAACGTTCTTTTGCTTTGAGAATCTTCTGTGGAGCATTTGCTCTTTTTTAGTCATACGACACTTTGAACACTTTATCCGCGCGCCGGAATAGAGAGCAGTTCTGAACTCCCATGAATCCGCGCATGCGCACTAGGCAGTGCTAACGTGCGCATGCGCAGAAGTGGGTGGTGCAGGAAGCTTTCTGTTTCTTATTTGTGTCTGCCATTTGTCGTTAGGGCTGATTTGTGATTTCAGACTTCCGTGTTGCGGATTTTGCCAGGTTTTTTCAGTTAGTAGATTTTCATAAATGCAATAATTAAACAAAACACATGTGTTTTCCAGCAGATTTTTATACTAGATCATATTCTCAGAATATATGACATCAACTGTGAATATGAGAATGTGAAAGCATAACAACAGCAGGATCAGAAGTAACGTCTGTTCTTTCGGAACATACGCCATATATACTAGTTGTTTATGAGAAGGAGTTTTTACATTGGTTGCTTCATACTTTAGAAATAAAATAGAGAGCCGCTGAGCCATTATTCAGGCGTAAAGGGAGGAAAGTTGTTTGTATAACCCACACGATCGCTTTATCATAATAAGTTATGTCAGCAATCCTTCATTCCCCAATGACATGCGTACAACTTTACAAACAGCAGCTCTTCAAAACGTCACGTCCTTCCAGCACGAAGTTCCAAATTTGTTGAGGTTTTCCGGTACTCAGTTCTTTTATTAGCTGTAAGTATATTCCCTGCCTTCCTTCTAACCTGTCACAGTCAAACCCATCATCTGCTTTTCGTCGTTGTTGTGCCGTAATCTGAAGATTTACTGTCACAGCTCCAAAAAAGTGTTTCCTGTGAGCGAAATGCTGTAGAAATGTGAATTTGGAGAGAGATACATTTTCAACCTAGTGTCGTAATAAAAAAAAACTGTCGCGCGGTCTGAGGCACCATGGCACGAATTGCGCAGCTGCTCCTCCCTCAGCCATTTGTGTACACGATGTCATTGGCTTGAGTTAATTTAAGCAGTAAGTAAGTCTAGGAAGCAATAATTAATTTGGCCCTTAGCTACATAAACTTTCAACTTTAATACAAAATGGACGTGTTGAGTCTGTAATTCAAAGCAACAGTGACTCAATTCTATGCAAACTACATAAGAGAAAAAGAAATAATAAAAAATGTCAACTTCACATTAAGGAAGAACCGTGAGCTTACAGAAATAAATGAATGAGTTCCAGTAATCATAGTTTCCCTTAGGTTCTCGTGTGGTATGAATAAACGATTAGATGAGCTCCGTTTCCTTCGCGTTTCATGCGCGTAATTGGTGTCTATTGCACATGCGCGGATTCGCGCGAAGGAATATCCGCCTTGCATCGTGTAATAGGTTTACGTGAAGCAGTACGAAGTTCCTGATAATCACGCTTGTGGCGTTGCTGCATAGGCGTACGTCTTAGGTGTATCGTGTAATACGGCCTTTACAACACGATGGCCGTGCTTACCGGACTTTGCCATAAAAGGCGCAACGTTCGTAAATTACCTTCTGTGGAAAGATTGCGCAACTCGTCAGATTTATAGGTGAATCTCTGTTACACGTCAAGTAGTAACTTCATTAAGCTAGACATCGAGCTTTCGCAATAATGGGTGGTTGAGGATGCATGGTTCAATACTTCTGCCAGAGGACTTTTCGATGCATGAATTCATGCCACGTCGAGTTGCAGCGCCTCGCCGAACAAGATGTCCCACCATGACTCACATTGCTTCAATTAGGCTTCTGAAAAGGTGATTGTGATTTTTTACTGTAAGCGCAAATTAGCAGCCCATCTTGTTGCGCGGTAAATTGTACAGACTTTACTAGATTTCGACACCAGCTAAGGGTGTCTTCATCAGAGGTATTTATGAAATTATAACTCACATGACATGTGTAAAATTAGAGCACGCTGTGCGCAAGTGGCGTGAAAATAAACATCATCAGTGATAAAATACTGAATGCTAGACAAATACTTGAATGAAACTTCCTGGCAGATTAAAATTGTGTGCCGGAACCGGGACTCGAACCTGGGACCTTTGCCTTTCGCGGGCAAGCGCTCTACCGACTGAGCTACCCCGACACGACTCACGATGCCGCCTCACAACTTTACTTCCGCCAGTACCTCGCCTCCTACTTTCCAAACTTCACAGAAGCTCTCTTGCAAACACGCAAGACTAGCACTCCTGAAAGAAAGGATATGGTGGAGACTTGGCTTAGCCACAGCCTAAGGGATGTTTCCAGAATGAAACTTTCACTCTGCAGCGGAGTGTGCGCTGATATGAAACTTCCTGGCAGATTAAAATTGTGTGCCGGAACCGGGACTCGAACCTGGGACCTTTGCCTTTCGCGGGCAAGCGCTCTACCGACTGAGCTACCCCGACACGACTCACGATACCGCCTCACAACTTTACTTCCGCCAGTACCTCGCCTCCTACTTTCCAAACTTTCTTCCAGGAGTGCTAGTCTTGCGTGTTTGCAAGAGAGCTTCTGTGAAGTTTGGAAAGTAGGAGGCGAGGTACTGGCGGAAGTAAAGTTGTGAGGCGGCATCGTGAGTCGTGTCGGGGTAGCTCAGTCGGTAGAGCGCTTGCCCGCGAAAGGCAAAGGTCCCAGGTTCGAGTCCCGGTTCCGGCACACAATTTTAATCTGCCAGGAAGTTTCATATCAGCGCACACTCCGCTGCAGAGTGAAAGTTTCATTCTAAATACTTGAATGTCTTCAAAGTAAATAACAAATATGCGAAGTTCAGTATGCAGTATTTTATTATTGATAAATTCGACGTTATTTTTATGCAACTTGAGAACAGCATGCTCTAATTTTACAAAAAAAAAAATGTTCAAGTGTTTGTTAAGTTTATGGGACTTAACTGCGGGGTCATCAGTCCCCAAACTTACAAAGTACTTATCAACTACCTTATACTAAGGACGTCACAAATATCCATGCCCGAGGGGGGATTCGAACCCCTGACCGTAGTGGCCGTGCAGACCGTGACTGAAGCGCCTCAGTCCCCTCGGCCACCGCGGCCGGCTCTAATTTTACACGTCTCATGTGAGTTATAATTTCATCAATACTTCTGATGAAGACACCCTTAGCTGGTGTCGAAATCTGTTAAAGTCTGTACAATTTACCGCGCAACAAGATGGGCTGCTAATTTGCGCTTACAATGAAAAGTCACAATCACCTTTTCAGAAGTCTAATTGAAGTAATAATAGTCATGGCCGGACATCTTGTTCGGCGAAGTGCTCCAACTCGACGTGGCATGAACTCATGCATCGAAAAGTCCTCTGGCAGAAGTATTGAGCCTTGCAGCTTCATCCACCCATTATTGCGAAAGATTAATGCCTAGATTAATAAAGTCATGAGACTTATCACTGGCAGTGTAAGATTACGCCCATTCATAGGTTTTCTGTACTAGCTATATTACTCCTCAAGACCTAAGGAGGAAAGTAAGGTTAAGAAATTCTAGAAGGTAATACAGACAATTAAGCCAAGATTCCTTTTCCATATATTATCGTAATCCGCCTTAGCTGTCTCTTATGCCTTTATTAGGTCACGACCGGTTTCGCATATTAAAGGTGTATCTTCAAGTATATTCCTTAATACATGGGGTGGAAAGACTTATTGCGACGTCCCAGTATTCATGTTGGGAGTCGGATTTTTATGGGGACTTTCTTCAAAGTTCTTGGAAGGTAGATATGTTTATATGTGACACCATTCCACTCCCATGAACCACAGACATTGCCGAGGTGGGGTGGCTTGCGTGCCTCAACGATACAGATAGCAGTACCGTAGGTGCATCCACATCGGAGGGGTATCTGTGGAGAGGCCAGACAAACGTGTGGTTCCTGAAGAGGGGCAGCAGCCTTTTCAGTAGTTACAGGGGCAACAGTCTGGATGATTGACTGAGCTGGCCTTGTAACATCAGCTAATGTAGCTTTGCCACACAGCTACTGCGAACGGCTGAAAGCAAGGGGAAACTACAGCCGTTACCTTTCCCGAGGACAAGCAGCTCTACTGTATGAACATATGATGATGGCATCCTCTTGGGTAAAACATTCCGGAGGTAAAATAGTCCCCCATTCGGATCTCCGGGCGGGGACTACTCAGGAGGATGTTGTCATCAGGAAAGATAATACTGGCATTCTACGGATCGGAGCGTGGAATGTTAGATCCCTTAATCGGGTAGGGAAGCTAGAAAATTTAAAAAGGGAAATGGATAGGTTGAAGTTAGATATAGTGGGGATTAGTGAAGTTCGGTGGCAGGATGAACAGGATTTCTGGTCAGGTGAGTACAGGATTATAAATACAAAATCAGTTGGGGGTATCACAGGAGTAGGACTGATAATGAATAAGAAGATAGGAATGCGGGTAAACTACTACGAGCAGCACAGTGATCGCATTATCATTGTCAAGATAGATACGAAGCCAACACCGACAACAGTAGTACAGGTTTATATGCCAACTAGCTCTGCCGATGATGAGGAGATCGAAGAAATATATGAGGAGCTAGAGGAAATTATTCAGACAATTAAGGGAGAGGAAAACTTAATTGTTATGGGGGACTGGAATTCGGTAGTAGGACAAGGAAGGGAAGGGAAGATAGTAGGTCAATATGGTCTGGGCAAAAGGAATGAAAGAGGAAGCCGCCTGGTAGAATTTTGCACAGTACATAATTTAGTTATAACAAACACCTGGTTCAAGAATCACAAAAGAAGGTGGTATACGTGGAAGAGACCAGGAGACACCGGAAGATACCAGATAGATTTTATAATGGTAAGACATAGATTTCGGAACCAGGTTCTACAGTGTAAGACATACCCAGGGGCAGATATAGACTCTGACCATAACTTGTTGGTTATGAACTGTAGGCTGAAACTAAAGAAACTACAAAAAGGAGATGGGATCTGGATAAATTGAAGGAACCTGAGGTTCTTAAGAATTTTAGAGGGAGCTTTAGGCAACAATTGACAGAAACAGGGGAAAATAAAACAGTAGAAGAGGAATGGGTAAAATTGAGAGATGAAATAGTGAAGGTAGCAGAGGACAAAATAGGTAGGAAGGCAAGACCTACAAAAAATCCTTGGATATCACAGGAGATACTAAAAAAGGAGAAAATATAAAAATGCAGTAAATGAAACATGCAAAATGGAGTACAGACGACTAAGAGATTGACAGGAAGTGCAAACTGGCTAAGCAGGAGTGGCTAGAAGGCAAATGCAAGGATGTAGAAGAATGTATAAATAGGGGAAAAATAGATACAGCCAACAGGAAAATAAAAGAAACATTTGGAGATAAGGAAAACAACTCCATGAATATCACGGACACTGATGGAAAACCAGTTCTCAGCAAAGAAGGGAAAGCTGAAAGGTGGAAAGAGTATATAGAGGGGCTCTACAAAGGAAATGAACTTCGAGACAATATTGTAGGAAGGGAAGAGGATGTAGATGAAGATGAAATAGGAGATACTGTACTGAGAGAAGAATTTGACAGAGCCCTGAAAGACCTAAGTCGAAACAAGGTCCCTGGAGTAGATGATATTCCCTCAGAGCTACTGAAGTCTCTGGGAAAACCAGCCATGACAAAATTGTTTCACCTGGTGTGTAAGATGTATGAGACAGGTGAAGTACCCTCAGACTTTAAGAAAAATGTTATAATCACCATCCCTAAGAAAGCATGTGCAGACAGGTGTGAAAACTACAGAACCATCAGCTTAATAAGTCATGGTTGCAAAATATTAACGCGATTTATATACAGAAGGATGGAAAAGCTGGTAGAAGCCGACCTCGGGGAAGATCAGTTTGGGTTCAGGAGAAATGTAGGAACACGGGAGGCAATACTCACTTTACGGCTTATCCTAGAAGATAGATTAAGAAAAGGTAAACCTACATTTCTAGCTTTTGTAGATTTGGCGAAGGCTTTTGACAATGTTGCTTGGAATAAACTCTTTCAAGTTCTGAAGCAAGCAGGAGTAAAATATAGGGAACGTAAGGTTATTTACAACTTGTACAAAAACCAGACAGCGGTTGTCAGAGTTGAAGGGCATGAAAGGGATGCAGTGGTTGGAAAGGGAGTAAGACAGGGTTGTCCCCAATCTTGTTCAATTTGTACATTGAGCAAGCTATAAAGGAAAGCAAGGAGAAATTTGGTGAAGGAATTAACGTTCAGGGGGAAGAATTAAAAACATTGCGTTTTGCCGACGACATAGTAATTCTGTCAGATACAGCAAAGGACCTGGAAGAGCAATTGAACGGAATGGACAGTGTGCTGAAAGGTGCATATAAGATGAACATTAACAAGAGCAAAACTAGGGTAATGGAGTGCAGTGTAAGAAAATCAGGTGATGCTGAAGGAATTAGATTGGGAAACGAAGCAATAAAGGAGGTAGATGAGTTTTGTTACTTGGGCAGTAAAATAACAAATGATGGTCGCAGTACAGAGGATATAAAATGCAGAATGGCAATGGGTAGAAAAGCGTTCTTGAAAAAGAGAAATTTGTTAACATCGAATATTGATTTAAACCTAAGGAAGTCCTTTCTGAAGGCATTTGTATGGAGTGTTGCCTTGTATGGAAGTGAGACATGGACGATAAACAGTGTGGACAGAAAGAGGATAGAGGCTTTTGAAATGTGGTGCTACAGAAGAATGCTGAAGATTAGGTGGGTGGATCGCGTAACTAATGAGGAGGTACTGAACAGAATTGGGGAGAAAAGAAATTTCTGGCATGCCTTGACTAAAAGAAGGGATAGATTGGTAGGACACATTCTTAGACACCAAGGAATTGTGAATTTAGCGTTGGAGGGAAGTGTGTGGGGTAAAAACCGCAGAGGAAGACCACGAGATGGATACAGTAAGCAGATTCAGACAGATGTAGGTTGCCGTTCTTATGTGGAGATGAAGAGGCTTGCTCAGGATAGGGTATTGTGGAGAGCTGCATCAAACCAGTCTCCGGACTGAAGACCACAACAACAACAACGTGATACCATTAAGTGGGCACCTATATGGTTGAAGTCAACCCCTGGTTAAACCTAGTTTACTGCCTAAAAAGTTTCATTAAATTGAACGTTGGAGCGTGTTATATCTCCCCTGAATCTGAAGTAAAATGGGTTGTACCAATTGGTTCCAGTCATATCTCGTTAAAACACTTGACAAAACCAGAAGCGTTTTGTAGTCTTATGTCTGCGTTTTGATGTCTCATCCTATACATATTAATTACAAATTATCTATTTGAAATATATCCATAGAAATACGTAACGGTTGTAAGAAGTTTCTAATACAACAGCAGAAGATCATTGTAGGGTATGTCACGTTTAGCCGCAGGGGTAAACGCGTCATGTAGTAAAGTTCCGTTATTTTGGGCAATGGTTCGGGTCGTGCTATAGTGAATTTTTTTTTCTTTGTTATTGTTATCTTTTTTACTTTCGAATATACAAAAATATTCTTGGATACTTCAAAACGGCTTAACTGATATATAATTACAAACTCAAGAAATCTGAATGTTTGTGCTTATGCCGCATTCATTTTCATTTGTTGTAACAAATGAAGGAAGTATGTATATAAATTGAAGACTTTAAATAAAATATGCTCTAAGTACCATGGCAAGAAAAAACATTGACGTTTTGTGTACAATGGGATCTAGATACCAAGCCCTATTTTGTGTACAAAGCGCGAACTGCCACGTATAAATAGCGTACGTAAACTGCAACGAAAGTAATAGCAAATGCACTCAACAGATGGCAGGCGGTACACTGCAGTTAACATATGAAACATTATAGATGTTCGAACATTGTGATGTTATCGTAATTCTTTAAAACTGTATTCTCTTTGGATTTCAATTAATAATAGTTTCTTTGGTGATTTCGATTATTTATAGCATTCGAACGTTTGCATTTAGTTCTTTTGTTGGTTCGCTTTGCATTTATAGGATCTCAACAGTTCCTTTCTCCGTTAGATGTCTTTTTTATCTCTTTACTTTTCTCCGTTAGGTTTGTTGTTTATTTCGTTACATTTCTCCGTTAGGTTTACTGTCTATTTTGTTCCTTTACTTGGCATTTGTTTTCGATTACTGTATTGTTGTTATTGTAGTTACTTACTGTCAGGGGTGCCATCCCACAAGTTGGAGCTGAAGGTGGGTGTGCCTGTTTTATTGATGCGTAACTTGGATGCATCAGGATTATGCAATGGCACCAGGTTACGCATCACGGACCTGAGAAGGCATATCGTGCAGGCCACCATCATCACGGGTGGAGCCAAGAGAGAGACTGTATTAATACCACGAATTCCCATCATCGCAACAAACTTGCCATTCCAGGTTAACCGGTTACAGTTCCCATTGAAAGTGACCTTCTCGATTACTATAAACAAGAGTCAAGGACAAACATTAAAAGTGGCAGGTATTCATGTGGCCACCCCATGTTTCTCGCACGGAAAGCTCTACGTAGGCTGCTCCCGTGTATCGAGAGCTAGAAATCTCTAAGTATACTCGGAGAACAAGAAGTCTCGAAACGTCGTTTACAGGAACGTATTGCAATAGATTTTTGGCTCTCCATCCGTTCCAAGACAATTATATATTCCGTGCTAACAATGCCGCAAACAGTCATGTAGTTATTTATGACCTTTCTTGGCACTTTAATGTCTGACTATTGAACCGCGGGTAATACCGCGGGGAGCAGCTAGTAAGTAATAAGATTTTCAGATTCATTAGGTGCGCGTTGGACATAAAATTGCTATTTTCATTAAAAAAAACATAAAATTATTCTAGTGAACAAATGTTGTTGTTGTTGTTGTGGTCTTCAGTCCGGAGACT
Organism: Locusta migratoria; assembly: GCA_026315105.1. NCBI lineage: Eukaryota > Metazoa > Arthropoda > Insecta > Orthoptera > Acrididae > Locusta > Locusta migratoria. The sequence continues at coordinate 838,589,291 of CM048745.1, read as the reverse complement.
GGTTCGATGCAGTTCTCCACAATACCCTATCCTGAGCCAGCCTCTTCATCTCCACATAAGAACGGCAACCTACATCTGTCTGAATCTGCTTACTGTATCCATCTCTTGGCCTTCCTCTGCGATTTTTACCCCACACACTTCCCTCTAATGCTAAATTCACAATTCCTTGATGTCTAAGAATGTGTCCCACTAATCTATCCCTTCTTTTAGTCAAAGTATGCCAGAAATTTCTTTTCTCCCCATTTCTGTTCAGCACCTCCTCATTAGTTACGCGATCCACCCACCTAATCTTCAGCATTCTTCTGTAGCACCATATTTCAAAAGCCTCAATCTTCTTCCTGTCCGCACTGTTTATCGTCCAAATACAGAAGTGCAATTGTTCTTAGTAAGTATTGCCGTCCTTTAAGATGATATCTCTATGCAAAATTCCCCATACTAGTCACCATATCTGTGTGCTGTGGAAATGAAGGAAAACTGATGATATCATCTTAAAGTACGGCAGTACTTACTCAAGCTATTGCATTTCTGAAGTTATTAAATACTATTTGGTTACTAGAAACATTTTATGGTTTTTAATGATAATAGCAATTTTATGTCGAACGCGCACCTAATAGTTCTGAAAATCTTATTACTTATGAGACATCGAAACGCAGACTTAAGACTACAAAACGATTCTGATTCTATAAGTGTTTTAACGAGATATGACTCGAACCAATTGGTACAACCCATTTAACTTCAGATGCAGGGGAGATGCAACACGCTCCCAATGTTCAATGTAATAAAACTTTTTAGGTAGTAAACTTGGTTTAATTAGAGGTTGGCTCCAACCATATATACGCCCACTTAATGGTGTTACATATAAACATATCTACCTTCTAAGAACTTTTAAGAAAGCCCCCATAATACCCGGCACCCAACATGAATATTGGAACGTCGCAATAAGTCTTTCCACCTCATGCATTAAGGAATGTACCTGAAGATGCACCTTTAATGGTGCGAAACCGGTCGTGATAAAGGCATAAAAGACAGCTAAGGCGGATTACGATAATTCGTGGACAGGAATGCTGGCTTAATTGCCTGTATTGCCTTGTTGAATTTCTTAACAATGTATCTCAGCTGTGGATGTCCAAATTATAAAATAGTCTGTGAAAGTAAATATGGTAGAGCTGGTGAAGAACATCAAAGGATTGATTTGATTTGATTTTCTCAGGAAAGCCAAAACAGTCTTGGTCCAACCCGCCACTGCCCGCACCGAAACTAAGTTTATTGTGCGGTATCGCTCCCTGTATATCTAGCAAAACAAACCAATGCCCTTGAACAGTGGAAGGAGTCCCTTTGCCAGTTCTTTATTAGACACAATTTCTTCGGGTCTGCCTTTTACTCTCCAATGCAATGCATTCGAAGATTAGATGATGTGATGCAGTTTCATCACCGCCATCACAGATCCTACATTTAGGGTCCTCTTCTGTTATTCCCATTGTATGTAGGTGTTTTCTGAAATTCCCATGGCCTGTCAGCAATCCAACCATGAGTCTAATCTCTCTCCTGTTCAGGCCCAGGATTGCAGGGCTTCTTTTAAAACATGGCTTTGGCATCATTACCTTGCCATGTTTTTGTTGAAACACTTTGGTCCAATATTCTACGTGCTGTCTTCTGAGCCAGTTACGTAGCTCCAATTTGATCATTGCCTTGGTGATTGTCAGGACAGGTTCCGGTCCAATAAATGGAGTCTCTGCCCCCATCCTGGCTAATCTGTCGGCATGTTCGTTGTCACTGATCCCCGAGTGGCCAGGGACCCACAACAGGTTTACTCTATTGCTTTCCCCTAGCTCCACCAGAGCCCTGTGACTTTCTGCAACAATTTTAGACCTTGTTGCAGGAGCTGCCAGTGATCTCATGGCTGCCTGGCTGTCTGAATAGATATAGATGCTACGGTCTTTGTAGCACCTACGCAAATTCACCTCCACACACGCCCTGATGACAGTGATTTTGGCCTGGAATACCGAGGCCAGTTTCCCTAGAGAGATGACGCCCTCCAGTCTTGGCTGCACCCCGTATACCCCGGCCCCAACGCCTTGGTCTGATTTTCACCCGTCAGTGAACCAGACAATATCCCCCGAACGGTATCGAACTATTTTCTCCCACTGCTCCCTACTCCCAATTGTTATATTGAAATGCTTGTTGAAGCAGTATGGGGTTATAATATAGTCGGCTGGCATTTCACTCACTCAACATCAAAGGAACTGTCCCCCACATGAAGCTCTACAGCTGAGTTGGGCAGTGAGAGAGCCACGTTCTCGGAGTAGAGCCACCGCATGAGCACGAGCAACGCCCAGGAGCCGAGGCAACAGCAGCTGACTTTCTGTCTGGTAGTGCATCTTGTAATGACCAGGTGGCGAAGGGCACAGACAAGGCGCAGCAGTTTACCTGGCTGACTACAGCAGTGCCTGTCACTCATTTCACGCAAGCAGATTCCCCAAATACGCACAAAATGACCGCCAGGCTGCTATCAGTGTTCGGCTTAATAGATCTGTGTGAAAAATTGTTTACTCTGGTGAAGGTAAATAAATCTCCACGAAGAGCCACTCTAAATGAATCACATCTCAATGCAGTTTTCGAAATGTGCGACAGGCACAAATATCCATGCCCGAGGGGTGTTTCGAACCCCCGACCGTAGTGGCCGTACAGACTGTGACTGGCGCGCCGCAGTACCCTCGGCCACCGCGGCCGGCTTTGTAAACGGTGAATTAGATTTATTAATTCATTTATGTCTACGGTTAACCTGGAGTTAATTTGTCGTTCATTGCTTATGCTTTATTATAAACTAGCTGAAAACCCGGCGTTGCCCGGGTACTCATTTTTACTTTCCTGCAATTTATCAGGTTTATATTCATTTGTATAAGGGCTGTATGTCTGTAAAATCTCTTGGTAATACAATTAATAGTAAAGAAGTAATAGATTAAAACTTGGTGCGTAATGGGGCGGTTTTCCATGAACGTTACTGTTTATGTGCTCATATTTCAAGAACTACGTGTCGTACTGTGTTACAATTTAGAAGATAAATTCAACTATAAAATTCAACTGTAAAATTTCCTGCCACTACAATGTGTAGTGTACAAATTATAAATTGTAACGGCATACCGAATGCCGTAGTTTCACTCCATAAACAGCGGAAAAGTAGTATGCGAGAAACGTTTTATCTTTAATCATTTTGCTATGGTTGTCAGCGAGAAAAAGTTTAATAAAGGTTTGAAATTATGTTTAAAGTTTGTTGCAAGTCGCTAAGTACTGTCATTCTCATACAGTGTATTTCGAAAGTCTCGCCGCATTATATGGCATTTTTGCGATTTCTATTGGTTATGACGAAATATCTTTTGAACCATGTGCCGTATGCTATTCTTAACCATGCAGCAATTGTTACCTCACTGTAAGGAATGTGTGTACCAAATTTGGTTGAAATCGGTCCAATGGTTTATGAGAAAATGAGCAGCATTGTCGCAAAATACAGCAGTTTTTCTCGCATCGTATTGTTTATGACGTCATATCTCGTGAACTATGTATCGTATGTGATTCTTACACTTACGGCGACCGTCCTCATTGATCGAAGCTTACGTGTACAAAATTTCATAAAGATTGGAACAAAACAATAGATTTGTATGCAACACGTACAAACATACGGACACTCTGCTTTATATATTAGATAAGATTTTATTTTGGTCTTCTATAGGTAGTATTCAGTTATTAGATATCGAAGTAATTTCTTATGTTTACTTCGCATAATATAGTTAAAGGCATATAATTAAACGTATTTATTTAACACCATAATCCTATGCACTGAATCGAAAGAGAGTTAGACACGAGAAAAATGTCACAAGCGTACGTCTGGTTTGACACTCGCCCCTTCTCCAGTAGTTACGGCAAGCTGTGCAAGCAGCTACGAGGTTAACTTCCGCCAGAGCGCCAACTCCGCTCTTTTTCCTGCTTGAGCTGCAGTGCTGCTCATTGAACCGGCAACTGCCCACCTCTGCTCTACAGGATCCCCCAGACCTTGTCGCGAATCACGCAAACAACCGTGCTGTTACACAGAAAGTGTCAGTTCCTTCGACGTGACTCCAAGTGGCAGAAAACGAATGAATGAACATCCACTGCACAACGCCAAAAAATGTTCAAATATTTGTAAACCTATTGGACCAAACTACTACGGTCATCAGTCCCTAGACTTACAAACTACACACTAAGGACTACACATACTCATGCCTCATGGTGGACTCGAAGCTCTGGCGGGAACGGTCACCCAGCCCGTAGCATTAAGTCTTACAAGGGGAGGCCGCCAATTGTGAAATTCAGATTCGATTCATACTGCGCATAATGAACACTCGTGGCCAGAGGTGTAATTTGGCAAAGCACCAAGATGCACTTCTCAGCCGTTGTCGAGAAAATCGACAGTTAAAAAAAGGCCGTTACGGTGAAATACTCACTACGATCTCTAGGAAGATGAATATTGTACAGAGGCGTGGCACAGAGGTAAGCGCTCGGGTTCGTAATCCGGAGGTCGCCGCCTCGAATCTCGCGGCATGCAACTTTTTTTTTATTATTTAGTTTTTTTTGTAATTCAAATGTGTACACACATATAAAGACAATTAATAACATTTGATGTTCGAAGTCGCCAGTTTCAAATGTTCAAATGTTTGTAAATCTATCGGAGCAAACTGCGTGGTCATCAGTCCGTAGCTTACAAACTACTTAAACCTAGGTGAACTAACCTAAGGACAACACACACACCCATGCCCCAGGGAGGACTCGAACCTCCACGGCGAGCAACCGCGCGCTCCGCAGCGAGACGCTTTAGACTGCTCGGCTACTCCACCGCGGCGAAGTCGCCAGTTTTTCCACGACAAACTACTTTCAAACAACTTATTATATGCAACTGTCGACTTCGAACATCATTATGTTTTCTGCAAACAAAGTTGTATATCACAAATGTTATTAATTGTCGTCATAATGTTTACCACGTATAGTTAACGGAAGAAGTATAAACGATATTCCGAAACGACGTAGCAGCGTGAGTCGTTTGTTTATGTGTAGCAAGTCAGGAGCGGGATAATATAGCAATACTTACGTACTGTAGATACTGAATAATCTGTCATTGTCTTCGTAAATTAATTACCTTCAGAGTGGAGCTACAACGTGCCTTTATTCAGGTGTATCGTATAATAATTCTTGATCTAATATATAAAGCAGTGTGTCCGTACATTTGTACGTGTTGCATACAAATCTACAGTTTTGTTCCAATATTTATCAAATCTTGTACACGTAAGCTTCAATCGATGAGGACGGTCGCCGTAAGTGTAAGAATCACATACGATATATAGTTCACGAGATATGACGTCATAAACAATAAGATGCGAGAAAAACTGCTGCATTTTGCGACAATGCTGCTCATTTTCACCTAAACCACTGGACCGATTTAAACCAAATTTGGTACACAGATTCTTTATCGTGAGCTGATAATTGCTACAGGGATAAGACACATGGTTAGAAGATATGACGTCATAAACAATAAAAATCGCAAGAAACTGTCACATAATCCGGCGAGACTTATGAGAATGAGAGTACTTAGCGACTTGGAACGAACTTTAAACATAACTTTTATTAAATTTTTTCTCGCTGACAACCATACCAAAATGATGAAAGGAAAAAACTTTCTCGCTTACTACTTTTCCGCTGTTCACGGAGTAAAACTACGGCATTCGGTATGACGTTAAAATTTATTATTTGTACACCACAAATTTTAGCCGCAGGAAATTTTACACGCAGTATACACACATATGCATGAATGTACCTTCTAAATTGTACCATATTCTGACTCGTAGTTCATGAGATATGAGCACATAAACAGTTACGTTCCGCTGTTCATGGACTGAAACTACGGCTTTCGGTATGACGTTACAATTTATAATTTCTACACTACAAATGGTAACCGCAGTAAATTTTACAGGCAGTACACACTTATATAGTTTAGTGTACCTTCTAAATTGTGTCACAGTACGACACGTAGTTCATGAGATATGAGCACATAAACAATAACGTTCATGGAAAAGCGCCCCTTCCCGCACCAAGTTATAATCTATTACTTTTTTACTACTAACTGCATTCCCAGTTAGGGAGCCTTTATACAAATGAAAGTATACCTGAAAAATGGCAGTAATACATAAATAAATACCCGGCCATCGCCGGGTTTTCAGCTAGTATTAGATATTTGTAGAAAAGGATGAAGTACTTTTGACAAGTTAGACTGTAGATATCATCGCTGTTTGTTCACTCGCAACAATTTAAGCTTTATTCCAAGGTTCCTGCCTAACCACATCATTTAAAATCATAGCATATGCGTAAAAGATTAGTAAAGTACTTTTGTCAATCAGAATAGACATCAACAGTGTATGTAAAACGGGGTAAGACTCGAGAATAGGAGGTCATCGCACTTACCTTTCAGCGTATTTTACGTTTCGTAAATAACACATCTCCACGAAAAATCACTATACTGTAATTTCCATAGAAAATGATCAATCTTGTAAAAGATTAGTGTTTTTTAATTAAAACATGGGGCTCGGTAGGTGGATGTGGGAATTTAAATGGGTAAGTTTTAACATGGCACTTATTCGCGGCATATTTAGAATAATTAATTAATTAATACTGTCCCTGCTCTATGGTTGACAGGTTCTCTTGTGTTTGCCGACCGTGGTGGCCGAGGGGGCTGAGGCGCTTCTGTCACGGTCTGCACGGCCACTACGGTCGGGGGTGGATATTTGTGCCGTCCTTAGTTGTAGGTAGTTCATAAGTAGTTTGTAAGTTTAGGGACTGATGACCCTGTAGTTAAGTCCCTTAAGCCTAACAAACATTTGAACATTTGATATCTCTTGTGTTTGAGATAAAATGCATGGTGATTTGGGTTTCTATCTATAAAAAAAAAAAAAAAAAAAAAAAAAAAAAAAAAAAAAAAAAACCCCTCACTAGATAGTAAGTGGATCAGTTTACACTTTGATAACACCCGTATAACGTAATAACTACACCGTTCTTCCAAACTGTCGACTTTCTCAGTTCCATATCTAAACTACATGTTTTACACTGCCGTTTTTGCGCAATCAAACCACGCGACATGCACCATTCAATTATGTCGCAGCGAAGTATTATGTCACTTAAGTCCAACCATGTACTGGAATTGCCTGCCATGCCGACGCAATATTTCAAAACACACTCGTAAACACAACAAACCACAAACTGACTTCAAATTCGGCCCTATTAAATTAATTCATGGTTCCTCGCCTCTCATTGGTTACTTGAAAGTGCTACGCCATTGGCTGCACGAAATATACTGCGTTGCCAACGTAAGAAACTTGTGAACTATCGCTCTGACTCCGTCCCGGATTTTAGCCTAATAATTCTATTGTTGTTTTACAACATGAAGACGAAGAATGGCTGCAAACGGTCTCCAAGAAGTCTAAGGTAACCATTTCCATTCACCTGATCGGACCAGTGGGACGAGAATAACAGTCGGCAGCTAGCACAGTGCCTCGTTAATGACTTTCGTCCACGGCTTCTTTGGGCTCTCAACCTCACTGGAACCTTACCGAGCGAAATCGCGATTCGTATCACCAAGCCATGGCGTTACCGTCGTCTAGGGTGCGACAGCTGCTGTCGTGCGGTAAAAGTCTAGTTTATGAGTCCCTAGTTTATGACTAGTGCTCAGCGTGTACATGTTGGTAACGGCGTGATGAACGAGGCAAGTGAAGGCAGCCAATCAGAAGTGGCGTTCGCGCGGTGAGTAAGGGGTATATTACACGGAGCGTATTTGGTCGCTAGTCGCTGGCGTCTGTTGTCGCTCGGCGTATGGGCGAATAGCGAATGAATACGCTGACGCAATGACACGCAGCGACTTCAGACGCTAGCGTCTTCATAAAAACAATTGAAACACGACGAAGCATATGATATATTGTTTTGGAGGTTAGGTGATACCAAACAGTTCTGTTTCCCAAGGTGCGACATGGTCGCGAATTTATATCAGTGATCCATTTGTAATTATTTTTAATATCTTTATTTACGTCGTTCACAAAATTTCTCGTCGTTTTGATGACCGGTTTCGGTCAGTGATGACCATTTTCAAGTCTACAGGAATCGGAAACAGGTCAAATTTAGTAATAGACTACGGTACCTTATAAAAAATAATAGTCATCAATATAAAAAACGTGTTAAAATGTTATACATCATACCTATTGTTACATTCCTTAATGAAGATACACTTACGCTGTGATGAAGCCATATGGCTATATTACATGTACTGATGTTTGTAAGTTAATGCCTTATTTATGTTTTCTAAGCTAGTCTAATACTAGATGTATCCTTCTGTTTCTGATTTGCTGTAGACCGAAACCGGTCGTCAAAACGACGAGAAATTTTGTGATCATCGACGTAAATAAAGATATTAAAAGTTCTATGTCTCACCAAACAAAATATGAAGTGGAACTGTAATCAAATTTCTGAAAAATTATCGAAGTTTTTCAGTATTGTGGGACTTAAAAAATAACGATTATTTAAATTTTATTCTTGGCGAGATCGCCATCCTCATGATGGTATTCTGTTTCCTTATTTCATCCTCTACCATTTACAGTAATCTATAAAAAAAAATTTCTTATGTGATCCTCATTATATTTTTGTAGGCAGAAGGACCTTCACACGATAATTCACCCAAAAGATTTGCAGAAGCACCATATTTACCCCTCCTCGCAATCCAACTTTTAATCCATTTCCTTTTATTCTTTTCTACTTTTCTGTTTTGCTTATGGTTCATTAATTGTTCTTTTAAAACTATTGTGAGAAACACAACGTCAGCATTTACAATTTCCTTCGACGTTTTGACTCGACTGGTGGCTACTTTAGACGCTCCCGTATATGACACGGGACGACCAAAAGCGCCAGCGACCAAAAACGCCAGCGACCAGCGTCTAAAGTAGCCCGCCCTTTAGACGCTCGCGTCTCGGAGCATCGACTTTGTTCGCTGCCCCTGTTTCCACGGAGCGAATTTAGCAGCTGCGTCCAAATACGCCAGCGACTAGCGACCAAATTCGCTCCGTGTAATATACCCTTAAGAAACAGCTTTAGTGTTTATGGTTTGTAAACAAATAATAGTAACAGACAAAGGGATGCTATCACATAGACACCTACCTGCTCATGCTGGACGTGAATTTTACAGGTTTTCTCGTCACGAATGTTCGCCAACTGCAATTTCAGTCTCAACGTAACACTGACCTCGGAATTTGCGACAATTTGCGAAATTAATTAATGCTGTTCCTGCTCTATAATTGACAGGTTCTCGTTGTACACTTACCCGGTCAATAAATCAGCTATCCTCGTGAAACACTGCCCTCGGAATTCGCGACGAATTTGTGAAAATTAATTAATGCTGTTTCTGCTCTGTGGTTGGCACGTTCTCGATGTACCCTTGTCCGATCAATAAATCAGCTTTCTTGTGAAACACTATCCTCGAAAACTACATCGATATTTAACAAACCTTATAATCTTTAATCACGAGATCAGTGAAATTCATAACGAAATCTTCCGTTTCGGGCTTACAGCAATTTCAAAACTGACGTCAAATTCAATAGACATGAAACAAACAATCCTATTGGCTGCGCGAACACGACTCCTAATTGGCTGCCTTCGCGCCGTTGCCAACATCTGGACGCCAAGCACCAGTCCAGGACTCATAAACACCTATCGTGCTGCCATAGCCTTTACTCCAGATAACGTCGTCGTGTCCTAACGGATACGCTCGTCGTACATCCCACGGCGTTGTCGGATCTGACAGTAATGCCTGAAATTTTGTATTATCGGCACATTCTTGATGCTGTATCACTCGGAGTATTGAAACTCCCAACGATTTCTAAAATATCATGATCCGTTCGCGAAAAGCTAGCAGCAGCGGCACGGTTGTCATGGATACGCTCCGAGTGGCGCTAAGCGGCAAGCGCAGCTATGTGACTGTAGCGCGGTAAACGGCGCGGCAGCGACAGGGTTGTCATGGGAACGCCTTTCACGGCGCAGGCTGAGCAGCGCGGTTTGTGCGTGTTTTAGCCCAAGGAGGATAGAATACAGGGAGACGCCATTACGCTGAAAAAAGCGAAGCCGGCCTTCGCCATATTACCAAATCTTGGAAATGTCTTCGTATTGTACATCGGATGTTTGATAGAATTTAAAACATGAATGAAACGTCCGGCGATTTCACAGTGATGTGCAACGTATAAAAGGAGTGAAAATTAGCGTTAAAAGTTAGGTTTTCTAAATATTATGAATATTATGAGTTTTTATTCAAGAAAGTACATTGTTTGAAAGTACATATTTTGCATTGACTGTCATTTCGGTGCTGTAACAGTAAGAGGATCGACTTGACGCATAGTTTTAATGGAGAAATAGCATCCTGCGACTCGCCAAGATGGCAGAAACGCTTCAAATGAAGCATGTGCTCGACAGTGGCGGACTAAGGCTGTTTGGAGGTCCGGCGCGGCGACAAAACATAATGAGGCCCCCTCCCCAATTCAGTTTGAGCTACATGTACTGTATTACTATAAACATGTATCTTTTAGAATTGGAGGTCCCACAGGACGAGAAGCATGGGACAGTGCGAAAGGCGCTAAAAAAAAAAAAAAAAAAAAAAAAAGCAATTTCAAAACTGCTTTCGAGGTATTTGGAGGGTCCCCAAGACGAGAGGCCCGGGGCGGTCCACCCCTCCACCCTCCCCCCCCCCCCTTAGTCTGCAACTGGTGCTCGCCATAGATAACGTCTTGTTAAGACTGCGGCCGCGCTCTAGTGAGAACCGGCCGTACCACCTAGGGCGCCTGCATTCAAGGAGTGGCGCTGTTTACGCACGCCGTTGCCCGGTGCACCTGCTGACATTTACGTCATCTCGGGTTCGACGACCCCTCCTACCCAGCCTCGCTACCAGTCGCCTCCACCACTTTGCACCCACTCTCCGCCAATACTTACTCATGTATGCACGGCCACTTTTCCAGCTACAGTAAAGGTAATACACGCGACCTCCACAATAAAAAGACAGCGCCAGGAGTTCGTAATGGAGGAAGCTTGCACTAGACATTGGACACACGAGGAAGAGTAGGGGACCAATAACGCTTCCCTGTGGAACGCCAGATATCACTTCTGTTGTACTCGACGACTTACCGTCAGTTACAACAAACTGAGTCCTTTCTGATAGGAAATCGTGAATCCAATCGCACAATTGGGGAGATATTCCATAAGAACGCAATTTCATTAGAAGCCGTTTGTGGGGTACACTGTCAAAAGTCTTCCGGAAATCCAGAAATATGGAATCGATTTGAGATCTCTTGTGGATGGCACTTAACACTTCATGTGAATAAAGGACAAGCTGTGTTTCGCAAGAGCGATACTTCCTGAATCCGTGTTGACTATTGGTTAATAGGTCGTTCTCTTCGAGGTAGTTCATAATATTCGAACAAAGTATATGTTCCAAAATCCTACTGCAAATCGACGTCAATGAGATTGGCCTGTAATTTTGGGGATCACTGCTATTGCCTTTCTTGAATATTGGAGTAACTTGGGCAATTTTCCAGTCTTTGGGTAGGGATCTATCGCTGAGTGATCCGTTGTAAATTATAGCCTAGTACGGAGCTATTGCATCAGCATACTCTGAGAGGAATCTAGTTGGTATACAATCTGGCCAGGAAGATTTGTTTTTGTTTAGTGACTTAAGTTTTTTTACTACTCCAGGAACATCTACTTCTGATGCAGTTGGAATTTCTGTGTGATGGTCTGTGTAGATTCCTACTTACTGCACTTTACGATCCTCTTCAACTGTCGGCGGTCTCAGTCAGTCAACAGACGAAGTCGGCCTGTACGTTTTCTTGCTGCACGTGTCCCTTCATGTCTCCACTTGACTATTACATCAGCAACATTAGACCTATGGATGTTTAGGAGTGTGGAAATCTCAAATACAGACTTCTGACACAAGTGACACCCAATCACCTGACCACGTTAGAAGTCCATGAGTTACGCTGAACGCCCATTCTGATCCCTCACGATATCTAATGATAGGTCGCTGATAAGGAGTGTCTTGCTGTAGGTGGCAGCACAATGCGCCTTATATGAAATATGTTTTTGAGGGGTGTCCGGATTGTTTTGATGCCACAGTTTACGAGGACCAACAGTTCGCCTTTCCCAATCGACGGTCCCGGTTCCGAACGTCAGAACAGTTGCGACGACTCCCACTTCCAGGAACTGCGGCGTGGCCATTCTCGTTCCAGTTGCAGGCAACCTCGCAGTCGGTCCCGTTCCGGTCATTCTGTCTCACTTCCTCAGTTCCAGATACTGGCGGTATCGAGCTTTCGTTCACATTGCTATACTATTCTCATTGACTCTCAGACTGTTTTTCATCTCTGAACTAGTGATTCTTCTCGTACGAGGCGCGTCCAGAAAGTAAGTTCTAGTGATTCTTCTCGTACGAGGCGCATCCAGAAAGTAAGTTCCGTTTGGTAATAAAATGAAATTGTACACAGATACAGAAGATTTTTTTTTATTTTTTTTTATTTTATTTTTTTTTTTATTTATTTATTTATTTTTTTATTTTTTATTTTTTTTTTTTGCACAAAATTCTACAACTCTTAAACTACTTCTCCACATAACTGCCGAAATTTTATAGGCACTTGTCATAGCGTACCACAAGTTTTTGCATGCATTCTTCACAGAAGGTTGCCGACTGCGTATTCAACCATGTGGTAACAGCTCTTTATCATCGTTGACGTGTTGACCACCAAGGACAGATTTTAGGTGTAAGAAGAGATGAAAGTCGCTAGGAGAGAGGTCCGAGCTGTATGAAGGATGATCAAACAGGTTCCATTGAAATTTCCGTAAGAACTGTTTGGTCACATTTGTTGTGTGAGGTCAGGCATAATCGGAAAAACAAAATCTTTTGACAGATTACACCTAAAATCTGTCCTTGGTGGACAACACTTCAGCGATGATGACGAGCTGAAAGAACATGTTACCACATGGTTGAATACACAGGCTGCAACATTCTATGAAATAGGCACACAAAACCTTGTGCCATGCTATGACAATTGCCTACAAAATTTCGGAAGCTATGTAGAAAAGTAGTTTAATAGTTGTAGATTTTTGTACAATCAATAATTTCTCTGTATCTGTACCCGTTTGTTTCTGGACGCACCTCGTATCTGGTTCACCGTCCATCACCAGTAATTTACACTTTATAGCTATTTTATAATTTAACTCGCCTGGTGGCTGAGCGCATTGAGGCGCTGTGCTCCCTCGCGCATGGATGTTTGTGCTGTCTTTAGTAAAATTTACTTCTTAGCTTTTTTTGCATAAAAAATGGAAAAAAAATTGTTATGTGTGACATCGGCTGAGTAGGAAAAGGGATTTTGATATCGATTGGTGTAGGCCACAATAATATCGTATTTACATTTTATCTCAGAATAAATTTTTCACGTTTATAAACGTTTATAAACCAACTATTCACTTTGTATTTTGATTATCTATTTTAGGATAATAATTGGATAAGAATGGAACTGTGAACGAGTAGAAAGGAACGGTTTCCAAAAAAGAACTATCATCAGTGAGCTGGTTCCCAAAAACGAATTAGTCCACCCATTTCTGCTCTGCACAGCATCGAAGGTTGTGGAAGGGTCTGACAGTTAAGTCTGAGACCAAATAAACGTAAAGTAATACACATAAACTGCTAAAGCAACCTACTGGTGACATATGAGCGGAAGAAATAAGTACGCACCTCAAATTACCTAGCGATAATCGACCTAAAATGCAATGAATACTTAGGTTCTTCATCCTCTACATCTATGTTTCCATCTACATACAGGGTGACAAACAACTAGCTAGAAACCAGGTATTAACCGGCATTTTCATTATCTGTCATATAAAGCGTTTGGCCTGGTGCAACAAGGTGTTGCAATGGCGAATGCAAACAGCGTCTTCAGGTTCAGTAATTTTAACTCATAAGCTTTCATTACAGCTTTCAGAACTATACACCAATTTAAAATGTAAAATATATAGCTTATGTCGGTCTGAATGTTTATAACAATACCAGGTAAAAATTTGCAGTAAATCGGTTAAGTACTTTCAGCAATTCTTGGCAAAAACATAACAACAATTTGTCTTTGTCTAACGGCCTTACTACCATGTGTACAGCAATAGCACCAAACTCATTGATGAGCTGAAAATAGCCATTCAGGAGGTAATCGACAACATCTGTGTTCCGACACTTCAGCGGGTCATGCACAAATTAACTATTCGTCTGCGCCACTACATGGCCACGGAAGACAGGCATATCGAACAAGCCGTATCTTAAATAAATATATCTGTTACGAGGTTGACATGGTGAATAAAGTATACTGATGCCAGGTGTTTCATATAGTTCAATAATTGTCACGCTGTACATTTGGGGGGGGGGGGGGGGCAAAAGGATTACCTGTCCCGAAAAAAGTCCAAGAACAGAGTATTCCGCAATCCTTAATTTCCGAAGTGCGAGTGTTGCCAACTATAGCGGACTTCGGACCTTCAGCTTGGTTTTCACGTCAGATAGAAGTAATATACACTCCTGGACATTAAAATTGCTACACCACGAGGATGACGTGCTACAGACGCGAAATTTAACCAACAGGAAGAAGATGCTGAGATATGCAAATGATTAGCCTTTCAGAGCATTCACACAACGTTGACGCCGGTGGCGACACCTACAACGTGTTGACATGACGAAAGTTTCCAGCCGATTTCTCATACACAAACAGCAGTTGACCGACGTTGCCTGGTGAAACGTTGTTGTGATGACATCATTGATAAATATGAAACAATGAATTAAAATTTGTGGTGCGTCCAGGAATCGAACCCAGACCTCCATGCTTACTAAGCAGTCGTCTTAACCGTTAGACCACCACACCACTAACGATTAAGGCGCCTTCGAATAAAGTACGATTTCCCTCCACGTCACAATTCAGCTTCTGTGTTCCGGATTCGATTCCCGGCCGCACCACAAATTTTAATTCATTGCTTCATATTTATCAATGATGTCTTTGACATATTTGAGACGAAAATCCGTCTCAGGGATTGTTTATTTGTATTACGTTGATGTGATGCTTCGTGTAAGGTAGAGGAATGCGTACCATCACGTTTCCGACTTTGATAAATATCGGATTGTAGCCTATCGCGATTGCGGTTTATCGTATGGCGACATTGATGCTCTCGTTGGTCGCGATCCAATGACTGTTAGCAGGATATGGAATCGGTGCGTTCAGGAGGGCAATACGAAGTGCCGTGTTAGATCCCAACGGCCTCGTGTCACTAGCAGTCGAGATGACCGACATCTTATCCACATGGCTGTAACGGATCATGCAGCCACGTCTCGATCCCCTAGTCAACAGATGGGGACGTTTGCAAGTCAACAACCATCTTCACGAACAGTTCGACACAGTTAGCAGCAGCATGGACTATGAATTCGGAGACATGGCTGCGGTTACCCTTGACGCTGCATCACAGACATGAGCGCCTGCGATGGTGTACGCAACGACAAACCTCGGTGCACGAATGGCAAAACGCCATTTCTTCGGATGAATCCAGGTTCTGTTTACAGCATCATGATGGTCGCATCGTGTCTGGCGACATCGCGGTGAACGCACATCGGAAGCGTGCATTCGTCATCGTCATACTGGCGTATCACCCGGCGTGATGGTATGGGGTACCATTGGTTACATGTCTCGGTCACCTCTTGTTCGCATCGACGGCACTTTGAACAGTGACCCTTACATTTCAGATATGTTACGACCTGTGGCTCTACCCTTCGTTCGATCCCTGCGAAACCCTATATTTCAGCAGGATAATGCACGACCACCTGTTGCGGGTCCTGTGCGGGCCTTTCTGTATACGGGAAATGTTCGACTGCTGCTTTGGCCAGCACATTCTCCAGATCTCTCACCAACTGAAAACGTCTGGTCAATGGTGGCCGAGCAACTGGCTTGTCACTATATGCCAGTCACTACTCTTCATGAACTGTGGTATCGTGTTGAAGCTGCATGGACAACTGTACACGCCATCCAAGCTATGTTTGACTCAATGCCCAGGCATATCAGGGCCGTTATTACGGCCATAGGTAGTTGTTCTGGGTACTGATTTCTCAGGATCTATGCACCTAAATTGCGCGAAAATGTCATCACATGTCAGTTCTATGTAATATATTTGTCCAATGAATAACCGTTTATCATCTGCATTTCTTCTTGGTCTAGCAATTTTAATGGCCAGTAGTGTATATTAAAAACAAGGTGTACAGAAATAACACCAAACCCAATTCAATTGTTTGTAGAGTCTATGGGACTTAACTACGGGGTCATCAGTCCCTAAACTTACAAACTACTTATGAACTACTTACAACTAAGGACGGCACAAATATCCATGCCCGAGGGGGAATTCGAACCCCCGACCGTAGTGCCCGTGCAGATCGCCTCAGTCCCCGCGGCCACTGCGGCCGGCACACCAAACCCATTCGTGAGCTGAAAATAGCCATTCAGGAGGTCATCGACAGCATCGATGTTCCGACACTTCAGCGGGTCATGCAGATTTTGCTGTTCGTCTGTGCTACTACATCGCTACCGAAGACAGGCATATCGAACGCGTCATATTCCAAATTAGAATATCTGTCGCGACGTTGACATGTTGAATAAAGTATTGGACGCCAGAACTAATTTGGGTTCCATATAGTTCAATAGTTGTCACGCTGTATAATGGGTGACAAAAAAATTACCCGGCCTGAATAATTTGAAGTACAAGATCAAAGCATTGCGCATGCCCTAGTTCCAAAGTGTGAGTGTTGCCAACTCCAGCGGTCTTCGGAGCTTCAGCTTGGTGTTCACATCGTCAAATAGAAGCAATGTAATATTTAGGATACAGTTTATGTCGAGATTCATAGCAGCTTAACTCACGTATCGTTTATTTTGGAAAACGTTATTCGAGCACTAGAAGCAGTTCAGATATAAGAACACAACGTGGCTAGATTTACTACAACGAAATGAACCGCTTCTTACCTATGTTTCGTTGGCTCAGTCCGGGTGCCGTTGCTCAGCGCGCCGGGTAAGAAGGCTTGACCACCACCACCTAGAGAGAAGGCCGCGGCGCTCTCGTATGACGTCAGGCAGAGTAGGTTGCGCGCGCATAGCTGTCTGGGTAGCCCCTGGGGCACGGCTCACTATGCCGAAGCAGCGAGCCAGTCAGCTATGCGCGCGCAACCTACTCTACCTGAGGTCACACGAGAGCGCCGCGGCCTTCTCTCTAGGTGGTGGTGGCTCGACGCACTCTGTAATAAAAAGGCTGAGCCAAGAAGACATCTAACAATAACTAAGAAACACGATGAGCAACTGCAACGAACCCATGTATTGAAACTTCCTGGCAGATTAAATTGTGTGCCGGAACCGGTACTCGAACCTGGGACCTTTGCTTTTCGTGGGCAAGTGCTCTACCGACTGAGCTATCCCAAAACGATGCCGCCCCACAACCTTACTTCCGCCAGTACCTCGCCTCCTACTTTCCAAACTTCACAGAAGCTCTTCTGCGAAACATGCAAGACTAGCACTCCTGGAAGAAAGGATGGAGACATGGCTTAGCCACAGCCTAAGGGATGTATCCAGAATGAAATTTTCACTCTGCGGCGGAGTATGCGCTGTTATGAAACTTCCTGGCAGATTAAAATTGTGTGCCGGAACCGGGACTCGAACCTGGGACCTCTGCATTTCACGGGCAAGCGCTCTACCGATTGAGTGCTAGTCTTGCATGTTTCGCAGGAGAGCTTCTGTGAAGTTTGGAAAGTAGGAGGCGAGGTACTGGCGGAAGTAAAGTTGTGGGGCGGCATCGTGAGTCGTGTCGGGATAGCTCATCCGTAGAGCGCTTGCCCGCGAAAGGCAAAGGTCCCACGTTCGAGTCCCGGTTCCGGCACACAATTTTAATCTGCCAGGAAGTTTCATATCAGCGCACACTCGCTGCAGAGTGGAAGTTTCATTCTGAACCCATGCATTACTTCCTCCTACGTCTATCTCGCGAAAAGTCCATCACGATGAAATCAGAGAGAGGTCAAAGAGCACACTGAGCCTTAGCGGCGAAAGTTTTTGACGCGAACCATAGGCGACTAGAACAGGAGAGGAAATGACGATGGTACACGCCTGGTCTGCACGGCCACTACGGTCGGGGGTTCGAATCCCCCTTCGGGCATGGATATTTGTGCCGTCCTAGTTCGTAAGTAGTTCATAAGTAGTTTGTAAGTTTAGGGACTGATGACCCCTTAGTTAAGTCCCATAAGCTTAACAAACATTTGAACATTTTTTTGGTACACGCCTTTGAGGTGACTTGCCTACTATGGATATACATGAGTAGCCTAGAGTTTAGATGACAAAAGGTTAGGCACATAAATATGCGACAGACTAAAGACTGATGTCAGTTAAAATTCACCAAGGATTTAATGTTCATTCCATTTTGGCCACTTTAGGTTACGGTGGGCCTTTGCGATCGTCTTTTGACAGCTCGAAATTTAAATGAAAATAACGGCTTAACCATTCATCTGACACGAAAATTGAGTAACCGAATTTTTAGAGGAGAAAATTTTCTACAACTTTCCTCTCTTATGTTTTTTTCATATCTCGTATAGTTTCAGAGATACTTTGCAAAAATAACGGCGATTTTGGGATGTCTGTCTGCCTGCCCGCCCGTAACGTCTTCCCCGTTTTTAACACGAACCGTTCCGCCGATAAGCACCTAATTTTACATACATAATTGTAGGCCGCCAGAAACCAGAACCTCCCTTTTTCGGACAAAAAAATACTGTAGTAATACAAAAAAGCCATTTGTAATATAATTGTATTTGTAAACGAACCGTTCATCTGACATGAAAATTGAATAGCCTAATTGGTAGAGGGGAAAATTCTCTACAACTTCGTTCGAGTATGTTTTTTTCATATCTTGCATCGTTGCAGATATATTTGCAAAAATAGCGGCGATTTGTCGATGTATTTCTGGCTGTAACGTGTTGCCACGTTTTAGGTCGAACCGTACTACCGATCGGCACCAAATTTTACGGACATAATTGCTGGCTACCAGAGACCAGAACCTCGCTTTTTCAAATATTTCGGACAAGAAATACGTTAGTAATGCCCAAAAAAACCGTTTGTAATGTAATTTTAATTGCATTTAAACCGTTCATCTGACGCAAAAATTGAATAAACGAATTTGTAGAGAAGAAAATTCTCTACAACTTTGTTCCCTTACGTTTTTTCATATCTCGTATCGTTTGATAGATATTTGCAAAAATAACGGAGTTTTGACACCCTCCATTGAATTAACGAAAACCAGCCGTTCGCAGATGTCACGTGACATTCCTCGCCTAGAACTCTCTCTGGCATACGCCATCTTACATGTTGTCATTTCAAAGCAATGGCGCACTCAAGAATTAACAAAAACACGTCGTTGTTCGTACGATAAATGATAATCTAGTGTCTACAAATGCCTTATTAACATCAGTTAACAACGGCCATCAATAGTATGAAATTAAAGAACGCAATTTGTAAGTGTTATCCGTAGCGTAGTAGGCAATTCACTGGACTGTGACGCTTAAGGTCAGTGGTTCGAAACCGACCCCTCCCTAATTTTTTTTTCCTAAAAGGGTTTCAGAGACTTATTAATTACTTTTTTATTATTTAGATTACTATTATTTTTGTCCAAAATGTTTGCAAAAACTTATAAAACTACAAATCTAAAGTGGGTCGTAAAACACGTCAGTGCGATTTTTTTTTTTTCAAAACTTTTTGTTCCATTTCTGAATATTTTTGATACTGTCAGAACGCAGATAGTAACGGATGAGTTGGTATCCCGTGACATGAAAGTCAACAAGCGTGAACGGCGCCATTCACAGAAGACAAAAAGCGAAGTGGCTGCGCAGATGTTCTCGTTGCGCGGCCGTCCGTCCGCTGTCGGCAGTTGGCAGACTGCCCACCGGGTGACACGTAACGCCGATGGCGGCCACTGGGTCGGCAATTGTCTAATGGCACTGGGGGGCCGGCAGCTTCTCTCCGCCGAGTGGGCTGTCAGACCATTCCACAGTAGAAGGCGGCGCAAGGCGTTGGAAGACCTCAGCCAGAGGGCAGTATGAACAAACCGGAGTCAACAAGAATGGAAGATCAACTGCTCAGATTAATAGGGACGTAAGTCTTCGTCTTCCGTTGTTCACCTTGTGCATCAAAAAGTAACCTACAAAGATACGGTGTTCAAAAAAATAGTGGAATACTTTGAGAGGTAGTAGTCATCATCAAAACAAGAAGAGTAATTCCAATATAGGGCAAAATAGCCTTCGGAGAAATTATTAGTAATGGTGGTAACATTAACACGTAAAAACAGACGGGAGTCAGATTAACTCTGTATTGGTGGATACTTCTTTGCTACGTATTTGTTTCTGAATTTAGTGAAGCGCATTACGGAGTCAGTGACTGTACATCTGTGTTAGTGTGAGAAAATTGGTAAGCTGTCTCTAATAAGGAAAGTACTTGGGCTCGAACAAACATATCTGTATGAACATATGCTTACAGGATCTCTACGTGAACCTCAGTGTACTAGTGGGTGTCGTTTTTATGCAGAACTCTGCTATCATGCTCTTGATAGCACTGTAGTTGTAATTGTAGACGCCATACGTAATTCAGATATCTCAACTATCACTTATGTTCATGTTCTCTAGCGTTTTGTCATCAAAAGCCGTGATGATAGTTGCAACTGTAACCTTCTTCTCGGAAGACTGTTGGTATTCACTGCCACTGCTTAAATCGCTTCTTCTCGCACTTACCGTAGCACTACCGTATGCAATGAGTTGTTCGTCATTATCATCCCTATTATCATCATTATGTGTTAGTGTTACAACAGTATCTAACTTATGCTCATATTTCTCTACCATTACAGATACGAGAAAGCTTGCGAATTATTCATCTTCTACACTAATACCATCATCACGAAGAAGGGTTCTTCGTAACTTTATTTCAAGTAATCGCAATACATTAGCAGGATTGATTAGCAATCGCCGTCCCATCGGACGCTTCACCACACAAATAACGACACAAAACGCAACTTCGGAGGCACATCACACCGTCCCACTGGCGAACTGACAGGTCAAAGTGCAATGCGGCATGGCACACGCAGAGGCCTCTAACGGGCGACTGCAGAGTTTTGTAGATACGGGAGTATCACTAGTGCAATAAGGGACATTATCTCTGACATGATTTTTGTGTATACGTGTTTGTTCGAGTCCAAGTACTTTCCTTGTAAGTTATATACTTGGGAAAAGTTTTTATTTATATAAACACACCTAGAGTCCTTTACACCTTATAATCGTACTGTTAACAGTAAGGTTCTTGGTAAAGAAGAGGAGCAAACAGTATCATGTGGAGACAAGCTGGAAACTAGAAAATATTGCACTACATGCCTTTAAAACTGAAAAAGAAAAACCATCAAATTATGCAGACGTTGTATTCGTCCAGTCTGTGGACAGTGATCATCAGTTCTATGTAAAAATTGTATATGAAGTAGCATAACTTTAATGATAAATCTGAAGCATTGAATTAAAATTTGTGATGCGAGCGGGAATCGAACCCGGACCTCCATGCTTACTAGGCAGACGTCTTATCGCTTTTTTTTTTTTTTTTTTTTTTTTTTTTTTGTTCTATGGGTAGTTCTCGTCGTTGCGGACGCTGATCGTTTTTGTTCATTGTTGTTCGGTGTGTTGTTGGCTCAGCTTTTTTATTACAGAGGGCGTTGAGCCCTCTGACCGGGCGCGCTGAGCCACGGCGCCCGGCAGTCGCTAGACCATCGCATCACTAGCGATTAAGGCGCCTCGGAATAGTCTAAGCACGATTTCCCCCACATCACAAACTTTAATTCGGCTTCTGTGTTCCATAGAATATTGCCACTACTGCCAAGGCTCTCCATGCAGCGGAATAGCACCTCGGCAATGGACATATTGTAACATTCCTATTTAAGGTGATATAAATATCAATGAAATACAGATATACAATTCCTGAGACGGATTTTCGTCTCGAATATGTCAAAGACATTTATGGTAAATCTGAATCATTAAATTAAAATTTGTGATGCGACCGGAAATCGGTTCCAGAGAGCCTTGGCAGTACTGGCAATGTTCTATGGAACACAGAAGCTGAATTAAAGTTTGTGACGTAAGGGAAGTCGTGCTTAGACTATTCCGAGGCGCCTTAATCACTAGTGACCCGGTGTTCTAGTCAGGGGGCTAAACGCCCTCTGTAATAGAAAAGCTGAGCCAACCATCCAACGAACAACCACGAACGAATTGAAAAAACGACTGCAAACCACAGATCTATCTGGTGAACAAAAAAAAAAAAAAAAAAAAAAAAAAAAGAGCGGTGAGATGTCTGCCTAGTAAGCATGGAGGTCCGGGTACGATTCCCGGTCGCATCACAAATTTTAATTCAATGCTTCAGAGTTGTCATTAATGTCTTTGACATATTCAAGACGAAAATCCGTCTCAGGGACTGTATATTTGTATTTAATTTTGTAAGGGAGTCATGTTTTACGTCATCGTTATCTGAAATTATAGTGAAAAAACATTATTACTTGCTAAGAAATGAATAAGTCAATAATTTAAGTAAGTCTCGGAAACAGTTTAATTTTATACCTAACCTTGCAGATTTATTTAGTTATGTGTGAAACTCATTGTTCTTTGGAGCAATCTAAATCAATTTACACAGGTTTCCAGCCAAGATCACGTTTTTTATTTATGGATGACTGGTTTCCACGTTCTCACACGTCATCTTCTGATCTCGTATATTTCACAATGTCATATCTTATATGGTTTTACCTATATCCTCTCATTACAATTTTTTGTGAAATAGATGTATTCAGTACTACAAACATGGCATACAAACATTGATGGTAAAGTAGAACTTCGTCAGTTAGTGGCTCTTGTGCAACCAGTCTGGACATCTGTAGTGTAGATCCAATGATATGTTCAATTTCACCATCAATGTTTCTATTCCACGTTTGTAGTACTGAATACAACTATTCCATAAAAATTGTAATAAGAGATTATAGGTAAAAACCATACAAAATATGAAATTGTGAAATGTAGGATATCAGAAGAAGACCTCTGAGAATGTAGAAACCGATCATCTATAAATAAATAACGCGATCTTGGATGGAAACCTTTGAAGATTTATTTTGTGTTAAATACAATTCTGATTTAATAAACATGATGACTGCCATCTGTAATAGTTCAAAACCCCTTAATTACACATTAAGTTGTAAGAGTACACCTGTCACTGTATCTTACAGTTTGATTTAACGTAATATATATATTGTCTTAAATTTGTTCATTTCACCTATTTTCATTTCTTGTATGCTAGATATATTTCTTATGTAACGTCATTTTCTATATTGAATCAATTAGTGTAAACATATACTGTATGTGTAAACCCGCATGAATGCACGGACATTCTTATGCTGAAAGTTGGCAATGCGCCTGAGAAAATGTTGAACCTGTTGTAAAGACTGTCTTTGGTACAGAAGTAGTAGCTGTGAGTGTCGCGCTGCTGAAGCAGTCGCGGAGCGGACTCGCCAAAGTAAACATAAATGTTTTGTTGATGGTGCAGAGGCACGGTAGGCGCAATGCGGCGCGAGTTTAATGCAATTGCAATAAGCCTGAGAGGCGTACTGTTTAATGTATTGAAGGAAGTGCGAAATAAGTTTATTTATACTCGAAAGTGATCAGAGTAATGTTTTTCATGTGTGCAAGAAAAGTAATTGTTTGGTTATCAAGTCTATTGTCACCGAGTGTGATCGTTGTTGTAATTACGGAGATTAGAAGGTGTATCGAGGTGATATCAATGCATGGAGATTTCAGCCAGACGAGCTGAACAAAGAGTTGTCGATAGAAATATTTTCGAACCAGCAGTAAGAGTACTCATTGTAATCATATCTGTCTTCTATGGACTTCACGACGAAGACGACGAAAACAGATGAGCACTTTTGTAACATTTTATTTTGAATGTATGTAAATGTAGTGTCAACCCAATCAGAATTTTTGTTCAATTATATATGACTTATTTTGAAACCAGTCTTAATTTTGTAAGTAGTTACAGTCACCCCATTACCACCATTATTAGAATTATGTTGATTATGCAAGCCTGTACATTGACTAACAAGTTCAATCATTTTTCAAAGTAATTACGATCAGTTTTGAAGAAATTGTTAAAGAGTTGCTAAACGTGTTACAACACAGAGACTAGTAATTAAAGTGCAGTGCTGTTCTAAGTTTTGCAATCAATTTTTAAGGCAAAGATTTTAACTTGCAAGAGAGTTTGCACGTAAAGTTGGTTTCATTTATAGAGAAAGTAAGCAGGCTGACAGTAGTCAAAGTATTGTAGTTGATTAACCAGACTTGACGAAAGTAATTTTTATGAAATACGTTAAATGCCAGACTCTGCTCAGCCAGTTACACGCGTACGCTACCCAGGCCCTGGAACCAATTTACCAAAAAAATAGTTCATGCAAAGTTTTATAAGGAAGTTGAATGCTTTAAACAATATTATCAAAATTATTGGGAACTTTGACTGTAGTATTTGTGAAGCTCATTGCACCACGCAGTTTCACAGTACTCAGCTATTATCATTGCAATCAGAGTCTATCAGCTATTACGATTTTGATTATAACACGAACACGCCATCACCACTACATGAATTCTGATACATTTATTAGTGAAGTTGTGCTGTTCGTGAATCGTAAGAGGTGCTAGTTGGAGGCTGTAGTCAATGCTAAGTCAGATAGGGCCAAGTTTAATTAATTATCACAGTGACTGTTTCAAGTTAATTAATATCAATTGTTCTATATTTTTTTTTCAAAATTTTAACTTTCACTGCGAAAGTGTTATTGCGACCCATCAGTTGTGATTTGCTGCAACATTCAATAACGAAATTATTATTACTACAGCATATCATTACGCATTATCATTTTTAACATTTTTTGACGACCTCCAACTGGCAATCATTTCTTACAAAGTAAATAAAAAGTTATAAAGACGTAAATGACAAAGGTACATGACTGTGGTTGTGTAACACAAATTCATGTCTGTGCTTACGGGTTAAAAACGTAATGAGATTTCAACTGCTGGAAGCAAAGGAGAGTCCAGATAGATAAGACTATGCTGAAAGCCTGAATAAGGGGAAAATGGTCTGACTACATGCTGAAAGAAGAAGCTGATAATGATCTAGTATTAGAATTTTTGAAAGCTCTTGAACACTTACAGATGGGGTAGAACTGTAATCCCTGTCCTACAAGCCTCGAGAGTCCCAACAGGTACCAACCGGTATCCGTGTCATCCTTCGCCCGAAAGCGTCGACGGAGGCACTACTAGGTGGACGTGGTCAGCGCCCCAATGCTGTTTGTGTAGGTTTTCATGACCGGATCCACTACTCCTCAATCAATTAGCTCCTCAATTGGCCTCACATGGTCTGAATGCACCTCGATTGCTAACAGTGCTCCGCAGACTCGGACGGTGACGCATCCAAATGCTAGCCAAGAACGACAGTGCTTAAAACTTCGATGGTCGAGCTAGAATCGGTATATGTACGGTATTTCGCAACGGCCGTTGGCTAAACAACGTAGAAGGCATAATTTTCCATCGGAATTTTTAGGATCGTTGATGAACCAGCAACCAAATAATTTAACCCAGGGGTCAGCAACACGTCGATCGCGATCTACCGGCACATCGCGAGTGCTTATATGGTAGATCGCATGAATACTGCGGGTGCAGAAGAAAAATTGTTGACTAACATTAAGAATAATTGTTTTTGTTAGCAGTGAAAATGCACGCGCGTTCGACACAGGTTTGTTTTATTTATTAACAGCGCGCAGATGTGGTAGCAACTTTGAATCTATAAAACTGTGTTTCTCCAATTGGTTCAGTCAGTCGTTACCTGTGCCCCACTCATTGCTACACTATTTCATTCATCATTGTTCACTCCGTAGTATTGTTTCGGTACCTGTCAAGTGAAAGCAGTGTGTTTCGTGCCTTTCAAGAAGATTAGAATATTTTCTTTGGTACCATTATGATGATCTAGGAAACTTCATAATTTTTATAGTTTTTGTACATATTTTGTAACTAAGATATTCAAACTTCATCTTGTACCCAAAACTTCAAATAATACCATCAAAAATGATTTTTCTCTCAAAAGTATTGCAGAACCGAAAACTGATAGTCTCTAACTCCTTAACAGAAATAACCTTTACTATTAAAGTTGCACTTAGAATAAAAGCCTTGTTTCTTCTTCCTACCTGTGCGAATCATTGTTTTCAAATATAAATTTAATAAAGAAAGAAACATGGAACAAGGTCATTCTCGAAAACTCGGACTCCTGCATTCGATTAAGAATAAGTTATTCACCGAAAATCAAGGACATGATTAAGAGAAAATCTACTCAAGTTTCACATTAAATGTAATATAGTATTTCTAGAATATATATATATATATATATATATATATATATATATATATATATATATATATATATATATATTGCTTTGAGCAAATAATGACATTGTAAAGTTTTTTTGTTAAATGTACTTTTTTTACAGTATTAAAAGTTGAATATGTAAGAATTATTGTATTTTGTAAAGAAGTAGATCACTTTGATATGGTGGCACGAAATAGTAGATCGCCAACGCTTTGTGGTTGCCAACCCTTGATTTAACCCTTTCCAGCCCAATGATGCACTGTCATCATCTTTATCTGTTACTTTCGGCCCAATCATTTGACCAAACAGTATAAAGAATACTGCAGGACTTTCCAAAATTCATTGCTGGTGGCTTGGCTACCATTATTTCGAGGAGCATTAGGCTACAACGCATGACAAAATGTGAATTGTAGGTTAATGTCAGAGTACAAACAGCAAGACCTTCAAAATATTACACCAAGGTAAAGGAAACTAAATAATTTGAAAATTTCATTAGTAAATAATTGTAAAATGTATAAATTAGCCGGCCGCGGTGGCCGAGGGCTCTGCGGCGTGCCAGTCACGGTCTGCACGGCCACTACGGTTGGGGGTTCGAATCCCCCCTCGGGCATGGATATTTGTGACGTCCTTAGTATTAGCTAGTTCATAAGTAGTTCATAAGTAAGTTTAGAGACTGATGAACCCGTTGTTAAGTCCCATAAGCTCTACAAACATTTCAACATTTTTGTATAAATTAGCAGTAGACAGTTTGAAGAAGGCGTCAGGTACGGTAAAGGAAACATATCCTGCCCAATGGTGCCATAAGAAATAATCCAAATTTCCCTCCAAATACTAACAAATTTTGGAAATTCGCAAAAATATACATTAGTCCAATCATTATTCAAATGTTCCAATGTTTGTATAGCTTATGGGACTTAACTACAGGGTCATCAGTCCCTAAACTTAAAAAATACTTATGAACTAGCTAACACTAAGGACGGCACAAATATCCATGCCTGAGGGGGGATTCGAACCCCCACCGTAGTGGTCGTGCAAACCGTCGCTGCAGTCCCCTCGGCCAATGCGGCCGGCCCAGTCATTATGAATAGAAAAATGTAAAGAAATACTTTTGTTCACACATTAATAAAATCTGGGCTAGAAAGGGTGAAATAGGATGTGCTTTGTCTGTGTTTATCGATGGACTATGATTTGCGCCTGTAAACTATAGCACACTAAACCATAAGGCCGTTAGTTAGCGGCGTATCTTGCATGAATGTAGTCACTGTGATGCCGCTATCCCTGTTTGGGGCGAAGTAAAATGAGGCCATCTTTTTCAAACAAACAGAAATTAGGTTCGCAGGAAACACCCTCTGACGCCATTCTTGTCCGCAGTGAAGTTATTTCATGCACCACTGCCGTCTAGCAGGGTCAGACGGAGAAGCTGACGACGCGCACGTTAAGTCACGCCGTAATAAACGTTGACGATCTGTCACCCGTGAATGTGCTAAGCTTTTCCACTCTTGCGACAAAGCTGAGGGAAAGGCACTTCTATTCTGCAGTGCGCAGTGTATGATGTATCAACGTTCGCGGCTGGCGGCCAGGATGACACAACCTCACTCATCTCGTCGTGTACTACACTTCCATTACCAATTCTGCACAGTGTTGCCATCCAAAAATAAGTAAATTCCGCTAAGGCCACGCTCAAATTCCGCTAATTCCGCTACAGGATCAATTATAATAATATAATACAGCCTACACGACTTACCGACGATATACTCGTACATACTAAATAAAATATACATACTTTGATGAAGCAGAAAGTCGTGTATCATTAAAAAAATGTAGTTTGATGCAACAGGTACTTCCCTCTTTATATAGTACTAGCTTAAACCCGCGGCTCCGCTCGCGAGTTGGTTGATTGTGATAGAGAATGCGCGAAATGTCAAATCGATTTTTAAAGAGATGTATTAAAAGAAATTTATTTTTTACTGCTTTATTTATTCTCATATATCCTTATTCGTATGCTTATCCTTACAGAGAAAGAGCTGAAGACATTGTAGCATGCATAGACCGAAGATACAGTCTGTTGCATCACGTTTCGCTGTATGTAACCTCCTTGCTAAAGAGTCGAGACTTCATCGCTGGCCTTCAGTCCAATTTTTATTGTAATGTGACGACTTTCAACCACCATATCTTCCACCTCCTTAAAGCTATCGACATGGAACTGCTATGGTGTACAACGGCAGACTTCGGACAACAATAACACACAGACCATTCGTTTGCGTTCTGTAGTTTTCGCTGCAAAGCGAAATATTAACACACACCCACGTAGAATTTTATATACGCCAATAACTTTCCATCCCAATACACTCCACCCTTTTATCATTACCAACCCTCAAGCAACAATGCAACCAATAAAACCATTTTCAAAGAGTAAATATATTTTTCAAACAGTAATTATTGTTCCCTATTTCGCGTTATATTCTTCAAATTACTAAATATCTATCAGATCGCTATAAAACCGTGCCTAAAACCTTCCTCAGGTATAAATCAGTAACTGTACAAATGTGATAACCGTACTCCGAACAGACATTCACATATATATATATATATATATATATATATATATATATATATATATATATATATAGCCTGGTAGAATTTTGCACGGAGCATAATTTAGTTATAACAAACACCTGGTTCAAGAATCACAAAAGAAGGTTGTATACGTGGAAGAGACCAGGAGACACCGGGAGATACCAGATAGATTTTATAATGGTAAGACATAGATTTCGGAACCAGGTTTTACAGTGTAAGACATACCCAGGGGCAGATATAGACTCTGACCATAACTTGTTGGTTATGAACTGTAGGCTGAAACTGAAGAAATTACAAAAAGGTAGGAAAATAAGGAGATGGGACCTGGATAAATTGAAGGAACCTGAGGTTCTTAAGAATTTCAGAGGGAGCTTTAGGCAACAATTGACAGAAACAAGGGAAAATAAAACAGTAGAGGAGGAATGGGTAAAATTGAGAGATGAAATAGTGAAGGTAGCAGAGGACAAAATAGGTAGGAAGGCAAGACCTACAAAAAATCCTTGGATATCACAGGAGATACTCAATTTAATCGATGAAAGGAGAAAATATAAAAATGCAGTAAATGAAACAGGCAAAATGGAGTACAGACGACTAAGAAATGAGATTGACAGGAAGTGCAAAATGGCTAAGCAGGAGTGGCTAGAAGGCAAATGCAAGGATGTAGAAGAATGTATAAATAGGGGAAAAATAGATACAGCCTACAGGAAAATAAAAGAAACATTTGGAGATAAGAAAAACAGCTCTATGAATATCAAGGACACGGATGGAAAACCAGTTCTCAGCAAAGAAGGGAAAGCTGAAAGGTGGAGAGAGTATATAGAGGGGCTCTACAAAGGAAAGGAACTTCGAGACAATATTGTAGGAAGGGAAGAGGATGTAGATGAAGATGAAATAGGAGACACTGTACTGAGAGAAGAATTTGACAGAGCCCTGAAAGACCTAAGTCGAAACAAGGCCCCTGGAGTAGATGATATTCCCTCAGAGCTACTGAAGTCTCTGGGAGAACCAGCCATGACAAACCTGTTTCACCTGGTGTGTAAGATGTATGAGACAGGCGAAGTACCCTCAGACTTTAAGAAAAATGTTATAATCCCCATTCCAAAGAAAGCAGGTGCAAACAGGTGTGAAAACTACAGAACCATCAGTTTACTAAGTCATGGTTGAAAAATATTAACACGAATTATATACAGAAGGATGGAAAAACGGGTAGAAGCCGACCTCGGGGAAGATCAGTTTGGGTTCAGGAGAAAAGTAGGAACTCGGGAGGCAATACTCACTTTACGGCTTATCCTAGAAGATAGATTAAGGAAAGGCAAACCTACATTTCTAGCTTTTGTAGATTTGGAGAAGGCTTTTGACAATGTTGATTGGAATAAACTCTTTCAAGTTCTGAAGCAAGCAGGAGTAAAATATAGGGAGCGTAAGGTTATTTACAACTTGTACAAAAACCAGACAGCGGTTGTCAGAGTTGAAGGGCATGAAAGGGATGCAGTGCTTGGGAAGGGAGTGAGACAGGGTTGTAGCCTTTCTCCAATGTTATTCAATTTGTACATTGAACAAGCTATAAAGGAAAGCAAGGAGAAATTTGGTGAAGGAATTAAAGTTCAGGGTGAAGAATTAAAAACATTGCGTTTTGCCGACGACATAGTAATTCTGTCAGATACAGCAAAGGACCTGGAAGAGCAATTGAACGGAATGGACAGTGTGCTGAAAGGTGCATATAAGATGAACATTAACAAGAGCAAAACTAGGGTAATGGAGTGCAGTCTAAGAAAATCAGGTGATGCTGAAAGAATTAGATTGGGAAACGAAGCAATAAAGGAGGTAGATGAGTTTTGTTACTTGGGCAGTAAAATAACAAGTGATGGTCGCAGTACAGAGGATATAAAATGCAGAATGGCAATGCGTAGAAAAGCGTTTTTGAAAAAGAGAAATTTGTTAACATCGAATATTGATCTAAGCCTAAGGAAGTCCTTTCTGAGGGCATTTGTATGGAGTGTTGCCTTGTATGGGAGTGAGACATGGACGATAAACAGTGCGGACAGGAAGAGGATCGAGGCTTTTGAAATATGGTGCTACAGAAGAATGCTGAAGATTAGGTGGGTGGATCGCGTAACTAATGAGGAGGTGCTGAACAGAATTGGGGAGAAAAGAAATTTCTGGCATACCTTGACTAAAAGAAGGGATAGATTGGTGGGACACATTCTTAGACATCAAGGAATTGTGAATTTAGCATTAGAGGGAAGTGTGTGGGGTAAAAATCGCAGAGGAAGACCAAGAGATGGATACAGTAAGCAGATTCAGACAGATGTAGGTTGCCGTTCTTATGTGGAGATGAAGAGGCTTGCTCAGGATAGGGTATTGTGAAGAGCTGCATCAAAGCAGTCTCCGGACTGAAGACCACAACAACAACAACAACATATATATATATATATATATATATATATATATATATATATATATATATATAAAAACCGATCGCCATAATACCATGCGTTAACCTTCCCCGGGTAGACATTAGGAACTGTACAAATTTTTAGCTCTTTATGTCTTGTGGTTCAGACGTGATAAACGTACACCGATCAGATATTAACATTTGTAGATACAGATTTGAACTTACGAAGGTAAAAGGAATTAATTCAAAAAAGGTTCTTTTGTTACCTTTCTTAAAATAGCATGAAATATATAAATTTGTTAATAAGCATTATTTTGGTTACCTTGTAGCGAAAATCAGTTAGTGGATATTCTGGATAACACATTAGCGTCATTTAAATTGTATAACTTCTCGCCCTTCGTGAGGAATGAATGTGTGATGAATTTGACTACAAGAGTTCTGATAAACGTAATTCATTTAGTCACACACGACGTCACTGTCATTACTGACAGATGGAATGAGACACTAGAATTATTCTGATATTCTAATTCGTAAGCCTAACTTTTAAGTTCAGATTCATATAACACATTTGTAATAATAACAGTACAACAGCAGCAACATCCATTGTCACTGTGTAAATCGTATGAATTAAAAAGAGTCTTCTTACTTCAGGCCGGCCGCGGTGGCCAAGCGGTCTGCGGCCAACCAGTCACAGTCTGCACGGCCACTACGGTCGGGAGTTAATCCCCCCCCCCTCGGGCATGGATATTTGTGCTGTCATTATTAGCTAGTTCATAAGTAGTTTGTAAGTTTAGGGACTGATGACTCCATAGTTAAGTCCCATAGTATCTACAAACATTTGAACATTTATTTTTTACTACAGAAATTTTTATTGTACCGTTCGTAGCTTTCATGCTCTTCTATTGCCTCTGGCTTGCGCTGTGATTCACTAAGTCAATTCGGTTTGCTCCTAGCACTATTTTACACGCTCTGCATTTTGCTTTCGTGTTGTCATCACTAACTGGTTCTAACAACTTTTTAAAAAGTCTTCATATAACCATTTTTCTGTTTTCTATTTTCTCCTCTGCATTCTCTTCTCTTCTTTGGTGTTGAACACCCGGATTTATCACTCATTATTCAGTAGCCTTGTAATTTAACGTTACCTTATCTGATGACTCACTTCCGATTCACACGACGTGGTGTTAGCACTGCGTGTTAATATATTGTCGTCGCTTGTCAATAATTGCTTTCGTTCACAATTCCGCGTCCCCGTTATTATTGCCGACTGCCAATTGGCAGCGGCATCTTTCAATGTATCTGATTTCTTAAATGTTGTCGCCTCAATAATGTACTCAAATCATTCATACCAGAAAGAATATGAAATCATTCAGATTACACCGAACGCAACAAGTGTAGACCATATTATTAAATCCATGTTATTCTGTAAATTAGTAACGTTTTAAAAGGAATGTGATATTGAATTAAATCCTTTTCGCACTTAGAAATGGGTATTTAGCGTCTTGTTATTTGTTTATTTTTATATTCAGCCAAAGGAAGCCAAATTCCGCTACGTTCTGAACAATTTCGTAATTCTTAAAATTTTGAACATAGCTGCTATTGTGAGCGACCGTTACAACGTCAAAGGATAAAAATGCAGCCCTCGGTCGCAAAATTAAAAATTATATAAACTGGTTTCGGCAATAACTATGATTGCCTTCATCAGAAATTATAAAACAAGCCATATAATCTAATATATAAATCAGAGTGTCCGTATGTTTGTGTCTGGGGTAAAAATCGTAGAGGGAGACCGAGGAACGAATACAGTAAGCAGACTCAAAAGGCTGTAGGTTGCCGAACTTATTCTCAGATGAAGAGGCTTGCACCAGACAGGGTAGTGTGGAGAGCTGCATCAAACCAGTCTGCGGACTGTAGACCACAACAACAACAACAATTAATAAAACAAAAACGTAACGCTTCCTTGTTTTTTTTTTTAATGTCTTCCGTGCATAATCAAGATGTCACTTAAGCTCCGCACCACTGCCACTTTTTTTACACTGCAGGCCGAAATTCCGGCTCAGATACGCCAGCCTTTACATTCTCGTGCACCCTGTAAACAACATGACAGGCGCACAGTGTTCTATTCCTTCAGTAAACTGCTAATACCAATTATCTTCTGTCGGAAAGTTATTTCGCATGTAATGGCAAGTAAGTCGTTACATCTCAATGTACATGTCCCGAAAATATGAATTCCCATTCCTGGTCTTTTAAGGTGTTCTGTGCTACTTTTCTGTCTGGATACGAGTGTAATTGATTTTTTCCCCTCGGGATATGAGTGTATTTGAAAAATTTAATGTTACCAAAAGTAACTATTGAATCTAATTATTCAAGTGCACTGTTTCAGGTTCATCTATATCTATAAAGGTGAATGTCTGTTCGGTGTACGCTTATCACGTCCGAACGACATGACGCAGAGACTTAAATATTTGTACAGTTACTAATTTACACCTGAGGAAGGTTTTAGGCACCGTTTTATAGCGATCTTTGAAAAATATATTTACTCTTTGAAAATGGTTTTATTGGTTGCATTGTTGCTTGAAGGTTGATAATGATAAAAGGGTCGAGTATATTGGGATGGAAAGTTATCGGTGAATATAAAATTCTACGTGTGTGTGTGTTAATATCTCGCTCTGCAGCGAAAACTACAGAACGCAAACGAATGGTCTGTGTGTAATTGTTGTCCGAAGTCTCCAGTTGTCCATGCCGATAGCTGTAAGGGGGTGGAAGATATGGTGGTTGAAAGTCGTCAGATAACAAAAAAAATTCGGACTGAAGGCTAGCGATGACATTTGCGACTCTATAGCAAGGAGGTTACATACAGCGAAACTTGATGCCACAGGCCATATCTTTGTTCTATGCGTGCTACATTATCTTCAGCTCTTTCTCTGTAAGGATAAGCATACGACTAAGGAAATATAATAATAAATACTTAAAGCAGTAAAAAAGAAATTTCTTTTAATGCATCTCCTTAAAAAAATCGATTTGACGTTTCGCGCATTACATCAAGTGATCGATCTGTGATATTATTGCCGGCCGCGGTGGCCGAGGGGACTGAGGCGCTTCAGTCACGGTCTGCACGGCCACTGCGGTCGGGGGTTCGAATCCCCCCTCCGGCATGGATATTTGTGCCGTCCTTAGTTAGTTCATAAGTAGTTTGTAAGTTTAGGGACTGATAACCCCGTAGTTAAGTCCCATAGACTTTACAAACATTTGAACATTTTTTGTGATATTATTACAATCACTATCGTTGAATTTCGTGATTGGATTCTTCGAAACGAGTGCATTTTACGTGTGATTTGATCTGCACTACTTACTTTCCTGATAATGTTGATTAGAAATGTTTGTTTCTAAAGAAGGTATTGTATTTCATTTCATCCTTCCAAATCAGTCTCATAGCACACTAGTGAAAGATAGCTTATCTATCATAATCAACCAACACGCGAGCGGAGCCGCGGGCTTAAGCTAGTAAGAAAATAAAAGAAAGTATTTACACAGCTACTTTGTTCAGCAGATCAAGGCGGCAACAATTATTCAAAGATGTTTGTGGTTGGCGTGTAAGAGGACGTTGGCGACAGCGGTTAAATATGCCGCTACCGTTTGACGATTCTCTGCGCCTTAATGTGCCACTAGGTGAGGACCGTCACAGTAGTGGTCTCGCTTCCAGAGTGCGGGAAGTGGCGGAAGAAGACAAGACAAGGCCGAGCTGGGCAAATTGCACGAGAGACAGTCGTTATCTGCTGATAACGGCCCGCCGTCGCCACCTGTGCACAAAACAAAGGAACACGCGATGGCGGCGAAGCCACTGTCACATAGAGCTGCTAAATACCCAGGCTGAATCGTCCTCCATGTTTTCCCCAACATAGTTGGACTCGCGCTGCACTTACAGCGTGGAGGCGCATGCCCTGCCATCTTTCACAAACGATTCCGCAAAAACTAATTGGTAGAAATATTTAATTTTTCCGCTACTTAAACCTTTATATGTCAGCATTGTGACGAAATGCTCGTCATTTTGTTAATAGTCATAGTTAATAAGATATTGGCTTCGAAATAAGAGACTGCGCTACGTTAGGAAAAGTTTCCAGTAAAAAAATATAGGCGGCTATGATATTCCGTTTGGTGCTTGTTGCACCATATGTTGCTGCGGATGAAACTTTCCTAATGGTTTGTATTTTATTTTCGACTTAGGAGGAGATCTTTACCTTTCACTTATACCGCTAAACTTTATTTTATTTAGCGCACTCATAAATCCAGAATGAATCATTGGGTACTCATACACGGTTAGAGTTATCAAAATGATATTTTGACCATTGATAACATGCAAAGAAATGTTTCAAATGTTTGTATAGATTATGGGACTTAACTACTGGGTCATCAGTCCCTAAACTTACAAACTACTTATGGACTAGCTAATCCTAAGGACGGCACAAATATCCATGCCCGAGGGGGGATTCGAACCCCCGACCGTAGTGGCCGTGCAGTCCGTGACTGTAGCGCCTCAATCCCCTCGGCCATCGCGGCCGGCAACATGCAAAGAGGGGAGTATTTTGCCACATGGCTTATTACGCAAAACTTCATTAATTGTCGCGTTATTCAAGGAAATACACAGTTGTAGAATGAAAAAGAGTAAAGTTAATGATTTATTATTCGATTTGCAGATATTCTTTCGTCACTCACAAATGTTTATTTCTTTGCTTCTTGTCCATTGTGTTTCAGAGCTACTACTCAGTTTCCAAAACCTAATAGGAGTTACATTTCCTTCAGTTTAAACCCTAGCAGTAACAGAACGGAAGTTAGTAGATCTAATGAGGATTTTATGTGAGAATACTTGAAAATAACAGATAGCAAGGATCTCTTCACTAGCTAACGAACTGACTTGTTCTCATTTGCTCACATAATAAAGCACTCTGTATTGAGATGTTTAGAATATCCTTTGCATATAACTGAAAAATTGAAATTGCATATTACATAGAGACACAGCACTTTTGTAGTGTGCAACTATTAAATTTAATGGGTTAAAAGAAGTGTGTACCAGTATATTCAAGTGTGGATGTTATGCAGTAACAACATGTACTTAATTATTAGGAGCTCTAATACGGAAGACGTGATACTACTAGACGGGCGGGCGGATCCCAGTGCGTCATATTTAACTGACATTATCTCAAGATGTTCGTTTCTCACAGAGTTTCTGTTTGGATAGGATGAAAATTTGATGTATTTTGAACATTTCATTCGCTTAATGTGTTCACCTAACTTCAAAAGAAAAAAAGTTACTCGCATGTCGAAAATTCCGTAACGTCGTCAGAAAGTGCATGGTTGTAAACTATCAGTATATGCTGTTTATAAATTATTGCCATAAATAAAACTAAAATGAAGATGTAGTGTAGTTCTTAACGAACACATTGATGAAAGTTTCACGTTGATACAGTTAGTAGTTTGTGAGTTTGAGCGAGTTGAATGCAACGCGAGGTAAGACATGAGCTACGTCCGGAACGTGGTAACTCCTACAGCATGGGGAAAAATGGCGGATAGTTCAGCTCGGGTTTATAGGAGCCTTAACCGTCACACAGTGCGTGCCAACGTGGGTGTCTCATGACCGATACTGATGCGAAACAGACAACGTGAGTCGTAGTGATCTACACTGTGTGATGTGGACCGCCTAATCAGACACCTTCACTAGCACGAGAGTCTTGTGGGGGCACCTCTACTACAGCTTGCTCTGGTCGTCCGTTTAACTAAACAGCCAATACTGGTGCGACGCTATCTTGGGGCACCTCGCACTGCTTTGCTGGGCTTCTTACAGATTCAGTGGGAAACAATGAAACAGAAAGCACACATTTCTAATACACTAATGTCCAAAGGTAAAATCCCTAGACGAGGGCATACATACTTTGACAGGAAGATCGCTGAACAAACTGAAGCTTAATCACACACAAACTGCACAAATTGTGATACAACTTTAAAAAAAAAAAAAAAAAAAAAAAAAAAAAAAAAAAAAAAAAAAAAAAAGTTGGAAAGTTTAGATAACTACAGTGCACCTCGTGCGAACACTAACAAAACTTGGGATCGCCATCCTCAACAAAACAAGCTGTTAATATGATGTGTGATGACTAGACCTCGGAATTTTAGGTTAAAAAAAACCTAAATTAGGTTATAAAAATCAGAAAATAGGTGAGCAAAATCTGAAATTTTATTGTCCAGAAAGGTAAACAGATAGACAAAAATCCACATTATTTTATTGCCCATGTCCATAATGCAGTCACAGTAAATAACTAACACTTTCTCCAGATTTTCCGTTGAGAAACTGCATCTCTTGTCTGTTAATAGCATCTTATATGCTGAGAATGAGCGTTCCACGACAGCTGATGTCATTGGAGCATATTTAAATGACGGTTTTAGGCGCAATGGGAATGCACACTCATGTTCTGTTGACTTACCTGATAAGGTGTCAGCCGCTGTGCAGAGGGTGGTCAGCGCTGTTCTTTTTTTTTTTTTTTTTTTTTTTTTTTTTTTTACACTGTCTTTTGTTTCTCACAAACTTTCATACCAACAGAGCCTGGGACCGAGTTGAATTTTCTGTCACCTCTTCTATGAATCGCAGTTTCTTGTAGACTGGTTTCCTGAACACACTAGAGATTTGATAATAGGGAACAATAGTGCATAATGAGATTTTATGTATGCAATGTCGTTGGAAATTGTTGGGTCTTTTAGAACATCTTTATCTGAAGCAATACTCAATGCCCCCTCCGGCAATTTAAGAACAATGTTTTTAATGTCCGGATTTTTAAAAATTAGATACACTCAGGTTCTAAAGTGAAAATGGATACTATAGGTACTATAAAATTACAATTATCGATAAAATGTTTGCATAATTCTTAGCTGGGAAGACCACGAGAGAGTTTTTTGCATAAAAATTTTATTTAATTCGATTTTTAAAATTTAGGTACAATCAGGTACTAACCTAATATTAGGTATTCTTAGGTGCTATAAAACTAGCGTTTTCGAACATAAATTTTCATAATTCGCGTATGTATAACTTTTATTCCCTTTATTTAATGAGGAACAAATTAGGTTTTGACCTAAAATCCGAGGTCTAGTGACGACTGCTAACTGTCACTCTTGCTTCGCATGCTCTCTACCGGGTGGTCTAAGAGTTAGAGCTGTCTTGTCACTCGATCCCAATCCTTCAACATGGAAATGCGCAGGTCTTGGAGGGTCCTTGGTGGAGACTACAGTGATGCAATTCGCCTCCCAGTGCGTCCCAGGCATGTTCTATTAGGCCCTTTTCACTCGGGGATACTCTAGTCCAGCGGTCGGCAACTGGCGGACACTGAACCGCCGAAAGTATTTTTATTAAAAAAATAATAATAAAATAAATAAATAAATAATAAACAATTTCTTCTGTAGATAACAACACCGAGCTACAAGGAAATGTGATTTCGTTCAAAGTCCATCCTCATTCCGTCGCAAGCTGTTTCTTTGAAAGAGACGTTTTAAGTCAAGAATTTCTACATTTCGCTACAATTTTTTAATATAAAAATAGTCTTGAAGTAGACTTTTCCATATTATCGAATTTCTTGGCAGATCTTAAAAAGGAATTGGCAATAAAATTCAAAGACTTTTCAGAAATAGACAAGTTGTCACGACTTTTAAAATCTCCTTTCGAGGTTTTTCCCGCAGCAGCGTGGACGGATGTGGCTGCGAAGTTGTTCCACCTTTCAAAGCCTTTACTCCATATGGAGATAACAGACTTGCAGGAAGACATTTCCTTGCAAAATTATAAAACTGTATCTACAGAAGAATTTTGGAGTCAATATGTCACTGAAAAATATGAACATTGCAAAAAATGTGCGATCTGCCTGGCTGCTATGTTTGGCTCCAAATATACTCGTATTCGTGAAATTTCATTTTCAAAAATGAATAATTTTCGCTCAAGACCGCTCACTTTGAAGACACTATTCGCATAAGCAGCTCTGCATGTGAACATAACTTTAAGAACCTGTTCAAGACCACAAATGCAATTTTCCCAATGAATTTTTTAAATACATATACGCCCATTTCGTTGCATTTCCTACTTTCTTGGAGAAAATTAAAATAATATTTATAATGTGTGACATGTTTCTGGACTTTCTAATAAAAGTTTTCCATTTTATTTCATACATTTTGTGAGTGATAATAAAAATAAATAGCCAATAATGTTTTACTGGATTGTTTGTACTTTATTATTTTACATCTGTTGTGTTTCATATTATTTTGTGAGTGAAAATTAAAATAAAAATTTTTTAAGGAACATGCGGTTTTACATCTGGACCTCAATAAAATTTTTCATTAGTATACTGACACCATCTGAGATTACTTGCCGACCTCTGCTCCAGACGCCAAGCGACTGAGATACCGTGCGACCAAGAGACGCAGCAAATGTAGTTAAATGGGTTTATTCACACGGAGATACTTGAGCAGCGGCGTCGCAGAGTCGCCACCGCGACTCGTACTTCGAGACTCGACACACTGGTCGCGGAGTCTCGCAGTCTCTTGGTTGCGTTCGTACCACTTCGTTGCGCAAGGTACGAAGAAGAGTTCAATTTGAAATGCAAGGTAGAAAATGTTTGCTATCTTCCCGATGACTTCGATAGCTCAGAACATGTTGAAACTGTTTGTTATCTGGAGTTTGGCCGAGGACACTTTTTGTACCTCTGTTATTCCTCCCTTTCCTTGTTCCTGTCACCGGAGACAGGAGAAGATAATAAATTGATTGACACACAGAAGAAAATTGAAATTAACCTGAAAGTTACCACGCGTCTGCGGTTGTTATGTTGTTATGGTCTTCAGTCCAGAGACTGGTTTGATGCAGCTCTCCACCCTACTCTATCCTGAGCAAGCCTTTTCATCTCCTCATAAGAACGGCAACCCACATCCATTTGAATCTGCTTACTATACGCGTCTCTTGGTCTCCCACTGCGATTTTTACCCCACACACTTCCCTCCAATGCTAAATTTACGATTCCCCTATGTCTAAGAATGTGTCCTACCAAACGATCCCTTCTTTTAGTCAGGGTATGCCAAAAATTCCTTTTCTCACCACTTCTGTTCAGTACCTCCTCACTCCCGTACAAGGCAACACTCCACACAAATGCCTTCAGAAAGGACTTCCTTACACTTAAATTAATATTCGATGTTAGCAAATTTCTCTTTTTCAAAAATGCTTTTCTTCCCATTGCCATTCTGCATTTTATATCCTCTGTACTGCGACCATCGCATGTTATTTTACTATCCAAGTAACAAAACTCATCTACCACCTTCATTGTTTCGTTACCTAATCTAAATCCTTCAGCATCGCCTGATTTTCTAAGACCGAATTCCATTATTTTTGTTTTGTTTTTGTTAATGTTCATTTTATGTGCTCTCTTCAAAACACTGTCCATTCCATTTAACTGCTCTTCCAGGTCCTGTGCTGTCTCTGATAGAATTACAATGTCATCAGCAAAACGCAATGTTTTTATTTCTTCCCCCTGAACTTTAGTCCCTATTCCAAATTTTTCCTTGCTTTCCTTAACCGCCTGCTCGATGTACAAATTGAATAACATCGGAGAAAGGCTACAACCCTGTCTTACTCCCTTCCCAACTGATGCTTCCCTTTCATGCCCTTCGAGTCTAATAACTGTAGTCTGGCTTTTGTACAAGTTGTAAATAACTCTCCTTTCCCTATATTTTACTCCTGCTGACTTCTAAGTTCATTGCCTTTGTAGAGCTGCTCTATGTACTCTTTCCACCTTTCAGCTTTCCCTTCTTTGCTGAGAACTGGTTTCCCATCTGAGTTCTTGATATTCATAGAGTTGCTTTTCCTGTCCCCAAATGTCTCTTTTATTATCCTGTAGGCGGTATCTACTTTTCCCCTTCTTATACATTCTTCTACAGATTTGCATTTGGCTTCTAGCCACTCCTGCTTAGCCATTTTGCACTTCCTGTCAATCTCATTTTTTAGTCATCTGTACTCCATTTTACCTGTTTCATTTACTGCATTTTTATATTTTCTCCTTTCATCAATTAAATTCAGTATTTCCTGTGATATCCGAGGATTTTTTGTAGGTCTTGCCTTCCTACCTATTTTGTCCTCTGCTGCCATCACTATTTCATCTCTCAATGTTACCCATTCCTCTTCTACTGTTTTATTTCCCCCTGTTTCTGTCAATTGTTGCCTAAAGCTCCCTCTGAAATTCTCCAGAACGTCACTTTCCTTCAATTTATCTAAGTCCCATCTCCTTATTTTCCTACCTTTCTGTAGTTTTTTCATCTTCAGCCTACAGTTCATGACTAACAAGTTATGGTCAGAGCCTATATATGCCCCTGGGTATGTCTTACAGTTTATCATCTGGTTTCGGAATCTATGTCTTAC
This sequence comes from Locusta migratoria, assembly GCA_026315105.1. NCBI lineage: Eukaryota > Metazoa > Arthropoda > Insecta > Orthoptera > Acrididae > Locusta > Locusta migratoria. The sequence goes on along the minus strand of CM048745.1, from coordinate 838,547,287 downwards.
CATTATAAAATCTATCTGATACCTTCCGGTGTCTCCTGGTCTCTTCCACGTATACAACTTTCTTTTATGATTCTTAAACCACGTGTTTGTTACAATTAAATCATGTTCCGTGCAAAATTCTACCAGGCGACTTCCTCTTTCATTCCTCTTGCCCAGTCCATATTCACCTACTATTTTTCCTTCTCTTCCTTTTCCTACTACCGAATTCCAGTCTCCCATAACAATTAAGTTTTCCTCTCCCTTAACTGTCTGAATAATTACCTTTAGCTCCTCATATATTTCTTCGATCTCCTCATCATCGGCAGAGCTAGTTGGCATATAAACCTGTACTACTGTTGTCGGTGTTGGCTTCGTATCTATCTTGACAATGATAATGCGATCACTGTGCTGCTCATTAGTAGTTTACCCGCATTCCTATTTTCTTATTCATTATCAATCCTACTCCTGTGATACCCCCAACTGATTTTGTATTTATAATCCTGTACTCACCTGACCAGAAATCCTGTTCATCCTCCCACCGAACTTCACTAATCCCCACCATATCTAACTTCAACCTACCCATTTCCCTTTTTAAATTTTCTAATTTTCCTACCCGATTAAGGGATCTAACATTCCACGCTCCGATCCGTAGAATGTCAGTATTGTCTTTCCTGACGACAACATCCTCCTGAGTAGTCCCCGCCCGGAGATCCGAATGGGTGACTATTTTACCTCCGGAATATTTTACCCGAGAGGATGCCATCATCATATTTCCATACAGTAGAGCTGCATGTCCTCGGGAAAAGTAACGGCTATAGTTTCCCCTTGCTTTCAGCCGTTCGCAGTAGCTGTGTGGCAAAGCCACATTAGCTAATGTTACAAGGCCAGCTCAGTCAATCATCCAGACTGTTGCCCCTGTAACTACTGAAAAGGCTGCTGCCCCTCTTCAGGAACCACACGTTTGTCTGGCCTCTCCACAGATACCCCGCCCCTGTGGTTGCACCTACGGTACGGCTATCTGCATCGTTGAGGCACGCAAGCCACCCCACCTCGGCAATGTGTGTGGTTCATGGGGGTGGCGTCTGCGGTAACGCATCTTAATGTTTGAAGTCTATTAAAAAATTCACATGAACTGGACCAAACACTAGAACGTAAGTTAGATCTTTTATTTAATTATTATGTTTTTAAAATCGAAAATCGAATAAAAAGTATAATTTCTCCTTCTTACCCTATACTGACAGACGTACAAATTTGTGCTTGTGAATTTTAAATATCTATGGCAATACTTGTACAATTTGAAAAGAAAAAAGTGGGATGCACGGAACAGATAATAGTAGGAGGTAGATTTGATTAGAAATAATCACAAAACTAATCTTTTATAGTGCAACAAAATCGCAAATTACTTGGTGAAGTATTCGTATCTCGGTTATCTAATACATGTGCCCCACGTTTTTCTTTTTAATGTTACGCATATTGAGCTAGATATTAAAAACTCAGAAACACAAATTTTCGGGTCCATTTGCATGTACTGGCGGTAATAATAAAACTGTTGTCATGCCATCGTCACTGCTAAAGTCATTATATATTGCTCTAAAGGCGGCACACTAAAAAAGGGCGCTTCTGTCACCTTCAACCAATGGAACTGATTTTAATTGCATTTCACATCGCAAGCGACTTGGCAGTTTGGGAGACCACATTCGTACCTGTGTTAATGTGATGGACTACTCGAGTCATAGTCTCCTGGTTGTCAGGTTGGAGACGTATTTGCGTATCACCACGTGAATAGTGCCTGACAGTGTTTTTCAACCTGTGAGTTGCGATCCCCAAAGGGGTCGCAGTGACAGGAGGAAATACAGTGGTCGCACCATAAAACCCACCAAACCACTGCATGTCAGAATATTAGAGGTTCCCTAATAGCCCTCTGAAAAGTAATTTTTTTATATTAAAATTACGCGATTCCTTGATGACCATGAATTCTAGGTTGAATAGAACTAAGGTTGTTTTACAATAAATACACCGTGTAAACAACGAATAAACGAAACGTCTGAAACTGTTTTCAGGTACCAGGTGATACCTAAAATTAATGTAATTCCTTCAGCATTGCCTGATTTTCGGACACTACATTCCATTACCCTTGTTTACCCTTATTAATGTTCATCTATACCTTTCTTTCAAGTCACTGTCCATTCCGTTTAATTGCTCTTCCAGGTCTCTAACAGAATTTCTATGTCGTCAGGAAACCGCAATGATTTTATTCCCTCTCCCTGGGCTTTAATTCCCTCCTCAAATTTCTCCTTGCATTCCTTCTCAGCTTGCTCGTTGTATAGCTTGAACAACATTGGGGAAAGGCTACACGCCTGTCTTACTCCCTTCCCAACCACTGCGACCCTTTCATGACCTTCGACTCCATGCTGTATGGTTTTTGTACAAGTTGAATAATACAAAAGATCATTACACAACCAAAAAAGGAAAAAAAATCTACTGTTACATTTCGTTTTTAGTAAACACTGTTATTGGTGGCCGGTGGCCGGTGCACAGATTACAAGGTAAGTGCGCAACTGAGTAGTTACAGTTCGGAATCAACGGGCCGTTTGCCAGGTAAATACGAATGTATGGTTCCATTCCGCCACTCACGTCTTTGTAAACATTTTCCTAGTTAATAAACATTAATTTGAATTTTAGACTTTACTATTAGATTTTACATCGCATTTAGTTCACGTTTCACTAACTTTGCTTCCGCCGTTTGCCGATAGTGGCGGCAAGGGCAAGTAGAGGTCAAAAGAAACAGATCGCACCTCGGTCCTCGGCCAACATAACCTCGTTCAAACATTAGTCGATTTGTATCTGCATCATAAACTTGTTCTTGATTGAAAATTTCAGTTTATGAGCCTAATTCTAGTCACTTGCGGGAGGTGTTACTGTTTTGTTTCAATACGTAGAATGCTGTCGAGTGCGTATGGCAAAGACGTTATTAGTGAAAGAACATGTGCCGTGCTTCCACGTCCACGGCCAAACCGAACGTTCACGGCTCCAAGATCATGCTCTGCATTTAGTGGCACAAGCTCGGCGTCGTGTACTAAGAGGTGTTGTACCCAAGTGAAACAATCGCAGGTGGTCGTTATCGAACTCAATTAATGCGTCTGAACAGAGTAATGAAAGACAAACGGACGCAATACAGCGAGGGGCACGATAAAGGGATTTTTCAGCGCGACAACACTTGACCCCACGTTGCAAAAGAGGGCAAAACGTACTTGGAAACGTTGAAATGGGAAATCCTACCCCAACCGTCGTATTCTCCAGACATTGCTTCCTCTGACTATCACCTGTTTGGAATAATGGCGCGTGGCCTGGCTAACCAACACTTCCGATCTCATGACGAAGTCACCAATTGGATCGATTCGTGGACCGCTTCAAAAGATGAACAATTTTTTCGACGTGGGATTCGTACACTGCCCAAAAGATGGGAGAAAGTAGTGAACACCGTTTGAAGGTACTTTGAATAATACATATGTAATCCATTTGTTTCATCAAAGCCTCAAATGTTGGGGGGAAAACGTCGGAAGCAAAGTTGTACACTTTGTAGTTAGATTGATCTCCAGCACATTTCAGTGATGCTGCCTCAGGTGGAAGGTCGAGGCGGACCTGTGCCTTGTCCTCCAAGATTTAATCCTTTCAGACCCAAGATTGTAGGTGATGTGATATTAATATAGAGGGACTTTTAACATACAAAATGCATTCAGTACCTCATTCAAAATAAGTAAATAAAAATTGAAGAGAGAGAGAGAGGTAAGTTTATTTTCAAAATGTTTTTCACTCAAAGCATTGCCTGTTTTGGGCCTGGTACCACCAGGTACCATCTGCCGTTATCGGATACAAAATCTACTTCCACTTTCCAGATATATATATATATATATATATATATATATATTTTCTTCTTCTTTCCGGATGTGTATTTAGGGAAAGCAAGGAGTTTCGTTATTTACTGAGCCTAAACCAGTTTTGAAACTTTTGAAACTGTCCTTAAAGATTGTGGGCGCCGTAACATGTAAAGTGATGTAACGAGCTCCTCCGTTGGTTTCTAAAGTTAATTATTAGATAGAACCATTGTGTTTCCAGAAATAAGATTTGTGAAAAATTAAAGGTAGTGAAGCTTTAAGAAATGTAAAATTGCTGCTGGCTCTTTTCCTTGACTGGCTATAGTGAGTCCAGAGATGATTGAATGGCTGCTTATTATTTTATGTTGTCACCAGTTGACAAAACACATGATCTTATGAGCATAACGGCAAATTTTCTTTGCTTCACCTGCATCTAGTAATATACATCTGCAGTATTTGTGGGATGGTTGGAGATAATTTGGGAGGAAGTTGGAATCATTAATTGTTAGTGTGACTTTAACTGCCACGAGAAAGTGGCTGCGTGATAGAAAAAGCCAAGTCACGGACCGCTCCCCGTCGGAGGTTCGACTCCTTCCTGGGGCATGGGAGTGTGCTGTCCTTGGCGTAAGTCAGTTTAAGTGGTTATGCAAGTCAACGAAACGATGACCTTAGATTTTCAAACATTTGATTTGTACGTGACAAACTGCTAGTTTTTAACACGTTCTGTGAATTTACTTGATTTACTTGTTATAAAGAAACATTTGGCTATTTACACATTTTTTTCTCCGTGTGTATTGTGAGTCAAGGTTGAGGCTACACCCCACAAATCATTACTTGGATTAATAGTTAAACTACTTTTTTTATATTTTATTTTTATTTTTATTTATTTATTTATTTATTCTTGCATCTGAAGTGATGTGTACCAAATCCATACCTACACTTGTTCCTTTCCGATGCGTTGCGCATTTTTTCACATATAATAGAGCAATTTTGTGACTAGCAGAAATTCCTTTAATTGGCGTTAACATTTATTCTTTTAGTAAATATGTACTTAGAAACGTCTCAGCTGGACGTTCTCCATATCTCTCTGTCCTGAGTATCCTCCTTCATTTGCTTGTAACTTCTTCCTTACTTCACATCTGTTATCATTGTAAACCTTCTTCTTTTTCTCTCCCTTATGCTTTTTCTTTCATGATTCTGTGTTTACGTCATATGTGTCCTCTTCTGTAACATGCACTTGACGTTCCTTTCCTCTCTTATTCCATTCAGCACTTCCACATTTCTCGTTCTGTCGATGCATTTTACTTTCTCCATTCTATCTCCAAACCACATTCCAAACTTTTATAATTTTTTTTCTCTGTCTTTTCACGTTTCATAAGCGTTTCTTCAGAGCACTGTCCTTCCAAGGGAGATTCTGCCTCTCTCTTCCTCTAGGCAACTACCTTTGTAGGTTTTCAAGCGTCCCCATAGTAGGGATGACTGAATCAGTTCTATTCCATCTAGAGATATATTAATTGTGCCGTTTTCTTTTCCGATTTTCATTCTTTCGTCGTACCAAAATTCTGCTTCTTTAGAAACTCTACGCACACTTATTCTCCACTATTAAATGGAGCTTTTCTGCGAGTATCGTCATATCACCAGCATACTTGATGGCATTATTTCTTGCTGCTCTCAGGCATGTCCTTTTGCTTGTTCCAAGGGCTTATTGATTAGCTTGTCGCCATATACAGGATGTAACAGGATGTGTGTTAGCTGCGAGGATTCGATAGAACACCTAAAAACTAGCAGAACATGTCCTGTACACATTTTATTTGCTTTCGTTACCGTGTTACAGGCTTTTTTGTGGTCTACATACGACAGACCACTTCACTATAAAATTTGGTCAAGTTACACGTTATGACTAGGTGTGGCATACACAGTGGCCTTCAAATGACCCCATAAGTAGAGGTGGAATATGTATAATTATAATTCTGTAGGTATATTAAGAACTGAAAATGACGGCGAAATCTTCGCATTCAAGCCAAAAACAAAACCACCTGTTGAAATAAAACAATGTTGTAAAGGCAGTTGCGAAAATGACGCATGACCTCACGTGAATTTTCCTTCTCTTCTTATCTCGTAACTTGCGCCAAAGTTGTTAACAATACTTGCCTAGATATGACGTCACTACTCTTATCTTTGCTGGGTAGCGGAATGTGTGAATAAATACGTAAAGTCCATTTTATGATTTCTGAAGAACCCTTCATGGCCTTAATAGCTTCATTCAGCAGCGATATTACACAGTTTAACAGCCGTGTGCGTAACTAGCTGTTTATTGATACAGGTTTCCGCTGCTCTAAGAAAGTCTCATACAGATAAAGAACTCGCAGTTATCACATCATGTTTGTCACAATGCAACTGGCTGAACAATACTATTTTTAAAGCTGACGACACACATCTAAACTTGTGTCGGAATAAAATTACTTCAGTTTCAATTCTAAAACTCCCTAGAGTTTTTACTTGGAAGGAAGCAGTACTTACGAAGTACGCTCTTCCGCAGTTGTTTCCTCTACAATGTGCCATCAACCCTTATATTTTTCAGCGGATGTCTTCGAGTAATAATAATCTCCTGGATATGTTGGCGGAAATCGACTATATTACCTTTGTAACCAAGAGATAAAAAAGCAACAGCGAAAACACATTATAACCCCAGGCAATGGCGAGGCTAGGACTTCGTTGGGGGAAGGGGGGCGGGTAGAGTGTCTTCGTGCCCTAGACTGCACCTGATTTCCGGATCTGAAAATCATTTTAAAAAGTTGATAATTAGTAAATAATAATTATAATTTTTTCAACATACCAGTAGATTAAAAAAACTCTTTTTTTCTCTCTCTCTACCTTAAAAAAAAAGATTTTTTTATTTGAGATCATTCAGAAGTAAACTGATGAATCTAATATACAAAAATTAATATTTGTTTATTGGTCTTTCGTTCATATTTCATGTACGGCTATAGCGTACATTCATTTGCGATAAAACTCATTGCTTGCTCTAGTGCGAAGGTTATCGGTATACTAAAATTAACTACAGGCCTATTTCATTGACGTCAATTTGCAACAGGGTTTTGGAACATATCCTGTATTCAAATATTATGAATTATCTCGAACAGAAAGATCTATTGACACAAGGTCAACACGGATTTAGAAAATATCGTTCATGCGAAACACAACTAGCTCTTTATTCACACGAAGTGATGGGTGCTATCGACAAAGGTTCGCAAATCGATTCCGTATTTCTTGATTTCCAGAAAGCTTTTGACACCGTACCTCACAAACGGCTTTTAATCAAATTGTGTGGTTGTGGTATATCTCCACAAATTTGCGATTGGATAGGGGATTTCTTGTAAGAGAGGACACAGTTCATAGTAATCGATGGTAAGGCATCGACTATAACCGAGGTGATATCGGGCGTTCCACAGGGTAGTGTTATTGGTCCTCTGCTGTTCCTTTTTTACATAAACGATTTAGGGGGAAATCTAAGTAGCTCTCTTAGGTTGTTTGCAGATGACGCCGTCATTTACCGTCTAGTAAAATCATCTGAAGATCAAAACCAACTGCAGAACGATCTGAATAAGATATCAGTATGGTGTAAAAATTGGCAATTGACTCTAAATACTGAGAAGTCGTCCACATGAGTACTAAAAGAAATCCGTTAAACTTTGTTTACAAGATAAATCAATCAAATGTGAAGGCAGTAAACTCCACAAAATACCTAGGAATTACTATTACTTCAGACTTAAATTGGAAAGAACACGTAGATAATATCGTGGGAAAAGCGAACCAGAGACTGCGTTTTATTCGCAGAACCCTTAAAATATGCAACAGAACTACAAAAGAAACTGCATACACTGCGCTTGTCCGTCCATTTTTGGAGTATTGCAGCCCAGTGTGGAATCCTTATCAGGTGGGTTTGACGGAGGACATCGAAAGAGTCCAAAGAAGGGCAGCTCGTTCCGTATTGTCACGATACAGGGCAGACAGCGTTACGGAAATGATACAGGATCTGGGATGGGAATCATTACAACAACGGCACTTATCGCTGCGACGTGGGCTACTTGCGAAACTCCAATCGCCAACATTCTCCTCCGAATGCGAAAATATATTGTTGACTCCCACTTACATAGGTAGAAATGATCATCAGAATAAAATACGAGAAATCAGAGCTCGAAAAGAGAGATTCAGGTGTTCTTTCTTCCCGTGCGCTATTCGAGAATCGAACGGGAGATAAATAGTATAATTGTGGTTCGATGAACCCTCTGCCAGGCACTTAAATGTGATTAGCAGAGTATCCCATGTAGAAGGCGGAGGGTGCTTTACAACTAGTTAATTCGTTTCTTACGCCTTCACGCTGAAATGGCTGGACAGGTATGAATGAAATTCGCAACCGAGGTAGCTTATACTCTGATTAATACAAGGACTTCCTTTCATAAGCCACCGTATGGTGCGTGACGAGGGTACCTTACGTTTAATATTTTTGCTAGCCCTTCAAGCTGAAACGGTTGGATATATTTGAATGAAATTTGGAATGCAGATAGCTTATATCCCGAATTAATACATGGTCTATCTTTCGTAAGCCTTCGTAGGTGCATGGTGGAGAGTACGTTACAGCTAATATCAAAATTGTTTGAATGGTGCCGCATGGGAGTATCCGAGCGGTCTGGAGCGCTACGTTGCGGATCGCGTGGCCTCCCGCGTCAGAGGTTCGAATCCTCCCTCGGGTATGGATGTGTGTGTTGGTCCTTAGGTTAATTTAACTGAGTTTAAGTAGTTTGTAAGCTACGGACTGATGACCCAGTAGTTGAGTCCGATAGATTTACAAACATTTGAACATTTTTGTTTGAATGACGACCATTAAAGTCAACACATTGATGTATGTTTTCATGAAGGAGATTTCTATGATCTGCAAGCCAGTGAATTTAGCATGGCGGAGGGTACCTTTGACACCGTTTGACCAGTCACCATGAAACTTGGCGCGCGTATTATGTTTACATATATGTGAGATGGTGACAGACAGGCGAAAGGAGACGAACAGAGGGAGAGAGAGAGAGAGAGAGAGAGAGAGAGAGAGAGGAGAAGAGGAAATGGACAGAGAGAGAAGGAAAGAGTAGACAGAGAGAGAAAAGGGAAGGAGAGATGTACTAAGACTGGAATAAATAAGTACCAGGGCGAATCCGGGTTTTAAACTAGTGAACTTAAGAGTGGTTCTTTGCTTAATTGTAAATAAAAACTCTGGTATCTGGTACACCCAGATAGCGCTGACGTCCTTACAGAAGAGCGAGAAAGGCAGCTTATTTTTTTATTCTATCTGTAAGAATACGTGTACAGTGTCATAGTTCATTTCTTTGAATAGCCTGCCCCCATTGCAGGTCATTCATAGCTAGTATTATCGATTGTAAAGTGGTTGGATGCAGCTGCAAAGTTGAGGTTAATACAGAAAATCCTGAAGACTTCCTCGTATTTGGGTTTACATTTGGGTTTACATTTCTTGAATTTTCTTCAATTTTTGAGACATTTTTATGTTTATATTTCATCTTAAATGTTGTTTTAATAATAATGATTCCTCAGATTAAAATTATAAAACATTCATTTTGACCTCATTCTAGAAAGAAGGGCAATATTGCAAAACTAATGGCGGGATTCTGAAAAAAAAATCACTTATAACGATCTTTTGCAACCATTTGAAGGTAATAGCTTCTGAGAAAAAATTAAATCAAAAATAATTCTGCGCTATCTGGGTTAGTAAGATGTCTGTTCAATAAATTACTGCACTTTGCCCACAACATTTTTCGGCGCTTTATATTTAGTTATGAGCATGGTCTCCTTCTAAGCGCCGGCCGCAGTGGCCGAGCGGTCTGCGGCGCGCCAGTCACAGTCTGCACAGCCGCTATGGTCGGGGGTTCAAATCCCCCCTCGGGCATGGATGTTTGTGCCGTCTTTAGTGAAAGCTAGTTCATAAGTCCACCCCCATGAACCACAGACATTGCCGAGGTGGGGTGGCTTGCGTGCCTCATGCCTCAACGATACAGATAGCCGTACCGTAGGTGCAACCACAGCGGAAGGGTATCTGTGGAGAGGCCAGACAAACATGTGGTTCCTGAAGAGGGGCAGCAGCCTTTTCAGTAGTTACAGGGGCAACAGTCTGGATGATTGACTGAGCTGGTCTTGTAACATCAGCTAATGTGGCTTTGCCACACAGCTACTGCGAACGGCTGAAAGCAAGGGGAAACTACAGCCGTTACTTTTCCCAAGGACATGCAGCTCTACTGTATGGAAATATGATGATGGCATCCTCTCGGGTAAAATATTCCGGAGGTAAAATATTCCCCCATTCGGATCTCCGGGCGGGGACTACGCAGGAGGATGTTGTCATCAGAAAAGACAATACTGGCATTCTACGGATCGGAGCGTGGAATGTTAGATCCCTTAATCGGGTAGGAAAATTAGAAAATTTAAAAAGGGAAATGGATAGGTTGAAGTTAGATATGGTGGGGATTAGTGAAGTTCGGTGGGAGGATGAACAGGATTTCTGGTCAGGTGAGTACAGGATTATAAATACAAAATCAGTTGGGGGTATCACAGGAGTAGGATTGATAATGAATAAGAAAATAGGAATGCGGGTAAACTACTAATGAGCAGCACAGTGATCGCATTATCATTGTCAAGATAGATACGAAGCCAACACCGACAACAGTAGTACAGGTTTATATGCCAACTAGCTCTGCCGATGATGAGGAGATCGAAGAAATATATGAGGAGCTAAAGGAAATTATTCAGACAGTTAAGGGAGAGGAAAACTTAATTGTGATGGGAGACTGGAATTCGGTAGTAGGAAAAGGAAGAGAAGGAAAAATAGTAGGTGAATATGGACTGGGCAGGAGGAATGAAAGAGGAAGTCGCCTGGTAGAATTTTGCTTGGAACATGATTTAATCGTAACAAACACCTGGTTTAAGAATCACAAAAGAAGGTTGTATACGTGGACGAGACCAGGAGACACCGGAAGGTATCAGATAGATTTTATAATAGTAATACATAGATTCCGGAACCAGGTTATAAACTGCAAGACGTACCCAGGGGCAGATATAGACTCTGACCATAACTTGTTAGTCATGAACTGTAGGCTGAAGATGAAAAAATTGCAGAAAGGGAGAAAAATAAGGAGATGGGACTTAGATAAATTGAAGGAAAGTGAAGTTGTGGAGAATTTCAGAGGGAGATTCAGGCAACAATTGACAGAAAGAGGGGGAAATAAAACAGTAGAAGAGGAATGGGTAGCATTGAGAGATAAAATAGTGAAGGCAGCAGAGGACAATATAGGTAGAAAGGCAAGACCTACAAAAAATCCTTGGAAATCACAGGAAATACTAAATTTAATTGATGAAAGGAGAAAATATAAAAATGCAGTAAATGAAACAGGCAAAATGGAGTACAGACGATTAAAAAATGAGATTGACAGGAAGTGCAAAATGGCTAAGCAGGAGTGGCTAGAAGCCAAATGCAGCTCTGTAGAAGAATGTATAAGAAGGGGAAAAGTAGATACCGCCTACAGAAAAATAAAAGAGACATTTGGGGATAAGAAAAACAGCTCTATGAATATCAAGGACTCTGATGGAAAACCAGTTCTCAGCAAAGAAGGCAAAGCTTAAAGGTGGAAAGAGTACATAGAGCAGCTCTACAAAGGAAATGAACTTGGAGATGATGTTGTAGGAAGGGAAGAGGAAGTAGATCAAGATGAAATAGGAGATACTGTACTGAGAGATGAATTTGACAGAGCCCTGAAAGACCTAGGTCGGAACAAGGCCCCAGGAGTAGATGACATACCCTCAGAGCTACTAAAGTCTCTGGGAGAGCCAGCCATGATAAGACTATTTGAACTGGTGTGTAGGATTTATGAGACAGGCAAAATACCCTCAGACTTTAAGAAAAATGTAATAATCCCCATTCCAAAGAAATCAGGCGCAGACAGGTATGAAAATTACAGAACCATCAGTTTGATAAGTCATGGTTGCAAAATTTTAACACGAATTATCTACAGGAGAATGGAAAAGCTGGTAGAAGCTGACGTCGGGGAAGATCAGTTTGGATTCAGGAGGAACATAGGAACCCGGGAGAGGCAATACTCACTTTACGTCTTATCTTAGAAGATAGATTAAGGAAAGGCAAACCTACATTTTTAGTTTTTGTAGATTTGGAGAAAGCTTTTGACAATGTTGACTGGAATACACTCTTTCAAATTCTAAAGTCAGCAGGGGTAAAATATAGGGAAAGGAGACTTATTTATAACTTGTACAAAAGCCAGACCGCAGTCATTAGATTCGAAGGACATGAAAGGGAAGCATCAGTTGGGAAGGGAGTAAGACAGGGCTGTAGCCTTTCTCCGATGTTATTCAATTTGTACATCGAGCAGGCGGTGAAGGAAAGCAAGGAAAAATTTGGAATAGGGATTAAAGTACAGGGGGAAGAAATAAAAACAGCAAAGGACCTGGAAGAGCAGTTGAATGGAATGGACAGTGTGTTGAAGAGAGCGTATAAAATGAACATTAACAAGAGCAAAACAAAAATAATGGAATGCTGTCTTAGAAAATCAGGTGATGCTGAAGGAATTAGATTAGGTAACGAAACAATGAAGGTAGTAGATGAGTTTTGTTACTTGGGTAGTAAAATAACAAGCGATGGTCGCAGTACAGAGGATATAAAATGCAGAATGGCAATTGGAAGAAAAGCATTTTTGAAAAAGAGAAATTTGCTGACATCGAATATTAATTTAAGTGTAAGGAAGTCTTTTCTGAAGGCATTTGTGTGGAGTGTTGCCTTGTATGGGAGTGAAACATGGACGATAAGCAGTGCGGACAGGAAGAGAATAGAGGCTTTTGAAATGTGGTGTTACAGAAGAATGCTGAAGATTAGGTGGGTAGATCGCATAACCAATGAAGAAGTACTGAACAGAATTGGTGAGAAAAGGAATTTTTGGCATACCCTGGCTAAAAGAAGGGATCGCTTGGTAGGACACATTCTTAGACATCGGGGAATCGTAAATTTAGCATTGGAGGGAAGTGTGTGGGGGAAAAATTGCAGAGGGAGACCAAGAGACGCGTATAGTAAGCAGATTCAAGTGGATGTGGGTTGCCGTTCTTACGAGGAGATGAAAAGGCTTGCTCAGGATAGAGTAGGGTGGAGAGCTGCATCAAACCAGTCTCCGGACTGAAGACCATAACAACAACAGTTCATAAGTAGTTTGTAAGTTTAGGGACTGATGACCCCGCAGTTAAGTCCCTTAAACTTAACAAACATTAAACAAAAATCAAATGTTCAAATATTTGTAAATCTATCGGTCCAAACTGCGTGGTCATCAGCCTGTAGCCTACAAAATACTTAAACCTAGGTAAACTAACCTAAGGACAAACATATACACCCATGCCCCAGGGAGGACTCGAACCTCCGACGGCGAGCAACGGCGCGTTCTGCAGCGAGGCGCCTTAGACCGCGCGGCTACTCCACCGCGGTAAACATTAAACATTAAACTCCTTCTAAGCAGTTCCCTCCACAGTTGACACACCGCTCCCAAAGCCGTTCCCATTTCCAGAAGCAGTCCTGGTAGGGACCTTGTTGCATCGCACCAAGCGCCGTCTGCGGATTTCCTTGTACCTCGTCTAGCGCTGCAAGTCTTTGTCCTTTGAACGGGATTTTCAACTTTAACATTTTTAACGGGTCGCAAAATCCCTCGTGTATGCCATGAATGTGTGTGTGTGTGTGTGTGTGTGTGTGTGTGTGTGTGTGTGTGTTGGATGGTGATGAAAGAATGGAAGGATGAAACCCGCTACCATAACGTATGCGGTCTCGGGTACTACCATGTGGTGCGCTGAGGTCGGGCCGTCAACAGTGTCGCATGCCCTTGCGTCATAAAACACGTCGAGACGGCTCAGAGTTTAATCCAGGGCAGTGGAGCAAAGATTAGCTGAGAGGGCACACGCCAACATCCTCTCTTTATACCCTGTCGGCCCTACAAAACTGAACAAGGCCGACAGTTATCGCAGTCAGATTTGTTGTAGAGGTAACTCATAGGTAAAAATACTTCCCTGTGTGAACTTGGGACGTGAAGAAGTTGACGGAACTAAGGGGAGGGGGGATTGGACAGGATCTAGGATATATACAGGATTAAGGTGGAAAAGTAAGATAAATAATCCTAAACGTAAATGGTTCCAATAACTATTTTTGTGAATCTTGCTATCAAACTACATAAATTGTAGGACATATTAATAGGCATTATTTCAAAAATAAGTTTAGATTTACTAATATATTAATGCTATGTTATTTATACCAAACTGTCACATAGTGACTGATCATTATGGTCTACATAACTTCTCAATTATATGAATGGATGTGGCCCACTTCCTCCATTCTACTTACACGCCATCGTAGAATCGCATCATTTAGAATTGTAATAGTATACTCCAAGAGCTTACCAATTACTAAATGAAGCCCCCTCCGTCCTTTATTAGCGTGTGTACAGTTTAAATGAATATGATACTTATCTGCCAGAAATATTTGTCTAGGCTACATTAGTTTTATATCTAGCTGGTACATGGTGGTATGCATTACTTCACAATTATTTTGTAAATGTATACTTATGATATGTAACACTTACTCTTCAATACTTATCTTGTACTGGCGCTAAAGACCTAGCCGTCGTTCACCCACCTCATCCTATCTTCAATACTTGCTCCCATGTAACGATGTAAACTTTTCCATTTTACCTTGGTAACTCACTGAAAATTTTACAGTAATTCACAAGTTGTTACTGTAATTTGCTGAAAGATATTTAAATATTATGTTGTCTCCACCATAAAGTATTGATGTGTCTCCTAATCCTTAAACCACTTCCTTGGAGCCCCTCCCCCCACATAAATAGTTATTGGCACCAATTGCATTTAGGCTTATTTATCTTACTTTTCCATCTTAATCCCGTATATATCCTAGATCCTGTCCAACCTCCCCCTCTCCCACCCCCCCACACACACATTCCTTTCCTAACTGAGGGTCTTGTTTGGCACATTTTTTCAGTAATCACGTAATTTGTGGCGATGCAATATGATATTTATTTAATATTTAGACAATATTTTATATCATAGAATGTTTATTGCTTCACAACGTATATATATTCCATAACTCTATGATTGTGTTGTGATAGCATGACTTACAACTTTGTAGTCTGTAGGTAACCTAAACATAATAATCCATCTACTCACTGTAAACAACAACATTGTACTCATCCCCGAAAGATAATCCATCTATCCAGCAATATATTCCCAGAGATAACATTCCAAATACGAAAATATAGCATATCTTTGCAATTGTCATTGTGATAGTCTGTCCTTATAAAACAGTTGCCTTTGTGATCTTATGGCAAACACATACCTGTGTTATTATTTTAAATTAAGATTTTGGGACAAATGTGTACCCATTTTATGCTTCTGACGTGTACTCAACTCCAAATGTTTTTATTACTTTTACTATCATGACCACGACATAGGAAAACCTGTCTGACAACTTTTATGTAAGTAACTAACTTATTCCACTGTTTGTATTTCATATTAATTCTAATAATGACATAAATGACATGCACAGCAGTTGAGAATGGCCTAAGGCTGAAACCTGGTTGTGACAATAAATATATCTGTAAAATGGCAGATAATTCTTTTAAAAAATTTTATATGACTGACACTTCAGACGCATACAAAATATTTAACTGAAAAGAGGTGGGGGAGAGCAGCCTTTGCGAATGCGGAAACTTCAGAGGGGGCGCCACTATCAAGTTTCGGCACCGGTTCGCAAATATCACAGATCCGGCACTGAAAGAAGCGAACCCCCAGTCATGTGAAGCACCAGCCGCCACTACTTTTGGTAAGGGTGGGGAAGGAAGTCTACCGCCCCGCTTGAAATGAAACATATCGGAATTTACCCGAAGTGATTTAGGAAAATCACGGAAAAACCTAAATCTGGATGGTTGGATGCGGATTTGAACCACCCACCATCCTCCAGAATCGAGGCGAGTTTGTTACTATTGCGCCAACTCACTCGTAACAAGAAGAGAAGGTATACTTGCTAACGACCTGGAGACTCGGGAAGATACCAACTGATTCCGTAATCAAATGTTGGACCTTAAAGCTTGCCCAGAAATCGACAGAGATCACAATTTAGTTAAAAAATGTTCAAATGTTTGTAGAGCTTTTGGGACGGCACAAATATCCATGCCCCGGAGGGGAGCGGGGATTCGAACCCCCGACCGTAGTGTGGCCGTGCAGAACGTGACTGGCGCGCCGCAGACCGCTCGGCCACCGCGGGCGGTCACAATTTAGTAGACTGAAGTTAGAGAGAATCGTACGGAAGAATCAGTGAGGAAGAAATTGCGGTAGTAAAGCACTGATGAATGGTGAGACGCATTTCGCCGACCGCGGTGGCCTAGGGGACTGCGGCGCACCAGTCACGGTCTGCACGGCCACTACCGTTGGGGGCTCGAATCTCCCCTCGGGCATGGATATTTGTGCCGTCCTTAGTATTAGCTAGTTCATAGGTAGTTTGTAAGTTTAGGGACTGATGACCCCGTAGTTAAGTCCCATAAGCTCTACAAACATTTGAACATTTTGTTAGACGCATTTCAAATTCGCTGAAGATGTAGTTACTGCTGTGAGGAATAATGTAGAAGTTATTTCAGTTCAATGAGTCACAATGCAGGAAAGATTAAAATAGGTGCACGGAAGGTAACTGTGAAGAAACAATGGGTAAAAGAAGAAACACTTCAGTTTATCGATGAAAGATAAAACACCAAAATGTTGAGGGAAATTTGGAAATTACTTTGCTATTTAAAACCGTTTCGGCACATGCGCCGTGTATTCAGACGACGTTGCACGTGCACTACTTGAACTTTCATAGGGCGCGACCTCCATGGTGAGGCCTTGCCGTATCGATAGTAACAAAGGCATAGGCAAACTACGAAGTTATTCTACAACAGGATTCCAAGCAGAACTTAGCTTAAAGCAGCTTTCTCGATTAACAAGAGTCTCTGTCAGAAAGTCTTATTTCCACACAGAGGTATCCCCTCCCCTTGACCAATCACTCTCCCCCCCCCTCCAAACTGCGACCTACCCCCCTCCCAAACCCGAGATATTAGGCCCTGTTTTGCCATTTAGGGCCGGTTTGTCAATGTCTCTTTAAGTTCCACTTTAGATTTTAACTTGTCGTTGGCGGAGAAATGTGATTGTCAATGTTTCGTTATCAGTTAACCTGACGTTAAAAGAAATCATACTGGCCGTTAACGAGTAAAATTCTGCTCGTTACACGGCTAACGACCAGTTAAGTGAGAATCTGTATGAAAATGGCAGGATTTCAAAGTGCTAAAATACCGCAATATATTCATGTGATAAAGATCGATTTATCGAACAAACTAACAGAAGCACTACATGTATGAAAAACTAATGTGGAAAGCAGCTGTATTGGAAAACTGTATCGTCATATTTCTTGCACCATCCGTGTCAGTAGGAATGAGGTGAGTTTGATATATTGCAGATATGCAATAACCTTAAAATTATATTTGCGATATCAAAGTACAAACTTAGGGTAACGATTAGTTAAGTGAGAATCGGTATGACGTAAATGGCTGGAATATGAGATTTGGTTGACAATTACGACGATGTCAATATTTTGAACGATCTAGAGGGCATTGCCCAGGCGTCCTAATCATTTTGAATGCAGAATTTGTTACGCGATTTCATCTTCGAAAATCAACTTTGGAGACGCAACTTGAAAAACTCCACGACCATCTATAGAGTCCAACAGATAGTTACGTATTTTGTACGTTACTAGTCGTAATGGAAAACAGAATACATTATTTATCGTTGCAAGCTTATTAATTCAGTATTTACTTATGCTTGTCGCGCCTAGTGTAAGGCCTAAAATTGATTTCCTTCTCTGATCTACAGGAACAGTGCACTTACGCCTATGTGTAAGTTATTGCTTGCACTAAGGTACTACGCACTTGGCAATATCTTATCGTACTAGACCATAAGCACTTTTGCTGTTCCATGGACAGCATTGAATCCATTTGCCACAATGTCGCTTCCTCCCATGTCGTAGCGTAAGTTTTTTTTACATTCCCATGTGTCATATTTCTCTATTAGGGACACAAGACTCTCGCACTAGCTTCTTGTAAAATTCGAGCTTCTTTCACGTTTGTTTGGCATAGCGCCAAATAACAACTGCTAACTTCTTCCCTGATAGTCAAATATGACGAACAGCTGCTTTCTCAGACGGCACTTTCATTTGTTTCTATTGCCAACATACTCGAAATATATCGCATCTTCTCGTTCAGGTTAGCAAACGTGTATCTGGCAATGACAAGCGAAATGCACTTAACGAACACATTTAACTGGTCATTAAAGCCATCTTCTCGTTTACTAACGAGAAGATTAACGAGAGATGGACGAACCGGCGCTAAATATTGAAATTAAATGTCTTTTATTTCACGTTTCGTTAATTGTGATATAAACTCCCCCCCCCCAGGCTGTCCAAAAGTACTAATTTGTATTCCCCCCCCCCCCCCCCAGAAATATCAGTGACACAGTTTGCGTCATGCCTCCCCTCCCCTTCCCCCTGTGGGCACCACTGTTTCCACAGATTAATTGACAACCCTAGCTCCAAACGTTTGACGTATGAGCGACAATTTTTGTGAACTCACCAGACGTAATTAGCAGCATTGGCCGTTAATGTTTTATTTTAAAAAACCACAGATCGATTTCGATCACTTAATGATCATCTTCATTGTCCTTCCAACGAGCATATGCATGCCCTGAATGCAACTGCAGTAGGCAGTTGCATTCAGGGCATGCATATGCTCGTTGGAAGGACAATGAAGATGATCATTAAGTGATCGAAATCGATCTGTGGTTTTTTAAAATAAAACATTAACGGCCAATGCTGCTAATTACGTCTGGTGAGTTCATCATTGTGTGGTCGTGGAGCACCTCCAAGTAATGGAATCAAACCTCAAAAAAGACAATTTTTGTGTCATTGTAATTCACTGAATGACCTGCGCAATAACAGTGTTCGGTGATTCCGGACTCAAGTGGGTTGCGGGAGCCACATACCCCCTGCAACTTCACACCCCCACTGGCATAGCCAGCCCATGCCTCGTCCTTCCTCCACCAGACAATTTCTACCCAAGCCAGCAATCCCCCACCGCCTCACTCTTCCGCCACAGGCAGTACTCCTGCTCTGCGAATGCTGTATCCTCTGCCGCTCTTTCCTGCAAACACGTGACTGGCACCCTCCTATGCTACCGGCAACTACAACATCAGAAACCTTCACTCCACCGCGGGCTTGGCGCCAGACATGCACTCGTCTAAACGCTACAACTCCTGCAAGTACTGGCGAGCCTTCTGTCGCCTTAAGCCCGTTTTAAACGATGAACGAGCTTGTAACAGATTGATAACAAGTTGCGTTAGTGGCGGCCGTCTGTCGTTTGAACGGCTGCACTAGTATCATCGCGCTAGTATCGAAGCGTGATAATTATAGCGATAAAGAAATAGGACCAGTTCTAAACTCGATACCAGTGGGTTCACTGCGCATGCGAAAGCTATTAGCTGTTAGTTGCAGCCAGTTAGTTCAAATGTTCAAATGTTTGTTAAGCTTATGGGACTTAACTACGGGGTCATCAGTCCCTAAACCTTCAAACTACTTATCAACTACCTTATACTAAGGACGGCACAAATATCCATGCCCGAGGGGGATTCGAACCCCCGACCGTAGTGGCAGCCAGTTAGTCCACCATTTTCCTCCGTATTTACGAATGTTTTGCGTTTCGTCGAAGTTTATGATCAGAATGTATGTAGCTATCATAGGGCTAGGCGGGGCAGTGCCCCGGGGCCCCCGAGCTCCAGGGGCCCCTCGGCCTCCGCGAGCGACGTTCGAAAAAAGTTACAGTAGAGCGTGGAATTTGTTTATTTACTCTCCCTCCCTACCGTCCATCATCTCCCTCTCCCAACAAACCATGATTCCCTCAATAGCCGCAATAAGATTGTTTCTAATGGGCCCACTAGTCGCTGTGTACAACAATCTGCACACTTCAGTCGGCGTAGCAGCGAGCACAAGTAGCGGCAGCGTCAAAGTTGCTCGCGACAACAGCTGCGGCTCCCAAGTGTTGCTGCGTGATGCTCAGCGCATTGTGAACGATCACACGCTCCAAGTACTGTATAAATACATTTAGTGTACAGTACTTCTTATTGGCAAATAGAAGTATACAGTTCGATTATGCGAGTAATCGGTTTTCCGAACACTCATGTCCCCCAATTAGATCGTATCATGTACGTTCTGCCTCAAACGCAAGAAGTGAAATGCAAAAATTATTCCCACCTCAGAATTTAAACATAAAAAAGTCTATTGCTTGTTCGCTAAGACGTGGACCCTGCCACCGTTAGTGTATTGTCGGTCGAAGTCGGAGTTGCCATGGCTCACAATGTAGCGAATAACAGTGAATGGCGCTGAATTACTAGCAGTATTTTGACAATACACGGTGTGCCCACATTTGAATATGAAGTCTCTACATGTTGCCCATCGGGGGTTGGAATCCCCCCTCGGGCATAGATGTTTGTGTTGTCTTTAGTATAATGTAGTTCTTAAGTAGTTTGTAAGCTTAGGGACTGATGACCATGCAGTTAAGTCCCATAACCTTTACAAATATTTGAACATTTGAATAGATGTCTATGCACTCTGAAATTAGTGCGAGAAGTAGAGTAAATATGGTTTTTTGTCGCAATAGTGAAGTATGCATTCTGTACGCTGTCTTCTACCACACTGTGACGATAATAAGCGAAGATGTCAACTCAAGTTATTGGGCACGGCTCAAATTAAAAAAATGTTCAAATGTTTGTATAGCTTATGGGACTTAACTACGGGGTGATCTGTCCCTAAACTTACAAACTACTTATGAACTAGCTTACACCAAGGACGGCACAAATATCCATGCTCGAGGGGAGATTCGGACCCCCGACCGTAGTGGCCGTGCAGACCGTGACTAAAGCGCCTCAGTCCCCTCGGCCACCGCGGCCGGCGCACGGCTCAATCCAAAGTGTTTCATCAAAAATCCGACAACTTCCTTTTGCTGAAATCATCTTACACCAATATGTCCACTGTTTTCCTTCTTTGACTGGACTATCAACGCAATTTCTCCGATCGGTAGTGAGCAATGAGCTAATAGCGCAGCAGTTTATCGAGAGTGAGTTGTCGGCACTGACAACTGTCTGCCTGCTGTCACCATGGACGCCTTAGTCCTGACTGTTCCCGGTTTGCTTCGCGGGAGGCGCCATGTTTTCGTCTTTGAGTAATACCTTTTTTTAACTAACTTTTGCCTGCAACTTCATTCACCTTGTATGGGGCAACTTTGGGAACAATCCGATGGCGTCGTTTAAACTGTTTGTCCTACCCAGGTCCAACTGTATCCCTCTACAAAATTTCATCCAAATCCACATAGTAATTTTTGCGTTAAAGCATAACAAACAAAGAAACTTTCACAGTTATTATATTAGAGAATAAGATTAAATGTTGTGTGATGCGTGACACATAACAATTTACTTAGTAGTATTTAGGTGTACCTTATTATGTTCAAATGTTCGTAGAGCCTATGGGACTCAACTACGGGGTCATCAGTCCCTAAATCTACAAACTACTTATGAACAAGCTACAACTAAGGACGTCACAAATATCCATGCCCGAGGGGGGATTCGAACTCCCGACCGAAGTGGCCATGCAGACCGTGACTAAAGCGCCTCAGTCTCCTCGGCCACCGCGGCTGGCCCCTTATTATGTCTTCCAGAAGGCGGTAAGGAGCTGATGTAGTTTTGCATCTGCATATTTTCAGTTTAAAGAGGGCCCCAACGTCATTTTTGCCCCGGGGCCCTTGGTGACATAGCTACGCCACTGATTTCCACAATGTATTTCTAATGACGGCATTCACACTGTCCGTGACCGGATCGTCACCTCACGTGAACGTCACGTTAAGCTTTCTCGAGAAAATTGTTTTGATACGGTCGTCTGCTGACATCGGAAGTTAACCTATTTTGGTCACGCGATTTTCATATTGTACTCGACGATTACACGGTTTGCACGCAAATTTCTCTTATTAATCTTTATTTTATTTTTATACTTGAGCGGTAAATTGCAAATGTTTCATGGCGACTTAAATATTTATCTCAACTGAGTGTCCACTAAAAGCGAGGTCGTTTATCTGAAACCGAAAAATAGTCATTGTTTTGCAATATTGTAACAAAAAGACTGAAACCAATTGTTTATTTGAATAAGATAGTAATTTGATGACGCAATTTTCATTAAATAGCATTTTAAATGAAAAATTCAGTCCAAATGAAAGACAAAAATTCAGTTGCCCATGTCGTTATTAACAATGTCAGTGGGCAAATCGCAGTTATGGTCATATGTTTATTTTTTTTTCGCTTGAAAATAGATGTCAGTGTTGTTTCATTTCCCAGCACTTTACCACACTAAGTTGACATAAAACATACATTGCAAGGTTTTCTTTGGCCGTCAATAACATTTATCGTCGTTTCCTCAATTCCGTTATTAAACTATGACTTCCTACATAACAGATCGCCAGTCATAAGCTAACTTTCAACATCGGGTATTACTGCCCGATTACGTTTATTGTCTTAACACGCTGACACAAGAGCTTCCATGAGTTTGTAGTTCAGGAACGCTAGGAACACTTCAGTAGTCTATCTTCACTTTCGTTCATCGTTTAAAAAGGACTTTAAGGACTTTACTGGCAGTCGCCCCTTCCTTACATACGCGCTCCTTCCCAACGACCACCCCTTTACCGACAACGACAGTAAGGCGGAACACGTCGCCAACTATCCGAAGTCTTCTCCATTTCCGACAATCTTATATTTGATTTCTCATTGTTCCCCGACGTCGATGAGAGTACCCACACCTCCGCCACAATGCTCGCCCCTGGGTTCCACTATTTGGACCACGTGCTCCCCTCAGAACTCAACACACCCACTACTGCCCTTGACATTTCAACTCACACTTCGCTGATCATGATCGCCTAACCTACAGGCACTTCTGTGCCTGCACCCATTCCTTCCATGTCGCTCTCAACTCGCTGTACAACGTTATCCTCTACAGCGGCTTTTTCCCAGGCCTGTGGAAGACCCTCGAATCCTCATGTACCCTAATCCTGGTAAGCCTCCTTCTGAGGCCTCCTCCTATCGCCCCATCAGCCTCACCTCGGTGTAACAATGTCTTGGAAACCTTCTCGACGTATACACCAACATCTCCATCAGCACCAATTCGTTTTCCTTTCTCAATGTGGCTTCTGACTGTCCTCTGCCGATGACTAGCTCTTCCACCTCACCCACCTCCTTTTCTACTCTTCTTATTCATACTCCGCCTTTCATACAATGTTATCTATCCATCACGTCATAGTTTCTCATATCACAATTACTCGTACGACGGAAACTGATAAACAATTCGTACAGTCTTCAGGTAAAACTCCCAAGCTGAGAGGGCATGGTCGATGAATAAAACTTCTCCCTGGCATTCCGTCCCCATCTGAGACATCATCTGAGTTCTTTTGTGGTCTACCGGCTAGACGATGTTGGTCGTAAAAGTTTAAAATGTATAATCGTACAAAGCAATTTAGTTACTGCAGGGCGAAAATAAACTCCTTACGTTTTCTTCCGAATGATTTCTGCACTAAGAAATGCACACATCAAAAACTGTTTTGCATTGCCTTGGTTCCAACGTCTCCTGAAACCGGTTGCTGAATGTGTTTTTATTCCATCTGCTGATGACCAGCCCTTCCACCTCACCAACCTCCTTTCTGTTCAACTGAATTCCCATCAAGCCGCTATTTTCGTATCCCTCGACATCAAGAAAGCCTACGACAGAGTATGGAAATCTGGTCTCCTTTCAAACTCCTTCGCCCTTCCTATTAAGTATCTTTCATTGCATCCTTTCTTCCCCACCGCCCATCCCATGTCACTGTCAACAACTCTGACTCCCATTTGTTCAACCCCTTTGCTGGGGTGTCCCCAGGGCTCCATCCATTCACCTCTCCTTTAGCTCCTCTATTTGGCAGACATGCTGCAACCTCAGCCTCGCGTCCACCTGCTTCAGTATCCTGACGGCAATCATCATAGGTCGTACCACCTGTTCCTCACAGCGACCTGACCAGCCCAACCCCAAAACTTCCATTCTCAACTACCTTGGCCTCACCTTTGACAGCACACTGTCATGGAAACCTCACCTCCAAACTGCCAGAAAGCCCTCTCCCACATCTCAATCTTCTCCAGCTCCTCTCTGGCCGGACATGGGACAAATCCTCCACCATAATTTACACCTACCGTTGTTTGATGCGTCCCATCCTCTGTAACCTCCACAACAATTTGGTCTCCACTCCCCCAACTACTATAAATACCTCCTGGTCCTAGAATGTCATGCCCTCCACCTCACCGGATTCGTCTCCCTTCCTCCACTCAGATCTTCTATGACCTTATTCCTTTTGCCCAACTTGTAAAGTTGCTTCAACATATCCGGATTCTTTACATCACCCGTAACCCTTCGTCTTGGATCTCGGGCATCTGCCATGTCGATACCAACGTAGTCCCTCCCTTCGCCTTTTCATCTTGTCTGAGAGTAACTTTCGCCACCTCCTCCTCCCAGATGACGTCTTCTGCCCTGATATCCATCCCTCCTACCAGCCCTGATCCTTCCCCCTTCCCCATATATGACGTGCCCCCTCGCACCCCTTCCTTTCCCTCTTCCCTCCCCCACTTGGCGTCCCCTTCCCTACCTTACCTGTGCAGTCCTTATGCCCTCCTTTCCACGCCCGGCTTCCTCCCCCCCCCTGCATCTCCACTCCTTCTCCTTTCCCCTGCGGGAGCTGTCAACCATTCGCTGTCTTAAGCGTCTGCTTTGTCTAGCATTCTGTGTCAAGTTTGTGGTGTTACATTTCTACTTCATAACCGAAGAACAGAGAGAACAAGTGTTGAGACCATTTTAAATAGTGTCTCCGTCAGTGTAGCCATGTGGATTTTAAAGACTCATACTGTGCATTTTAGCCACCTTGGCATCGTTTTAAACTGAATATGTTGTGTGTTTTTATGCTCCATGTGTTTTTAATTAATTCCCCCAATTTCACTCCATGTCACTTTTTAATCGCATTTTTTTCACCATGCTATATGTTGTCACCTCGTAAATATATGTAATACTCTCGGCTGCAGAACGGCGCATAAGTCACTGACAGCCTGCCTCAGGGGGCTTTAAAAACCAATAAAGAAAAAAAGAAATGTCTTTGCCAATACTTCAAAATGGCCTGAAGACTCTGTGCCGAAATATTGTGGCAGGAAGTTACAGACATCTGTCAGTTCTCACGAAATTTGATAGAACCATCAGTACACCGGGAAAGTTTTAAATTTCACATGTAGTGCTTTTATTACATATTTTCAGAGAAGCCGTTTCATTTGAAGGCTGTCCTTAAATGATCGAGATTGTTTTCCAAGTACTGTGTTTCTCAGATTCTTCAAGCTCGATCTACCAATGTGTTTTATCACACCCCCTTTCTGCTTAGGATGGAGATTACAGATTTTTGGCAGACACCTATCCGCGTACGTTGGCCTTTCTGTAGACTTCATGCCGCAAGGTTTCATCATGCTTTCCATTACATTTATACCCAAGAATGAACTTTGACCTCCTTTCTTTTTTCTAAAGTGGACATAATATTGTCCATAACATTCAGAAATTAATAGTGTTCTTTTTCTACAGGAAGCCAAATAACGAAAGTATCATCAACGTATCGAAACAGGATGAGGTATTCTTCTTCGCGGCTGTTTCTTCTAATTACTTGCTGTAACGACGCTGAGTTGATTTCCCTAGCCACGCCATCAGAAAATATGTTGATACGAGATAACCTTCAAAGAGACCCGGTATATCTTGAGCGAAAGTAACAGGATAATTTTTAAAGTCGACTTATAATGGAATAAGAGACTATTTATGAACGAAAATTATACCAGAGACACCAATATGCATTTTTTCGCTAGTCAGCAAAGTGACGATTAACATTTAAACATTTGTCAAGACGTGGCACCTGAGTTACGATCTCAGCATCACCGGGTCCGCCACCTGACCCTCGTATTTTTCTATAGTGAAGTTTGTCACTAACAGTGTGATAAACTACTGAATTTGAAACTTGTGGCAATTTATGATGCTGTTCTTAAATAGTGACGCACTTGTCTCAGCGAATTGCCTTATCAACTTAATCTGCAGGTCTTCGTTCACGAGACTAGGCCGTGCAGATCAAAACGGTTGCTGCAGCATTAACGAGCTGCATCAGAAATGAACATTTCCGCAAGTTTCGCGATCAATAGTTTATCACATTGTTGCTGCCTAATTTCACTACAAAAATGTGAGAGTCGGGCGGACAGAGTTCTTTGATGCTGATAATCAAAGGCTGGCGCCACGACTTTAAAGACGCATAAGTGTTCATGGTGACTATGTTGACAACTGAAAAGAGTACGTATTGTTCTTTAAGTTCATTAATGAAGTCCACTTATTCCATTACTAATCGGTTCTTACTTCAAAAATGGCCATTGAACTATAAGATTGTGACATCACCTTATTGAGAGGTGACCTCTCATACACTGATCAGAATATTTTTTTATAAATATCAGTTTTTCCTATGAAGGTTAAGATGAGTGACTTGGTACACAAGTCAAAGCAATTAGGGGATCATTTGAGATATCTGAGGGAGCACCCTGAAATTGTTGTCTTACCGGCTGACAAAGGCAATGCCACGGTTGTTGTCTCTCATAAGGACTACAAAAGATGCAGAGCCTGCTAAATGACGATTGCTACCGGAAGATCAGCGTTGACCCCACAAAGAAGGTGGAGAACAGGACGAGGGCGCTTCTCAAGGATGCAGATTTACCAGAGGGTGTCGCCAAGAAAATGCTACCTCAAGGTCCAGTACCGCCAAGACTTTATGGACTCCCTAAGGTTCACAAAGATGGGGTGACGTTACGTCTCATTGTCAGTAACATCAGAGCACCAACATATTTGTTGGCCAAATACTTGACGGGAATGTTAAGTCCTTATGTGGGTAAATGCCCTCATCACATCCGTAATTCTGTGGATTTTGTTAAAGGCCTTAACAGCTTCAGGCTGAATGAGTCAGATATCATGGTGAGTTTTGAGGTCGTTTCGTTGTTTACGAGGGTGCCCCTTCGAGAATCACTAGATTTGATTGGTCAGAAGTTTGACGAGAAGACCACCGAACTTTTTAGGCATGTCTTGACCTCAGCGTATTTTCTTTTCAATGGTGAATACTACGAAGAAACGGAGGGAGTCGCCATGGGTAGCCCACTTCCCCTGTGGTCGTAAATTTGTACATGGAGAATTTCGAAAAGGAAGCCCTGGCATCATCTGAATGGAAACCTATTTGCTTTTTCTGTTATGTGGACGATACTTTCGTCATCTGGCCACATGGTATGGATAAACTCCTTGACTTCCTTACACATCTGAACTCCATACACCCCAACATCAAATTCACTATGGAGACTGAAACGGAGGGTAAATTGCCGTTGCTTGACATCTTGGTCAAGAGAAGAGCTGATGGCACCTTAGGTCATGGTGTGTATCCGAAGACAACGCACACTGATCTGTATTTACACGCAGACAGCTGTCACCACCCTTCACAGAGGAGACTCTAGTACATAGGGCGCGCACTATTTCCGACGCAGAGAGTCTACCCCAAGAATAGGAACACCTGAGAACTGTATTCCGAAAAAATAGGTACTCAGAGTGGCAGATTCAGCGGGCTCTCCTCCCAACCACTACAGCAAAACCTGTGCAAACGGAGGATAACACGAGGGAGGATGTAGGCACTGCGTTCATTCCCTACACCGGCGCACTCTCGGGGAAGGTCCCCCGCATTTTGAAGAAACACCAGGTTGGAACTGTCTTTTGTCCACCGAATAAAATTCGTGCACTGGTGGGGAGCGCCAAAAATGATCTCGGTTTGAGGAAGGCTGGCGTGTACCAGATTCCGTGTCAGTGTGGCAAGTCATTTATTGGACAGACGATGCGTACCGTTGAGGATCGATGAGTTGAACACCAGAGGCACACACGATTGATGTATCCGAGCAAGTCGGCCGTCGCTGAACATTGTTTGTCGGAGAATCACACGATTGAGTATGAACGCACTAGGATTCTGGTACAGACGTCGAGATACTGGGACTGCGTCGTTAGAGAGGCCATTGAAATTCTCACAAGTGACGACCTCATAAACCGTGACTGTGGCTATAATCTTAGCAAAGCTTGGAAACCAGCGATTGGGTTAATTAAGAGTAAATCTAGCAAACGTAACGTAGCGACGACCACGGCGGACAGAGCCGTCACATCGACGTCATCTCAGACGCCGTCGCAATCGGTTCCACTACGCGACCGCGGCGCGGGGCGCGGACCACGGAGGGGTCGCTCCGCGGGCCGAGGGTATTTAAATCGCCCTTCGAGCCGCCGTAGCGTGCGGATCTCCGTGCCGGCGTGTTACCAAGAGCTCAGTCCGTAAGTTCACCTGATGATGGCGACATGTATGATCGCCGAAATATTGTGCCCGTTTATAGACCGGCAGTACACCCGTGGATATTTTGATTATCGTTAAACTTTGTTTACAAGATAAATCAATCAAACGTGAAGGCCGTAAACTCCACTAGATACCTAGGAATTACTATTACTTCAGGCTTAAACTGGAAAGAACACGTAGATAATGTTGTAGGCAAGGCGAACCAGGGACTGCGTTTTATTGGCAGAACCCTTCAAACATGCAACAGAACTACTAAAACGGGTTATGCCACGCTTGTCCGTCCTTTTTTTTTGGAGTATTGCTGCCTAGTGAGGGATCCTTATCAGATGGGTTTGACGGAGGACATCGAAAGAGTCCAAAGAAGAATATCTCGTTTTGTATTGTCACGATACAGGGGACACGGTGTTACGAAAATGATACAGGATGTGTTATGGAAATCATTACAACAACGGCGTTTATCGCTGCAATGTGGGCTACTTACGAAACTCCAATCGCCAACATCCTCCCCCGAATGCGAAAAATATTTTTGACTCCCACTTACGTAGGTAGAACAGATCATCAGAATAAAATACGAGAAATCAGAGCACGAACGCGGAGATTCAGGTGTTCTTTCTTCCCGCGGACTATTAGAGAGTGGAATGGGAGATGAATAGAATAAAGGTGGTTTTATGAACCCTCTGCCAGGTACTTAAACGTGATTTGCAGAGTATCCCATATAGATGTAGATACGAAAGTCTGTGTTGTTCAAAATGGCGCTTTGATTGCTGTAGGTCTTGAGGCGAGATTCTTCGCATTTGGTTAACGTCCATCACTACGTTTACATGCAACACATCTTCCGGAAGACGAAAACCGATTTTCGTAAACCGTTTTTCGCTGTCGTGTTTACATGGCATAGCCTGAATCGATTTCGTAGCTCACTTAAAATGGCGGCTGGAAAACAGCTGATTCAGTTCCTTATTTAGTCTGCACAATCGCTATTTTTCTCTATTTAAATACACATATTTATTTTCACTCTAATGTTTATACTTTTATTTCACATTAGAAAATATCACTCTTTCCATATGTGCCGAAAATTCTTAACAAGAAAACACAATCTGACAAGCCAAGAACGCTTCAAAAACGGTTGCGTTTACATGGGCACGAAAATCGATTGTGGAACTGGAAAACCACTTTAGAGAAGCGGATTTCCAGAATCGATTTTGGAGTGTTTACATGACCAACCAAAAGCGGAATTGGGAAATCGGTTTACGAAATTCGGTTTTGGGAGCCCATGTAAACGGGGTGCATCAGAAGGAACCCATCCTCTATGTAAGGCACACACACACAATATATATATATATATATATATATATATATATATATATATATATATATATATATAATCATTTTCTTCTTATTTCTGAGCGGTGTATATAGGAGAGCAAGGAGACTAATGGAGAGAGGGGACAGGTGAAGATTGACAGTGAACGAGGGACATAGCGACAGGGGGAAGATGGGGAGGGCTGAAGGAAGCAGAAGTAAAAAGAAGCAGAAGATACAAAGAGAGAAGGAAGGAAAACATGGAGTAACTCAATCCTGGAATAAGCAACGCTGGGTTGTCAGCTATTCAACAACAGAAATGAAAATATTGACCTACATTCCCGATTAAAAATTTGGAGACCTAATAGTTATCGACAAGGGACGATTGGTGACTCACCGCGGCATCCCAGGGCAGCATGTTGAGGATGGCGGCGGTGACGTTCCACTTGTAGAGCGAGTACCAGATGGTGCCCTGGAAGTTGTCTCCGGCGTTGAGGAACAGGTAGTTGTCGCCGGCGTCGGAGATCAGCTGGCGGGCCTTGCTGGCGACGCGCGCGATGCCGCCGAAGCAGGCGCCGCTGGTCGAGCAGGAGCCGCCGCCGCTGCTGATGGGCTGGTAGCGCGCGTGGAAGTCGTTGAGGTGCACCACGTGCAGCTGGAAGTCGCCGGCGGCCAGCGGCGGCAACACCAGCACCAGCGCCACTAGTAGCGACACTACGGCGAGCGCGCGGCGAGGCATGTCGCAGGCGACTGAAGCCGGCAGCGGAGGCGGCGGCACAGGCTGCTGGTGGCGGTCACGTGGCGTCCCCGCCACCGCGCCGCGCTGCCCAGCATAGCACGTGCTCCGCCCCGGCGGGGGACCCTCTAGGCCGCTACCTGCCGCAAAGTGGCGGCCCCACTTCTCACCGCATCGTCTTACCTGTCAGAACTGTTACGCCCATTTCTACCGGGCCTGAAACTGCCCTCAATTTCGGCCGCAACCTCCTAGGTTTTTTATCGCAGTGTTTCTGAACCTTTGGGTCGTGACCCCCACCAGTGGCGGATCCAGGGGGAGGGTCATGAGGGTTATGACCCCCCTCTCCACCCCGCCATCCAAAAAAAAAAAAAAAAAAAAATCGCACTGACTTGTTTTACGGCCCACTTTAGATTTGTAGTCTTTGCAAACATTTTGCACCAAAATAATAAGCTAAATAATAAAAAATTAATTAATAAGAGTGAAACTTCCTGGCAGATTAAAACTGGGTGCCGGAACCGGGACTCGAACCTGGGACCTTTGTCTTTCGCGGGCAAGCGCTCTGCCGGCTGAGCTATCCCGACACGACTCACGATGCCGCCTCACAACTTTACTTCCGCCAGTACCTCGCCTCCTACTTTCACAAATTTCACAGAAGCTCTCCTCCGAACCATGCAAGACTAGCACTCCTGGAAGAAAGGATATGGTGGAGACATGGCTTAGCCACAGCTGCAGCTGGAAACATCCCTTAGGCTGTGGCTAAGCCATGTCTCCACCATATCCTTTCTTCCAGGAGTGCTACTCTTGCATGGTACGCAGAAGAGCTTCTGTGAAGTTTGGAAAGTAGGAGGCGAGGTACTGGCGGAGGTAAAGTTGTGAGGCGGCATCGTGAGTCGTGTCGGGATAGCATAGTCGGTAGTGCGCTTGCCCGCGAAAGGCAAAGGTCCCAGGTTCGAGTCCCGGTTCCGGTTCACAATTTTAGTCGGCCAGGAAGTTTCATATCAGCGCACACTCCGCTGCAGAGTGAAAGTTTCATTCTGGAATCAATAAGAGTGTCTGAAACCCTTTTAGGGAAAAATACGTAGTAGCACTTCCGAACCACTGACCTTCAGCATCACAAGCCAACACATTGCCCACTACGCTACGGCTAGCAGGTAGGAGGTTGCGTTCTTTAATATCGGACTATGCTAATGTAGCGTTTATACACATTAAATAGTCGCTCGAAGAACGACGTATTTTTGTTAATTCTTCAGTGCGCCATTGCTCTGAAATGACAACATGTAAGTTACAATAAGAAAATCATCGAATACGCAAGATGGCGTATGCCAGAGAGAGTTCTGGGCGAGGAATATCACGTCTCATCTGCGAACGGCTGGTTTTCGTTAATTCAATGGAGGGTGTCAAAGCTCAGTTATTTTTGCAAATATCTCTCAAACGACACGAGATATGAAAAAACATAAGGGAACAAAGTTGTATAGAATTTTCTCCTCTACAAATTCGTTTATTCAATTTTCGCGTCACATGAACGGTTCGTTTACAATTAAAATTACATTACAAAACACATTACGGGCAGACAGACAGACATTCCAAAATCACCGTTATTTTTGAAAATATCACTGAAACGATACGAGATATGAAAAAAACATAGGAGAGCAAAGTTGTAGAGAATTTTCCCCTCTACCAATTAGGTTCTTCGATTTTCGTGTCAGATGAATGGTTAAGCCGTTATTTTCATTTAAATTTCGAGCTGTAAAAAACAATCGCAAAGGCCCACTTTTAGTGTTACTACTGTAACCTAAAGCGGGCCAAAAGAACTTTCTTTTGTAGACATATTTTTGGTTTTTTTCATATTAACCATGTACGGAAAATTTCTGAAGTATTTCTTTTTTGAAATAGTTATATTTATTTTTACTGGTCACATTAACCCTCATTATATATTTTTCACTCATATCCACTCCTTTTCTAACAGCCGCCCCCCCCCCTCCTTGCACATACGCGACTCAAATAATCAGCATTTCTGTTCTTAACACACCCTTATAGCCACAGTCCATGTATCAAATTCCAGTCGTATAGCAAAGTGAAACACTGACTGCACAATTCACACTGTGAAAATCATGACGTTGTCAAGAATCCCATTATAGTTCATAAATTAACTACGTGACGGATGTAGTTTCCAAAGATTTGAAGATATTTTTCAAAAACTGTATTTTACGGTACTGCAATGTCTTCATTATTATGCTGAAGAATTGTGGTGCTTTTATCGACAGGACGTGCTATTTACTTTTGTAAAGAAATTATTAGTTATTATTACAATTCTTATTACACTAAAATGTACCCCCAAAGACCTACTCTACACTAAATTACTCTAAAATGCCTTATATATTACGAACAACGTAAATAAGTATCATTATATAAATACGCTAACACGAAAATTGTGGTACAGATTACTAACTTATTCGTACAAGAATACCAATGAAAGTTATATAATTCGAAAGATTGTTTGTCGTAGATTTCACGAATATAAATATTATGTGTGCATTTAGCCATTAAAAGTGATAAAAGGAAGTAGAAATTTTCCTATCTATAGCTAGTATCAAGTTCTACATTCTCCAACAATCAGCTCACTGATTGGCTATTCGCCTCAACCAAAGACGCCGTAATGCAGCGCATCTGCAGTATTAAAATAACGTATTAAAATAAGTGAATATCGAAACATGGAGTGCTCCCAACTCACTTTCTTGTGCCGTTCAAATGCTTCATTTTCGCAGTGATTAAGAGTGGTTAAAGGAAATGGATGTTTTCATATGAATGCCGATATAAAGGATGATGCGCCGGGAGAGGCATCTAGCGGTGCGTGGGTGGAACTGCGAAGTCGACATGTTGTCAGATCTGGAATTCTGAATATCGCAGTATCAAAATAACATTATTTCTTGGCGTTATATCGAAACATTAGGCTAATGAAAGTTTTATAATTCGAAAATGGCATGAGAAGTATATACTTCCGTTTTTATTTGTTGTTATTGTGTCAGGCATTTTCCTTAGCTCGTAAAAGATACCGTTTCATACCTCCCAGTGCCGATTAAATTTTACCAAATATCCCAGCGGCCTCCTGTGATAATGTTGGCAACAGATGCTGAATAGTGAGAATCCTGTGAGTCTTCATTTTAGCCAATCGCTTGACAACGCTGATGTTTTCAGAGTTACCTCATGAAATCTTCGCTTTATGAGGGCAATTATTTTTACTGAGCGGACGAGGATACATACAAGAACCTGTCAACCATAAAGCAGGAACAGCATTATGTGTACTTCATGGTGTGTACGATACACTAATCGAGTCATTCTATGTGGTTCGAACAAATGGGCAAAGATATTCTATCGTGTTGTTGATGTTGCCAACATAATCACGCGAGGCCGCCGACATGATACGTAAAAATTTACTCCCAGTGACCCCCAAGACGGTTGCAAGGTTTTGCTTGGAGGGTCGCCGTCACAGGAGGAAGTACTTGCACTATAAGACAGCCAGCCAGGGGCATGCCGAATACTAGGTGCTGCGTAATGCAAAACATATAAGAAAAGTGAAATTTATTTATATTACAAAACGTTCAAAAGTTTGTATAGCTTAACTACGGGGTCATCAGTCCCTAAACTTACAAACTACTTGTGTACTAGTTGACACTAAGGACGGCACTAATATCCACGCCCGAGGGGGGATTCGAACCCCGACCGTAGTGGCCGTACAGAACGTGACTGGCACGCCGCAGTCCCCTCGGCCACCACGGCCGGCTTTATATTAGAATTACGCCATTCCTTGTTCATCATCATCTCTCAGACGAATAGAACAAAGGTAGTTTTGTAAGTTTTATAACAGATACACCGCCTTAGCAATGAATTAATGGATTATCCGAAAACCGTTTTCAATTGCTAGGCGGTAGCTACAGCCACTAGATAGTCAGTAATTTTCAGAAGTTCAATTGTTTACAAATTTACTGTACAGTAGGACCTTGCTCAACAAGTATAATTCGCTTCTGAGCTTTACCTGAAGTGCGAAACCTCGTTATGCAACATATAATTTTCTGGCGGAAAACATCTACTTATATCAACAGAAGGAAATTAAATTCGTTGTGTTTGAAATTACACACATAGTTGTGTTATGGTTCGGAGAAGGGATGGGGGTTTGCCAAAATATTTTTAGTTAGAAGGGGGTTGCGTGTTTAAGAAGGTTGGGAAACACTGCTTTACCGTACTTATTTACTAGCTGAAATCCCGGTGACGCCAAGGTATTTATTTATTCTACACTCTCTTAGCCCGTCTTCTCCCACCTCCCTCTTCCTCCATCTATCTGTTGCTCTCCTAACTCTCGCCGCGGCTGAGCGGCCGAGCGCATTGAGGCGCTATGCTACGATGCGCTAGGTCGTACCCCGTCGGGGGTCGAATCCCCCCTCGGGCATGGATGTTTGTGCTGTCTTTAGTATAAGTTTAAGTTCAAATGTTTGTAGAGCTTATGGGACTTAACTACGAGGTCATCAGTCCCTAAACTTACAAACTACTTACGAACTAGCTTATACTAAAGACGGTACAAACATCCATGCCCAACGGGGGAGTCGACCCCCCGGCGAGGAATGGCCTCGCGCACCGTAGCATAACGCCTCAATGCGCTCCGCCGCGACTAGTTTATAAGTAGTTTGTAATCCCATAAGCTTAACAAACATTTGAACATTTGATCCTAACTCTCTGTTCTCCATCGACAGCTTCTCAACCACAAATAACAATTTCTTCAAAAGGCAGTTTGGATTTCTGAAGGATTCCAATATCGAGAAGGCTATTTACAGCCGCAGTGAGAATGTACTTAATTCTTGAGATAATAAGTTACAAGCAGCAGGTAATTTCTGTCATTTATCAAAGGAATTTGACTGTGTCAACCATAACATCCTTTTAACCCTTTAATGCATAGTGTAGCTGATCAGTTACGTACATAATACTCAAACGGATCAACATTTTACCACAAATTCATTTGTGTCTACTCCTATATATAGTATTACACATGCAGGTAGCTCGTCCTATAATTTATAAATTGCAGAGTGCTACTGAATCAGATAGATAGCTGCATCGAGTGACTCCTAACATCTGCGTTTGTTTACTTCAGTATTCCTCCTTTGCCATGTAAAAGTAGTCAATCAGATATTACTGTCGCATTATGAGTTACTTTCTGGAAAGATTAGAGACATAATAGTGACATTTACTGCATTGGGTATATAATGGAATCACTATGTAGCTATATAGCTGACCTGCTATGTGAACTTTTTGTAGCTCGTAGTGCATAATAATTTTAAGGAATTTAAAAAAATTTTTTTTTAGTATATACATTAATCGTGGTAGTTTTTATAGCTTCACATAAAAAGGTCATGCATTAAAAGGTTAAGTAAATTACAATTCTTTGGTGTCACAGGCAGTGCTGCAAAACAGTTTAAATCATAGCTCGCTAACAGGATACAAAAATTGTCGGTGCAACGGATTAGTGAATTAACCCATCAGTCATCATCAAATTGGGAAGAAATTACATGTAGTGTCCCATAAGAGTCCATTTTAGGACCATTCCTTTTCCTTGTGTACATTAATGACCTCTCATCAGTTACAGTGCCACGAGCAGAATTCGTTTTGTTTGCAAATGACACAATAAATAGCATGTAGAGCATAGTTCTAGAGAGGTCTGCTAATGATATTTTCATGGACACAAATAAATTGTTTAAAGCCAACTCAGTAATATAAAATCTTTGAAAAGACTCACCAAATGCACTTCAGAACATACAAGAGGTTTCCATCCAGCATATGCATAAAGTATGAAGAAGAGCAAATAGGTTTACAGTATTAAATTCCTGGGATTACACCTTGATAATAAATTCAGTTTGGAGAAGCACTCAACAGAACTGCAGAAACGCCTTAACAAATCTGTATTTCGATGGTGTTGAACTGTAACCTCGTATGTCAGTTTGTTCATGTAAGATCATCGTTGAGAGTTTTTACGTAGTTTATGGCTTGAAAATTATTTTCCAGTATTTTTATGGAATTTTTATTAATGAAATAATTAACAGTGATAATAATTGTTTTTTATTTACTTGCTATCGACATAACTGTAAAATAATAATGCTTATTTCACTCTCCTGTAAAATTGAATCTTTTTGTCATACGAGATTGCTGTTCAACACCATCGATTTGCTATTCGAGTGTTCTCAGACATAGCGACATAAGAACAAGGATGGGTGATCGGCACTTTTTTTTCTTTTTTTTGTGATGTTTCCGAATTGAGGTTGACATAATTTTTAAATTCTTTTGTTGGCATAATTCAGTGAGTCTTGTGCCATTTCTATTGGTAAATTTGTGTGCTGGATAGTTTCCTACTGTCTTCTTGTATCTGTTTCCTCTGCCAATCTGTGCACTGAAGCCACCGAGTAGAATTTTCACATCATCTTTTGGAATTTCGGCCATCTCCGTTTAAAGTTCTTCCCGGAATCTTTAAGTTTTTTTCTGGACTCTTTTTTATTAACACAATGTTTTTGTGCATCTACATCAATAAAGGTGTAGTTTTTGTTTGTGTATTTCACTAGGGTCATTAGTCGATTGTTGATGAGTTTTCATCTGTTACTGAGTCCAGCTCTTTTTGTCTACAATAAAGGGCATTCCAAATAGTGCTGTTCCTTTGCCAATTTTCATTTTTGTTCCACTTCTGAAGATTCTGTGGTCTACCGTCTCTGAAGGATTTGAATTTTCTACTTCGTAAGTTCTGTCGTGAGACTGTGTAATTTTCCTGCTTGAATATGTGTCTCACAATTGAAAGTTCTAGTATGTGTGTTTTTCGTGGTAGTTTAACAGGGCACTCCGACTTGCTCTGTGTTATAAGTCCAAGCTCTCCAGAATCCAAATGCTTGGTTGCCACTTTGGAGTGGGTGCATTATCCACCTGGGATAATTTTGTCATTACTTGTACGAGGCATGTTTGATTGTCATCAACTGTCTAGCTTTGCTAGTTGTGTAGAACTAGGGAATATGCGTTTTGGCGCATGTTCACAGCCACACTTCTGGTGAACAGACGCCGACCATACAGTAGCTTGTTTCAAGTCAGACGCAGCATGGATTCTGGTCCGCGGAATATCTACCGAACATTCCCGTATCTGACCCTTGTGGACGCGTCAGAGGGGGGTTGACTAACACCACACTATATATATTTAAGAATTGCATATCTGAAACCCTCCCTCTTTTAGAACTGAACGTTGTGTCAAAATTTCAACGCAATATGTGTGGAAGGTTTGTAGATTAACGATTTAGGACCATTAAAGATAAACAATGCATATTTATTAATTAATCTATATTAACTGATATAGATGCGTTACGAGCCAAGTAAGGGCTTTCTCCTCTTTTATCTTCTTCCACAACTCCTTTTTTTTTTTTTTTTTATTTTATTTTTTTTTTTTTTTTTTATTTTTTTTATTTTTTTTTTTTTTTAATGAACTCGTTTTCTCTTCTCAGACCATGTGGTTCCAGATCTTTTGTTGGTTTGATCATCCAGAAAAGCTTAGAATTTGCTTTTCTAAACTTCTGTCTGTTTTGTATGGTCTCCATAGAAATATGCATTTCTTCCAGGTCTCTTCTCTCAGTTCCCCCACAACAATTTAATTTGAAAGAAAGAATGTATAACTCTTCTTTGATAGTTGATTTTCATTCATTCTCTCTAGATGACCGTAAAATGTCACTATTGGAGAATTTCTTTCGTTGCTCATGTATTCCGTTTTCTCGTAAGATATTTGTAGCCAGACGTTTTCTTTGGGCTCGATATTTAGTTTGGGCCCTCTAAGTTTTCATACAGCATTGCAAGTTTATTTGCATACATCAAACAGTTTAATGATTTTTGGAACTACCTAGTTTAACGAAGTTACTAGCTTTTCTTCTTCTTCTTCCTTAATTTTACTTTCTCGTGCAAGGTATTCATGTATTGCATTGGGAATAGAGCACCTACTTGTGGGACACATGATATAATTTAGAATGGCGTAGAAAGTGTTCCAAGGTATTTCACTTTAGATTCTTTGTTCCTTAGGGTCTGTTTATTTCCAATGTTTCACTGTCTACCGAGAATTCTTCTAAGATTTCAAAAAGTCAGCATATATCTACGGAATCATCTGATTTTTTAAGTCTATGAATATTGTTATCCTCTTGTATGATATTTTGTAATACCCGCTTATTTGCTTAATGTTTAAAATTGTTCAGAACAAGATCTTCCGCATCTAAACCCAGCTTGATATTCTCCAGTTTCCTTATCGAATACAGAATTTACTAAGTCCAGAAGGACCACTTTATTAGGCTACTAACACTAGTGGACAGTTTACGTTAGTATTTTGATACAGTGAAACTTCCCTTAACGTTTACTTCCCAATAGCGGACTCTTCTCACTATCGAACATTTAAAAATTCCCCGGCAAAACCACATTAGCCCTTATGCTAAAATTATACCGAATAGCGGAATTCTCAACAACGGACGCGGACACTGTAATATGTCCATCAACAACAATCAAAACTTCCAAATAACGGACAGCGTGAAAAAATCAGTGCACTCGTGCATGTCGAAGTCTGAGTTTCGCCAATTCGAACGTGTGTTGGTTGACGTTTTAGCGTGTCTCTTGTTCTTACTGCGTGGTTTCATGCCATTGCCATCTATTGGAGCTTCTTGGAAGTACAGTACGTACAGTATTTTTCAATGCAGCGACAGAGTGCGACGCCGAGAACTTTCCGCCTGTTTTCGGTACTTCAGACGAAGCCAAGCGTTTAACAGTACACGAACTATTGTGTTGCCGCGTGGGTGTGACACGTAAGAGGCGATAGATGTATCCAATGTTTTCATTCGATGGTTGCCACAGTCCCAAAAGTCAAAAGCTCTGTCTAATGCGTTTTGAGTGTTGCCTTGTCGTCGTTCGTCTAGGTGAATTTGAAGTATCATGGTCGGAAAAAAATGTTACTACGTGCGTGAAACGAAAAAAAGTGATCTCTTTTTAACAAAAGCTTTGTGCTTTGCAGAAAATTGATGCTGGTGAGTCATCCGCGAAAGTTGCTGGGATTTGAACGTCGGTGTTGTTGTTGTTATGGTCTTCAGTCCGGAGACTGGTTTGATGCAGCTCTCCACCCTACTCTATCCTGAGCAAGCCTCTTCATCTCCTCATAAGAACGGCAACCCACATCCATTTGAATCTGCTTACTATACGCGTCTCGCGGTCTCCCTCTGCGATTTTTACCCCACACACTTCCCTCCAATGCTAAATTTACGATTCCCCGATGCCGGCCGCGGTGGCCGAGGTGACTGAGGCGCTTCAGTTACGGTCAACACGGCCACTACGGTCGGCGGTTCGAATCCCCCCTCGGGCATGGATATTTGTGCCGTCCTAGTTCGTAAGTAGTTCATAAGTAGTTTGTAAGTTTAGGGACTGATGACCCCTAGTTAAGTCCCACAAGCTTAACAAACATTTGAACATTTTTTGATTCCCCGATGTCTAAGAATGTGTCCTACCAAGCGATCCCTTCTTTTAGTCAAGGTATGCCAAAAATTTCTTTTCTCGCCAATTCTATTCAGTACCTCTTCATTAATTATGCGATGTACCCACCTAATCTTCAGCATTATTCTGTAACACCACATTTCAAAAACCTCTATTCTCTTCCTGTCCGCACTGTTTAGCATACATGTTTCACTCCCGTACAAGGCAACACTTCACACAAATGCCTTCAGAAAAGACTTCCTTACACACAAATTAATATTCGATGTTAGCAAATTTCTCTTTTTCAAAAATGCTTTTCTTCCCATTGCCATTCTGCATTTTATACCCTCTGTACTGAGACCGTCATATGTTATTTTACTACCCAAGTAACAAAACTCATCTACCACCTTCATTGTTTCGTTACCTAATCTAATTCCTTCAGCATCGCCTGATTTTCTAAGACTGCATTCCATTGTTTTTGTTTTGCTCTTGTTAATGTTCATTTTATACGCTCTCTTCAACACACTGTCCATTCCATTCAACTGCTCTTCCAGGTCCTTTGCTGTCTCTGGACGTCGGTATGAGTGCGATTACAGATTGGAAAACAAATCGATCAGAAATTGAAACGTTTTGTCCAGTTCAAGCAAGCGTCATGCAGCGCAATGAAATCTCGAAAAACAACGAGAAGAGGTTCACATCCTGAGTTAGAAGAGTTTTATTTTTTTTTTTTTTTTTAAGGCGTGTCAGATTCAGGTCCTTTACATCGTCAAAAAGCGGTAACTTTTTATGAGCTGATTGGAGGAAAGGAACTGGATTGGTTTAAGAAGCAGCGTGGCATTCGCACGTTTTACGATCACACTTCGCGGTATTGACGCAGTTCGGTGTGTTTCACGCGTGAAAACAGGGGACTTTGGTTTATCCGACATTTTCGTTATCCGAACCGACCGCCGTCCCTATCATTTCGGGTAAACGGTAGTTTACTGTTTTGTATTTTATCTTTTTTTAACAGCGGACATTTCTTAAAAGCTGACGATTTTATTTTCCCCGTTGGCGTCCGTTATTCAGAACTTTTACTGTAGATCGAAATTTAATTCTAAATAACATTCCAACCCTTCGTCTGAGACGAAAATTGTATACATATACTTGTAGAAGAGAAAATTATCTACAATTTTGGTCTGTTATGTTTTTTCCGTACGTCGCACAGTATCAGAGATGTTTGCCGAAATGAAGGAGATTTGGCTGTCTGTATGTTCGTTTGTAATGTGTTCCCACTTTTCAGGTCGCGCTGGTCAGCTGATCAGGACCAGAGTTTTAATACGTAATTGTCAGCCACGAGCGGACACAACCACCGTCTGGTGGCATAAAAGCCAGTTCACAGTGTCTGTCTCGTTGCGTCAGAACATTCCTCAATGCATTTCTGATGGCAGCATTCATACTGTCCGACACTGGACCGTTACGTCATGTCATGTGAAGGTTTCTCAACAAGAAAGTTTTGACGAAACGGTCGACTGCTAACGCCGGATGTGTATTTTCGTCAAGTTCAGTCATGTTGTTGTAGGCGATTACACAGAACTGTGTCTTATTAATCTTTATTTATTTTTTCTTATAATTTTTTTACCTGTAACTTGC
This sequence comes from Locusta migratoria, assembly GCA_026315105.1. NCBI lineage: Eukaryota > Metazoa > Arthropoda > Insecta > Orthoptera > Acrididae > Locusta > Locusta migratoria. The sequence goes on along the minus strand of CM048745.1, from coordinate 838,505,588 downwards.
ACATGATCCATGACGACTTAGAAATTTTTCTCACTGAATATTCTTCCAATAGTGAGTCGGGTACATCTGAAAACGAAAATTTGTTTAGGTTGTACTATGTAACAGAAACGTCTGACACAAACAGTGTTTATAAATAATATTGTAAATTGATGAAGAAATGTCATTGAAAAACATTTTAAATGAAATATTAAGCGCTAATAAGAGAAAAACGCAATTGTTTATGATTAACAATGTAAGAAGGGAAGTTATAATTGATAAAGCAAACAGGCTCTTTTTATTTCGTTATACCTTTTGTCCAATGTGTTTGTACATATATATATTCGCTGGCAAATGGATAACGATGCTTTGAAATATTGTTTCACTTCGCAGCAGTTTAACACACTAAGTTGGTCATAGCATGCAGTATTAAGTTTGTTTTGCCTGTAAATAAAATTAATTGTTGTTGCGTCCTCAATTCCGATATTAAACTATGACTTTTTTCCATCACGGATGGTAACTCATAACGTCATTGTCGCGGTTGGGTATTGGATTAAACGATTTAATGTAACCAACCAGCTTAAATTTCATAGAGTGGCGATAGGTCCGGCATGTTTGAGGCAAATTGAACTGGCGTCCGCCATGTTATTTGGGGTATCGGCTCGTATACAACACCAACTCGGGAATTTTAAAAGACTGACTATTGAATACGGATGTGCATCAAGTTCCGTTAGCCTTTTTAGAACCTGCGAATTGACGACACTGGTAGTAAACTTCCTAAAAATGCAGTAGTGAAATCTCACCAACCTGTCAGTATTAAAGTTCCATTCCGGAGTATAACAGTTAGCTGACGTTTGCAATAACAACGAAAGTGCTGCTGCTAAAATATCAGTGTTGATTTTAATGCAATGCAAATGGTCTAAACGAGCTGCTAAACATACAGTGAACAGTAATTGTTATGACGAACAATCATGACCACGGATCTTCATTTGCTTTAATAGCAACATAATAGTAACAACTGCTTTCATACAGTCTAGTACACAGTTATCTCGTGTTTACTAAACCTATTAAGTCTACAAATTTGTTAAATCGTTGTTAAAGGGTTTGGTTGTAAACTCTGGTGGACGAAATTTGAATCCAAAGACAAATTCACAACAAAATACTGCAGTTAAAACTGCGCTCACGTCTTCTGCCACGTCAAAATGTGTCATTCATAACTTTTCCTTGTTACCATGCTGAAACATTTAACTTTTGGCACGTGAAATTTGAGTACAAAGACGAAAGTGACAATAGAAAATTGCAATAAAATGTGCCTGGGTCAGTTTCCCACAAAAGCATTCCTCCCCGAAATAACGTATCATTAATTACTTTCTTTGTTGCCACGCAGAAATAAGTACATATTTCAGAATGAAACTTTCACTCTGCAGCGGAGTGTACGCTGATATGAAACTTCTTGGCAGATTAAAATTGTGTGCCGGAACCGGGACTCGAACCTGGGACCTTTGCCTTTCGCGGGCAAGCGCTCTACCGACTGAGCTACCCCGACACGACTCACGATGCCGCCTCACAACTTTACTTCCGCCAGTACCTCGCCTCCTACTTTCCAAACTTCACAGAAGCTCTCTTGCAAACACGCAAGACTAGCACTCCTGGAAGAAAGGATATGGTGGAGACATGGCTTAGCCACAGCCAAAGGGATGTTTCCAGAATGAAACTTTCACTCTGCAGCGGAGTGTACGCTGATATGAAACTTCCTGGCAGATTGAAATTGTGTGCCGGAACCGGGACTCGAACCTGGGACCTTTGCCTTAGGCTAAGCCATGTCTCCACCATATCCTTTCTTCCAGGAGTGCTAGTCTTGCGTGTTTGCAAGAGAGCTTCTGTGAAGTTTGGAAAGTAGGAGGCGAGGTACTGGCGGAAGTAAAGTTGTGAGGCGTCATCGTGAGTCGTGTCGGGGTAGCTCAGTCGGTAGAGCGCTTGCCCGCGAAATGCAAAGGTCCCAGGTTCGAGTCCCGGTTCCTGCACACAATTTTAATCTGCCAGGAAGTTTCAAGTACATATTTGTTGCAAAGAACACAGACATATACAAGTGAAAAGTTTTGGCTGTCACTCTGCTCCACATTTTGCTCTGGTTGCATGTCAACCATGCTCGATCAGGTATTGTCAACAACAATGAAAATATTTTTAAAGAAGATGTAGAGACTCAAAAGTATGGTTTCATCAAGCACAGGGGCGACAGAAGAAGAAATATCTCAAAAACACACCAACACTAGGTACAAAACTAAGCATTTTTTAATGTTGTGTACTTCAAGGGAATTCCGGGAGAGGTCATCTGAAGCTTCGCTCTTGGGGCAGCTAAATGCTATTAGTCAGGAATTTTGTTTGAGTATAGACAGATAGAGGTCAAACACGGCAAAACATTGATATTCTTGCACAAAGTACTTGTCGTTTTATCATTCGATTTGTGCATTTACATGCTGAACACACTTTAGGAATATGTCAGCAGCAAAAATTGTACAGGCAATAAACTAAATGCAATATATACTAAGTACAACACTTCAACAACAACATACGATAGACAGACTACTGACCACCAAAAATATGGCGGCTGAGTTTACGCTGGTTGCCGCAAACAGCGCTGTAGCCCTTGCGTTAGCCACTCTATGAAATTTGAGCTCGTTGGATGTGACGGGCAGTGTGAATACACCTTTACGTGACGGTGCAGGACGTGGTGATGACGTGACGGCGAGTGTGAATTAGCCTTAACCGGACTCCGTTTGAGGGCAGCACTATGCTTCATCTCGCCTACTATGAATCAGATCGATAAAAATTTTCACATAAAAGTTGCCCAGAACGTTTTCGATGATTCTGAAAGTTCGTACACACGTATCCTATACATATTATAAATGCGAAAGTTAGGTTGTTTGTTACCGCATCACGCTAAAACTGCAGCACTGATTTAGATGAAATTTCATATAGAGATTTCTTATGTCTTGGGTTAGGACATAGACTACTTTTCAAAATGTTTATTATAAGTTATTTATTTGAATTATATATGCATAGAAATACGTAACAGTTGTAAGAAGCTTCTAATACAAGAGCAGACTTACTACATAGCGTATGTCACGTTTAGCCGCGAGGGTTTAAGATCAGAGGGCGCCAGTAAATGTGGGACACATTAATGCTCAACTGGCCTATGTCTGTAAATATTATACAGAATTAAGTTATTTACAGGAAGCTGCTCACAGATATAATACTTCGAAGTTGTACACTTCACTGATTAGGGGACACCCACGAAACCCTATAGAGTTAAAATATTCAAACAAAAAGTGGGAAAATATCTGGAAAAACATAAATAATAAGATCCTTACGACTGACGAGCAATCTGTGCGGTATGACATTGTTAATGAAAAAGTTCCAACAGGAGAAAAACTGTATAAAATTAAAATGAAGCCTTACCCATATTGTGACCATTGCCAATTGGTAGACACACTAGCACATACCTTTGTTTGCAGAGACCGAAATACCATCTGGAAGTGGACGCGAAAAAAGCTAGCAATTATCAACAGGACGTCAGAAAATGCAATAAAGGTAGAGGATATAATATATCCAGACTGGAATTTATACCCTAGTATGAAACACAACAGCTATCTTTGGTTACTTGGAAAATTTATAAACTACATCATTAAAAACAAAACCACAACATTAGAAGAATTTGTGATGTATATTAAAGAAGAACACAACCAATTACAGAAGCTACCAAAATATAAACAACAATTTCAAAATTTCCTCTTTCATACCCTGAAATAAGGACGTAAGGAAGTATCACAAGATGTGCAACCATGATTTCTGAAGCTACAACAAACCAACAGAAGATGAACAACATAATGAAAATATAAAATCAATTTCAGAAGCAATAGTAGATAATTTGTTTTCACATTTTATGTATAAATGCTTTGTATAATAATAATAATAAAGGTTAAAAAAAGCGTTATATTATAAACTTCTATTATTTTAGGCAACGGTTCGTGTCCTGCTAGAGTGAAATTTTTTTTCTTCGTTATTGTTATCTTTTTTACTTTCGAATATACAAAATGATTCTGGGATACTGCCAAAACGGCTTAACTGACATATAATTACATACACAAGAAATCTGAATGTTGGCGTTTATGCCGCATTCATTTTCATTTGTTGTAACAAATGAAGGACGTATGTATATAAATTGAAGACTTTAAATAAACTATGCTCTAAGTACCATGGCAACACAAAACATTGACCAAGTCCTATTTCGTGTACAAAGCGCGAACTGCCACGAATAAATAGCGTACGTAAACTGCAACTTAAGTAGTAGCAAATGCACTCAACAGATGGCAGGCAGTATAACACTCATGAAAATATTTCTCAGGACGTGTAATGTGTATTCAGTTGTGATATTATCCAGGTTCTTAAATATTGTTCTCTCCTTGGTTTTCGATGACGTGTATTGGACTGTCACCTTCAACTATAGATGTTCGAACATTGTGATGTTATCGTAATTCTTTACAATTTTATTCTCTTTGGATTTCAATGAATAATAGTTTCTTTGGTGATTTCCATTATTTATAGCATTCGAACGTTTCCTTTTAGTGCATTGACGTGACTTTACTGGTTAGGTTTCACTGATTCAATCTTTCTCTGGTGATTTCGTTGGTTTTTAAGACGTCGTTGGTTTGTTTCCCTGTTATATTTATTGTTCCTTTCATTCGTTTAGTTCGTATATATAGGATCAGGATAGTTTCTTTATTCGTTACATTTGTTATTTCTTGTGTTGGTTCGCTTTGCATTTGTAGGATCTCAACAGTTCGTTTCTCCGTTACATTTCTTTTGTTATTGTAGTTACTGGATTTTGTTGTGTGGTCGGATATTTTACACCAGTTCCTCACTTTAGTTTAAGTTTCTATTGCCTAGCAAACGCAAGTCAAATCTATCTCGGAGCTCTAAACGCGCTCGAGCTATTAAGATAGCTAGACTGCAACAATCGCCTACAGATGCTGAAGAGCGGAAAATTAGGCAGCCGGAGCGGCAGGCAGTAGTTGGAGCGGCTGAAACCGCTGCGCAAGCTGATGATCGGCGTCAGCAGAACGCTGAACGCACTGCATCTGTGCGTGTTTCTGAGACAGCCGAAGAAGCAGACGCCACGAATTCCCATCATCTCAACAAACTTGCCATTCCAGTTTAAACGGTTACAGTTCCCATTGAAAGTGGCCTTACTATAAACAAGAGTCATGGACAAACATTAAAAGTGGCAGGTATTCATCTGGCCACCCCTCGCACGGACAGCTCTACGTAGGTTGCTCCCGTGTATTGAGAGCTACAACTCTCTATGTATACTCGGAGAACAAGAAGTCTCGAAACGTCGTTTACAGGGACGTATTGCAATAGATTTTTGACTCTCCATCCGTTCCAAGACAATTATATATTCCGTGCCAACAATGTTACAAAAAGTCAAGTAGTTATTTATGCCCTTTCTTGGCACTTTAATGTCTGAGTATTCAACCGCGGGAAGCAGCTAGTGAAGTTATAATTCTTGACATGGCTCTACCATCATATTCTCTTGATATAAGTCACTTTCCACTTCTTTCACCTCTGGCGGTATTACTGATGTGAAAAAATACCGAGTAGCACTGTGGTTCGGAACCCACGTTAAACTGTAGGTCCCCCTATAACTGGCTGGGTAAGTCAGTTCGAAGGTCGGAGGAAGGCAACGGCATACCTACCACCTTCAAATAGGACCATGCCTAGTAAAACACTGTGGTGTTTAAACCAATCTTCGGATTGTTGACTGCTTTACCTTTTAAGTCATTTAATGGAAGTTGGAAGAATAGTTTGACGTTGACCTTTCATCTAGGAATGGATATATCACTGGAAAATACCTTTCTATGCAGAGATAAAAATATTATAAAAAGTCATGAATCATAATTAGTAATCTTGATTCGTGATTATTAGGATTGCTTTCGTTTTTTCCGAACGCGCCCCACAAAATATATGAATTTTTGCTGGAACTGAATTTTTTTAAAAAGTTCTTCTACAAAGGTTGAAAAATAAAAGAAATTTTGAAAATAGAAATGGCACAGGCAATACCTCGGACAAAAATATGCCCTAAACGCGGGCTACTTGAGCTCTGGCGGCTAACTTAAGCTCATAAAAGTAAAATGTTGTTTGGTTGTCTGCGCACTCTCAACATCAGTACAACGACGTAGTTTACTGCTTTACTGGTAGGTGGCAGCACAAAGTAGACCATGGTGTGAGTCTAGGAGGTTTGGGAAGTCGCCACTATGTAGCAGCGATGGTTACGCTACATACACACGTGTTTGTTGTTTATTTCGCTCTGCAAACTTTAGTCTGTATAGATATCAGGAGTAGCCTAAAACAGCAGGTAAGTGCATATATTTCATAATTAGTTTATCATCAAGGCGAACTGAGGACTGTTCATGTCCTAAATAACTCATTAATTGTACAAAATGTCGTTAAGTACAAGTGGTAAACTTTACCTGCAAATATGGGTTAGTTGAGCCCAAGTGCCATACGAAAAAGAAAACAAAAATTGAAAGTTTCCACATCAGAATAATATTATGCATTCAGTTTGAGATCAGGAGGTGACAGCATCAGCCTCAACCAATAGTGATGAGGAACATAAAGGACACTTGTCAATGACTTTTTTGCCAAACCAAAGCCAAATCAACACCATCACCGGCGCCTGTAACGAAAGATAACCTAGAAAGAGGCAAGTTTGTTCTGGTAAAATGGAACGAGAAGGAATACCCAGGACTCAACCTCGCTATAGAAACAGAAGGTGTTTCAATCGACTGCATGAAGTCTACACTAAAAGCCTGGAGGTGGCCCAAAAATGAGGATGTCTTTTATAAATTTGTAGATGTGATAATGACAATAGAACCCCCAAAATTAATAAAAAGTGGTTTGTTTTCTTTAACTGAACTCTAAATATTGTTATATCCCTACATTCTATTGTGTGTACAATATCTAAAAAGTGTTGTTCAAAATTTATATTTGTCTTTAAAATAAATATTTGGAAGTTCAGTGGAAGCTCAGAAATTATGTTATTCAAATTACCATCAACCTACTTGGACCCAAGCTGCCTTCAAATGAGAGTATCTATAAGAATTACAGTCTAGTTTCAAGTAATCCATCCGTAAGGTTAACTTGAGCCCAAATAAAATAGAAAAATATTTACTATGTCACAAACAATGCGTAATGCACGTTAATGTATCCATAATAAACTATAGTTTAATAACATAAGGTGAGTATGTCGGTGAAAAAAATCTGTTGTGCCCATTTTAAACATAATGTTAGAAGTTTCGAAATCAGGGCTGAACTAGCCCTCGTTTACGATAATAAAATATAAGTAATATAAATTTCAACAAATAAAATATTATACATTTCAATTTTAATTTCATAGACTTAATTTCATATAATTTATATTTTATTATTGTTGTTCGAGATATATTACTGCGATCAGCCAGTCACGTTAGTCTGCTAGGTATTTTAGCTCCTTCTATCTCTTTCTTCATGTAGTAAAGGTTTAAATCTAGAGGCGAAACATGATTTTAGTGCTTCAGTGCAGATGCACACATGTAGGTATCTTATATCTGTATTACTGTCTTCTATTTCTGTTTCACTGAAATTTCCTAACACTCGTCTCTGAGTATTACGTCCGAAAACTAAGACATCGGTATAGGTCACCCAAATCACGATATATAACCATCCTAACAAAATTATTGCACTAGTTATGTGAATATATTATGATTCTGTGTAGGATGTGTTATATTTCTTTATAAGAAACGCGTCAGCCAATCCTAATTTCAATTTTAACAGTGTCTTTTTCGTTCGAGAAAGAAATGACACTTCATTGGCATTAAAATAATCTCGAGATATTATCAGAATCTGACCTTAGTTGCAACAACTATGCTCATTGTTTTCATATTTTCGGTATTTCCCAAGACACTCTTATCACAAAACTGTCAACATCAAATAATGGACAGTTTTCGAAATAGGTTGACACCTCTTTCTGGATCAATAATTTAAATTCAGCTTGTCATTCCTTTCTTATTAAGAACATTTATCTATCATGATGTAGGATTAGAAAGTGGTTATTCAGGTCAACGATCACGTAGCCACTTAAAGTCAGTCTTTGTTCTGGATCGTTATTTACTAAATGAGTAAAGAGTTTTGGTTGATTCCTCGAAAAAAATCAGAAATAACAGCATTAGATTCAGTGTCTCACATCAGAATTAGAACCAACAACCACTCTTGATAAATTTATGTTAATTTGCTTATTGGGTAGGCAATTTTATTTTAATTTCAAATTAATGTTATTCCAATATCGGAACTGTTTATTTTATTTATTTATTTGCCGATGACTGGTGGCGAAACCGGACGACAAAACAAGTAAAAGCATGTTTTTTGTGATTTAGGCACAATATTAACTTGAATAATAATGTATTCCCGGTTGTTATTTTAAAAAAATGTTTTGAGACTCACATAAATGAGTATATGATACAACTGTGGTTCTTTTTTTTTTTTTTTTTTTGTACCAAATTAACACGAACCACAAGAACGTAGTGCGAATAACACGAATACTGGCTGTTTTTCACGGGGGCGCACAGAATCCTGCAACGCCTTCTGCAGCTCTATGTGTGTAGATGTGTGACAGCGACGCTGAAGCGTTCTAAATAATCATATGCAATCGAGTTTCAACGACACATATTAGGCAGGTCTCTAAACACAAGGGTTTTTCATAAAAGTGATGCACCACATTAGTTATTGCACATAATAAGAATTACACACACACTAAAGAATGATGTTTCACGATCACTAATAAAAACACGGCAATGTTGCAATATTCCACAATATTTATTGTTTAGTACAAATTAGTTTTCAGCTGTTGCGCCATCATCAGGTACAAAGTTTACTATAAATAAACGTCAAGGCCAAGATTTTTACGACATGTGCATCAAAAAATCACAAAGATAAGCAAAAGATAAATGTTGTTAGGAAAGGTATTTTAAGAAGTGGTCCAAAATTATTAAGTATTGAGTAAGTAGCTCAGAAAAGTAAGCGACAGTTTGAAAACTAAATTACATGGTATTTGTTACAAAAATAAGCGACAATTTGGAAAAGTTAATAACATAACAATTGGTACACGGTTGTTTGATTTTAAAAGAAGGTTACATGGAACAGTTACGTCTATAGTAACTTTTACGTCTATAGTAACTTTTTGAAAACTTGATAAAGATATGGGTGTGTCACTATAAGACTATTACAAAGCAAATAGGATTACAACAAAATATTCACAGACAGAGTGAAGGTCGCTGGGGACCAACAATTACGTCTGTAACATTTGGTGCCTTTCGGTTGAAGGGCGCGACCTAAAAGGTGGGAGGACGTTACAGACAAACATTGTCAAATCGGTGTTACTTTTTAAATATATCTGAAACGATGCGAGTTATGCAAAAACATAAGGGATCAAAGTTGTAGAGAGTTTACTCCTCTATAATTTGGTTTATTCAATTTTCGTCTCAGATGAACGGTTAAGTCGTCATCTTCATTTAAATTTCGAGCCGTCAAATGGTGATCGCAAAGGCCCACTTTTAGTGTTACTACCTAAGATGGGCCAAAATTCAATAACGGCAAGTTTCTTGTAATTCACCAAACTTTCGGCATTTTGAAACGGGTCTGCAGCTACGCCAGAAATGTTACACGTGCCCTCAGGAAAATTCAGATAATTCATACATAAAGTTCTGAATTCTCAACATAGCCTGAAAAATGCGGTTCATGACTACTGGGCAACCTTTATACAATGTGGTGCCGATGTAGTGCCTAAGGGCACGCATAACCGAATCCATTCGCTAGGGGATCAGCGAAGTGCCATTTTATTTAGGCAAGTGTCAGTGCTGAACCACACAGGGTCGTCGCCAGAGGAACTGTTAGGAGAATTTAAAAAAAAATAAAAATAAAAAAAAATATATATTATTTGCCGCGCGGGAGTAGCCGCGTGGTTGAAGGTATCATGCTATGGACTGGGCTGCCCGTCACGCCTGAGGTTCGAGTCCTCCCTCGGGCATAGGTGTGTGTGCTGTCCACTATGTAATTTAGTTTAAATATCAAATAAATAATCTCCAGAGACATTTCTGTCTCGATATCTATTAAAGATATTAGTCTAAATTAGAGGCTTTGGATTAAAATTTATGTCACGGCCGGGAATCGAAACCATATTTATAAGGTAACATGAGGCACAGTTGAAATTTATGTAGTGGAGGGGTAAGTGCCTTAAGATAATACGTGCGGTCGCTGTATCGATTAAGTCTCGGTGGCTTAATGGTTATGGCGTCTTCCTAGTAAGAGAGAAGTCACGGGTTCTAATCCCGGCCGCGGAATAAATTTTAATTCAAAGCCTCTACTCCCATTTAATTTAAATAGTCTGTAAGTCCTGGAACTGATGACCATAGCAGTTTGGTTCAATATGTTTACAAACATTGCAAGATTTTGTACCTCAGGCGTAGGTTATATTCATTTTCCAGTGTCAGATGTAGTGTCAGTGTTTGATATGTTGAGACTTCATCTGCCTCTGGAAAGCCAATTTACCGACATTGGTTGGTACTGGCAACTGGCGGGGTGGCATTCGGGATGACCCGGGTTCAAATGTCTAGATCTCTCCAAGCCAATGCCTGGACTGTTCCCGTTTGTTGCCTGATATTCCCAATCATTTCCCCTAATTAAAAATGTCTACGTGGTGGCTCTAATAAAAAACTAAGACTAGGAGTCAAGACGTACCACGCAAGAAGCACCATACCTACAGCACAAGGAACGAAGCTACCCAAGAAATAAAAATTGGCCTCCCCGTTCTCAGAGTCTCCATCTGGACTGGTGGTATTGATGCGATGCACGACTTGAGGGCTTCCCATACAAATTAATCACCCCTTGACATACCTGGTGACCTGGATGCCCAACTACTTAAGCGACCTTTGCTGATAACACTTTCAGGCCTGAAGACCCTGCAAATGTGTTTTGATCCCGTATGAATCACGCACATGTGATGTGCGCGTCACAGGTTGTGTGTTATTACATCCATACACTCACACCCACTATTAAATTCGTATGAATATTGCTGGGGAACTCTGATGGCATCTTCTCGCCTGTGTCACTTGTATTTGATGCAGCAAATGTTCTAAGGTTTGTAAATCAATCGGATCAAACTGCGTGGTCATCAGTCCGTAGCTTACAAACTACTTAAATCTAGGTAAACTAACCTAAGGACAGCACACACACCCATGCCCCAGGGAGGACTCGAACCTCCACGGCGAGCAACCGCACGCTCTGCAGCGAGACGCTTTAGACCGCTCGGCTACTCCACCGCGGCTATTTGATGCCGCCTCTATAACTGTGCATAGTGCTAAACTAAAAATCCAAATGTCCCAGGTTCGGTCCCTGGTCAGTCCTAGTAGTTTTACACGTTACTCGTCACTTCTTTCACCTCCAGCAACGTTGTTGATGTGAAAAATCTTGAACTGTGGCGGGATTCGTAACACGCGTTATACTGAGGGTCCCCATGTAACTTGCAGTTCGAAGGTCGGAGCAAGGCAACGGCACACCACCCTCAAGAGGACCATGTCAAACCAATATTCAGGTTGATTAATGCTTTACCTGCTGTCTCAAAGGGCAAACGACAGTTTCAGTGTACCGGGTGATCAAAATCACGGAATTATGTAGAGAGGTAAAATTTGACATACATACATGCTTGGAATGTCATTGGGTTTTATTAGAACAAAAATGAATAAATAAAATAAAACAAAGTAAAAAAAATGTCCGACAGATGGCGCTTCATCTGGTCAGAGAAGCAATAATTAGCATAATAAATGAAGACAAAGCAAAGGTGATTTTCTGTATAGGAAACGCTCAATTTGTTCACCATCATTCCTCAACAATAGTTGTAGTCGAGGGATAATGTTGTGTACAGCACTGTACAGCATGTCCGGAGTTATGGTAAGGCAATGGCGTCGGATGTTGGCTTCAGCATCCCTAGAGATGTCGGTCGATCATGATTCACTTGCGACTTCAGCTAACCCCAAAGCCAATAACCGCGCGGACTGGTATGGGGACCTGAGAGTCCAAGCATGACGAAAGTGGCGGCTGAGCACACGATAATCACCAAACGACGCGCGCAAGAGATCTTTCACGTGTCTAGCAGTGTGGGGTGGAGCACCGTCCTGCATAAAAGTCGTACGTTGCAGCAGGTATTTATCAGCCAGGCTGGGGATGATGCGATTCTGTGACATATCGGCGTACCTCTCACCCGTCACGGTAGCAGTTACAAAACTAGAATCACGCAGTTCCTCGAAGAAAAAAGGCCCCATAACGGTAGATGTGGTTCTAATAAAACCCCAACATTCCAAACATGTTGTGTCAATTTTTACCTCTCTATCTACATTATCCCGTGATTTATTAAGTTTTCAAATTTATACTGACTTTTTGATCACCCGGTAGATGCACAACGACAGTTTGACAATGCACTGGGTCACGACATCAGTGTAGTAATTGAGACTGACAACGAGTTGTACGGGAAACGTACACAGATGGACGAAGTGGTTAACGCACTACTCGGGTAAAACGGGAAATCTAGCACAACGTTTGAGCTGCCGGTGTTGAATAGGACAGCTAATGTCACAAACTCTCCTTTCAGCTATTACCCTGTAGCCCCCGATTGAAAAATAGGAGAAATCAATTGATGATGGTACGAAGACTATGTTAATACAATTTCCCGAAATCTAACTACATGAATAGTCTCAACAGCTGTACACGACAGCTATTGTCGTGTTTCAAATGGTTCTTATCGAATTTCTCACACATCTTACCGCAACGTCCGACTACTGATGCCTTTGATAAGGTCAGAGAAAGATCTTTAAGATAGGACTGTGAATTGTGGATGAACAAGGTGAAGCGATAAGCGTTGTGCCCTAACAGTGAGAAAACAAACCTCTGAGAGGGTACTTAGCCTGTCTGCTGGCCCACAAAGATAACTGACGCCTTTGTGTCGAGCTGATAATTGGATTATGTCGTTCGCTCTAGTCTCAGACGTAATCCCGTAATCCAGGATCTCAAGTTCCCAAACAATGGAGGCTACTGGTACTGTCTGTCAGCGATAATTTGCGCCGCTGGTGGCCAGATAACACTGCAGATAATTTACTCATCTGCTCTAGACAAGTGTTTCTTTACGATAACGACGTATGTTATTAAGGTCTTTCCTACAGCTATTAAAGAAACGGTTATTTCCACTATTAACTGCGATCCTCAGTATCTGAGAAGTTGTACAAATCTAAGTAAATGAAGTACATAGAAACTGCTTTCACAGCATACTATGCAACGCAACATGGTTCTTAATATTTAATTTGTGTATTCTACATTCACATAAAACGCTGTGATACCAGAACATAAAACTAACAATCCCTCAGAGAATAAAGTAATTATTCAACGTTTTAGAAGATTTAAGAGCCATGTATTAAAATCTACAATCTCTGACAATAAAGTTCGGTGAATAGTAGTGTAACATTAACGTAAAAGAACTATGAACTACAGTTACCTTACTGTCCTTCGAAATAGTCAAAATGTTCGAATGTTTGTAAAGCTTATGGGACTTAACTGCGGGGTCATCAGTCCCTAAACTTACAAACTACTTACGAAATAGCTTATACTAAAGAGGGCACAAACATCCACGGCCGAGGGGGGGAGGGATCGAACCCCCCACGGGAAACGGCCTCGTGCATAGTAGCATAGCGCCTCAATGCGCTCGGCCGCTCCGCCGCAGCTCGAAATAGTCACCTTCCACAGCTATGCACTGCCGCACTCTGTGTACATGTCCTGAAAACTTTGGACGAAATCTTTCCATAGGTACGGTGTTCAAAAGCCTTGTCACGTATTGTTGAATGTCAGGAACATCGTAAGATGGAATGTGCAAAAGAATCATAGCTAATTTTGCAATGAAACTAGTTGCGCAAATTTCACGCTTTAGGTGTAAAAATTCTAGTTGTAGACAAGTTTCCACACTGTGAACATATCGCAAACTTACAAACTACTTGTGAACTACCTTATACTACCTTAATTAGTATATATTGCATTTAGTGTTTGTCATATTAAACCTCACAGAAATCCAGCTATGATGCTCGCAGCACATGTAGAGTCAGTTAAGGTAATCATGTAAGTAACATACCAAACACTCAACTAGCTCGACGAACTACAGAATAGTTCGATGAGCGTTCCTTCTGAAGACAATGATGTATTTTCATAGTGAAAATGGGAAAATTATTGAGACGTTTATTTTTCTGCTATCGAATACTGATGAATTTCTTCAGACATACCTCTTAAAAGCACTGAATTTACATATCAAGAATATCAAGACTTCTTTGCATAGCAGAAATATATTAGACATACTGCACAGAAATGTTAACTCTTTAAAACAGCTACTATTCATTTTAACGGGAGACTCCACCCTAAAGCTTCAATTAAAAAAATAGACTGTTTCACATATTTGGAGTGTTTACTCTTACATCCCAAAACGATTTATTTGTATTCGAATCTTCTTCTTCTTTATATACAGGGTGTCCCAGCTATCTTGTCCACCCAAAATATCTCTGGAACAATAACAGCTATTGGAAAACTAATTTCACCGGTATCAATGTACGGCTGGGTCCCATGAATGTACATACTTGGAAACATTCTAAAACGAAAGCAAATGTGTTTTTTTTTTTAACAGAAACTTATTTTTTTTTAATGGACACCCTATATTTTTTTTCTTTAGAAATCCAAAGCATGACAAATCACATAAACAATGGCGTTTATTGCATCGCAATATTTCAATTACATCCCAAGATATTGCGACGCAAAGTTGACCCTTGAAATACGCGATACGCGCGGCTAGCGCACGCCCTGAGGCTCAGGCGAGAACCCCATGTTGCTCAGGACGTGCGCTAGACGCGCGTTTCGCGTATTTCAAGCGTCAACTTTGCGTCACAATATCTTGGGATGTAATTGGAATATTGCGATGCAATCAACGTCATTGTTTATGTGATTTGTCATGCTATGGATTGCTGAAGAAAAAATATAGGGTGTCCATAAAAAAAAAAAAAAAAAAAAAAAAAAAAAAAAAAAACATAAGTTTGTATTAAAAAACACATTTGCTTTCGTTTTAGAACGTTTCCAAATATGTACATTCATGGGCCCCAGGCGTACATTGTTACCGGTGAAAGTCGTTTTCCAATAGCTGTTATTGTTCCAGAGATATTTTGGGTGTACAAGATAGCTGGGACACCCTGTATAAAGCAATGTGTCCGTATATTTGTTTGTTTGTGTGTACTATTAAAAACAAATCCACAGTTTTGTTCCAATCTTAATGAATTTTTTCACACATGACCTTCAGACCCAGAGGACGGTCGCCGTGAGTGTAAGAATCACGTACAACACATTGTTCTGCAGATTTGACGTCATAAACTGCTGCATCACGCGACAATGTTGCACGTTTCCTCCTAAACCACTGGACCGATTTCAACCAAATTTGGTACACTTATTCCCTACCGTTAGGTAACAATTGCTGTATGGGTAAGAACCAAATCAGATACGGCATATGATTCTGGAGATATGACGTCATAAACAATAGAAGTATCAAGAAACTGCGCCATAATGGTACGAGAATTTCAAAACATACTATATGAGAATGGGAGTATTAGTGACTTTCAATAAACTTTAAACATAATTTCAAACCTTTATTAAATTTTTTCTCGCTTATAATTTTTCCGCTGTTCATGTTGTAAAACTACGGCATTCGGTATGACATAACATTTTATAATTTCTACAATACAATCGTAGTTATAGGAAATATTACAGACACTATTCACACATGCAGCCGATTGTCCTTCGACATTGTATCACAGTACGACATAACCACCCTATCACACATCATGTTTCAGAATATTACTTCTTAACTACTAACAAGTCTCGCAACAGATGTACACAGCACTTAAAGAAATGAATATATAACTCTTCAATTATGCAGTTGTACAACACGTAAATCAATAAATATGATATCATATATACTGCGATGGAGAAAAACTTGTCTCATAATGCACCACGCTTTAGTCCATTTCTTATTTACTTCTGAGATCTTCTTCTATTTCTGTCAACCTAAGAAAATTCCTGAAAGCTGAGTGTGCTGTTGACAAGCACAGGTGGCTGTAGGCGAAAGCAATGGACTTCTATAGAGCTACAAGAAAAGGAATAGAATGAAATAGTGTACATCCAACGAGTACTCATTATTTCCGACAAATCTACCTTATAACTTCAAGAGACTGCAGTTTTCAGTGAGTCTTGCACTTTCTATTATGATTAATAAATCACAGAGCAATCTATAAAATACTGCGGAGTGCATCTTATATCTTCACACATGGACAATTTTAAGTCGCTTGCTCAGGGGTGAGCTCACCAAAGAATCTATTCGTACTAGATCCTGGACAAGTATAGTGAAATTTTGAATTACGTAGATGTTTGAATGTGATATATCATTGTATTTTAATTACTACCTTTCTTTGCTTATAATTTTGTACATTATTCACGACAGACTTATTTCTTATATGCGTTGTGTTG
The DNA here is from genome assembly GCA_026315105.1 of Locusta migratoria. Lineage (NCBI taxonomy): Eukaryota > Metazoa > Arthropoda > Insecta > Orthoptera > Acrididae > Locusta > Locusta migratoria. The sequence goes on along the minus strand of CM048745.1, from coordinate 838,488,926 downwards.
TGGTCTTCAGTCTGGAGACTGGTTTGATGCAGCTCTCCACAATACCCTATCCTGAGCAAGCCTCTTCATCTCCACATAAGAACGGCAACCTACATCTGTCTGAATCTGCTTACTGTATCCATCTCTTGGTCTTCCTCTGCGGTTTTTACTCCAACGCTAAATACACAATTCCTTCATGTCTAAGAATGTGCCCTACCAATCTATCCCTTCTTTTAGTCAAGGTATGCCAAAAATTTCTTTTCTCCCCAATTCTGTTCAGTACCTCCTCATTAGTTACGCGATCCACCCACCTAATCTTCAGCATTCTTCTGTAGCATCACATTTCAAAAGCTTCAATTCTCTTCCTGTCCGCACTTTATCGTCCATGTTTCACTCCCATACAAGGCAACGCTCCATACAAATGCCTTCAGAAAGGACTTCCTTAGGCTTAAATCAATATTCGATGTTAACAAATTTCTCTTTTTCAAGAACGCTTTTCTACCCATTGCCATTTTGCATTTTATATCCTCTGTACTACGGCCATCATTTGTTATTTTACTGCCCAAGTAACAAAACTCGTCTACCTCCTTTATTATTTCGTTCAGTATCACCTTCAGTATCACCTGATTTTCTTAATGTCTTATATATTCCATAATACATATAACATGTTTCTAGAAAAAGGGGTAATGACAAAGAAAGAAGGGATAAGAAAAATATTAACTCAAGGCTCGGGCAGGAGTGTATCTGTTGGCCTTAGCATAAGTTAGTTTAAGTAGTTTGTACGTCTATGTAATGATGATGACAGCAGTTTAGTCACATAGCTTTACAAACATTTCATTTAAAACAATAAATAAATTGGCATGTATCGTCGTAGTTACCAGTAGTCAGACATAAAATTCAGTAGTGATCTCTCTGGGTCCGACGCACTACTGCATCTGAAGCTAAGAGTGTCCACACTGGGGCATTAGCCTCTAGCCTTTTAGCTGCCCATCTACCAGTGATAACATCTTAATGATTTTTTAATATTCTAAATTGCCGTTAGTGCCTTCTAGTCATTATTTTACCAAAGCCTATTCACGTATATAGGCGCCCAGGTGAAACGTGTGACTTCTTCTTTCGTTAGAATCAGCATACCGACAAGAGTGAGTATGAAAAGGACGTGAACGATGTATCGTGAACCCGAAAACATAAGCACAATATTTATTCCCCAAGGTGTTGGCCCACCATTGGCTCTGAGAAGAGATGTAGCGCTTCAAGGAACAGATTGTCTTTATAGATCACAGTACAAAATTAACCATTCTTGTACCAAAACATCCAACAGTTACATCAACGACGTTGGATTTCAAATTTTGGTCGTCACTCGTTGCTTTAAAACTCCCCATAACGGTTCAATTATGTTGAGACACTGTAGTTTTGCTGTCCCGGGGAGAGAGAATTTTTTGATGTTGCAGAAAGCACGCCTCAACCTATTTGGCTCCATCAGTGAAAAAATATTCTAAATATCGTACCACGGTGGATAGTTTCCGAGTTTCCGTGGCCATTTAACCCAGGGCACCAATAGAACAATTTTTGAAACTTCGTGGTTGAATGTTGGGTAAGGGTGTAAAGAGGGCGTGGGCGTTGGAAGGATAAGATTAAAAGCTATGCCTTTATGTTTATACGCTTCCAGTGTGAGGTGTTTGCGTTGTAGCTTGCCTATGTGAAAGTGTCCTTCTTGACACACTTATATATTTCTTGTATTTCTATGACTCCTAGGTTTTCATTTTACAGTTTACGTTTAGATGCACGCTTGCGTTTCTCAATTGAATGTATTGTGTCTTTGGCAAAGAAAAGCTGAAAAGGTGTAGACTGTATATGAAGTCAGAATAGTATCAGCTGAAGAGGGGGTTGGAAAACTGATTAATTGAAAAATAAGCCGCGCGGGAGTAGCCGAGCGGTCTGGAGCGCCATGTTGTGGATGAGTCCTCCCGCGTCGGAGGTTCGAATCCTCCCTCTGGCATTAATTCGTTTAAGTATTTTGTAAGATAGGGACTGATAACCAAGCAGTAAAGTCCCATAGAATGACAAACATTTGATTTGAATTGAAAAATATTTAAGAAAAATTAAACTCCATCAAAGGTTATATTTCAACTACTGCGATCCGCAGCATTTGCTCCATTTTGAGAATTCGGCTTTTTACCAAAATATATGGATGCGTTGCCGCAGTGAAGTAGCTGAGCGTTCTGAGGCGTCTTGCTGCGGAGCACGTGGTTGCTCGCCTTCGGAGGTTCGAGTCTTCCCTCGGGCATGGCTGTGTGTGTGTTTTCCAAAGCACAAGTTAGATTAATTTAGTTTTTTTTCCCTCGGGCATTACTGTGTAAGTTTACCTTACCAAAAGTTAGCATAAATTAGTTTAGGCAGTGTGTAAGCAGCAGTTGAGTCCCTTAGTTTTACAAACATTTGAACATTTTAATGGATGCGCTTTCAGAGAAATAGTAGATCATCTTAATCAATAAATCGTTTTAAATGTTTCTACTACATTAATACAAATTTAAACTCCTCACAGTATCAAAGCAATTCACCGGATCCAGTAAATAATTTGGAGGGGAGGGGACGAGGGGGTTCAACAATGTTCAAATACAAGATACCCTTTTCTTCTTTCTACACATCAAAAAAGTGTTTTATCACCACCATTTTAAAAATTGAGTAGGGATATGCAAGAGAATCATTTCAGACCTCTTTAGTGGTCATGAAAAGAGAAATTGCTAATGAAACTTCCTGGCAGATTAAAATTGTGTGCCGGAACCAGGATTCGAACCTGCGACCTTTGCCTTTCACAGTCAAGCGCTCTACCGACTGAGCTATCCTGGCACGCTTCACGGTGCGTCCTCACATCTTGACTTCTACCAGTAACTCACCTCCTACTTTCCAAACTTCACTTAAGTTCTCCTCCGAACCTTGCAGGAGTCTGGATGAAAGGATATGGTGGAGACAGGGCTTAGTCACAGCCGAAGGGATGTTTCCAGAATGAAACGTTCACTATGCAGCGGAGTGTGTGCTGATATGAAAACTTCCTGGCCGGGATAGCTCAGACGGTGTAGCGAAAGGTAAAGGTCGTTCCGAATTGGAACCACACCATGTGTATAGATGTTCAAATGTTTGCCCATCCTGTTAAAATCTATGATCGAAGGACTAGACACAAAACAAGCAGCTATTCTTCTCAAGCTGAATAAGCCGTAACGACATGTGAAGCAAAGTGTCACTGTGGAAATTGTAACAAGAGTATAAAGAAGAAACATGCTGAAATAATTGGACGTCTGCAAAGCAGTTTATTAGAACAATTTATCAGAGATGTGTATAATGGGATCCTTGCTGATACGCTGTACCTGTAGAGACTGCAGATTTCTGGCCAAGTCTGCGTTGCATAAGCGAGCTTTCATATTATGCAGATACGGTTACGGCTAGTGATTCCCCGTGTGAGCTGGTTGCGAAATTACTGCGCGCTATACAAGGACTGTGGCGAAACGAGTTGCAGGGAACAGGTTGCAACTACACAAGAAGATTGTGAGAATCTCAGTCCTAGTGAGGGGCATGCGAGAATCGGGAGGTGTTGAGAGTCATCGAATCTAGCAGTAACTGACTGTTGCTGCATCTATGTCAGTCTGCAGCTGAAGGATGGGCTGCTTATATATATATATATATATATATATATATATATATATATATATATATATTTGGAAATATTCCGAAAGCAAATGTGTTTTTTAACACAAACTTATGTTTCAAAAAAATGTTCAAATGTTTGTTAAGCTTATGGGACTTAACTACGGGGTCATCAGTCACTAAACTTACAAACTACTTATCAACTACCTTATACTAAGGACGGCACAAATATCCATGCCCGAGGGGGGATTCGAACCCCGGACTGTAGTGGCCGTGCAGACCGTGACTGGAGCGCCTCAGTCTCCTCGGCCACCGCGGCCGGCAAACTTATGTTTATTTTAAATGGACACCCTATATTTTTTCTTCAGCAATCCATAGCATGACAAATCACATAAACAATGGCGTTGATTGAATCGGAATATTCCAATTACATCCGAGATATTGCGACGAGAAGTTGACGCTTGAAAAACCCGAAATGCGCTGCTAGCGCATGTCCTGAGGCTCAGGCGTGAACACCATGCTGCCCGTAATCGCGATGTGATTGACATGCGTAATCGCACTTCCATACTTAGGCCTACCAAGAGGTCCAAAACGAATAATACGGTCAATCACATCGTGATTACGGGCAGCATGGGGTTCACGCCTGAGTCTCAGGATGTGCGCTAGCAGCGCATTTCGGGTTTTTCAAGCGTCAACTTCTCGTCGCAATATCTCGGATGTAATTGGAATATTGCGATGCAATCAACGCCATTGTTTATGTGATTTGTCATGCTATGGATTGCTGAAGAAAAAATATAGGGTCTCCATTAAAATAAACGCAAGTTTGCGTTAAAAACACATAAAACACATTTGCTTTCGTTTTAGATTGTTTCCAAATATGCATATTCATGTTTTCCAATAGCTGTTTTTGTTCCAGAGATATTTTGGGTGGACAAGATAGCTGACACACACACACACACACACACACACACACACACACATATATATATATATATATATATATATATATATATATATATATATATATATATATATATATATATTCCTCAAAATAATCAAAGACTCAAATGAGATATCATAAACAATATACATATGGTAAGGTATTTTATTCAGATATTCGTCGCAGTTGTAATTTTTGTGTGATACAGTAAGTGATTTTGCTGTCTCAACTCTTTACTTGAGGTTTACATGGCGTTTACTTAGAGCGAGGCATTATAGTGAAAAAGTCATTATTTTTGCACTCTAATATGGTCTGTGATCTCCTCGGACGGCCAATACACACCTGTGTGGTATAGACAGAATGAGATTATCAATCAGCTCTTGAGGGATATGTGGCCATTATTCCATAAGTCCAATATCCAGCTCTACAACCGTTGTGGGAAGAGCAAGTCTGGTTGCAATGCTCCTGCCAAGTGCATCCCAGACAATCGGTTTTAAGTCCAGTGACCAATCTGGTCATTCCATTCGTTTAATGCCTCCATCTTCAAGGATTTTGTCAACCAGTGCAGCTTTGTGTGGACAAGCGTTATCGACCACCATAACGAACCCATCTCCTATGTTATCAGCGTAGGGCACCACAAAACAGTCGACAGATCTCGTCTCTGTACATCTGAGCACACCAAGCGCCATTCCGAACGACATGGAGGTCCGTACGTTCGCTGACTCCGCCCTCACCATTCGCCCACCACCTTGATATGTTTCCTGCACATAAGCAGGATTTTTGCGAGTTCCGCGTTCTCTGCGACGATTGTTCGGCTGAACACAAGAACTTGACTCATCTGTAAACAGAAGTCGGTGCCATTCGTTACGACTCAAGTTCTAAAGATCCTTCACCCAGTTTCTGTGGGCTAAACGGTGGCCCGGTTTTAATGGGACACACACTGTAGGCTTCCGTGCGTAGAGGCTACATTTCCGAAGGCGATTTAGGACTCATCCCATGAAGGCTTTCACGGAGGCTGAATCGAACTCCGCAGCACCCCACCCTCAGGCAGTAACAGGACGCACAGTATCAGCACAAACAGTCCTAAATCACCATCAGTAAACACTTCCGGGCTGAATTGCCGTGGTCGATCTATAAAACTTCCTCTCCCTGACGTTTCGTTCTCGACTACGGAGAACAGCTTCCTAGGTTGGGTCGACGACTGGCTGCTGGGGGCTGAGGCCGCTCCTTATATAAGATCGTAGAGAGCGCCACCTCACGTCACGTGGCGTCGATGTGTGGCTATCTCTGGCTATCGCCTGTTCTCTCGATTGCGAGCAATCAATTGTCACGTGATTGAGGCAACGTCGATCGCCATATCTTGTCTAATTTTAATCCTTCTTCTTTACGATTAAAATTGTATTGATATTTATGGATTTCAGTTGCCTCCCTGTACATACGTGTATGATAGTGTGACGTCCTCGCCAGCACACTTCTCTCACCAAATTTTATTTCGTGATCTCCTTCCGTGAAAACATGTTCCGCCACTGCCGATTTGTCGATGTGTCCCAAGCGACAATTTCTTTTATGCTCCGTCAAACGTGTATTAATGCTTCTTTTTGTGGTTCCTATGTAAACTTTGCCACAGCTACACGGAATTTTATATACCCCTGCTGTGGACAGGGGATGACGAACATCTTTTGTTGATCTAAGGCATTCACTAATTTTCTTAGTAGGTCTGGAAATAGTCTGAGGGTGCTGCGGAGTTCGATTCAGCCTCCTGTCTATACCGCTTCCAACCTCGGTCTCTATGCCACAGCTTCGGTTAAGTTAGGTTGTTGTTGCTTTGTACTACCTGCTCAATACACTATCTAAACCAAACTGCTTGTGTAATTCGTTTGGTGGAGTAAACACCAACCCCTGTGGAACACTTTTCTCTTATTATCACTACCTCGTTTGCCGCAATATTTTGTTTCCACTCCGTAGAACCGACAGAAGGACGTAGAACTATTTTAGTTTGTTCTGCCGATGACAATACTTCAGAACCTAGATATCTCAAATGATCCCCTAATTGTTTTCCCATTGTAATTCCTCGTATTGATCAGAATGATAGGTCTCTCTAATATGAATAAAAACAACAGAAAATGCCCCAGAATTGGTGGTGTGCCGACGTTGAAAGGGTGTGGCCATGTTTCTTCTTTATACTCTTTGTACAATGTCCACAGTGACACTTTACTTCTCACGTCGTTACGGTTTATTTAGCTTGGGAAGAGTGACTGCTTGTTTTCTGTCTAGTCCGTCGACCATAGATTTTAACAGCGTGGATAAACATTTGAACAGCTATACACATGGAGTGGTTCCAATTCCGAACCATGCCACAATTGGCAAACATTTATCGGATATAAACAACAATTTTAAAGTTATTAAAATTTCTTTGGATTCGAACCTGGGACCTTTGCCTTTCGCGGGCAAACGCTCTACCGTCTGAACTATCCCTGCCAGGAAGTTTCATATCAGCGCACACTCCGCTGCACATTGAAAGTCTCATTCTGGAAACATCCCTTAGGCTGTTGCTACGCCATGTGTCCACCATTCTCTTTCTTCCAGGAGTGCTAATTCTGCAAGGTTCGCAGGAGAACTTCCGTGGAGTTTGGAAAGTACTGGCAGAAGTAAAGTTGTGGTGACGTACCGTGAAGCGAGCCAGGATAGCTCAGTCGGTAGAGAGCTTGCCTGCGAAAGGCGAAGGTCGCAGATTCGAATCCCGATTCCGGCAGACTATTTTAATCTGCCGGGAAGTTTCATTGACAGTTTCTGTTTTCATGACCAGTAAAGAGGTCAGAAATGATTCTCTTGTATATCAGCGGAACGGTCTCCAACTAAGGCACTGGCATCAAAACTGTGATTGTGGACTGACGACCTACCGACTACCCTACCTCGAGCAAGGTTGCTGCCTAAGACAGTGTAGACTCTAGCAGCTTGGTCTTGTTGGTCCTATTTATCTTGTTAGTGTAATGACAATTCCCGCCAACTTGTGGGAAAGAGTCAGAGCGAGTACTTGGCAACGGAGATCAGTTACTCTGAGGATGGGTCCACCAGTTGCTGCACAGCGGAACGTTTCAAATTTGCGCTCAAATTTACGGTGACAACAGATTATTCCTTCGTGGTAGTAGCGTTGTGTCCGTTGTTGTCCATTTTCAGGTTATTTAAACGCCGCTCCAGCGAGAACGAACCAGGAGAGAGAATTGTGCACGTTATTAATAAAATAATTTTTTATTTATGAAAAATCGTAGGGGACGAGAATATGCTAGGGGGGGGGGGGGGCTTATGTGATAAAATACGGTAAATATGGGCTTTTCCCACTGAAGTGTTTTCTAGTTTCTTGTTGTTTTAACCTTTGATATTAAAACTAGAAGGAGCGTAAACTGTAAGAGCTAGGCCGCTGTACATAGTATAGACTTGCAGAACTGACAAAGATTTAAAAAAAAAGTGAATCACATTTATCATTTTTCTTCTCTAAACCGCTGGCGCGAGATGTAGTGATTGTGGGAGATCTGTAAAAGTTAGAAATATGATCTCACAGCCTTTTTTTTAAAAATCGTGGTGAGTTCTATAATTCTATACTACGTACCTTGGCCCAGGTCTCATAGTTTATACTACAGTGGTCGCGGAAGTGGTAAACGATTTTACGTCATTATTCTTATTTCGATTCACATTATCATATTGGCATTTAATATAGCCTACGTTGAACCCAGAATTATAACGAAGAAAATGAAAGTAACAGCATCACGATACGTTCTGCATTTCTAGAGTTAAAGAAGTTCAAGGATTACCCGTGCAAATCCGGAGCAGCTCAGCTAGTTAGCAATAAAATAAATAAAAAGTATTAAGCCATAATTATTTCATACCGTAAAATTGTATCCCAGATTAAAAAATGTCTATCAAAATTGGTCACAAAGTACAAGGTGAGTGGGCAACAGAATCTGTGCTCGATGGTGGGTAAGCTCGCTGAAAGTAACGAATAGAATTTGAAAGGCTCCACCGCTCTATTCTACCCAAATTTGTGAGAACACCAGGGGGGCTATAAAAAAGTTGTTCATATAAAAAAGAAAAGTTCATTATCTACAACTTTCTCGCAGACGAAAATTTCCTGACAACAAAACAAAAAAATTGGCAGGCGACTAACTTTTTCATGTAGCAATTTTTATTTCATATAAAAGTAATAATTTCAATTATTTTTTTTCTTTAAACACAATACGTATTGTACTTGATAAGACTGTTGCGTTTCTTCAGTATTTGGTAATTAAGGCGAGAGCCATTTGAAGAACTACGCATTTATCGGCCCAACTCTGTTTCTACAGCCATCCAAGATGGCTGCCGTTGCGTCGTTGCCTGATGTAGACGGTACAACTTTTCTATGTTATTCTGTGCTCGCTGGTCTTTCCCTTTTATTCGAAAATACAACGTGGTGATGTCAGTTACAAGCTTCCTAGGGTTTTATTTGCGGACGGAGAAGTTAGTACTGCTTCCTCCCACAAGTCCCCTAAAACCTCCACATCCTTGCGGATGCTGTTGCGTAGCAGTGTGCGTTTGTACTGTCCTACAGAACGCACGAGGTGCCGTAGTTGCTGTCCAAGTCTGTATGGAAAGCATAGAGTTCCGACTAACCTGTTGTCTTCTATAGTTGTGTGCCCAGAGCTGCTGGACTGCAGCTTCCTGCAACTTCCTGCAGCAGCAAAGCAGGCACTAACGCGCATGCGCGGTACCAATGTCGTCAGTCAGGCTGCAGGAGGAAATTTTCCCTTCGGCTCATGCAGCCAGGAAGCTGCAGGACGCTGCAGCCGGGAGCTTCCTTGAACAGCCAGTAGGCTGCAGCAAGCTGCAGGATTGCTCTCTGAACACGAATTTCCGTACTGCGCATGCGCGGTTGCAGCCCTTGTCTTCTGGTGGTGTTGCAGCAGGCAGCAGGAGGACCGCGAGTAAACAGAGCCGGCGGCTGACCGTCCTTGGCACAGCGTCAGCCGCTGCCCGCTATCAGGTGTTCAGCGGCCGGACCACCATGGCGTCATCCGTCAGTCGCTCGGCGTTCGCCATGCCGTCCTCTACAGTCCTCGCGCTGTGTCTGCTCGCGGTCATCGCCAGCGCGCTGTGCGCGCCACCTGGCCGACACGTGAGCCTGCAGATCGCCACGGACGGTGCCGGCGTCCCCAGCCTCTTCCTTCCAGGAACCTCACAACCCGCTATCGTCCTCGCCGCCAGCCCACCGCCGGTTGAGCTACCAGGGGCCGACTGGGTGAGTCAAACACAACACCTCGTAAAATAATCAGTAATTTCCTAGACCTCGTGTACATCGAAGAAAACGGCGTTGTGATCGATATATATCGGATATTCGATATGGTGTTTACGTTCGATGTGGTGTTTCTGAACCGAAGATTCGGGCGCTACGCGCCCTCACGAACTTAAAAAAAAAAAAAAAATAATACTTCGTTAACCTAACCTACCTTTGACTTTAAAACAGTGATCTTTAGCGTAGCATTAAGTAGGTTAAACAAGAAGTTTTTTTTTTTTTTTTTTTTTTTTTTTTTTTTTTTTTTTTTTTTTTTTTTTTTTTTTTTTTTAGTACGTGAGGGCGCATAGCGCCCGAATCTCCGGTTCAGAAACACTAAATCGTCAATGGTAGCGAATCCATTTGTTACAACTTTCTCGGGATTATAAAGGATGTAGTCAGGCAGGAACCTAAGAGTACAGCTTGAATAGCACTCAGTAAACACTACACAAGATGCGATTCAAAACCAGCGCTTCCATCTGTCACCACATCGACCATAGCGTAAGAATCGACCATTCGATATACATCGATCGCAACGCCGTTTTCTTCGATGTACACGAGGTCTAGGAATTTAGCAAATAATCTAGACTCCCTAACGGCGCTGCTGTCGCGGGATAATTTCAGCCTTCGGCTGTGCGGCATGATGGTAGCAAGCGTCAGATAAATACGAGTGTTGTTAGCAGATAAGTTGTGTATTATACAGCTACAGCTACAGTATATACTGGGTGTCCCATAAACTGTCTCACCCCAGGTATCTCTGAAACTACAAGAGATATTTAAAAACCACTTTCACGGTCGCCATCTTAAAATTGACAACAAAACTTTAAATTGTCAAGATTATTGTCAGAGTTCAAGTTCAGGTTTAGTTGGAGATTTAATATTTGAGGGTTAATTATATTAATAATGTCCTCTCAGAAAATTGATATAAAAATCAGATTAAGTAAATAATGTGAAAATATTATCTGGATACGACGTGTTGAGAAGTGCTGGCTCCGTTGCTGCGGCAACTGTAAACAATCGGCTTCTTACATTCGGCGATCGTCGCCCCTAGAAATGTTAATCCAATCTGGTTTTTTCATACTCGGAGAACAATGTTGGGAAGACTGGTGGTATACACAGCACTGTCGAATTTGTCACAAAGTTCACTCTCATTATAGTCTTGACCGACGGTGTAGGAGCAGGTTCGTGTGTATAACCACTAAAGTTTCCAAAACGTTTTCTGATACACAGACTCTGATTCCTCCTAAATGAGTGATAGGTCGAAAATACAGAGGAGAAATGCATACCTTTGAGTAGATGAATTTATTACAGTTCGCGGTCTCGGAACTGGTGAAATTTCGAATACATAATCTTCCTTTATATGTATATACAGTATAATGTGAATTACTTCGCAATCCTTCAAAATAATTGAGAAGAAGCAAGTAGGTTATATAACAGCTGAAGATGTAGTATGTCATCAAACTCTAGAATAGAAGATAATATATTTGTTTATATGGAAACTAAACATAGGAAAGCTTCCAAGGAATAGACAGAATTACAGTATTCTTTGATCAGAGTGCAGAGCATATATTTGAAAGCACAGTAGTTGAGAATGAAAATAATTAGTGATCTTATAACGTACGGCAGGGGCTTATAACGGATACCCCATATTATTTCTTAAGCAATCGATAGGATGAAAAATCACAAAAAGAATGGCGTTGGTTGTATCGCGATGCGTCAATTACATCCGGAGAAACTGCGAAGCGAAGTTGACGTTTGAAACACGTGAGTCGCGCTGCTAGCGGGTGTCCGAGACTCAACCGTGAGTCTCGCTTGAGCCTCGGACCTGCGTTAGCACCACGCCTCATGCAACCAACGCCATTCTTTTTGTGATTTTTCATTCCATTGATTGCTTAAGAAATAATATGGGGTATCCATTTTTTTTTTTTTTTTTTAAAAAAACGTAAGTTTGTGTTGAAAATAATATTTCTTCACGTTTTAGAGTGTCTCATAGTACCTACTTTCATAAGCCCCTGCCGTACGTTCATGACCTTAAAAGTAGTTTTTCAATATCTCTTGTACTTTCAGAGATCTCTGGGGTGAAACAGTTGAGTGGTACACCCAGTATAATCGATAGTCAGGTCTGCACTGTTTGATTATTGCAGAATACATGAAACACGATATTGTAGAGCTGCTCAGCATTTAACTACATAAATTGATTTAAGAAAGGAATAAAAAGAAGGAATACTGTCTTCCCGTTTATATTTGTCAGGAATACAAGTAGCCCTAGTAATTGTGTTCAGAGATAGTTACTCTTGCTTAACAGGCTTTTAGTCATGATAATATACGATTGAATGAAATAAATAACAGGCTTTTACAATACTGGTAGCTCTTCGAAACGAGCTAGTTTGGGTAGTACTGGTGGATAGGAAGTTCAAAAAATTTCATTTTATGATTGTGTAAAACAACTATAGGGTGAACGAGATCAGATGCCTCACTGCAGTACGAATTTTTGTTTTTTGAAATTAATATTAGCAACTTATAATACAGAATTTAAAGATTATCTGCTTTACAAATAGGTATAACAACTGAAAGGCGTTTGCAGAATTGTGTATAGTTCTATATATGAATAACACATAGCCACACCGAATGCACTTTGTGAAGGTGAACCAAATGTCGATATTGAATAACCGCCCTGAGGAGGACCACTGCACAGTGGTCGAAACGTCGGCAATTCATTTGCTAAGTGTTTAAATATGACACGACCTTACGCTCAGAACTGTTTTATTCAAAATGACACCGGCTGTGGAAGCCTACGAACGTATACCAATGTCAATAGATGTTGACTTCTGAGCAGTTCACACTACTGTAAGGTATTTCACTCCCAGCATTAAGAATGCTAATATTCGTGCTAGATACCCTAATGCTAATCTCCGGTGCACTTAGTTAAGAAAAAGTTATGGCATACTTCGTGTTCTTAAAAGAATTTGGTATGGGCTGGTTGCTGTATTCACAAGGTAAGACTCTATTTTACAGTTATGTATCTGATGGGATATTTAATTGTTACAGTCAGTTTTTAACATTAGCTGTTTCAGGAAGCCATGTTTCATTTTTTGAGGCTACAAAATATCTAAATATTGGAGAATACAGCAGGCACTCAAGGATAGATGTGAAGTTTTGTGAAACTCTTACGAAATTAATATTTGTACAAAAGTTATACAATCTTTGTATTTTTTTCTGTGAGATTCTTGCGCTTATCATTAAAAATATTTTATAGGCAACAAGTACTGTCCGAAATTTTCAAAGGCCTTACGGATCATATATATCATTTCTTTTAAACTGGGGTTGTTATGTAATTCGGTATTTAAAATAAATTTTCTTACAATTAATTGTTCCGTAGAACATTTTCTTTATTGCAACAACAACAGAATCCAATGTCTGCCTCTGTTCTAGTAAAATCCTTTCCCTATATCCACTATGCATTTGGTAGAATTCTTGGATTTCAAACCATTTGAAACTGCTGAAAACGTAAGAAAATTTTATTAGTGCATTTTGTTGTTGTTGTTGTTGCTTCAGTCCAGAGACGTTTGATGCAGCTCTCCACCCTACTCTATCCTGAAAAAGCCTCTTCATCTCTTTGTAACATCTGCAACCTACATCCATTTGAATCTGCTTACTGTAGTCATCTCTTGGTCTCCCTCTTTGATTTTTACCCCACACACTTCCCTCCAATGCTAAATTCACGATTCCTTTATGTCTAAAAATGTGTGCTATCAATCGATCCCTTCTTTTAGTCAAGGTATGCCAGAAATTCCTTTTCTCCCCAACTCTGTTCATTATCTCTTCATTAGTTACGCGATCTATCCACCTAATCTTAAGCATTCTTCTGTAGCACCACATTTCAAAAGCCTCTATCGTCTTCCTGTTCGCACTGTTTATCGTCCATGTTCCACTCCCATACAAGGCAACACTCCACACAAATTATTTCAGAAACGACTTCCTTACACTTAAATTAATATTTGATGTTAACAAATTTCTCTTTTTCAAAAACGCTTTTCTTTCCATTGCCATTTTGCATTTTATATTCTCTGTACTGCGACCATCACACGTTATTTTATTGTTTCGTCTCCTAATCTAATTCCATCAGCATCACCCGATTTTCTTAGACTGCACTCAATTACCCTTGTTTTACTCTTGTTAATGTTCATTTTATACGCACCTTTCACTGTCATTCCGTTCAACTGCTCTTCCAGGTCTTCTGCTGTTTCTGAGATAATTACAATGTCATCGGCAAAACGCAATGATTTGATTTATTCACCCTGAACTTTAATTCCTTCTCCAAATTTCTCCTTGCTTTCCTTTATATCTTGCTCAATGTACAAATTGAATAGCATTGAAGAAAGGCTACAACCCTGTTTGTCTCCCTCCCCAACTTATGCATCCTTTTCCTGCCGTTCAACTCTGATAACTGCTGTCTAGTTTTTGTACAAGTTGTAAATAACCTTCCATTCCCTATATTTTACACCTGCTGATTTCAGAATGCATATTAGTGCATATACGAGGTTATTTATTCGCAACTGATACAAAAGCGTTACATGTTTGCACCTGTTACTGTCGTCCAAAATAGTCACCAGCGTTGTGTAGAACCCGATGCCAGCGATGTGGAAGGCGTAGTATACTGTTAGCAGGGCCTGTTCTGTTGATGGTGCGGTTGGAGCGGTCTACTGCCTGTCGAATCTCTGGAACAGTTCTGAAGCGAATGGCACGAAGTGGTTCCTTCATCTTTGGAAATGAAAGTCACAAGGATTTACGTCCTGAGGGTATGTGGATGGTACAGTACTTCCCAGTCCCATCGACTGAATAGAGCAGCCACAGCTTGCGCTGTATGCGTCCGCGAATTGTAGTGCAAAATAATGGATGGGTTGCGCAGAGAGTCAAGTTGCCGTACCTTCGCACAACTGGTTTCAGGTGATGTTCCGAAGACGAACAATAATACTGTGCACTGACGGTCTGCCCTCGAGGAACGTAATGCGTTAGGATAACACCATCACAGTTGTACGCTTTTACCCAACTTGCCACTGTTCTTAACGTCAATGCCCATTACCGCACGCCTCTTGTAGACCTTGATGACACTGTCATGCTGTATGGCCTCTGGCAAATTCAATCGCCGGCCGCGGTGGCTGAGGGGACTGGGGCGCTCCAGTCACGGTCTGCACGGCCACTACGGTCGGGGGTTCGAATCCCCCCTCTGGCATGGATATTTGTGCCGTCCTTAGTATTAGTTAGTTCATAAGTAGTTTGTAAGTTTAGGGACTGATGACCCCGAAAATAAGTCCCATAAGCTATACAAACATTTGAACAAACATTTGCACATTCAATCTTGATCCAACTCTGTTGTTCCTGTTTTGAAAACATGGTGACACCGTTACGTTAGACTGCTCGCTCACAAGTGTCTGTGTTTCCCTTCGTTGTTCGGACGCCGGTGACGGGGGACGGACGAGTGAATTTGCTCGAAGATAAGGCAGGTATGTAAAAAACGTGAGCTATCAGCAGCAATAGTAATTGGCATAGTGTCTCCACAGTAGGTGTGCCACTATTTAAGTTCCAACTCTCGTAGTTTCACAACCAGGTATTCGTATTAAATATCATTTATTGACATAATGCGAAAGGATAGTCCAAACACTATAATTAATTATTTATTTATATATCACACCAGATATCTTCCGGCATTTAATGCCATCGTCAGGTGTTTCTGCAAAAACATTTTCTTATATGAGAATGTATCCAAATGCTACATAAATATATTTACGTAAATAAAATTTTACAAATTTCACTTATAAAGTGTGCAGTACGTACCATATTTAGTGGTTGTACGTCCTTCAACTGATTAATTATTAGGTGATGACTTATATTTGATTTATGAATTGTAGCCAGTTACAGCATCTGTCAATACTTGAGAATACTATATGTTTACAAATTTTTCTTTCAGAGAGAAATTTTAGAAGTTAACGGATATGGCATTATTTTCTTTATTATTTTTGTCTATGTTGTTATTAACGATTATGGTTAAAAAAATTTATTAGAAATTTTGGAGGATATTATAGATTATACATTTATATTTGACGTGGTTGTCTTTGTTTCGTCTTTGGTTGACTTTAACATTATAGTACGGCCTCTGATTTATGTAAGCTCCGTTACCCTTTATTTATTTATTTATTTATATAAATAAATAATTAACTACAGTGTTTGGACTATACTTTCGCATTCTATCAATATACGACATTTCTAACACTGTGGACCCGAGATATAACAAGTTAAAATATCATTTGTTCTCAAATGGTTGTGAATGTGCACTTACTCTCAAACTCAGCTTTCTAAACATTAAGTCTTTATTGGGTTCTCTGTCTCCATACCCCGACCTACTAAACTGTAGTGGTTTTAGACCTAAGATCTCAAATAACTTCATAATCATCACAAAGAGGAAATGGAGGAGATGTGACCTCTGCATTCATCGATCTGGTCGTTGGTTTTAGAATGTTGTCTTGCTTTTTCCTTCTTAACAAAGGCACAACGAGCATGGGGTCTCGTCCTAAACAACATTATCTATCTCGATATTTTTCTGGTCAGTCAAACGTTACTTTTCTAAATTTGCATAATGTTTATCTAATATAAACGATCAGTGCGTTCACGTTTTTTATTGTGGATACATAAATATATAACGCCGAAACTGGAAATAATTGAATTTCGTTGATTTTAACATGTAAAATACGTCGAACACACCTGATTTTTCTTTCATCCGTTGCTTATTATGATTTTTAAAGTATATTTACGAAGTAAAATAAACTTGATGACTGTTCATTCCACTGCGTCTGTTTTCTGTCAGTGAAATGAAATGTAGCAAAATGTCAACAGTCCGTCTCAAAGTATTTAAAAAAATCTGCTAATTCATCTATTTAAGTTCGTCTCTTCGCTTCGCTACCTATGAGAACAGCTGCCATTCACAGCAGCATCCCACGTCCTAATGCTCAACCTTCGGTGATCTGTAGGCTGCGGAAGTTCCAATTAACGCAGCTTGCCTCACGAGTTCGGAGCAAGAGCCGACCACGTTTAACACTGTCAGCCACTAAACGCAGCGAGCTCCTGACTTTCGAGACAACGTGAGTGGGGAGTATGTGCGGCTATGAGCAGACTGTATGGTAAGTATGTTACATACTGTACTTCTTGTGAGACAACTAGTGGTCGCCATATATCTTGCGTGTATCACTCTGGAGTATGAGCCTAGAACCGTAATATACTTGCACTTTCATATGCTTTCAAAACGATTCGGCGTTGTCCTCCATGATGTAAGTAGTCAAACGAATTTACTTCAGTTAGTAAAGGGTCAAGAATTGCTTGATTACCTCTTGTATTGACATTTACGCGACATGCGATGCAACATGCTGGTAGTGCCCTGCAGAGTCTTAAGGACCCTTTCTCGAACCATCCTCTCGTGCATCGGATCCAACGCTCCCTCCAGTTGCTGGCGGATGACAGCTGTCACGTTTCTTTCCTGTGGGTCCCTGGCCATGTGGGTGTGCCCGGGAATGAGGCCGCCGACACAGCAGCCAAGGCAGCAGCTCTTTTGCCTCGCATGGCTACCTTTTGCGTCCCATCGGACGATGTTCAACGGGCTCTTCGCCGGAGTATCGTGTCGCAATGGCACAGTGTGTGGCTTTCACTGTACAACAATAAATTGCGAACTGTCAAACCGATCCCGACCGCTTGGAGGACATCCTCACGCCCCTCTCGGCGGGAGGAGGTCATCCTGGCTCGGTTGCGGATCGGTCATTGCCGTTTCAGCCACCGTCACTTGCTATCCGCCGAACCTGCACCGCTATGCTCTTGCGGTGAACTGCTGACAGTGCGACATGTTTTACTGACTTGTGTTAATTTTAATCATCTCCGTGTAGCCCTTCACTTTCCGTCTACTCTGGAGGAAATTTCAGCTGATGACACACGAGCAGCTGCTCGGGTTTTGCGTTTTATGAACTTGGCCAACCTATCCAAGGATATTTAACCCTTTTAATTGTCTTTTATCTTTCGTTTTTAGCCTCTTGTTGATGTTCTGACAGTCACCGTTTTTTTTAAAAAAGATCATAGCGAATCAATGTTCTTGGCTGGGCGCTAATGACCATAGAAGTTGTGCGCCCTAAAACCACAAAAAAAAAAAAAAAAAAAAAAAAAACAAAAAAAAACAAAAAAAAAAAAAAACAAAAAAAAAAAAATAAAAAAAAAATAAAAAAAAAATAAAAATAAAAAATAAAGCAACATGCTGGTATCCTAATGGGTTCGAACATATTTTTGGTTTTCTTGCAATTCTTCATAGTACCCATATTGCAACTAGGCAACAAATAGCATATTTGGCTGACACACTAAGGCATCTTTAGTTTATCATCCAGGTAATATAGAGATTAATGGAGACAATACATTCGATCATTAGGTTTTGCAGCCGCGAACTTCGTCATTTAAAAGCGATTCCAACGGCTACTTCAGTCGAACGGACACATCGTATGTAGAGATCACTAGTAACGACGTGTAATTGCTTTTCGTAGAGCTGTGAATATTTTCAGCAAATAATCATGAATTCGAATAAAGAATAACTGCCACCACGGGTAATTTAGAAGTAGATACCCCTGGAGTAGTAGAACAACTGAAGCGGCTACTTCAGTCGAACGGACACATCGTATGTAGAGATCACTAGTAACGACGTGTAATTGCTTTTCGTAGAGCTGTGAATATTTTCAGCAAATAATCATGAATTCGAATAAAGAATAACTGCCACCATGGGTAATTTAGAAGTAGATACCCCTGGAGTAGTAGAACAACTTAAATCGCTTAACAAATGCAAGTCTCCCAGGTTTATACCAATTAGCTTCCTCTAAGAGTATGCTGATGCAAAACGTCCATACCTAGCTATAATGTACAACCGCCCACTAGGTGAAAGTTTCGTACCCAACGACTGGAAAGTCGCAGAGGTCACTCCAATGTTATAAAAAGGCAGTAGGAGTGATCCGCAAAATTAAAGGCCTATATCATTGACGTCGGTTTGCAGCAGGATTTGAGAACATATACGTTCGTCAAACATTATGAACTACCTCGAAGAGAACGACCTGTTGTTCCATAATCAACACGGATTCAGAACTATCATTCTTGAAAGTACAGCTATCTGATTACTCACATGAGGTGATGAGTGCTATCGACAAGAATTCTGAATTCCGAAAGGCTTTTGACACTGTACCTCACTAGCATCTTTATATATAAAAATAAATGTTTGTATGTTCTCTGTGTGTTCATAAATCATTCATTCGATTGCAGTGAAACTTTGGTGAACTATTCACCGTACGCCCACTAAGGTTCCTGACCCAAAAACAAAAGAGTATAACACATAGCTCAGGAATATGACGTCGTAAATAATGAGAGCCCACCGCGTGAGAATCCCCAGATTTATGCGTCAATTATTGGAAATTGGGAGTAGTTATGGACTCGCAACAAAGTTCGTAACTTCTGACGTTTATGAAGCGTTATGTAACTGACCCCTCCCCCCCCCCCCCAATCCCACACACACACACACACACACACACACACACACACACACACACACACACAAATGATAAAACGAAAAGAAGTCTACCACTCACAACAGTTTCGCTGTAGATGCCATAAAACTTTCGCATCAGGCATGACCTTGTATCAAATAAAGTTAGCATTACAGATTTGCTTGTTACTATTTATTTATGTCTCCAAGTCTCCCTTAATTCTCTTGCATCCAAAATTCTGTTTTCTTAATCTCTATTTATAAAAAAGCGAAAGGACACCCAGTCACTGACTAAACACGAAATCTCGAAAACTACTTCACCCATGAAACTGGAATTTGTTAGTTACGTAGTTTATAGGTAGAAAACGTCCGCTAAGAAAGTATTTTGTAATACGTGCATGGCGTCCTACAGACTCACCAAATCTACAGTTTCATTCCGATCTTCAGGAAATTTCGCACGCTTTTCCTGCAAAAAAGAAGGAAGGCAACTGTCTACCTTACTTTAGCACGGTCCAGGTGGGGAAGTACTTTGCAACATAAAAAATGTATCCCTAAATACGTTGGTCGCGCCATAACTTTAGAACGAATCGGCCGATTTCACAGATCCTTTTTTTTTTATTTCTTTTTTTTTTTTTATCTCAGAACAAGGGTTATATGAAATAAAACTGGAATATTTGAGAACAACAAAGTGCGTTTTCCAATGTGACCCTGCGTTTGTATTGCATGGAAATCTATAGTTTCGTCCCGATATTGATGAGACTTTGCACACTCTACCTAAAAAACTAAGGGACTCTCACTGTCTGTATAAAATTTCGTTCGGCGCATGGTGTAGGGTACTTATAGTTATATAAACTGTGTAGTTTTACTCCAATCCTTATGAATTTTTGCATACATAACGTTTAAACCAAGAGGAAGATCACTGGGTACATAAATATTTGTATGGTGCTTGACCGAGGGTACCTTGTAGAAAACTTTGCCGAGAGAGGGAAAGGTGGAAACGAAAAGAGAGATGGGAAAGAAAGAGATGAAGGGGTGGGGGGAAGGGGGTGTAGACTACAAGAGTGTAGGATAAATAAACACCTGGGCAACGCCGGGTTTACAGCTAAACTTTCAATAAAATTGCGTGCTTATGGAGTCATCACAGTTATGAAATTGGTTTTGCGATTCCTATCAGAAAGGGTAAAGTACGTCGTCATTGACGGAAAGTCATCGGGTAAAACTGAAGTGATATCTGGCGTTCACCACGGAAGTGTTGTAGGGCCCCTACTGTTCTTTATCTGTTCGCGGATGACGCTGTCGTTTATCGGTTAGTAAAATCACCAGAAGATCAAAAGCGGCTGCAATATGATTTAGATAAGATACCAACTTGGTGAAAAAATTGGCAATTGACCCTAAAGAACGATAAGTAGGAAGTCACCCTTATGAGCACTAAAAGGAATCAGCTAAGCTTCATTTACACGATAAATCAGTTAAATCTAAAGGTCGTAAATTCAACTAAATACATAGTAATTACAATTACGAACAACTGAAATTGAGAAGTACACATAGAAAATACAGTAGGGAAGACGAACCAAAGGCTACGTTTCATTGTCAGAATACTTAGAAGATGCAACAGTTCTACTAAAGAAACTGCCTACACTACAGTTGTGCGTCCTATTTTACAGTGCTGCTGCGTGTTATGGATTACCACGAAGTGGGACTGACTGATTATATAAAGAAAGTTCAGAGAAGGGCAGCTCCTTTTGTAATGTCTCGATATGGGTGAAAGTGTCATGGAAATGAAGCACGAGTTGGGATGGAAATCAATAAAGGCGTTACTCGTTGCGGCAAGATTTATTTGTGAACTTTCTTTTCTGAATGCGAATATATTTTGTTAGCACCCACCTCCATAGAGAGACATGATCATCTTAATAAAATAAATCAGATGGAAAACGGAAATATACAAGTGTTCTTTTTTCCGCTAGCTATTTTAGAATGGAGCAGTAGAGAAATATCGGAAAGGGGGTTCGATGAACTCCCTGGTACGCACTTAAATTTGATTAGCGGAGTATTTAGTAGACGTACATATGCAAGACGGCCGTAGTGTATATTATCGGGGCAGGAAAGTTTCCTCCAGGACAACAAACAATCCCCTACGTCGAGGGGGTCGAGCTCCGTCTTGCGTGAATCACATCTTCTCGAAATCAGCTCCCTTTGGATAATGGGGATGAAATCATATAACACCTTCACGCACCTTTCGGTGACCTTTCCGTGACTGCATATTGCACAAAGACTTCCGAGACAGAGAATATCTCCCAGATCAGCCAATTTTGCTTATTGACGTACCAATGCAAATTATAGTGGGATTCGTTGCTAAATCTATATTCACATCAAAGTCCTGTTCGTCAAGTCTGTGGACAATAGTGTTGGCGAAACACATCCGCTGTTCACCCAGGGGCTCACGGTTCTTTTGTGAGTGTGTGCGAGCCGAGCACGGGCCCCGAGTTAATGCAGTCTTCCTTCCTTCTTTTCTTCTCGGACTGCATTTTTTATTCCCCTCCCCCCCCACCATCTTTCCTTTCCGCACTCCTTTCCCTCCCCACCGGGGGACTGATAACTTTAGCAGTTTTAGTCGCCATATCCCAACGAAACAACCCAACCCGACCCAACACATCCGCTGTTCCGTGGCCCTGGCGGCGGGTTTTGAATTTTACATGGGAAGAGATGCAGAACAACAATTTGTCTCAATATCTCCCAGTTCATTCCTAGGTGAATGGACAGATTCTTGAAAGGAGCCTAGAAGATGAACATCAAAAGAGCAAAACACGGGTATGGAATGTAGTCTAAAAGAAAATATGCAATGATGAAGGAAGGATGTAACGAAACAACTTTTGATTGCTGGACAACAGTGAGTTAAGTCTAAAATATAATGGAAGCTTTTGAAATGTAGAGCTACATACAAATGCCGAAGATTATTCCGGTATTTCGAGTAACTTATAAGGAGGTATTCAAAAGAATTGGAGCGAAAAGCAATTTCTGACATATCTTGATTAAAAGTAAAGATAAGTAGTATACATCCTGAGACCTCAAGGAATCGTCAATTTAGTATTTGAGGGAAGAAATCGCAGAGAGAGACCAAGAGATTAATACAGCAAGCAGATTCAAATAGATGAGAAGATGATGAGGCTTACTCAGAATAGAGCGGGGTGCAGAGCTGCTTCAAAGAAATCTCCGGACAAGACGACGATGACAACAATAAAAACAACAACAACATTGAAAATATAATTGAAAAAGAAACGTTAATCAAGACATAGAAAAGTGGGATCTTATAAATTTTCAAGGGAAGTAATATTCCACTACCTATGAGACTTCTTTTAATCGCTTCTTTCGACAGACAAGGAAAAATTGCAAATCAAATCTAGCCCCGAAACCCTCAATCGGAGGAGGAGGCAGGATGGAGGTTAGGAAGGAGGACAGGGATGGAAGGATTTGAGAAATTTTATCACAGAAGTGGGAAGTAATTAAGTGTTGCAATAGGTTGGAGCCCCATGCTTCCCACACGAACTCTGGAAACAGCCATGAGCCCTAGATGGAAATTCTGACTGCATACCTTACAATAAGACGTCAACTCAGATTATTTGAAGGTACATTAGTGTTTTTGTTCAGATTAGAATCGAGCGTAGAATCCAATAAAAGAACAGACGGTTCCAATAAAAGATCAGACAGTTTTTATAAGTGGGATTTGCGCAGAAATAGAGCGATGTAATCAAAAACAGATAAAAGCAGTAGCTCTCTTAAATGAACATCCGTTCTTCAACTAATTTCACATAACAAAATTTAATTTCGAATAACCGTTAATATACGTCCTGAGCTCTATTAAAATCTAATATGTTAGAGCACTTCCCCGAATGAAACTATTAGCCACGCTGTGATGTTTAACTATTGACCAATACTGTTTGTGTAGTCTTTCATGTATTTTTACGGTTCATTCGTTTCTAGTCTAGCATCTCTTATCTCAACTGAGTGATTTATTCTTCACCGTCGTCCCTGAAACTTGGTGGCATCACCACAGAAGCACGCTGTGTTGTCACTTGCTCACTCATTGACTCGATCACAATCTGACCGACGTTCGTTGACACATCCACACTCAAACTATGAAATATCATTACATTTCTTTTCATTTTTCCAAGCAAGGAAAGTCTTCTTTAATATTTCCAGCTTTTTACGAATAACTTCCTGGATATTGTTGACATAGGTTGACATTTCACACTGGTAACTGCATTATCTGCCAAACCTCTATAAATCATGAATATTTACTATGCATAGTAACTGAGCTATTATGCATCCCTGAGCACACTCTACTTAGTGGGTAACTCTCTATCCACAGTACGTGCAGCAGTGTAAAAACCAGACTTGATACGGTCATAAAACAGTCTTGACCCTATTTACTCTCTGGATTTTGATAGCTGATATTACTAAATTGAAAGTTAACATTACAATATCTGTGACAATACACGTTTTCTTTCATTTCATATGTGATTCACGACACGTTTCTGCAGTTACTCTATCATCAGCTCTGCCATGCACGGTGGCTTGCGGAGAATAAAATCCTTCTCCATGCAAACATACACACTTGTGGCAACTTTCACGGTGATCAGTCAAACGTTGTCGAAGTGTGCTGTAAAGTACCCTACACCATACTCCGTCTGAAAACTTCTGTATCTTGCTCTTGGATTGAAGGTTACGTGTGTAATACTTCTTCAAGGTTGGCGTGTAGCTATGTATTGATGTCATAGTGTGTTGTAAAGTACTCTCCGCCATACCGTACGAAATCTCAGGTAGACAGTTATTTACCTGTTTGAGGGTCAAGTGTGTAAAATTTCATAAATATGGAGATTTGTGTCGAAGTCTCTTATGAAGTTCACTCTACCTTCAACTGTACAAATTCTTCTGTAGACAGTGACGAGTTATATTTCTCTGCTTTTGAAGTGTGCAAAATATCTTAAAACTGGAAAAACTGTTGATTTACGTGAATTAGAGACACACGGACACTCTTGTTTACGTATAAGATTTGTGTAAGGATTCGCTGTGAAATATCACAACTGCTACTAAAACATTAATTTCTTCCGATGGCCTTGGGGTAAAGCGCTCGACTAGAAACTGCAGGGTCGTGGGTTCAAAACACGATCGGACCTCCGATTTATTTGTCTCCGTTTTAACCCATCCTTCACCTCTCAATGATGAGAGGAGTCGCCAGAAATGACACGTGGTTCGGATTCCACGTTAAGCTGTTGGTCCCCTTTCCCCGGTTAACTGAGACAGGCTAGAGACATGCAAGTCGCCGAAGTGGTGTCCAATTGAAAGATTTTCACCAAGTCAGTGAGCCACACGAAATTATTGTAAGATGAAATTTAAAACATTACAAAAACTGATAGATTAAAAAAACTTTAAAAATTTTCAAACTTTAAAAGTATGAAGCATCTGCTCGAACAGTCCATGGGTGTGCTGCCGGTTCGTAGTTATCGAGAAAAAAATACGCTGGGAGAAACATTATCATAATTATGAAGCATCAATCTAGATATACACAGTGCTACCCAAAATTTTCGGGACTGCTGCTGCCATCTATTGAAAACCTTACCTTTGAACTTACCTTCACTCTCTAATTAGTTCCCATCCGCACATACACATCGGTCCCAGCGCTTCTGTCACTGGTCAAACGTTTTCTGGTAGTCCTGTTCTTTGAGGGTGTTTAGCACCGCCAGCGATGCTCCTTGGATCCTCTCTAGAGTTTCGAACCTACGGCCTTTCATCTTGAGTCTCAGTGTTGGAAATAGCGCGAAATCGCTAAGTGCCAAATCTGCCGAGTACAGTGGGTGGGGTACAACCGCCGTGTTGTTTTTTGCAGAGAAGGTTCTGGAGAGCAAGGACGTGTGACAGGACGTCTTGTGGTGATGTAGCAGCCAGTTTCCTTGACGCCAAATTTCGGACCGTCGTCACCGCACTTTTTCACGTATCCTTTGCAAAGTCACAATAGTACACTGTTTGATTCGATGGAACGAATTCTTTGTGCGCAATTTCCCTGGTATCAAAGAAAACTATTATCATGCTCTTTACTTTCCTCTTCACCTGTCTCACTTTTTTGGCTCTTGGAGAGCCCGTGCTCTTCTACTGGGATGATTGTTGCTTTGTCTCTGGGTCATAACCATAAATACAGCTCTCGTCGTGGTGATAATCCGGGATAAGAAGACTGGATATCAGGTGCGGTCTTACGAGGGTTCGTACACACTTCAACACGCTGTCTGTGCCCTCTGATCGGCAGTCAAGATGCTTGGTACAAATTTTGCGGCGGCACGATGCATGCCCAAATAATCAGTGAACATTCGTTGACATGTTCCACAACCAATACCCACTTCATCCGCAAGGTCTTGAATGGTTCGACGTCGATCCGCACAAACCAGTTGTTGAAGATTAGCAACAATGTGTGGCATTGTGTGGCTAACGGGCCTTCCAGTGTGAGCATCATCTTCATAGTCTGTACGGCCGGCCCTGAACCCGAACATGCCACTCAAACACACGCGCACGGCTCATGCTCTGTCCCCCAAACACTTGTTGAATCATTGCAAGGGTCTCTGTACCAATTTTCCCTAAATTCGCACAGAATTTGATACATACGCGCTGTTCTGAACAGAGTGCAAAAATTTTTAATTTTTATCGACTTGGAGCCTTCTAGTGCGTCAAGTCTCCTTACAGCTCCACAACATCAATGGGGCTTAATTTCCTGAAGATGGTTTAAATAAGACCTTATATATAAATTTTGCCTTGAGATACTGACAGATTTATACAAGTGCTCGATTCTTTCTTCAGTTATGCCACGATCACAATGAACGCATAAAAAAACTGGATAAACTTCGTTTCAATAAATTAGTGAGTAGAAGACATGAGAAACAACGACAAACCAGCTATGAGACTACGTCCGAAGTAGGAACATCTGCTGAAAATATGAACTCGTCTCCTAGCAGCGCCAAGCGAAAAATACTACAGTGATGAATCTCGGAACACTAGATTTAGATTACAAAATGAAATACCAAAATCGCACATTACTAATTTATTCAATGACGACCGGTTTCGATGAACTGTGTCACCATCAAAAAGTGTTCAAATGTTTGTAATTCTACTGTACCAAAGTGCGTGGTCATCAGTCCGTAGCTTACAAACTACTTAAACCTAGGTAAAGTAACCTACGGACAACACACACACACACACCCATGCCCCAGGGAGGACTCAAACCTCCACAGCGAGCAACCGCGCGCTCCGCAGCGAGACGCTTTAGACCGCTCGGCTACTCCACTGCGGCGTCACCATCATCTGGTCATCTTGTCAGGTAATCTTAAGATTTAGATTAATTGACCTTGAATTATTAACTACAGCAGTGAAATTTTCTTGTTTTGTGAGTGATTACATTCAGATTAAAGATAATATGGAAACGATGCTCTAAAACCACATTTGCATCTGCTACAGTTGTCAGAATTGCAACTTATGATGCAGTTCTTGTATTTAATCATGGAAACATCAGGAGGATAGAGGTGTTAGAAAGAATAGGCTTCAAGATAGGAAATTTTACTCAAGACATCCTGAGAAACATAGATTTTGTTCGTTTCTAAACTATGCGATACGCCGATACAAGAGAAATCATCAAGAACGTAAATGAACGTATGAGTGCATGGTCTCGCGGCGATAAGAATTAATACAAGCTTCTCGAGCTTCCAGCCACGTCAAGTGGTTGTGAACCCACGAGCTTTCGGCCAAGTTGTCCTTAGCCATTGTCAAGTGGCCAGGGAGAACGTGACGAAAGCTCGTGGGTTCACAACCACTTGACGTGGCTGGAAGCTCGAGAAGATTTTATTAACGTAAATGAAGTCTGCTTTCTAGTTGACGTAGCAAAGAAAAATTGCGACTGTAAAAATGCAGCATTTGTACAATGTGCTCGATATCGTGAAATTTCTTGTTTTCCATGTTTTTATCATGTTTATCACCCTGGCACGTGTGAGACCACATAGAAACGGAGGATTTCTTGTTTTCCATGTTTTTACCATGCTTATCACCTTGGCACGTATTGAGACCACATCGAAACGAAGGGTTTTTTATTTTTCAGTATTGCCACAAACATGGAATTTGTAATTTTTTGTGTTTTTCTTTTAATTTAAATCATTATTATTAACAACCTTTTATAAAATATAGAAAATTGCGAGTAAACAAGAATACGTGCGTTGTTAATAAAAAATACCATTCGGTATTAAAATGGTGTAAGTATTCTAAAACAACGGAAAAAATCTGGGATAGTAGGATTCGAAGGCTTGTGACGCCAGAATACTAGCAACTGAGCTATACCTACAGATACAACAACTGTTTTAATTATTCGTATTTAACATGTACTTGAAAAACTTCAAAGTCGGTTTTCTTGAGAATTTTTGAGAGTTGCGTCGAATAGCTTTGATTGATTGTTATTTGAGTTATGAACTTCACGTACTATAAATATTTTAAAAAATTCCAAAATCCTATACCAATGTGGTCTTCTTGTTAGACACTACACAAACAGTAAAGTTTGGAATTTAATAAAGCACACTGACGCAAAGTATGATGCTCAGAACCTTTACTCCACTACACTGTCCCAACTATTTGGCGCCCAAATACTAACAGTAAATTATTGTGCATTGTTGGGATACGAACTAAGAAGGTGAAGTACTTTGGAACATGGTGTCGCCATATTTTAATAGTTTCGCTCAAGGACCAGGTTTTCTTTTAAGTTCAGAGTCCTAGCTGCGAGCCTAGTCAGATTTTCCTTATATGTTTTCGTGGTCTACAAGAAAAACCAAACGCAACCCCAAAATATATTTTTCACATTGCCCAAATTACAGACTATGAAGTGTACCAATCTTATGACATGGTTTCATCGAATCTGTTACGAAATTAACAATCATACTTCATTAAACAAGTAATACAATGGACATATCTCTCCCCATTTCTTTGGCATGAATGAAGTGAAGCGTTCAAAATGTCTCGCAGCTGTAGTATTTTCTTGCACCATATAATACGTCTTCAGAAGGAAGAACCAGGCTGTAGGTCCCCTTTCTGCTGTCAGTATAGGACGACGGTACGACCATCGATCCCATGCGTGATGGGATTGTTCTTCTTCATGTAGTCGATGAACACGTCCGTGTCAAGGCGACCTGCAACAGATAGATATTCACATCAAGTTGTAATGCACAGCGATGGGAAATACACTTACACTAGAAAACGTATGAAACGGTCAAAGTTCCAAGCTATCTACCTACCGTTTTCTAGGGACAACGGAAATATGTAATTTTCAGTAAGTCACATATTTGTTCATCCAGCTTAAAAAATTAAAATGCTATCTACACATTGATATGTTCAGTCACATTAGTAATCTAACATGTAAGTATTAAATATCGAAACAACGTATGTGTCGCGATCCTTTTTTACGCCTTGCGCACAAATTACCCAAACTTCAGCGATCCATTGTAACTAGCGTACATCTTTATCTACATCGTACTCCACAAGCTACCGTATTATACGCGGCGGAGTTTATCTTGTAACACCACTAGTCATTTCCTAGATACGAACAAAGGGGGTGGGGCGGGGAACTTTTTGGGCGATCAGCGAGAGTCATCCGCCATTTTGGTATCCGCCATACTGGATTCCACTCAAATTTGAGCAGGAGAAGGAGGTCATGTGGTAGATGTTATGATGGTAGAATTTGACCCACCCCTTTGTTCGGGTCTGTGTCAACCCCATCCCTACCTCTCACCATTTTCGCTATATTTAGTCCGGTCCTGACTTTTAGGAGACCCTACATACAGGGTGATCAAAAAGTCAGTATAAATTTGAAAACTTAATAAATCACGGAATAATGTAGATGGAGAGGTAAAAATTGACACTAATGCTTGGAATGACATGGGGTTTTATTAGAACCGAAAAAAGAAGTTCAAGAAATGTCCGACAGATGGCGCCTCATATGATCAGAAAATCGATCGAAAATGTACCACACTAGGTACAGTTGTGATCACTTCCTGGTACAATTTTGACTACGGGCATCTTTTACATAAAAAGCACTTTTCCGTCAGGCACTAACGCAGTGCCTTCCAAACTTTCCCTCATGGCGACACCCTTTTATAGCTTACAGTTTTTGCGCGACACCCTTTCACTAATATAAATACATATGGTAGCGGGAAGGGAAGGGAAGGGAAGGGAAGAGGACGGATATAAAGTATCGCTTAAATGTAGTTTGTAAACGAAACTGAAATCCTCGAACACATTGACATGTTTAATGTTGATCCTGACTGCAGCAATTACGTACAATCATCACAAAATGTACAACAGAGTAACACCACAGACAACAATGCCTAACTCACACAGTAATACTTGTTTCTTCTATATGCCACCCAACTTCCGAAATGCGAAAACTGAATTTCAGAAACCGTTTTTCGTTGTCGTGTGTACGTGTCAGGGCCAGATACGGTTTTGTTGGATCGATTGAAAACGGCATCTAGAAATTAGCTGCTCGGATTTCTGATTTAGACAGCACAGTGGCTGTTCCCTTTCAGTTCAATATTATCCCATTATTTTCAGAAATAAAGAGGCTGTATTTATGATAAGTGATGAATTATTATTTAAGTTCTATTGTTAGTTTCTTGCTTCACCACGACCTCGGAAGTCCCGACATATTAGGAAGAAATGGATAAATGTTTGTGACAAATAAGAATATGAATGTCATTTCTGGTCCCAGAGTCTGTTACATGCAGGAAACTGAGAGAAAAAAATATTAACGCATACCAAGATTCGAACCAACGATCACTGCTTTTAAAATACTAGTCTCCCTCAATCACCCTGCCATACTCCACACTAAACATCGCTCAGGTGCTGCTTTTTGAGAAGGAAAGCAGATTACAGTGGAGGTTAGTTCAAGCAGCTGCAAGTTCCAGCCAACTGCGCATGGGAAGAGCTGTTATCGAGTATCAGCAGCAGCTCTGCGCATGCGCAGTTTGCTGGAATCTGGCAACTGGGAGCTGCTTGAACGAACCCTGAGTGTTTACTGTTGCTGAAGCAGAGCTGCCGCCTAGCGGCTGAGCACGCTATTAATGTGCACGATCCCTCTCAAATCCTCGTGTATTGGATCGGATAATCGAGTGACCGATCATTCCTTTAATACGTGCACTAAA
Organism: Locusta migratoria; assembly: GCA_026315105.1. Taxonomy (NCBI): domain Eukaryota; kingdom Metazoa; phylum Arthropoda; class Insecta; order Orthoptera; family Acrididae; genus Locusta; species Locusta migratoria. Next base: position 838,458,294 of record CM048745.1, on the reverse strand, counting down.
CGATTAGCTGCAGGCGAGTCTTCAGGGTAGTAAGAAGAGAAGGATATTTTGTGTTATTTTATGATAAGTTTTTTGCTTGGAGTCTAAATTTGGTGGTCTCGCGACACCCTTGATACTAGTACGCGATACCCTAGGGTATCGTGACACCCAGTTTGGAAAGCTCTGCGACTAACGCATACTTCGTGGTACCAAACATTGCATTTTAGGCAGCGAATCCAGTCACCCTTAACTATAAAGTTTATAAGAGCGCGATAGACTAAGTAGCTTCACTTTGTAAGCGGCACCATATTCCAAAGTACTTCGCCTTCTTAGTTCGTATCTCAACAATGCACAATAATTTCACTGTCAGTATTTGGTCGCCAAATAGTTGGGACAGTGTAGGGGCGTAAAGTTTCTGACCATCATACTTTGCGTCAGTGTGTTTTATTAAATTCCAAACTTTGCTGGTTGTGTAGTGTCCAACAAGGAGACCACATTGGTATAGGATTTTAAAATTTCACCTAAACTTGGTACACGCAATGCTTAGAATCAGAGAATATCGCTGTGTGGTTAAGAACCATCTAGTACAAATATTTCTGTAGATATGACATAAACAATGAAATTCGTGAAAAACTGCCACATGATGTGACAATGCTCCACTTGAAAGCTAATGCACCGATTGAACCAGATTTGGTGCAAATATTCTTCCCGCAACGAAACAATCGCTATGGGGCGTAGAATTCACATACGACACATAGGTCAGGAAATATGACGTCATAAACAATGAGACCCCAAAAATCGGCCCACATGACGCGAAGTTAATTTATTCATCCAGCAGCTTAGCACACGGTCATGACTAGACTACGCGAGTAAGATTTTTTTTTTCTAAAAAACCCCATGTCATTCCTTGCATGTGTGTCAATTTTTACCTCTCTACCTACATTATTCCGTGATTTATTAAGTTTTCAAAGTTTTCACATTTTTACTGACTTTTTGATCACCCGGTATATATAGTGTAAGATGGTAGAACTTCGATATAGGTACAATTCCGATCACATACGTTTTCGCGCCATTTTTCAGTCTCGTAGTGTCTCGTTGTGCGGTGTTTTAGTGTAGCAGGTTCCTACAGCTCTTCCTGTCTTTTCCAAGAATACACCACTTTGTGCTAAGGCGATATAAATTTTTTCCTGTTAAGAGGTAAGCTTTTCTTATGAAGCTTTTTTACAGGAAGGAGGACTCTGTGGGTGCCGTTTTAAGGATGCTGTATAATTGTGTGGATCGCCTGCACTTAGAGTGATACGGGACACCCGATACTCTGTCAAGTGATATAGAAGTAGGCATCCTCGCTAGTCTCCTGCATCCATTCATGTCCACTGTGCATTCTAGCGGATTTGGAAATTCCTGCAGGACAATGTGACACCTCATACGCTCATCACAGAGTGGCTCCAGGAAAACCCTTCTTCGTTGAAACACCTCCTCTGGTCACTAAACTCCCCAAAAACTATTGAACATATTTGGCTTGGTTTATAACGAGCTGTACAGAACATATATCCCCTCCCCTCTTATGGATGTATGGACAACCCTGCTGGATGCATGGTGTTATTTCCACTCAGCACTACTTCAGACATCAATAACGTCCATGGCCACGTCATATTGCAACACTTCTGCGTGCTCACGAGGACCCTACACAATATCACGCAGGTGTACCAGTTTACTCTGGATCTACAGTGTACTGGAGTCAGATCTCCATAGTATTACACCTGCTACACCCTTCTTGTGGACGTTCTGCCAAGGTCAAGCCCCCATCCCTCAGTTCAGTGAGTTGTCAGTTTGGAGGTGCGGCGCCACTCACCGGCGGTATGGTTGGCGGCTTTTTCCCGCAGCATTCGGAAGGTGTCCTTGCTCTGCGCCATGTAGGAGGTGATGGCGACCGTGTACCAGGCGTCGGGCACCAGCGGCTCGTAGCGCGGCACGCGGCACTCCGCGCAGCGCACCAGCACGCTGGACACGCGGCTGCCGACCGGCCGGCGCACGTCGTACACCACGTGCAGGCCTGCAAGGTAGAGGGCGCGCAGGTTAAGTTGGCCGGCAGATGCGCAAAAGGCTGGGCAAGCGCGGGGTTAGCGGTAATGGTGGGGGTAGTGGCCACAACAGTAAGGGGAGGCGAGCAGCGCTGGAGGGGGTCAAGCGGCACTCTAAACTGAAGCCTACACTCCACTACCTGCCGGAGTGCCTAACCATAACATCAAAAATACCTTTTTTCGAAATACTTAATTGAATGTTATTAATATTTCATTATTTTTGTCATATTATTAACATTACCTATCTTACTATGTTTGGTTGTGTGGCCATCTTCCACAGCAGCTGTTAAAATTGATTATAAGATGTAATCCGTCTCATGCTGACTGCAATAAAGAGATTTATTTACACCAGACGCATTTCGCTTTTTATTTTAAAAGCATCTTCTGTAGTGGTGGTGTTGTCTCTTCTTTACATCTCACTGATGTTTCTCCGTCTTGTTGGCTGGAGTTGCGTTGTTTATGGCGTGTGTTTTTCGGCTGTGTACAGCACCTTTCGTCTATTTTTGTGTCGTTTCTTCCGTTTCATCACAGCACACCACACACTTCACTTCACTTATTTAGATTACATACAGATTGCATGTAAGAAATCCAAATAAATGAAGTGTGTGATGTGCTGTGATGAAACGGAAGAAACGACACAAAAATAGACGAAAGGTGCTGTACACAGCCGAAAAACACACGCCACAAACAAAGCAACTCCATCCAACAAGACGGAGAAACAGCAGTGAGATGTAAAAATAGACAACAACACCACCACCACAGACCATGCTTTTAAAATAAAAAAGCGAAATGCGTCTGGTGTAAAATAAATCTCTTTATTGCAGTCAGCATATGGCAGATTACATCTTATAATCAATTTTTACCTATCTCACTTCAAAATACATGTCACTTAAAGTGTTATTTATGTAACATTTGCGATACAGGATATGACTGATTTGTTAGTATTATTGGTGTGCATGCAGGAAGTATGGTGCTTCTATTTAACTTGCAAATAGAAAAATGTTTCATTAGTCTTCAAATTACTACAGTGATCGGAATAGAGCTTAAATAATCAGAAACAATACTAAACCGAACAATACAAAACGCGTTAATAAAACGATAATACGTCGGACCCTTCATTACAGAACGTGTTTATATTTAAAAGGAATGCTCACTTTCTCCTGTTCCACAGTACTGTAGACCATAAAACGTAAATGTTTCCTTAAGCCTTTAGACACATTAATATCTTATAGTCTGCAGAACTACTTGTCCTTATCAGTTTCTGCGTGTACTATAATCAGACGTCCTTTTTAAAGTGGGCCGCGGTGGAGTAGCCGAGCGGTCTAAAGCGTCTCGCTCGGAGCGCGCGGTTGCTCGCCGTGGAGGTTCGAGTCCTCCCTGGGGCATGGGTGTGTGTGTTTTTCCGTAGGTTAGTTTACCTAGGTTTAAGTAATTTGTAAGCTACGGACTGATGACCACACAGTTTGGTCCGATAGATTTGCAAACAATTGATTTTTTTAAAGTGGCGCCCTTGCTCCATTACATGATCCATCCGTCCACTCATTGAGATTGAGATTTGGTGATATTCGGGTCCACCTCCCCCCACCACCCCCCTAAACACCTCACATAATTAATATGGTTATGCTGTTGGACTGCGTCACGGGAGATCTGTGTGCAATTTTCCTTTGCAGTCTATATTATTGTTCTTCACAATTCCTTCCAATTACTTACATGTCTGTTGACTGTATACGATTTTCTGTCCATGTTGTTATGTAACATCCATGCCACTCAACTGTTCTGTTAGCAATAAAAAGGAAATGGTTCTTGAGTTGGAGCCTCAAACGTTTGGTGATAAGTTGAAACTAAACTGCTGTTACTGTTAATATTAATTGTGGCAGCGGTAGTCAAGTGAAACTGGCGTGCAGTAGCGTAAAATCAATCCTGGCTGAGATAGCGTAAGTGAACAAGCCCGTAGTCACTGTTTGACGAGTCCTGTTCGTATGTCGTCAAGAGAACTGCACTTACGTAAATGACGATTCCTAGCAGTTCATCATCTTAAACAAAAAATAGCAAAAAATGTGCGCAACGGAATCGGTACCAGATTTCTCTCTTCCAGAAGGAAGCGAGAAAAGGATTAAAAATCTGACTTGAGTCAAACTGTAATGATGAAACATATATATGGCGTGGAAAGAATTAGGACGTTTTACAAAGTAATTTATTGTCCGAAATGATGATCAATAAAATGGGGGCAGACTAGTTTAAATACAATATAAACACTCCTTACAAAAGAGTAAAAAATTTACACTTAGTTTATATGGCCCTGTAACTGCCAACCTGCAAAAGTTGTACTTGCGCAATTAAAGGGATTATTTTTCAGAGAGCAGAATGGAGGAACCGATACACATTGTCACGCAGATTCAAACGCCAAGCCATCCAGGTACTTACCAAGCACCTAACACACAATAGCAGAAACGTCAGCAACAGAACGCTTATCGAAACAGCAGGTCCGAAGTTTCTCACTCGCACACCATTCAGATGTTTAGATGTTTGTAATCCTATGGGACCAAACTACGTTGGTCATCAGTCCCTATCGTACAAACTACTTAAACTAAACTACGGACACCACACACATCCATGCCCGAGGGAGTATTCGAACCTCCGACGCGGGAGGCCGCGCGATCCGTAACGTGGCGCTCCAGACCGCTCGGCTACTCAGAAATGTTCAAATGTTTGTAAATCTATCGGACCAAACTGCGTGGTCATCAGTCCGTAGCTTACAAACTACTTAAACTAAGGTAAACTAACCTAAGGACAACACAGATACCCGTTCCCCAGGGAGGACTCGAACCTCCGACGGCGAGCAACCGCTCACTCCGGAGCGAGGCGCCTTAGACCGCTCGCGGCTCGCGCACCATTAAATCAAATACTTGGTTCCGTGGCGTATTGGCTTGAGGCTTAAGCTCAGGGAATTGAGACCTACGTAATAAGCAAGAATGATTCAGGATGATTCAATATGCTACGGGGTCAAATCGAAAATTTTTGGGGAAAAAATGCAACTTCGGGAAAAATAAAAACACGAGATGGGTCGTCTAAGGATTCATGCTATTCATGGGGAGGGATCTATTTAATGGGAATGATTACAGAATAGAATATGCTATTTGGAATACCGAGGTTACAAGTTTAGAAGTACCAAAAATCGGAGAAAATTACCGCGTTACACGTACTAGAAACCACGGCACCTAAAGCAAGTTTATCATGAACCATTCGTACGCATAGAGGGATGGAATAAGCTGAAGGCTATGTCTCACCTAGTCTACGTGTTCTATGGACAAAGAGTGACATAGGAAGTACAGAAAAGTTTCCGAAAATTATCAAATTTAGCTACCAAATGAACATGAACAGCATTTAAACGTATTTAAGCGTAGGAAGGAAGGATTGCACAGTTTGGGAGTGCAAGGATTCAACTAACGAACACCAATGAGGACGCGAAATCAAAGTTCGGAAAAAAAAACCGCTAGGAACTAGGAAATTATTCGAATTTAAACAGAATCGCATTGCTGCACATTGCGGAGTTATTACCGGAAAAACTAGAGACGATAAGGGGCAATTTAACTTAGAAGCCAATCTGAACAAAGAATAGCCGCGTGCTGAGAGCAGAGCAACACCAAAAGAGAGCCTCAGCTTACCAGACGTAGCCTCAGGGGCCGACTGAGCAGTGACGGCATGGCCGCTTCCGTCCCGCTGCCGAGGGAGGGGAAACCTCTACAAAGGGTTTTGGCCATCTCCATGCAAGCCACAGACATATATTACTAGACTGGCAATGCCGTATACTGTATCACTGGTGTCAGTGAGCCTTGCCGCCATATTTCTATACTATAAACGTGAGAGCAGTCGCGTGTGTTATTAGAAAAGAAAGTCGTAAAATACGGATGAACTGACGAAAGTACGCTGTCTTTGGAGTTTTGACATATGGGAAATTGCTTGTTGTATATGGCTGTAATTTTTTCAGCTGGTGTAAAATTGACACATACAGTAATGAGTTGCATCGATTTGCTGTTATTATTAAATTCTTACTAATTTCAGTCCATTTCAGATTTTCCTTCAGTAGTATGGTAATTATAAAGGTGTTGTTTATCGTGTATCGTGTATTATTAAATTCTTACTAATTTCAGTCCATTTCGGATTTTCCTTCAGTAGTATGGTAATTATAAAAGTGTTGTTTATCGTGTATAACACGTATAATTCTTTTGAGAGTTCTCAGGAAATCTATAGTCTCCTTTGACATATACACTCATGAGTCGCGTTTCCTGTTTTTATTAATCGGTTGTCAGTTTCGGTCAAATGTTAAAATTCATATGTTTGTTAAGCTTATGGGACTTAACTACGGGGTCATCAGTCCCTAAACTTACAAACTACTTATCAACTACCTTATACTAAGGACGGCACAAATATCCATGCCCTAGGGGGGATTCGAACCCCCGACCGTAGTGGCCGTGCAGACCGTGACTGGAGCGCCTCAGTCCCCTCGGCCACCGCGGCCGGCTCAGTTTCGGTCAACTTCGGCTTTTCTTTCAATAGCATGACCGTGATAAATGTGCTGCTTATCCTGAATAACATATATCTTTATTCTTCTTGGTGTTATTGAGATAACTACTTCTGCTTTCACTGCACGTAACGGTAAAATTTTACCTACCATCCCAGCGGTCTTGAATGATTATGTTGGCAACATCAACGAAACGGAAGAAAGTTTTTGCCAAGACGTTAACATTCTCAGAAGTCCGCATTGAGTGACTCGATTTGTGTTTCGTACAGATGATGAAGTAAATAAATAACGCCGTCCCTGCTCTTTGGTTGACAGGTTCTTGTATGTACCCTTGTTCTCTCAGTAAAAGAAACTTCACTGGTAAAACGAAGTTTTCATGACAAACATTTGAGTTGTCACGCTACAGGATAATTCTAACGTAACATGACTGTCAACGTAATCACACGAGGGCGCCAGGGCGTTAAGTGAAATTTAACCGTACGTAAAACATTCTTCTCATAACACTATTCGACAGAATATGTTTTAATTCATTGTGGAAGTATTGGCTGAATGCAAATCCTGTTCAAACCAACTAATATGGCTTACAACGTCATATCGTGTCAGAAGTTCATACTAATACCGTACAGAAATATTTTGACGTGAGGTGAGCCAAGATGGCGGCGTCAGGCTTCAGTCACAGAGGCTAGATTGCCAGTCTAGTAATAATGTATGTCTGTGATGCAAGCACCTTAACAAGTGTGGACTCAGGGAATGAATGGGGAATCTCCTTGTCCAACTTTTGCTAAAGGTTTGCCTCTGGCTGGCAGTTGGTAACACTTGACTAGCCGATTTTTTTTTAGAGTGGAGCCCCTCCACGCTCGCACTAGCATGGTGACCAACTCAAGAGTTCTACTGTCACCTCTGCATGTGTTAGTAAGTTAATGAAGGCGTCACAGGAGCGGGTACTGTGATGTGTTCCGTACGTGTGGATAAGATTACCCATTAATACGGTCCATGTCGGGAGATAGTATTGGTCGAAAACTTCGAAAGAAGAGCGGTTTTAAGGGCAGAGGGAAAAAAGTGCCAAGGCAAGCGCCAAGGGAAAAAAACCTCTGCGACAGTCAGGTGCGGGTAGTAAGGGCAGTAGCGGATTCCTTGCTAGCTGCGATAGTTCATGCAAGGGTAGGTTAAGTTAGTAGCGGGTATCGTGCATCGATTACCGTGTCAGTGCTAAGGCCGTCATAAAGACATCAATCCGTTAGTGCTGCAGCAGAACCTGCTGCGTTGGGCTGCACTGCCACTCTCGACCGGCTGGTCAAGTGCGGCAGCGAGCCGCGATGTTTCTGCGTCCTCTCTCCGGCGGTGGCGTCCATTCGTCACGGTACCTCTGCGCGCAAATGACTGCGCGGAGAGGTTCCTGCCGCCGGTCGTCTGGGCCGCAACCTTACTGGGTGGCGCACGATTTCTTCAGCGACTCCTCCAGTGATTGCCCCTCCAGTGAGGCCTTCAGTTTGGCGTTGAACTCGTCAATCGCCCGCTGTTCGGCAGGCGTCGGCGTCCACTTCTGGGCAGCTGTCGACTGCGGTTGCAAGACCGCAGGAGCGCCGGTCGTCACAGCAGTGGGCGCGCCAGAGCTCTGCGCCACAGGGGCGGGCTCTGTAGCGTCCTCAGCGTCGTCGTCGTCAGCGTCGTCGTCGTAGAGGTCGCTCGCCAGTTCGGCGTGCAGCTGCCGAATTTGTCGGCAGACCTCGTCCCCCTCCGCAGCAAGTTGGGCCTGGAAGGCCACCCTCTCTGCTGCCATGGCGGCTTTGAATGCCGCCGTTGCCTCCTCCGCGGCAACGCGCAGGTCGTCCCCGGGCCGCGTCGTCTTCTTTGGGGCGGATGGCGCCGGCCCCCTTTCCGCTCTCGGCCGGTCCGCGCCGCCGTTGGCGGTGCTTTCCGACCGGTCGCGGTCAGGGGGCGCGGCTGCCACGCCGTTCCCTCGTCGTCGTCGTCGCCGCCGTTTCCGCCGACCATGCGGCGCCGCTGCAGCGGCCGCCGCGCCACCTCCGGGTTGGCTCCGGCTTGAAAAGGCCGGGCAGCCGCGCCAGTTGGCAACGTGAGGACCGCCACAACGGGCGCAAGTCGGCGTCTCTTCCCTGCCGCGCACGCAGTCTCGTGTGTCATGCTCGCCAGAGCATTTGACGCACCGCGCTGCGTTGCGGCAGTATTTGGCCACATGGCCTACCCCCTGGCATCTGAAGCACTGAGGGAGAGGGTCCATGTCGGCGGGGAGAGCTTCCACCGTCACTGGGAAGCCCAAGAGCTTCCGCAGGGCGAAGACGTCGCCCCCATCATCGACCGTTTGCACGGCGACAACGTAGAGCGGCGGCCTCGTCCTGTTGGTCCGGTTGTGCAACTTAGCAGTTACACCACCGAACCCTGCTCGCCGCAGCCCTTCCCGGACTGCTGCCTCGTCGCAGCACCATGGCAGGCCCTTCAGGAGCGCCCTGGTGTACTTCGCACGCTTCCCTTCAGACGTCGCCTGCAAGGGAGGAGCGTCGACGATGAAGGCGGCCACAGCGCTCTTCAGTGCCCTGTGGTCCGACTTCGTTGCTGCCTGTAGCGAAATGGTCGCGTTCGAGTTGACCAGCTCGATGCCGACCTCTTTCTTGCAGCAGCCGACTATAATATCGTACACCTCGACCCACGCGCCACTGCACGAGATGTACAAGGGCGGGGAAGGTGTACGATCTTCTTCGGTCTTCTTGCCGTGATCTGCAGCCTCGATGAGTTGCGTGACCGACGGCCCCTTCACTGCAGGTTTCTTCTGCTGCGCCGATTTCTTCACCATGCTGTGGTGCGGGAGGATACGACAATTTTGCAGCGTTGTTACAACAACGCAACGACAATTTGCTTCGTTCCCGCCACAGCACGGACTTCCTCACAGCTCTCCGGCAACTGGAACAGAGCGCGCTGCACCGACGATGCGCACGCCTCCGCTGCTCAGCTGCAACTACCACTTGACTAGCCGAGAGGCAAGCTGTTTGAACCACCAGAAGACTCCAGCAGACGATACGGCACACACGCTTGTTTGCAACGCTTTGCACACTAGTTACATTCAGACTGCGCAAGCAGGGGTCAGCGGTTACGTATCACAGCATACAAAATTACCCATCGGTGCCTCATACCAAAAAGATAGACATTTAAAATTCTAAACTAGAACCAAATTTTGTAATAGTTCCAGAAAACAAATTATACCACTTGGGTATCTCTCCTACTGCTAAAAACGTCTCACTACACTCGAAAAAATGTCTGAGGCCCAACAACATTTATTTAGTGAGGATAAAATAAATGAAACAAGTGATATGGACGTGTTTCAAAGATAACAGAATCCCCCGTCCAGAAAACAGTTCCCTCGCGCATTATTCGCCGTGTGGTTTGAAGCGTCATGTTACGGATCGCGCGGCCGATGGCGTTGGAGGTTCGAGTCCTCCCTCGGGCACAGTGCGTGTGTAGTCATTACTAAAAATATTTGCAAAGCTATGTGACCAAAGTGGTCATCAGTCACTAACAAACTACTTGGGGTGACTTATGCTAAGGGCAACATATGCCCGAGGGTGGACTCGAACCTCCGACGCGATTAGTCGCGCACTCTGCAGCAAGGCGCTTCATAGCGCATAGCCAAAACTGGCTCGGAGATAATATTAGTTTAGTTAAGTCTAGGGACCACTGACCAGAGTTGTTTGCTAACCTAGAAACAGGTCTGATAATACATGACATTTGTAGTTGCGGCGGATTAGTCGTGAGTACTGGGGCGCCGTGCTGCGGTGCGCCAACGCCATCTAGAAACAAGGCCTGTGCGCTGCTTGCCAAGAGTAGTCGTAATACAAGCAAACTACTTCTCTTATGCAAAGTTGTGCTGAGTTTGGAAATACGTATGCATTGCACACTGTGTTTCAGAATGTTCTTACTGTTATTTATGTGATTCACAAACAAATTTGTTTTGGTATAAGATATTTATGAACTATTAGTAAGATATCTTACCGATATTGGAATCGGACGATTCATATTAGGCACTTTGTCTCATACCAGCAAAAATCTACACGGAGAATCACATAAATAACACGAATAACATCTGAAACACAGTATGCAATATCCTCGTATTCCCAAACTCATCACAAAGCTGCATAAAACAAATAGTTGTTATGACTACTTTTTGGCAGGCAGCGCACAGGCCTTGTATCTAGGGGGCGTTGTGTGCGCGCGGCCGGTCGTCGTCGGGGGCCTAAGTAGTTTGTAAGCTACGGGCTAATAACCCAGAATTTTAGTCCGATAGATTAACAAACTTTTGAACAATTTATTTATGACATTTGTGACAGTATGTTCGTCATATCATACGAATCGCTTATCAGCGCACCTGACTTGTACGCATTGTGAGTGACTGCGATAAGCCTCCTCGTCCGACTTCGGAGTTCGTATGAATGTTACAGTAATTAACGCCGGACGAAATGCTAAAATCATATTTGTCACTTACGTACAACAGTGCGAAAACAACAGTTTCACAACCACACACTTTCTCCCGTGTCTGGCAAGAAATGATTTTTTATCGTTTTTGAACCTTTCCGCGTGTATACCATCAACTGCTGCGTTAGTCTAAGCGAATTTGAACACGTTCCGACCGAAGTTAATTATGTATGAGGATTTGACCTAACGTAGGTCTCATTCGTGTATTTGTTGTCATTTATGTGAGAGACCGACTGCACTCACTTCGCTTCACACTTACTTGCGATTGTAATGCAATCTTACCACGTGACTTATATTCCATAACTAATGTGTACTAGCGGCACCGACAAGCCTGAAAAATGAGAACAGAGATGTGAATGACCGAACGCACAGTAAATACATTGAAGGTGAACAAAAAGTAAAAATAGATGGGACTAAAGAGATTTGAACAACTCTTGCATCAAAATTCATCACCAACACCACAGATCCACGACGACGCCTAGTTATCTATTCAAAATGTTCAAATGTTTGTATAGCTTATGGGACTAAACTACGAGGTCATCAGTCCCTAAACTTACAAACTCCTTACAAACTACCTAATACTAAGGACGGCAAAAATATCCATGCCCGAGGGGGGATTCGAACCCCCGACCGTAGTGGCCGTGCAGACCGTGACTAGAGCGCCTCAGTCCCCTCGGCCACCGCGGCCGGCAGTTATCTATTCAGTGTTGCTTATATGTCGACAGAGGGAGAAGAAGATGATTGGGTAATATAAGAAAGGACTAAACAGACACCGGAGCAAACCCTGAACTAACGCTAGTGTCAATATGTGACAGACGAAACGAGAAGTAGGGGAAGCTTATTATTATCTTGTATATTAAAAGAATCTGCGAAAAATAAAGTCAGTCGGCCAGACCAAATTACCCGGCAAATTTACTTCATTTTTGTTTTAAACGAAAGCTATTCATCCACAGATTTGCCATCAAGTACCAGAATTTACATAACTCTCGCCTTCCTTTTTCTTTACTCGAATGCGATTTCCTTCGGTATATTTCTTATGGGGATGTCCACGTTTTAAAGTTTTTTTATCCGACCGATTTCCTTCATTTTTGCTTTAAACGAAAGGTATTTATTCGCAGATTTGTCATCAAACATCAGAATTAACTTAAGTCTTTCCATCCTTTATTTTTATTCTAACGCGGTATCTTTCTGTCCTTGCATTGAATATTTTAATCGGTTTGTTTTACGAGATGTTCGATTCTAATTAAGGTACGCAGTTCTTTTTGACCTAAAAACACTCAGCGCAGCAAGCACTTTCATTAGCGCTTTTAAAAGCTTGCATTTTTTGATTCTGAAGAAAGCTATGCATGCACATTCAACTTCACTTCCTCTTTTTTTTTTTTTTTTTTTTTTTTTTTACCTCAGATTCACAGCTGAGTTGCAACTTTTGTTAAGTGACTTGTTTTAATTTATAATTTCTGATGAAGGCAATCTTAATTATAGCCGAAACCAGTCTAAATAATTTTATTTTTGCGACCAAGGGCTGCATTTTTATCCTGTAACTTAAGTCTCTCCGTCCCTTATTTTTATTCTAACGCGGTATCCTCCCGTCCTTGCATTCCATATTTTAATCGGTTTGTTTTACAATATCTTCGGTTCTAATTAAGGTACGCAGTTCTTTTAGACCTAAACACTCAGCGGATCAAGCTCTTTCATTTGCGCTTTTAAACACTTGCATTGGTTGATTCTAAAGAAAGCTGTGCGCGAACATTCAACATTACTTCCATTTTTCTCAACTTTTTTGCCATTCCACTATCGGTGCGACGTATTCTTACAGGTCATTATTATTATTACTAGCTGCTCCCCGCGGTGTTACCCGCGGTTCAATAGTCAGACATTAAAGTGCCAAGAAAGGGCATAAATAACTACATGACTGTTTGCGACATTGTTAGCAGGGAATATATAATTGTCTTGGAACGGATGGAGAGCCAAAAAACTATTGCAATACGTCCCTGTAAATGTTTCGAGACTTCTTGTTCTCCGAGTATACGTAGAGATTTCTAGCTCTCGATACATGGGAGCAACCTACGTAGAGCTGTCCGTGCGAGAAACATGGGGTGGCCACATGAATATCTGCCACTTTTAACGTTTGTCCTTGACTCTTGTTTATAGTAATCAAGAAGGCCCCTTCCAATGGGAACTGCAACCGGTTAACCTGGAATGGAATGTTTGTTGGGATGATGGGAATTCGTGGTATTAATACAGTCTCTCTCTTGGCTCCACCGGTGATGATGGTGGCCTGCACGATATGCCTTCTCAGGTCCGTGATGCGTAACCTGGTGCCATTGCATAATTGTGGTGCATCCAAGTTACGCATCAATAAAACAGGCACACCCACTTTCAGCTCCAACTTGTGGGATGGCACCTCTGACAGTAAGTAACTACAATAACAACAACACAGTAATCGAAAACAAATGCCAAGTAAAGGAACAAAATAGACAGCAAACCTAACGGAGAAATGTAACGAAATAAACAACAAACCTAACGGAGAAATGTAAAGAGATAAAAAAGACATCTAACGGAGAAACTAACTGCAAATGCAAAGCGACCCAACAAAAGAACTAAATGCAAACGTTCGAATGCTATAAATAATCGAAATCACCAAAGAAACTATTATTCATTGAAATCCAAAGAGAATACAATTTTAAAGAATTACGATAACATCACAATGTTCGAACACTATAACGTTTCATATGTTAACTGCAGCGTACCGCCTGCCATCTGTTGAGTGCATTTGCTACTACTTTCGTTGCAGTTTACGTACGCTATTTATACGTGGCAGTTCGCGCTCTGTACACAAAATAGGGCTTGGTATCTGGTTCCCATTCTACACAAAATGTCAATGTTTTTTCTTGTCATGGTACTTAGAGCATATTTTATTTAAAGTCTTCAATTTATATACATACTTCCTTCATTTGTCACAACAAATGAAAATGAATGCGGCATAAACGCCAACATTCAGATTTCTTGTGTATGTAATTATATATCAGTTAAGCCGTTTAGGCAGTATCCAAGAATCTTTTTGTATATTCGAAAGTAAAAAAAGATAACAATAACAAAGAAAAAAAATTTCACTATAGCGGGACCCGAACCATTGGCCAAAATAACGGTAGACTATTACAGGGCGCGTTAACCCTCGCGGCTAAACATGACATACCCTACAATGTTTTCTGCTGTTGTATTAGTAACTTCTTACAACCGTTACGTATTTCTATGGATATATTTCAAATAAATAACTTGTAATAAACATTTTGAAAAGTAGCCTATGTCCTAATCCAAGACATAAGAAATCTCTATATGAAATTTCATCTAAATCAGTGCTGTAGTTTTAGCGTGATGCGGTAATAAATATTCAAACTTTCGCATTTATAATATGTATAGGATTATTAATGGAAGTGGCTGCAGCTGCGTTTATCTGAATCCAGAAATTTGTGAACATCCGTCGGTTACTTGCCTGACTGCTGCAAGAAGCTCCCTCCGGCGTAGTGGACTGTGACGTTGACCCCGCCGACTACTCCAGTGTAGCGCTGGCTCTTCTCCACAGACGCCTCCAGGGCCTCCAGCAGGGTGGAGCCCTGGATGGTGACCGTGTCTATGCCGTCTCTGAAGGGGCACGCCGTCAGCAGGTCATTGTACGTCACGTCTGCAACACACACCCACACATCAGTCCGTGTTCCGTCTTGCGTCTGCGTGCCACATGCAGTGTTCTTTATATATAGGCTGATCCTTAAATACATGTCAAAAATGAATCGGTCGGTAGAGCGGGCCAAAATAAGTATATTTCGTACAGGCATGTGTGTTCGGTAATGACGTCTTGAGCCGGTAGAGAGCGCGTTAACAAGCTAGCTGGACTCATTATTTCCCGCACGGATCTACAGGGACTTTTTCCTGAACTTCTGAATGATGTTCCTTTAGCTGTTCGCAGACGAATGTGGTTCCAGCACGATTGATCCTCAGTGTTTTTCAGTCTAAACGTCTGGAATCGCCTGGACGCTGTCTACGGCCAGCAGTGGATAGCAGGGATGTAACGGAAGTGGTTACATCGGAATCTAATTCGGAAGCGGAGTTTTTAAATTTGGTGTGTCGGAATCGGAACCAGAATCGGAACCGAAATCGGATAAGTGCAGGTTTAGTAACAAAAATTTACACACGTTATTCATCAATTATTATTAGTTGAAAAAGTAATACAGGTAGGTATATACTGTATATCTGGGAGTTACTGATGAAACAATAGTCTAAAATTTTAAATTAGACTATCTTGGTCAAGAAAATCGTTGTACACGCTTACTGCGGCCGCCGCCGCCGCTGCCACTGTACATCAACCTCCGATATAACTTTCGTTTGAAATTTATTGGAACTGAAATCGAAATCGAAGGAGAAAATCAATCGGAAGTTCAAATGTTTGTATAGCTTATGGGACTTAACTACGGGGTCATCAGTCCCTAAACTTCCAAACTACTTACAAACTAGCTAACACTAAGGACGGCACAAATATCCATGCCCGATGGGGGATTCGAATCCCCGACCGTAGTAGCCGTGCAGACCGTGACTGGAGCGCCTCAGTCTCCTCTGCCACCGCGGCCGGCCTTACCTTTTCAGTTTCATTTCTTTCATATCTCTGTACACGCTAGCGCCGTCATTACCGACGGCATATTGATATACGAGATGTGCTTATTTCGGTGCCCTCTACCTGCCGTTTCACTTGAACAGTGCTTGTGATTTGCTCCACTTTAAAAAATGAGAGAGTTTTATTTAGATTAATAACCTCGAGTTCGAAAGTAGGTAAGCAACTACACAGCCACATAGAACTATTTTTCAACATAATATCCAGGCGGAAGTGTAATAAATCAGTTTTATAAATAAAAACGTTTTGTTGTTTGCAGATGACAAGCTGTGAAAACTTGTCATTCCTGAATTAAAGCAGTAATCAAATCCTGCGAATGACATTATATCGAACACAATTATAGAATCAAACAAATCTTCAAAATGACCGTATAATAAAAAAAACTTGTAGTGTAACGAATGACACTACATTCCTTCCTACCGACTCAAGACGACAAAATTAATTAATTTAAGGAATTTAGCGTGGCAGGGAACGAGATTCTACCTAGGGTTTCTTTCTTCCTAGGTGGAAACTCCTGGTGGCACCTGCTATGGGCAGAGAAGTGTATGTGCACGTTTACCAACATGAGATGCAGGAGCCTGTGTAGAGGGCGCAGCATGGAGTCCTTAATTGCATAAGTGTTCCATGATGCAACGAAAAAACTATCTGAGACTGGAACTGATCATGAAAGGAAAATTGATTCTATGTAAATGTATATAGTGTTAATGAAGTTCTGTAAGTCACAATACAAGAAAGGAGTACTGTTATTTGTTTCCGACATACAACTTTCATTTGAGTGGAAGAAGCATTTATGGATTGAAATGATAATTTCTCTTCCTCTCATGCTCTGATCAACTTTGGATACGATTGTCAGATGTCTGCTACCTCAAGAATGAGATTTCTTGGTTGAGAAACAGTCTAGCTGGACCTATAAGCCAAGGAGTAAATTAAATAGCAGACTTCTAAAAACCCGACTCAACATCACCTAAAACCATTACTAACTTATACATTCTTGTCGTGTCTTGCAGTGAACATGCAAGGATAACACGTTTACACCACAAACTGTAAAATGTTATTCTACAAAATAAAAGGCATAAGCCCCAAAATGCTACAATAAGTGCCGCAACATGTTTGGGTAATAGAAATAAAACAAGGTGTCTCACATAAGGTGGACTCTTCACAGTTTTACGGTAGCCAGTATGTGAGGAAAGCCACAGCAGAACGGACTGACCTCCGGCGTTACGGAGCTCGTCTATGGAGGCCCTGATGTTGCCGCCGTTCATGAGGGCGACCGCGGCGCGCGTCCACCTGCCCGGCTCCCCCACCACCACGTGCTGCAACACCCGCGGTCCAGACCGTCAGCACAGTGTCGCCGGCCCAGGGCCAATGGCAGAGGGAGCGTCGCCTTACCTCGTCCACCATGGCGTCGGTCAGGAAGTTGCCGATGTTGCACTCGTAGCCGCGGCACACGTAGTTGGACGCGTTCAGCAGCACGCTGCTGCGGCCCACCACGCGCGAGCCGGTCTCCTGCACCACCTGCCTCCACGGCACCAGCTCCTCCAGGATGGATTCGTCTGGAATACACCGTACCATCCGAGTCATAATTCTGCTTTGCAACAGCACACGGATTTTACGTAAGCTAGGAAACAGACCGTGAGGACAGACCGTGAGGACAGAGATGATAATTGATCGTTTAATTTGTCTGATTTTGCTATTGTAGTCCTCGTCGTTGTTCTGATGAACCTGAAGACCAGTCAAATCAAATGTTTGTATAGTCTATGGGACTCAACTACGGGGTTTGTAAACTTACAAACTACTTATGAACTACTTACGAACTAGGCACAAATATCCATGCCCGAAGGGGGATTCGAACCCCCGACCGTAGTGGCCGTGAAGACCGCGACTGGAGCGCCTTTGTCCCCTCGGCCACCGTGGCCGGCGAAGACCAGTTGGATGCAGATCTCCACACTACTGTACCAACACCGCCTAGGAGTCAAGGTCTCACAACTGGCCGTGTCTACGTCACACCTAAAGGCCGCGGCCGCCACCTCACTGGCTGGCCACTGGGGCACGCCCACCGCCTCGTAGCGTCTGGCCAGCCAGCTTGCGTTTGCGGCCTCTCGGTGTGACGTAGACACGGCCAATTGTCAGGCCTTGTCTTATAGATAGTGTTGACCGTACCTTGTACAATCCTCTTCATTTTCTTTTAAAGCCGCGGTGGAGTGGTCAAGCGGTATAAAGCGTCTCGCTGCGGAGTGTGCGGTTGCTCGCCGTGGAGGTTCGAGTTCTCCCTGGGGCATGGGTGTGTGTGTGTGTTGTCCTTAGGTTAGTTTACCTAGGTTTAAGTAGTTTGTAAGCTACGGACTGATGACCACGCAGTTTGGTCCGATAGATTTACAGACATTTTTGAACATTTCCTTTTAACTACTGCAACCTACATCCTTCTGAACATCTGTGTTTATCTGTTGGCTTCCCACTACAATCCCCCCTCCTGCCCTCAAACACACACAAGCCATTCCTTGATGCCTTCGAATGAGTTCTAGCAACAGAACGGTTCTTTTAGTTAAGTTACGGCTCTGATTCCTTTCTTCCTTCATTCAATGAACAACAGGTAATTTACAAAGAATAGTTGACACACTTTACACCATACTACAGTTTAACTATTTCTGCGCCAGCCGCGGTGGCCGAGCGTTCTGCGGCGCGCCAGTCACAGTCTGCACGGCCACTACGTTCGGGAGTTAAAATCCCCCCTCGGGCATGGATATTTGTGCCGTCCTTAGTATTAGCTAGTTCATAAGTAGTTTGTAAGTTTAGGCACTGATGACCCCGTAGTTAAGTCCCATAAGCTCTACAAACATTTGAATATTTGAATTTTGAACTATTTCTGCAAACAAGGAGAAATGTTTTCGAAGGAAACGAATCCATTCGGATTCAAGACAATAATAAGTAATGAAATTTTAGAATAAATACCCCACATCAGTTACTAGAGTATGATATTACTTTTAACTACGTCAAAGACTTTGAGAACAATAAATTATAAACTGCAGAACACTTACGACAGTATTGAATATAAGGATACGCACTAAATCAACATTTGGGCTGTGGTCAGGATGCGAACCCAGAACCTTCTGCTTTAGGCAGGCGGTTTAGACCGCTCAGCTAGTAGCACTGTAGACAAAGTAACTATCACGGGCTGTCTTCAATCAAGTCTCCTTCCACGCCGCAAATTCCGTCTCAATATTCCTTCTGGAATACGTATCACACTACCAAGGCTCTCCTATATTGGAATATCACCCCAAAATTTTTAAATCAATATCTCTCTTTATATTCAATACCTTTGGTATAATGAGACAATTTTTGTCTCAATTATTATTGATAGTTAGGATAGTATTGGGAAGGAAAACAAGGAAGGAAACACAAAAAATTGTACATTGTATCAGGAACGATAGTAAATATTTTAGGAGATGATAGTGTAGATGAATTTCATTCAAAAATGACATACAACATTCGTCCAACATGTATTGTATACAGAGATACAGCGGTTGGTATGTAACCAAAAGAAACTTAAAGCAAACGCAAATCAGGACATTTTCATTTATTCTCCCGTCGATTTTTCGTTGAATGTCATCATACTGAATTAAAAGCTCTATTCTGTGTATGTTCCACAAGTTTATTTATTTTTATTTAGTTAACTAGCTTTCGGCTTACAGCAGTGGTGTGGCGTCCATATAAGCAGTGTAAGCAATGTAATTCTTGAGTTTCTCCCGGCGTATTTCATAATCAAAATATCCACGGGTGTACTTCCGGTCTATAGTGTCCAACTGGCACAATATTTCGGCGATCATAGATGTCGCCATCATCAGGTGAACTGACGGACTGAGCTCCTGGAAACGCGCCGGCACGGAGATCCGCACGCTACACCGGCTCGAAGGGAACTGGGTTCTAGCCCGGTAGCGGGACCTCATAAACCGTCTCTATGGCTGTAATCTTAGCAAAGCTTGGGAACCAGCGATCGGGTTAATTAAGATTAAATCCAGCAAACGTACCAGGCTAGAACCCAGTTCCCTTCGAGCCGGCGTAGCGTGCGGATCTCCATGCCGGCGCGTTTCCAGAAGCTCAGTCCGTCAGTTCACATGATGATGGCGACATGTATGATCGCCGAAATATTGTTCCCGTTGGACACTATAGATCGGCAGTACACCAGTGGATATTTTGAGTGTAAGCAATGCTTTCAATTCATAAATCATAGATTATAATATTTTATATTCTTCCAATGACGTCCAGTTTTAATGCTAGTAAGTGAGTGCATCTTGAAGAATTTTAAGGAAATCTCAATGGTGATAAGAAAATTTGACCACAGAAACTTCCCGGAACTCGAACCTAGGACCTTTGTCTTCTGCGGGCAAGCGCTCTACCTCTGAGCTATCCCGACACGACTCATGATCCGCCATCTCAACTTCAATTCTGCCAGTACCTCGCCTTCGCAACAGGCAAAGGTTCCAGGTTCGAGTCCCGATTCCAGCACACAAGTTTCATATCAGCGCACACTCCGCTGTAGAGTGAAAGTTTCATTCTAAATTTGACCACTGCTTACGCGCACTCGCCTGGCCAACTCCCGGCTCTGGGTAGCGCTGTGTAAGCAGTCACAAAAGCCGTTACAGCCAACGCCAGCTAAAATGTCGTGTAGCTGGTGTTGATACAGCCCACCTGTGCACACCGGAGAGGGGGGAACTACGTCACACGCCTACCTGCGCGGGAAGGCCAACTGATTTGGAAGCAAGGGAAGGACAGATGATACGACAGGCGCTGAGTAGACGTTCGGTATTGTTCACATTCCTTCTGTGATAAATACTGTGCTTGTTGGCGTGTGAGTTTTCATTTTACGACGGTTATGGCGTCAAGTGCAGGAACATCATCGACTGGAAATGACTGCTGTTGTGTAATTGAAGAGTTGCTGATGGTAAAATCTTACAGTGTCAGAAATTATACAGAAAAAATTGAATATAATTTCTAAGGGACGACCAACTCCGTAGATTCCTTCTCTTTTTAAAGGAATTCACCACCATTTGACTGAAATGTTTTTTTTTTTTTTTTCCACGAGCAGGTTTCGGCCTTAAACCATTCAAACATGTTCAAATGTTTGTAAATCTATTGGACCAAACTGCGTGGTCATCAGTCCGTAGCTTATAAACTGCTTAAACTAAAGTAAACTAACCTAAGGACAACACACACACCTATGCCCCAGGGAGGACTCTAACCTCCGACGGCGAGCAACCTTAGACCATTACCAGGTGCTGGAACACTTCACGCAGGTTTTTTCTAAGTCATTGTCATGGCAATAAAATCGTTAGGACAAGTTGATAAGTACATGTCATTAACATAAAATAGGTACCATATTTGTACCTGCATCTAATAATTCTACAGATATGTCTTCGTTATAAAGTTACGAAAGTAACTGCTATTGCTGTGGGGTTAGAAAAATTCTGTCTGAAAAGTTTCATCACAAATATTATTTATGGTGTGAATTCCTTAAAAAAGTTTTACATGACTGATGCCCAAGATGCATACAAAATCATAAGTTTCCTTCTCTGCTCACGGTGACACAATAGTGCAAAAAAGTATTCAAAGCAATAAAATTATGACTCAATTTCGTGGTTCTGTGGAAGCGTACAACTTTCGAAATTATTTTGCTGGCCATGCCTTCTTTTTGCTAACGAGAAAAAAAAATGGACAACATGGGAGTCACAGCTTTAAATAATCTTCACAATCTTCAGAAACGACATGCGATGTCTACATGCGCAGTTCTCCTTCAAGCTGATTTGATCTTTGAAATTTTGCATACAAAAAAGTCAATAAATAGATAAATAAAAAGATATCTGATGTAGGCTACTGTCTGAATGCTACTAAAAACTTTGAAAGGTATCTGAATAATATGAGGAATGATTACGATTCGATCTTCGACAGAAATTACGAAAAAGAATGTTAGTTAAGCTTAAGGGACTTAAACTGTGGCGTCATCAGTCCCTAAACTTACAAACTACTTATGGACTAGCTAATACTAAAGACGACACAAAATCCATGCCCGAGGGGGATTTGAACCCACGACCGTAGCGGCCGTACAGACTGTGACTGGCGCGCCGCAGACCGCTCGGCCACCGCGGCCTGCGAAAGAGAATTTCAATAAAAGGTAGAGAGTTGAAAAGATTCCAGGAAAGAAAAAAGATGCATGCAGAAGGCTTTACTTTGAAATGATTCACACTACAATAAATATGCTAAATCAAAGGTTTTCAGATAGCGGTAAACTATATTTTTTTTTTTTTTTGCGTTCTTGTAGTTTTCTTCAAGGTTTCCAGAACAGCTGTTTGCTTGTCTAAAGGCATGTTATGTTCAGTATTTTGACTTCCCATTGCTGAGAAGTGAACTTTCGGCCGTTTATTTGAACCTACAATTCACTCAGAATAATTTGCATGAGTTACTGATGTATTTGTACGAAGGGGATCCTAGAAACGTCTTGGCACAATTGCCTAAACTAGTTAGGTTTTCAATGATAATACCAGCCACAGGTGCCTGTAGTTAAAGCACATTTTTAGCTTTAAATAGAATTGAGACTTACGTAATTCTCAGACCGAAAACAAGACTGTCTGCTTTATGTCTAGTGTCAATTGAAAAGACATTGTTATTGTAATTAAAAGATAAGCCAAATTTTCATGATGATGTGATTAACTTGTTTGCTAGGAAATCTAGAAGAATAGATCTCTTATACAAATATTAATATATTTTCGATGCTTTAAATAGTGCGTTAAGAGCGTAAGTATTCAGTGAATTAATAAAACTGGTCCCTGCACGGTATACGGAACTAGTGAATGTCATGTGCAATGTTTCCTTCAAGATTCAGTATTGGCAGATAAAGATTAGACATACCGTTCTGCTTAGAAAACTACTTTCAGTTAAGTACTAATAATGATCTAGGTACTAAATTAATTGTGTATATTGCATGTGCGAGGAACATGTGAGTCAACTCCATAATTTTTTGCACTGAGTAGGACGTTTATGGGTAAGTGCAGTTGAGTTATTGTCATAGCTAGAAGGGGTATTAATAAGGGAATTGCGTACAGCTTGGAAGAGGTTACACCACGCCACTTCTGCAGATACGATTAACGTTTCAGACGCCTTTCTTCAGTATGTGTCGTTTGTGGAGTAGGTACGGCAATCCATGCCGCACTCTCCTGGCTCTAAAGTTCATCTGTGGTGGTTGTGAAGCAGCATAGCACCCGTCGTGTCACCACCTCTTTTAATGTATTGACAGTTGTTTATACAGTGTTAAAAGACGTATTAACCATTGGTACAATCATCCTAGCGAAATATGGCACGAAACGTTAATACTAGGATCCATTTGAACAAAAACAATATAACGATAAAACTCAGAAAAACTGGTTCTTTAATTTGCATTGAAAGAACGATAACGACGCTTTCCAATCATGTTCGTATGTGTACATTTGGCGGTCGTTTGCTTTCGCTTATAAAGTTAAAACTAGTAGAAATCTACCTCTTGATAAATACGTAATTTACTTTAAAGAATGAAACATCATCTGAACCACAGGCAGAGTAAAGGTAATTAATGATTTTAAAGAAATTCGCCTGTATTTATAGGGAAGGTATGTCGGAAAATACAAATGATTATTGACATTATAGTAACATCACCAAATAATTCAGCAGTTCGGCGATTGTAAACAGTACACTTAGGATGCAATAGTAAACAAATGCTATTCGTAGTGGGAATTACTTTCCTAAATACGTCGCCCAGAAATTAAGGAAAAATCGAGACTGGCAATGGTTTATATCAAACCTATGATTCAGCGTTAGCAGCCGCCCAGTATCACCTGGTGTGACACTGATGTTCTCAAAGATGGCGGCAACCTTTCCCATTGGCTACAACTATGGCGACGCTGTGGCCAGTCTATGTTGTTTATGTAGGTCTTTGCCGCTAACTCTCTATAGCCAATCGAAATGTCGCCTGAATTCGTCCGAATACACCATCTGACGCCATTCTTGTCATAGGTAACGTTGTTCCATACACCACTTCCGTGTAACATGTTTCTGCACATTACTCACAGGTAGGCGGAGAAGTGGACGACGTGCTCGTAACCCATTCCGGCGTCGAACTATCATCCCTGACAGGGTGTTCCACTGTTGCACCAGGGTCGAGGAGGACGCAGATCAGCAGATCCTTAAATGCCGTTCGGATCTTCTGGGGGAGGTGTTCTGGGTTGTGCTGCCTGACCCGTTCCATTGTATTCTACGGCCTTCCGTGAACCTCTCTGCAAATACCCGTTGTACCTCTGAAACACGTTCTCCCACACAAGCAGCAATTTCACAGAAGGACGCATCACGTTCTCTTATGACAATAATGCGCTCTCTTTGAAAGTCTCTGTACTGACGGTACAAGTAGGTATACATGATACAACACGTCTGTTCAAGTCACACGTATACCTTACCACCGGTTTATAGCGCAAACATGAGCCACATGTTTATTTTTCCGGTAGGTAATATTGTGCCACGAGATACACCCTCTGATAATAAAGTTGCGTGATTAATCCTGTATCATTAACGTAGATGAACTATGAACTACAGTTACCTTACTGTCCTTCGAAGTAGTCTCCTCCCATAGCTATGCAACACTAAACTAAACTTCCTATTTTATTTATTTTATTTATTTTCCCCAATCCACAATGATTGACCCCTGACTTAAAGCTCATATTCTGGTCACATCTCACGACCAACATCGATGTTTTATACCACGCCGGAATCCTTGAAATGTTTTATTTGCTGTATGAATATTACATTTTATTTGAAAAAGGGACGACATGCGCATTAATATTTAAGAGAAAACTTGCCTTTTCTGGCTTTTTTCGGCGAATGTCAACTTTAAAGGTGCACAGAAATCAGACCGTAAATAGGAGAAAGTTTTTCTTTGCACAGTTTAAAGACCCAACCTTGTTCTATTTACAGACGGAGTTTCGTTACTTTCTGATTAGTCATTTCGTCGCCATAATATAAAACGCAAGTATCTGAGATTAAGCTTACTGTTGTAGCTATTAAGGCGGAGGGGACATTGCTGTTAAGCTTGAACTTTTGTTGGTGACATATGTCATTACTAATATATTGTCTCCGTGTCTGTCAGTTAAGAGTTTGTAAAGCAACTGCGTTAGTGGCTGCAGTATATGCGATACTATGGCGGAGCGTAGTTGCCACACCAGCGCGCCGCCACTGTTGCAATGCGCCAGAAGCGCCTATTCAACTGTGAAGTACGGCAACACAGCACACGCGAGCACGTAGCGCATAGGAACGAAAAAGCAAGTAAATTAATGATCTGATATTAGCGCTTGGTGTTGATTTAGGAGCATAAGAATATAACAGCTGTGAAAAGCAAGAAGAGAGCTTGCATTTACACTGTTCTTCTTGTTAATACGTATCATCATTTGGCGAACTGCAGCAGTCTACGCCCACTATTATTAAGACAAAACGACTAATCAGAAAATAACGAAACTCCGTCTGTAAATAGAACAAGGTCGGATCTTTCAAATGTGCAAAGGAAAACTTCTATTTACGATCTGATTTCTGTGCATCCTTAAATTTGACATTCGCCGAAAAAAAGCCAGAAAAAGCACGCTTTCTCTTAAATATTACCGCGTATGTCGGTCCCCTTTTCAAATAAAATGTAATATTCACACACTAAATAAAAGTAGACATTTCAGCGATTCCGGCGAGGTATAATCATCGATGTTGGTCATGCGATATGACCAGAATATGACCTCAAAGTCAGAGGTCAATCATTATGAAATGGACATAGTAGTGCTGCGGTGCTGTACTCCAATGCGCGAGGCTGTTCATACCCTCCCTCGGGCATTGATGTTTGGATTGTCTTTACTATAAGTTAGTTTATAAGTAGTTTGTAAGTTTAGGAAATGATGACCCCGCAGTTTAGTCCCATAAGCTTAACAAACATTTGAACATTGTCTTCCTCTAGGATGGTGTTCAATAGCCTCCCACGTTTTGTTAGATGTAAGGAATCTAGTCAACTCTCTTTCCTTTCTAAGAGAGTTTGAGTCGAGGTAATAGGAAGAAATATGGAGGACTGAGTTCAGGCGAGTATGGTGGATGTTAAAATTGGCCGGCCGCGGTGGCCGAGGGGACTGAGGCGCTCCAGTCACGGTCTGCACGGCCACTACGGTCGGGGGTTCGAATCCCCCCTCGGGCATGGATATTTGTGCCGTCCTTAGTTTTAGGTAGTTCATAAGTAGTTTGTACGTTTAGGGACTGATGACCCCGTAGTTAAGTCCCATAAGCTTAACAAACGTTTGAACATTTTCAAAATCGTAGACAACAATCCTAAATAAAATAATATTATATTGGCACCAGAGCTGAATATAAGTTATGCATAAAATAAGGAATGAAACAATAATGGCAGATTTAGCCACTTGTCAGTGAACAGCAGTGAAGAAGAGATTAGAATGAAATGAAAGAATCATGTTGGAACGGGATTGAAGAGTACCTTTGTTGTCCGCCTGTAAAGATAAAGAGAATGAAAGGAAGACATCTTGGTCATTAGAGGCGGAGCACATGCTCGGACTGATTTTTGAAGGAACAGTGGTAAGCATTCTTACCGTTGAGAGTCTCTGGATGGGGTATTGTATATAACAGTACACACTCAACAATAACTTGTTGTGCAAGTCAGAAACGCTTGAGATTAGTGCATACCTGCATAAATTGTGGTATATATCATTTACTTGCGTTGTATGCTGAAGTCTTTATTTCCAAAATTTGCTGATCCGATAGTTGTTCATTTCTGAACAAATATTTCTCGAGCTTTCTATTGAATATCGGCTAAGATGTTAAAATGTTCTAATCATATCAGGTCACCCAAAGTAAGGTTACAAACGCTTTCAATAACGAATCTGAAACTCTTACGTAAAATTACTAGTTGAAACACCATGTAAAATGGCTTGTGCGGTGGAGTAGCCGAGCGGTCTAAAGCACCTCGCTGCGGAGCGCGCGGTTGCTCGCCGTGGAGGTTCGAGTCCTCCCTGGGGTATGGGTGTGTGTGTTTGTCCGTAGGTTAGTTTACCTAGGTTTAAGTAGTTTGTAAGCTACGGACTGATGACCACGCAGTTTGGTCCGATAGATCTACAAGCATTTGAATATTTGAAAATGGCTTGTATTCCCACGGTTTATTGGTGGTGTTATTTCTTAGCTACGAGTTCTGTTTCATTCTAGGCCTTATTATGTCTGGCTAGAGAACATTATATAAAATCCAGTATCACAAATGTTCTCTGGTAAGTGTGGTTAGCACCCCATAGGACGCCATGCATTCACAAATCAAGGAAATAAAACATACAACTAATCTCTTGTCATGGATATGAAATAAAAGTAAATTTTTATTTTTGACTTTCATAGTATTGCCCTATAAAGGGTAGGCAATCAAGAAAAACCTAAATATGGATGACAAGAGAAGGTTTGAACCGCTGTAGGAAGGAAGCTTAGAGTTTAACGTCCCGCCGAAAACGTGTCATTGGAGCCAACGCTCAGAGTTTTGGGTAAGGATGGGGACACTACTGTCTTTACTATAGGGGCACAGGCCTAGGGCCCCCAGCCTGATGGGGGCCCCAAGAAACTCGTTCATTTCTCTTAGGCAATGACTTTTTTAAAGTGAATTTTTGTCGTTCATTATAAAGACCCAGAAATTGTCTCGAAACGTGTCATTTATGGTGTAGCAAGTGACTATGTTTGTTGTCTGCATTGCTGGCCTTAGCTACAGAACACACGGCGACACTGTGTAGTAGACCTTGTGGCAGTCTATTTCAGATATAACTTGACGGAACATTGTTTCCAATAGCGGTCTACTGTGAACGGCCAAGCGGCGGGTAGGCAGCCGCTTACGAGACGTCAGACAGACGACAGACAGCCTCAGTAGCGGCGGCATCAATGTTGCCCACAACAATACAGCAGCTGCACCGTTCTCATGTGGCGCCGCGCCTTGGGAATGCATGAGCGCCGCAGAGTGTAATGGAGGGGGAGTCCAGCAATCACACAGTTCTGTTTGTTCAGAGTTCTAGAGACGGGCAAACCCGTTCATTTTTAGAACCTAGTTCACTGATGATCGTTTCTTTTTTGGAACCGATCCTTTCGACTCGTTCACCGTTCCTTTTTTATCCAGTTGTCAATGTCTACAGTTTCCATAATAGTCGGAACTGCAAACAAGTAGCATTGGCTCTGTAATCACCAACTCAGTCTTACGCATTTACAAAAGTTAATTCCCTACAGTCGATGGAGCACCGGTGTAAACGGCTGTTCCTTCCATAACAATGAGCACGCTGCGTCACCAAAGTCAAAAGAAAAAAAAATTCGGCAGCTCGATACTGAGTTGTAACTGCAACGTTCGACCGAAAAGGGAACGGCCGAGCGGCTATCCTGGAGCTGGAACGGGAAGTGCCACGCGACCGGGACCGCCGAAGCGAACGTACCTTGTTCCGTCCACTCTTGTGAACCGTTCCTTTGGACCTGTTTGTTCGTAAACGACCCATCTCTCTAGAGTACAGAGCAGCGGCATTTGATGGCAGAGCCAGGTACTGGAACTAGGAGTCTTTTTGTAACGGGTGAACTTAATATTCTATAGTAGTTTCCAATATTCAAACACTCGAATATGAATAGTTCATGATTCCTTCCATGCAAAGTAATTGATGAAGTGCCAAACGGGGACAAAGGAAGGATTTCAGACGTGGAATAATGCTTACAGACTTGCTTTCGACAAAAGCATGCAGCTAACAAACCTATTTCGAGTGCAGTACTGAAAGTTTCATTTTAGCATTAATCTCACTTGTACGTTTATTTTAGCATCCCTTACAAAAACGTATAAACGAGGTTGCACTGTATACCATTGTGATTTCCTCGTCACAAAAACTATGAGTATTTAGCCAAAATGACATTTAATCTTTCCCTTTATGTATTGTTGCTGTTTTTCATACTGAACGTAAACAACAACGGAGTCTCTCGGCAAGTTTTGCGTCAGTTTCAGGCACCTGATATATATTGTTACGTCCATAGTGTACCTCAATCAGGTAGTAAAAGACTAAAAATTTGCAGTATTCTTCTCTTCATGGTAATCTTCCCTTTTATACCACGCTATACCACCGTTTCTATTACGGAAGTAGCAACACAGAACTTCGAAAACTAGAAGAGTCTGAAGCAGACTGATGTGGCCTTCCCTTAGAACAGCGCTTAGGACAACAAGGCGCAACAGCCTCCCCTATGAAGACACTAATGGACTCGCCCGGTGCTTAGCACAGCATTGCGCATCGGCCAGTGCATCCAGTCCTGGCGACTTCGGCATTGTTGGAGTTTCCACGTTATGAAGCGATAATTCGTTATCAGGGTGCTTCGAAGCTCCATTTGATTGTACGCGATTTACTCAATTCACTCCGTTTACCTGGCAGTAGTGTCAACAATCTCAAAAAGAATATACTTAAATGGTTCAGAAATAAGTAGAAACTTCCAATACAAAAAGAAACCATCAACAGACGACCTAAACTTACTTAATTTTACACTATTGAAGAAACTAACTGGTGAGTGATTAATCTACCTCATCATCTCAAGATATCTCTAAATCTCAAAGCTTAGAATCGGTGCCCATGTTTAACATAGAGGGTAACATTTGTGTTTCGAGTTCATCAGTTCCAGCTACACACGCACATCACATGCTTCTTCCATATCAAGCCACTTGTATTCACCAGACAGAAGTATGTTAGAAAACATATCTCACGACCCTGGTAAGTACTGTGATGAAATTTTAACGGAAGATGTCCGTGATATTTGGATTCACAAGGAGCCAAAGTTTTTCCAAAACAAAAATAACGACTTCTCAGAAACCACTACACATTTTTCTAATGTAAGTGGTAAAACAAAAACCCGAAAATTAACAACGACTGTTTTCGCTCGCAAATTGACTAATGGTGAGTGTGTGGAAAGAAAGTGGCTTCTGTATTCACCATCCATGAAATCTGGGTACAGTTCTTGCCGTCTATTCAATAACACTGTAGGCAATAATTTGAGTTCTTCCGCTGGCCGCGGTGGCCGAGGGGACTGAGGCGCTCCAGTCACAGTCTGCACGGCCACTACGGTCGGGGGTTCGAATCCCCTCTCGGGCATGGATATTTGTGCCGTCCTTAGTCTTAGCTAGTTCATAAGTAGTTTGTAAGCTTAGGGACTGATGACCCCGTAGTTAAGTCCCATAAGTTCTACACACATTTGAACATTTTGAGTTCTTCCAAGGGATACAAAGCTAGGAAGCATATAAACAATTTAATGAAGGAGCATGAGAACAGTTTACATCACAGGGAATCAATGATGAATTATGTTGCAAGAAGGAAAATTGTTGGACGAGTTGATACTGGACTGCTTTTCTAGTTTAATGCTGAGGTCAATTATTTGGAGGAGCATATTGAAAGTGATTGTTGCAGTTCTGAAATGTTTGGCGACAAGGAGACTAAGGTTTAATGGATAAAATGATATTTTGGGGTCTGAAAACAACGGGAATTAGTTGGGATGCTTACAATTAATAAGCGAATTTGACACTTCTTGCTGATCATATACGAAAGTATGGCAATCGTGGCAAAGGAAGCACATCATATTTGTCTGCAGATATTTGCTATGAATTTATTAATGGAATAGGACAGAAAGTGTTAACGACGATTGTCAACGAACTAAAAGCAGCCAAGTACTACTCAATTCCTCGCCAATCTCTCCCATGTTTCATCGTTCGGTAAGTAAATCATGGCCAGCCTGTTGAGAGATTTTTGCAATTTTTGTCTATGGAGGAGCATAGGACTCAAAGTATAGAAAATACTGTTATGAAGTTTTTGGGTAGCTTTGATATTTCAATAAAAGATTGCCACGAACAGAGCTACGATAAAGCAGCAAATATGGCTGGAAAGTATTCAGGGCTTCAGGCAAGAATAAGACAAATGTGACTTTGATATTTTTGTACCATGTGCCACACATACACTAAATTTAGTAGGTGTTCAGGCGGCTGCATGTGTTTCTGAAGCAGTAGCATACTTACAATTTGTCCAAACGTTGTTCACCTTTTTTTCTGCATCGAACAATCGATGGAAAGTTTTGAAAGAATGTTTAGGTGCAAATAAAGTTGTGAAGTCCCTCTCTGAAACCGAATGGTCTGCTCGTGCTGACGCTCTTAACACAATAATAATAGCTACAATATATATAATATATATACAATGATATTTTTGAAGCTTTAAAGTCAATTAGTAGCCAGTGGAAACAAGACATGAAGCTCTTCAAGAAAATGAAAGAACTCAAGACCATTCTTTTAACGGAGATATGGGATGACCTTTTGAGACCTATCAACAATACAAACGTAACTGTACAAAGTAGTACCGTCATAATATACGTTGCAACAAAACTTTTTGCATCTATTTCCGATTTCATCAGTTTTGCACGCAGTAGATTCGATCAGTATGAACCTTCAGCAAAAGAGAAAAATCCAGGTGCTGACTATAAGGGGAATTCCCAAAGGACGAGAATTTGCAGCTAGCATATCACTTTTTCC
Source organism: Locusta migratoria (assembly GCA_026315105.1). NCBI lineage: Eukaryota > Metazoa > Arthropoda > Insecta > Orthoptera > Acrididae > Locusta > Locusta migratoria. The sequence continues at coordinate 838,426,963 of CM048745.1, read as the reverse complement.
GAAGATTCGTTATACTGTCCAGCTGTGTGCCAAAGAAAAATTTCGTGTAGAAGTTTTTCTACCTGTAATTGACACATTGGATTCTAATTTGAAGCGACGTTCAGAAGCATACGAGAAAGTTAGCAAATACTGTACTTTAGTTTCCTTTCTCCGTTAAAACAAATCGATTCTGAACAGTTGAGAAACAGGTGCAAAGAATTTACAGAATTTTATCATGCAGACGTTAATGCTGATGAGTAGAGAGTCAAAAATGAATTACGAACGACTATGCTACAGGAGCGACTTACTAATTTGTCAATCCTGTGCATAGAAAGTGACGTCTCCAACAGTTGGACTTTGAACACGTAATAGATTTTACATTTCCAGAAATCCCGAAAGAAACCTTTAACAGCAACGTAGGCCTAAGTCCAATTTGCAAAACAGTAAGCACTAATATTTTATTTGCGTATTTCTAGTCATAACAACTAATAAATTTGCTAAACAAATGTACAACATTCTGATGAGTTCATTCAAAGGAAAAGTCTGTTTTGTTGTAGGGTCCCCTAATCTGTGTGCCAGTTAGTTGCATAGAAAGAGACATACTTCAGAAATTGTGCATATTGTATTCTGGAAATCTTTAAAGAAATCATCAATTTTAATGAAAGACTAACTTGTGGAACTAATCATTAGTATTTGGTTTGTAATATTTTAACCAATTAATTCACTAAATAAATGTACACCAATCTGATGCATTCATTTGGTTTTTTAAGGGGTCCAAAACGCTGAGTGCCCAGGGGCACTTGCATGGCTTAAGACGGCCCTGAATGGGGAAGGAAAGCGGCTGTAACCCTTTGAAAGGAACCATCCCGGCATTTGGCTGGAGTGATGTAGGAAAACCACGGAAAACCTAAATCTGCATGGCCGGAGGGAGATTTGAACCACCATCCTCTCAAATGCTAGTCCAGTGCGTTACCATTGCGCCACATCGGTCGGTGAAGTGTTGTCTCGAATACGAGTTGAGTGTGTGAGAATGAGGTATATTTAACAAGAGGTCGATGAATGACAGAAAACCCTGACTATAAAACTTAACGTTTGGAAATAAATGATGCGGTTGTTCATAAAAAGCACGCGTTAAAAGTCTCACAAGGAAACCACATGGATATCGGATTTTAGTATCTCTCTATATTTATGGTATGTGAAGTTGAGAACTTAAATAACAATCCGGCAAAGCCATTCGACGCACATGCAAAAAATTCTCGAAAAAAATTAGACTTTTATGTTTTGCAAGTACAGGTGAGTACTAGTAACTAAAGCAGTTACGGCATCTATCGGTGTAGCTCTGGTGGTAGCGTTCTGCCAAGAGAGCCTTTTTCGATGTGTTCGAATACTTGCACAACTTTAATATCTAATGATAATTTTTACGAAAAATACAGGTTTAATTTGTTTATTCATAATTTTCTATATTTTATAAAACGTTGTTAATAATGATGGTTTCAATAAAAAAACATAAGTTACATTTTTAAGATTATTGGCTTCAGTATTACTTGACGAGGGCAGTGTTTAGTTCTTCAGTTTGAGAAGAGCTATGACGCCGGTTTTGAAAGTCATATCCATGACTCATAAAGGCTTTTCAAGCAGCTAACCTACTTAGCCATCGTTGTAGGTGACGACAAGATGTTCAGCTCGTCTACAGACAAATAAAAAAAATTGAAAAAGAAGGAAATTTTGTGCCACAGTACGATTCGAAGCACTGACCCCATGGTTGTGAAGCCAGAACACCTGTGCTACACCAACAGATGCTACAACTGCTTATCATTATGGGTACTTACATGTACTTGCAAAACTTCAAAGTCCATTTTCTCGATTATTTTCGAGTGTTGTATCGAATGGCTTTGGTTGATTGTTATTTAACTTCTGACCTTTACATACCATACATATCAAAAAATTCTAAAAATCCGATACACATGTTGTTGTGGCGTAAAGTCAGCGCCACACGCCAGACGTAGAAGAACGATCATGTAGAAGGCAGCGATCGACCGAAAGCCAATCGCAAGCAGGCGCCGCGCATCCTGGAGGGAGTAACCGAAGATGCGCGCCCTCTACAAGTGGCTGTATCTAGGCCGACATACGTCTGGACGCCGGGCAGTTTCTGTTCAGGAATACGGCATAGTTAGAAAACGGCAGTTACTAGTGAGAACTCGGAAAGTTACTACGCAGCTACGAAGACAGAAATAGGATAGTACTAAGTCTGAACGCGGCTGCGAACTAAGTCACAGCGCAGATATCATCATACGGACGACGCCGCGAGAAGTAAGAAGAGAGAAGAAACAGACTTATTAGAATGAAACATTTAAAGCAAAATTACTTTATTTCACCACTAGTTTCGGCAATAATTGTTGCCATTATCAAGTGACAGGCCTACATTAAAAACTACAGTGCACATGTGCAGGAAAAGACTTCTCGAATTCGTGGTTTACCAAATGGCCGACCAATAGCAAAAGGGGAGGGGGGGGTGAGACAATTGTTGGACATGTCCAATTGCTGCTGGCAACTTCAAATCAGCTGTTGTTACATGTTCAGTGGTGGTTCTGTTGATGTTAAGTAAAAGACAACCAATAATGTGTGCTGCCAAAAATAATGCAGTGGTGTGTCACGATTTTATTTCTGACACCACACATTATTGTGTGTCTTTCACTTAACATCAAGAGAAGCACCACTGAACATGTAACAACAGCTGATTTGAAGTTGCCAGCAGCAATTGTACATGTCCAACAATTGTCTCACCCCCTCCCCCTTTTGCTATTGGTCGGCCATTTGATAAACCACGAATTCGAGAAGTCTTTTCCCGCACATGTGCACTGTAGTTTATAATGTAGGCCTGTCACTTGATAATGGCAACAAGTATTGCCGAAACTGGTAGTGAAATAAAGTAATTTTGCTTTAAATGTTTCTTTCTAATAAGTCTGTTTCTTCTCTCTTCTTACTTCTCGCGGCGTCGTCAGTATGATGCTATCTGCGCTGTGACCTAGTTCGTAGCCGCGTTCAGACTTAGTACTGTCCTATTTCTGTCTTCGTAGCTGCCTAGTAACTGTCAGAGTTCTCACTAGTAACTGTCCTGAGTCCTGAATAGTAACTGCTGTATTACTGGATAGTAACTGACGGCCGTCCAGACGTATGTCAGCCTAGATATAGTCGCTTGTAGAGGGCGCGCATCTTCGGTTACTCCCTCCAGGATGCGCGGCGCCTGCTTGCGATTGGCTTTCGGCCGATCGCTGCCTTCTACATGATCGTTCTTCTACGTCTGGCACTCACTTTACGCCACAACAACATGGGTGTCGGAGTTTAGAATTTTTAAAATGTTTATGGTATGTGAAGATCAGAACTTAAATAACAATCAGCCAAAGCCATTCGAGGCAACTCTCGAAAATAATTCTTTAAATGTGATCTTAGCTTCTCTTCTGTAAGAAGTGTTTCATTCTAACCATTTGAGATCACTCTCCTACCGACAAATATCGGCTGTTATTAAAAACAAAACAAAAAATGTTCAAATGTTTGTAGAACTTAACTACGGGGTCATCAGTCCCTAAGCTTACAAACTACTTATGAACTGGCTAAGACTAAGGACGGCACAAATATCCATGCCCGAGGGGGGATTCGCGAACCCCCGACCGTAGTGGCCGTGCAGACCGTGACTGGAGCGCCTCAGTCTCCTCGGCCACCGCGGCCGGCTTATTAGAAACAGACTTATGTTCTAAAGATGAGTATTATACTTGTCACTCAATAAAACTAGTATTGATTATAGAGGTAATCTGTCTTATGCTGACTGCAATTAAGAGGTTTATTTTTAAACCAGACGCATTTCGCTTTTTTATTTTAAAGCATCTTCTGTGGTATTGTTGATGTCTCTTCTCTACATGTAACTACTGCTTCTCCGTCTTGTTGGCTGGCGACGGAGACGGAGAAGCAGTAGTTACATGTAGAGAAGAGACATCAACAACACCACAGAAGATGCTTTAAAATAAAAAAGCGAAACGCGTCTGGTTTAAAAATAAACCTCTTAATTGCAGTCAGCATAAGACAGATTACCTCTATAATCAATTTTAACAGCTGCTGCGGAATATGGCCACACAACCAAACATTGTAAAACTAGTATTATTAATCTGAATAGTTGTTACAGTTTACTTCGATACCTGCACCAGTATCTTTACTGACGACTAGACCGGGACGAGTATGAAACAACAAAAGGCTACGAGGTCTCGTGTGGTCTCCTTGTCAAAGCGGTAACCAGATACGCCGTTAAGTAGGTGTAGAGACAGAGAGCAGGTATTGTTAGCCTACCTTGCGGCACATGCTCGTCCAGCAGCTCGGGGTTGCCGGTGGCGTTGACGAGCTCTCCGGCCGCGTCGAAGGTGGCGACCAGGTGTCCCAGGTACTTGCCGTAGGCGCCCGCCTGCACCACCGCCACCCGCCGACCACCCTCTTGCCTCACGATGGTGGGGTAGGCGCCAGCAGGCGTGTCCCCTGCCGGTGGAGTCCCTGTCAACACACACCTCCCGTCAGCCAGCTGCAGACCACATTGACCACCACCTAAGATATTGAGAGACATTGAGTTAAAATTTATTCCGTGGCTGGGATTCGAACCAGGGACCTCCTACTTACTAGGCAAGTGCTTATAACCAGTGCCGGTTGCTGGTACCCCTACCTCCCTCCACCTGCACACGGTCCAGTTCCTCTCCCAGGGTAACTTCCGCCACCTCCATCAACCGGATGCCACCCTCCGTCCTGGCATCTACCCCTCCCACCTACCTTGATCCTCTCCGCGTGTAAACAACGCCCCCTCCCCCTCGTCTCCTTTCCCTTTCCACCGCTTGGCTATCCCCACTCCCACCCCTAGAGTCTACATCTATACCCATACTCCGCAAGCCACCTGACGGCGTGTGGCGGAGGGTACCTTGAGTACCACTATCAGTTCTCCCTCCTATTCCAGTCTCGTATTGTTCACGGAAAGGAAGATTGGTGGTATGCCTCTGAGTTGGCTCTAATCTCTCTGATTTTATCCTCATGATCTTTTCGCGAGATATACGTTGGAGCAATAGACTCCTATGTACAGGTATGTTCTCGAAACTTAGACAAAAGCCCCTACCGAGCTACAGAGTGTCTCTCTTTCAGAGTCTTCCACTGGAGTTTATCGATCATCTCCGTAACGCTTTCAGACTTACTAATGATCCTGTAACGATGCGCGCTGCTCTCCGTTGGATATTCTCTACCTCCTTTATCAAACCTACCTGATACGGATTCCACACTGGTGAGCAGTATTCAAGCAGTGAGCGAACAAGTGTACTGTAACCTAGTTCCAAAAAATGTTCAAGCTTAAGTGACTTAACTGCGGGGTCATCAGTCCCTAAACTTACAAACTACTTATGAACTCCCTTATACTAAAGACGACAGAAACATTCATGCACGATGGGGGATTCGCACCCCCGACCGTAGCGGCCGTGCAGACCGTGACTGGAGCGCCTCAGTCCCCTCGGCCACCGCGTCCGACTTGCCTGTTTACAGTTACACTTTTTAAATATAGACTGACCATTGAATATGGATGTGAAACTGGTAATATATTTTCTAAAAATGCGGAAATCACGAACTTGTCATTAATACAGTTCCAGTTCGAAGTATAACAGCTGAGTTGGTTTGCAATAACAACGAAGGCGCCACTGTGAAAATATTCGTGTTGATTTTAATGTAAGTACATGGCTTAAACGAGCCGCGAAACATACAGTGAACAGTAATTGTTATGACAAACAATCATAACCAGAGATTTGCATCTGTTGTTAATTTGTGTAACAACTCCTATCATAAAGTCTAGTATATATTTATCTTGTTGCTCGCCGTGGAGGTTCGAGTCCTCCCTGGGGCATGGTTGTGTGTGTTTGTCCTTAGGTTAGTTTACCCAGTTTTAAGTAGTTTGTAAGCTACGGACTGATGACCACGCAGTTTGGTCCGATAGATTTACAAACATTTGAAAATTTTGTTTTGATATATTTATCTTGTGTTTACTAAACGCATTAAGTCTACAAATTTGGAAAATTGCTGGCCAAGTGTTTGGTCTGAACTTTTGTGGACAAAATTTGAGTACAAAAACGAAAGTGACAACTACTGCAGTTAAAAATGCGCCTTTCTCATCTGCCAAAAAAGCATTCCACGATGAAATATGGTGTCGTTAATAACTTTCCTTGTTGTCATACTGAAAGAAGTAACGTTTGCTACGTGAAATTTTAGTACAAAGACGAAAGTGACAACAGAATTACGCAATACAAATGCGCCTGGGTCAGTTGCCACAAAAGCTTTCCACACCGAAATAACGTATCATTAATAACGTTCGTTGTTGCTACGTTGAAATAAGTGACAAAAAACGCTCTGTGGCAGAGTCCATGCTACAATTTTATCAACAATCATTTCGTAATGAGCTGCATTCCTAGTCGAAATGAAATTTATTCGTCATTTAAAAGACTGGAAATAATAGACATATTATACATTATGAGTACACTTTTTCTTAATTAAAATGTCCTGAAAATTTGATCTCTCTTCTATGGACGCTAAGTTTGCGATCTTCACCACAAGATCTATTTCAAGTGTCAGTGGAAAGCACCGCCAAGGCCGACAATCTTTCCTGCAGCATAGAGTTGCGCAAGAATGATTTTATTCTTATCTTGAACAGTTCAGAGAATTTGATAAACGTCTTCCATACATTGTTGTTTTTATAAACTCTGCTTTGCTAACCGCACCAGATAATCATCTAAAATCATGTTGTAAGTAATTTGTGAACAAAAAAAGTATTACGACTTTTGATGTATCGGTACTGGGTAGCAGAATGACATATCCAAGAAGAAAGTGAACTGGGAGAAGTATGCGGAGATATGTACCCTGCAGAGCGGCACCACCTAACGAAGCGCTGGCAGCTGCTTCTGGCCAGGAAATTTGCAGGCAGTCTGCAACCTCCTGTGACGTCACTGGCGCGCATGTTACGAGGTGCCGCGGTGAGGCAACACCATCTATAGACGGTGTTGGGTGAGGCCTGGACTCGTTAGGGGGCACGGGCCGTCATACGACCAAACGTAGTCGATTACGGCATATTTCATGGTATAGGATACGCTTCCTAAAGGTAAAATATAATATATAAAGCAGAGTGTCCGTATGTGTGTGCGTGTTCAATACAAATCTACAGTTTTGTTCCAATCCTTATGAAATTTTGTACACGTAAGCCTCAATCCATGAGGACGGTCGCCGTAACTGTAAGAATCACATACGATATGTAGCTCACGAGATATGACGTCATAAACAATGAGATGCGCGAAAAACTGCTGCATTTTGCGACAATGCTGCTCATTTTCTCCTAAACCATTGGACCGATTTCAAGCAAATTTGGTACACACATTCCTTACCGTGAGGTAACAATTGCTGCATGGTTAAGAATCACATACAGCACATGGTTCAACAGATATTACGTCATAACCAATAGAAATCGCAAAAAATGCCATATAATGCGGCGAGATTTTCGAAATACACTGTATGAGAATGACAGTACTTAGCGAGTTGCAACAAACTTTAAACATAATTTCAAACCTTTATTAAACTTTTTCTCGCTGGCAACCATATTAAAATGATGAAAGGAAAAATGTTTCTTGCTTACTACTTTTCCGCTGTTTACGGAGTAAAACTACGGCTCTCGGTATGGCGTTACAATTTATAATTTTAACACTACAAATTGTAGCGACAGGAAATTTTACAGACAGTATACACATATTTAGTAGAATGTAGCTTCTAACTTGTATCACATTCCGACACGTAGTTCACGAGATATGAAGAGATAAACAGTAACGTTCCGCTGTTCGGGGACTAAAACTACAGCTTTCGGTATGACGCTACAATTTATAATTTCTACACTACAAATTGTAGCTGCAGGAAATTATACAGACAGTATACACGCATATAGTTGATTGTACCTTCTAAACTGTATTACAGTACGACTCCTATTTCACGAGGTATGAGCACATAAACAGCAACGTTTATGGAAAATCGCCCCATCACGCACCAAGTCTTAATCTATCGCTTCTTTACTACTTTGTATTCACAACAGATTTTGCAGACATTCAGCACTTATACAAACAAATACATAGCTAAAAAAATTATACAATTGTACAATATGTAACTCAATAAAGATGAGATCGTACGAATATTGCATGTCAACTGCATTTACAATATTGTACATTATGCGAGACAGCCTCCTTTCTTATTTATTCTTCGATAAATATAGCATGTTTTTAGAAAAAAAGCCGATGGGCACACAGAGAAGGGGTAGGAGAAGTACTAACTCAAGGGATGAAGAAGTATATACATACCCGGGGAAAGCCGGGTTTTCAGCTTTTGTGTAATAAAAGGGGACATACATCGTCTAAAAAACTGGGACTTGTGAAACTCTGGAGGAATCCCACGCACCGCCCCTGCTTATAACCACTAAGCCACCATGACCTAATGGATTCGACGACTGCACGGTCTTCAAGCAAGTCTCCCTCCAGATCACAAACTTCAATTCTGCTTCATGCTTCCCTCTATGTAGTGCAGGGAGACGTGTTTTAAGACAGTCCGTTCAAGTGACAAATACTTTAGGTCGCGGTGGTTTAAGGCTTATGGTGCTTACCTGGTATACAGGAGGTCCTGGGTTCGAATCCTGGCTGCGACACAAATTTTAATTCAATATCTTTGACCTACATAGAGACAATATATGTCTCTGGAAATTGATTTAATATTCGATATTCATAACTACTTAGTTATATATTTCCTAAAACATTTGACCCATTCTTTCATTCTAACGATGTGGAACGAGTCATTTAGAGGATGTTAGTACATGTTTTAGTGCTATCATTAATTAACACATTATCTTTCTAGTTTTACTTCCCAGTTTTTATAGAAATTTGTCTCGAAATAGAACTTTCGTAACTTTAATAACATTGACTAAAAGTTAATTAATTGATTGATTAATGTTTCCTGCGCGTCAGGAGTCAGTTACTACTAATTTTGGCGTCGAAAAAACGAATGTAACAATGAGCAATTTTCCTTAGCTGTAATTTCTGTGATACTTATTGTAATGGGTAATAAATGTCATGACTCCTCTGGTGTTCTAAGTACGGTCATCACTGTTCGAAAATTCTGAGGCATTGTTTAAAATAAAAAACGCCGCAGTTCTCTTAATCCACCTCGTCACGGTTTGGTGCTTGTTTCATTGCAGGTGCACACGAAGATCGAACTCCTGGCCAGTTGCGAGCCATGGAGTTCAATGGTGAAGTAGAACGACACATTTAAGTTAGGTCGGTCGGGTTACGTGCTTGGCTAGTCCTTCCAGGCGTGTTAAGCCCATATGGCTGGGGTGCCGTAGAGGCAACTGCCTCGTAACCAGGAGGTCCGGTGCCGGTAGAAATTTTCAAACAGCCCTGTTGTATGTTTAAAAAAGAACAAACATATCAAATCTACTAGGAAACAACTGCCACGCAGGAATGGCCTGCGAACTAAGGCGTCAAGCCACGAATTGTACGGCCGTTACCGTAGGAGGTTCGAGTCTTCCCTGGGGCGTGTGTGTGTATATATGTGTGTGTGTGTGTGTGTGTGTGTGTGTGTGTGTGTGTGTGTGTGTGTGTGTGTGTGTCTGTTGTAAGCATTTGAAATAAAAGGATTGTGACTTATTAAGTTTTGTCCGTGAGGTTTACAAACATTTAAACATTTGAGAAACACTTTTCCATTGTTAATGTACAGCTTTCTGAGACAGCTCGATGCATCAATGAAATTAATAAATATGATGAAAACGTGACAGAGGAGACAAAATCCAAAGTGAAATTATTGGGGAAGTTGTCCAAGAATTCAATATTAGAACAAGTGTTTGACTAGGCAATTTTATCTCACCACTAATATTTAATCTGGTCCTAGAGAAGGCAATCCGGAAAAATGGAACGAGAAAGCGAAGGGATGAAACTAAATAATAAAGAAGATTTGTGGGCTTGCAAACGACATTGCAGTGCTAGCAGAATCAGAGACCTGTAGAAGACTAAGCACGAAAGGTCGGGCTACGGATTGAAGCGAAAAAACTCAGGCAATGGAGGTATCCAGAAAAGCCGCTAGTCATATTCTGTTAAGAGATGGAAGTATGGAACTTACCTCAAGTTGAAAATTTTAAGAACCTTGATACATCAACAAGCAAACTAATTTAAAACAGGGGATTGACCAACGCATTGTGAATGGGTCTAACAAGGTATCGGATATGGTACATGTAGTTCAGAACTAAAATAACAATCAGCCAAGCCATTCGACGCAACACTCAAAAATTCTCGAGAAAATCGACTTTGAAGCTTTGCAAGTAAGCGTAAGTAGCAATCATTAAATGACTTATAGCATCTGTCGGTGTAGCCCAGGTGGGTCGGACGTCGTGGCTCAGCGCGACCCATCAGAGGGCTGAACGCTCTCTGCAATAAGAAAAGCTGAGCCAAGAGCACGTCGAGCAGCAACGACCAACAACCGCAAGGAACAGAACTACCCATAGAAAAGGGGGAAATAACCGACAAGTGCACGTATTTTTGTTTATTAGTAATTTTATACAAGGTTGTTAATAATGATGATTTCAATAAATAAAAAAAAACATAACAAGTTACATTTTTTACAGTATTGGCTTCATCATTAGTCTTTAAGTGGTTAGTTTCTGAAGAGCGGCCATTCCCTAACGGCAATAATTTTCCAATGGCTAAAGCTGAGTCCTAAAGAAGCTTTCGCAGCGATGTCATGGCGTCGTCATTGTGAACAATTTTTACAGGTGCAGAGAGATTAGAGGTCATGATAATGACAGAAGTTTTATAGTTTATGTATGATTAGTTTGTGAGTAAAAAATCGGGGACGTTATGTCATGAATGCTCCTCATAAATAAAGTCTTCAGTAAAATGACAGATATTTCGTTAAAAAATCGTGTTTTTCAAAATTTATTACGTATTGTCCAGTTTTAGTACACCATAAAAAGTTCTGTCTATGTCGTAATTATCATTTGGTTCTGTTCCTTTTGATCTACTGGTATTTCTTATAACTCTAGTACAGTCTGCAAAAAGTATCAATGTTACTTGTTGAATGTGAAGTGGAATGGATTTCTCCTTAGTTGAAATTTGTTACCTTTACAACGCTGCCTCAGGAATTCATAAAACTTGTCGCGTTCCTTTTCTCACGTGTTATGAAAATCAGTTGTTGTCAAACCGTGCTCTGCTTAAACCTTCCAATTCTCAGAACACAACATGTAAAAATTCCGTGCTCTGAAATATCAAATGTGTGTGTCTTATGAGGAATTCGTGAGTGGATGCATGTGATTCAGTGGCAGTCATTGTTACTTACAGGGAATACGATTCAATTCAAGAACGGCAGTTCGTGGAAAAGGCAGACGTGGTGCTACGCCAACAAGTCTTTCCAGGAGGTTTCCACTAACGACTGTTAGCTCTTCAAAGCCCTAACCCACCCACTTAAGGCACAGGAAACATCGTTTTCCGGAGAACGACTGCGACAGGGCTAAACAGCAACGCTAAATATTCGAGAGTTATCAGACGATTCGTAGCTTCGTGATGTACTGTTTCGACGAGTTCCTACAAGGCATCTTCACGCCAAGGGTAGTTTAATTCACGTCCAGATGTTCCACTAAGGAGCTTGTACACGTTCAATGATGGCTAATAATATTAGTGTGCCCAATCATCTATACACTGAAGCGAACCTCACACCACCAATAATGTCAGCTAGAACGCGAGCTTACGAAATTAAGATATCGAACACCGGAAACAAAGCATGTGACGCAATTATGTCTGCTAGCTGGTAAAGAACAGAATATAACTATGAAGAGGAGACGGGTCCGAGAATGACCCAAAACAGAAGCGAGTTGTATGTTCATTTACCACTAAACTCATACACACATGCAACAGTACTGTGATACCGTCTCCACTATCACATAGTTACGGTCAATCTAAATTCTTCTTATAGGTGTAGCATTACGACTGCATTGCTTTGTTAACGTAAGTATTGTAAATTCAGCTGTTTGCAGATAGAATTATGTAACCGGAAGTGTCACGAAGCACCAAAAGAGCAGAAAGTATACTTGGAAAAGACATTGAGCCGGCCGCGGTGGCCGAGGAGACTGAGGCGCTTCAGTCACGGTCTGCACGGCCACTGCGGTCGGGGGTTCGAATCCCTCCTCGGGCATGGATATTTGTGCCGTCCTAGTTCGTAAGTAGATCATAAGTAGTTTGTAAGTTTAGGGACTGATGACCCCGTAGTTAAGTCCCATAAGATTTACAAACATTTGAACATTTGAAAGACATTGACACACGGGAAGGGTCCAGCTATATCATTAGGAGACAAACAGTCACAAATATAATATTCGATTATAAAATACCCAGGCGTAGATACAGAATAAGATAGTCTACTTTTTATGGTTACTAAATTGCTAAGATTAAAGGACCAGTGTGGAAAGAAGTGGAATACTTTAACACTAATGGTAGTGGAGTGGGCATCTCTGGGAACAGCAATGACGAATGTTACAAGGAAGGCAAGTACGAGGAAACCTTAGGTAACAGAAGAAATACTTCAGCTGATCAAAGAAAGAAGGATGTACAAAAATGTTCACAGAAATTACGGAATTTTGAAATTCAATTCATTTAGGAATAAAATAAATAAGTATAGGGAAGTGAAGGCAAAAAAGGCTGCTAGAAAAATTTGAAATACTTTGAAAGAACAGGATCGTAAAGACTGTCAATATGCAGGAAAGCCAAACCAGCATTAGGTGAAATTAAAGAGTGCAATGGGAATTTCACTGTTAACACGGAGATGAGCGGTTAGACGGGAAGAGAACACTGAAGGGCCTGTGAGGGGAGGATTTGTCTGAGAATTTGACAAAAGAAGAAATAGGGGTTGTTATGGAAGGTGTAGTGGATCTAGTATTATAATTTAAAAGATCTCTGGAAGAAATCGAATAAGGCAGATGACGGAGGTAACATTCCATCAGAATTTCTAAAACCAATGGGGAACTATTCAAGTTGGTTTATACAATCTATGAGAGTGGCGACGTACTATCAGAATTTCACAAAAATATCATCCACAGTTTTCCGACGGTAGCAAGATCACATAACTGTGCGAAGTACTTCACAATCAGGTTAATTACCTTCGTAGCCAAGCTACTGATGGAAAATAGCTTGCCGCGGTGGAATGGCCGCGGTGGAATGGCTCTAAGGCGCCTTGCTGCAGAGCGCGTGGTTGTTCCTTGTCGGAGGTTCGAGTCCTCCCTCGGAGATGAGCGTTAGTTGTTCTTAGGTTGGTTGAAGTAGTTTGTTAGCCTAGGGACTGATAATCACATTTATTAAGTTCTATAGACTCACAAACATTTGAAAATAATTTGCAGAAGAATGGAAAAAAATTACCTTCAATTAAATGACGATCGGGTTGGGTTTAGGAAAAGCAAAGCCACCAGAGAAGCAGTCCTGACAATCCGCTTGATAATGGATGAAGACTGAATAAAAACCTACATTTTCATGGGATTTGTTGACATAAAATAATGACAGAATTAATTCTTTCCGGCCCAAAATTTATTAATTTGTGTAGTTTTTTTAGCATATTTCTATTCGCCCTGAGAAGAGACAAGTCAAAATGATCATGGGTGACTTCAGTGCCAGGATAGGTAATCGAACAGGAGGTTCTGAAAAGATTATGGGTAAGTTTGGAGAGGAAATTGATGCCAACAGGAACGGAAAACAGCTCTTGTATTTCTGTTCCAGTATGGGCTTAACTATCACAGACTCCTTTATTAAGCGAAAGGACATTCCTCGGACACTTGGGAGGGAAGGCGAACCAGATCTGTCATTGCCTATATAATAAGAGACCAGGATGGCAGTCAAGGACACACGTGTTTCCAGGGGGTTGTTTGATGATACTGATCATTATATAAAATGCAGTGAAATTGGTTTTGTGAGGCCAAAAGAGCAGAAAGTCATGTCCATATGTAGAAGGATAAGAGTGGAGAAGCTTCAAGACAAGGAAATTATGCACAAATACATAACAATGATCTCAGAAAGGTACCTGTTAGTTGAATGTAGTCATTTACAGTCACTGGAAGAGGAAAGGACAAGGTAAAAATGTAAATGTTTGTAGAACTTATGGGACTGAACGACGGGGTTATCAGTCCCTAAACTTACAAACTACTTATGAATTAGCTTATACTAAAGACGGAACAAACATCCATGCTCGACACTCATTTATGGAGGGACATCGAAACTGAGTAACTTCTGATAGGCTGAAGGTAAGTTAACAAATGTGCATATCAAATTGAAGGAAATTTAATGCTCTACAACTTTCTTTCAGACAAATCTTCTGTGAAACGATCGAGTGAGTCACTAGAAGTAAATGTTTGACAAAATTAGTGGGGTAAAGATGATATTTTCCGAAATTGTCGATTTTCAATAACGTATATCTCGAAAACCGTTGGGAATTCGACGTATATGTACTGAAACAATTTTATAGCAAATTCAATTATCTTTCATTTTTATTTGGAACAATTGTTTCCTAAAGCCGACCGTTTTCGAGATATAAGCGGAAAGCCAAAAAATGGTACCTTTCCACCCCCTCCCCGCTTTAGCTCACCCCCCAGGGGTGGGGACTTTTAGTATGTTCACCTCCTAACTATCCCTAACAAAGTCCTGAAGTCAAAAATTCTCGCATATTCCATGCACTCTGCACCCCTATTTTGAGCACTCATTGACTGGACTAAATGGTTACAGAGGATAATTGAGGAATCGGGACAAGTTCCGTCTGACTGGACGAAAGTGGTAATCACGCCAATTTTCAAACATGGAAGCAGAAGAGATTGTAACAACTATCGAGGTATCTCTTTAATTAGCGTTGTAGGCAAAATATTCTCAGGTATTGTTAAAAGGAGAGTGCGAGTATTAATTGAGGACAAGCTATATGAAAATCAATATGGGTTTAGGCCTCTTAGTGTCTGTCAGGACCAGATATTTAGCTTGCAGCAGATAATGGAGAAGTGCTATGACTTGAACAGGGAATTGTATGTTTTATAGCTCTACAAAAGGCTTATGCCCGTGTTCCTAGGGGTAAGCTATTGTCAGTTCTACAATATTATTGAATAGGAGCAAACTTCTGCAGGCAATTAAAGGTCCTTACGTAGACTGTCAGGCAGCAGTTAGAGTAGAAGGCAATTTAAGCTCATGGTTCAGGGTAGTTTCAGGGGTAAGACAAGGCTGTGACCTATCACCACTGTTGTTCTTACTATACACGGATAATATGTTGACAACAGTAGACTGGCAGGGCGGGATTAAAATAGGTGAAAACAAAATAAGCAGTCTCGCATATCCGGATGGCTTAGTTGAAATGGCAAATTCTATTGAAAGGTTTTAAACTAATATTTCGGAGTTCGACCAGAGGTTTAAGGGTTATGATATGAAGATCAGCATCTCCAAAACAAATGTCTGTGGGAATGGGAATTAAACAGATTGAGTTCCAAATAGGAGGAACAAACTTAGAACAGGTAGACAGTTTCAAGTACCTAGAATGTAATTTCTTACAGAATGGCAACATAGTGAAAGAACTGGAATGAAGGTGCAGCAAAGCTAATGTAGTGAGTGCTCAACTAAAATCTACTCTCTTTTGCAAGAAGGAAGTAAGTACCAAAACTAAGTTAGCAGTGCACCGCTCTATCTTTCGACCGGCTTTGTTGTATGGGAGCGAAAGTTGGGTGGATACAGGTTACCTTATTTATAAGGTAGAGGTTAGAGATATGAATGTAGCAACTATGATTCCAGGTACTAATAGATGGGAACAATGTATAAATGTTCATATGTTTGTATAGTCTATGGGACTTAACTACGGGGTCATCAGTCCCTAAACTTACAAACCACTTATGAACTACTTACGAACTAGGACGGCACAAATATCCATGCCCGAGGGGGGATTCGAACCCCCGACCGTAGTGGCCGTGCAGACCGTGACTGGAGCGCCTCAGTCCCCTCGGCCACCGCGGCCGGCTGGGAACAATGGCAGGAGGCTGTCCATAATGAGGAAATCAAAGAAAAACTGGGAATGAACACCATAGATGAAGCAGTTAGAGCGAACAGACTGAGATGGTGGGGTCATGTTACACACATGGGAGAAGCAAGGTTACCTAAGAGACTCATGAGCTCGGCAGCGGAGGTTAGGAGGAGTCGAGGCAGACCAAGAAGAAAGTACTTAGATTCGGTGCAGAATGATTTTGAAGTAAAAGGCATTACTTCAGACGAGGCATCAATGAGGAATCATGAAGGGGATCATGGAGGAATTTTATTAGAGGTACTATGCTCCAGACTGAACGCTGAAAGGCATAATCTGTCTCTAATGATGACGATGATTTGTATGCCTAGAATTTTTTTTATATTTTTTTTATTTTTATTTTTATTTTTTTTATTTTTTTTTTTAGTTTTTGTAGTCAAATTTCGGGTGACTCCGTATGGCATCAATAGGCAGGATAGTTTCAATTACCGTACGTAACATCATTTTCGATTTGTTTCCCAGCAATTTAGACATTCGACAATAATTTATTAAAGAATTTTAAAAGTTACTTTGTTTCCTTTAGCTTGATATAACGTTTTGAATGTCTTGCTCAGTGGCGCACTAGGGGGGGGGGGGCTCTCGTCTTGGGGGGGGGGGGGCTCCAAATACCGAGAAATAACTTTTTTTATTTTACTTTTTAGCGCCCTTGGCCTCTCCTTCTGGGGCCTCCAAATCTCGAAAGCTAATTTTTATTTTTATGTTTTATTCATTCATTTTTTTAGACTGTCCCGTACTTCTCGTGCTGGGAGCCTCCAAATACTAAAAGTTACTGTTTATAGTAGTACAAGTATATCCAAGTGGACGGGGGGCTTCATTTTGTTTTGCCGCCGCCCCGGGCCTCCGACAGCCTTAGTCCGACACTGATCTTGCTACGCGTACTCAAAGTTGGACATACCTATTTGTCAGTGCATTGTAGCCTGATTGTCTTCTCGAAGTAATGGTAGCCAAACTAACCACAATGATTTTTTGTAAAGTTCTGCTGCAGTTTTGTGTACTATCTTTGGTCAAATGCTTGGGCCTTGAGGAGCAGATACAGATGTCGGTACCACATGGCACCATTGAGTGGAAAGTGTTAAACGGTGCAAGATTTTCGAATACCAAATAGGATATAATATTGTGAGCCCAAGAACGGATTTCTCGGATTAAAAGCTGTGTGAGACTGAATGCATTCTTTTACATCTGTAGTTCGATACATCGAAGAAACAATGAGGGAGATGAAAGAAAGATTCAAAAATGGAGGGGGGGATTAGGGCGGCAAATATATCAATGATAATATTTGACTTTACAATCCTCATACAAAGTGAATAAGAATCAAGTATCTGTTGTACGGACAGAGAGAAAACCGCAAAAAGACAAAAGGAATACAGCGTATCAGAAATGAAAGTAGAGAGAGACTTAACAACAAAATTGGTGATCACGGTGTAGAGTAAGTTGAAGAATTGTGCTACCCTTTAAGTGATATGGTGCGGTATTAAATTTATTCATACGGTTTATACGAAACTAATTAGTTCATCACTGACGAAGCAAGAAGGACATAAAATGTAGACTGACGAAAGCTCAGATGGCATTCATGGCCAAGAGGGGTCAACTGGTATGAAACATCGATCATCATGTGAGGAAATATTCCTAAGAATATATGGAGCACAGCTTTGTATGGCAGCGAAACACTAAGTGGGAAAACGAACAGAAAAAGAAATCGAAGTAATTTAATTGTGGCGCCACAGAAGACTGTTAAAATTTTGTAGACTCTTAACGAATGAGGAGGTTTACTTTAGAATCGGCGGGGAAAGGACCATATGGAGTCTCGGCGGAGCGGCCGAGCGCAATGAGGCGCTATGCTACAACGCGCGAGGCCGTTCCCCGTCGGCGGTCCGAATCTCCCTCGGGCTTGGATGTTTGTGCCGTCTTTAGCATAAGTTAGTTCATAAGTAGTTTGTAAGTTTAGGGACTGAGGACGGAGTCCAATAAGCTAACATTTGAACGTTTTGACCATATGGAAAACACTGACAAGAAGAAGAAACTCAGTGTCAGGACATCAGAGAATAAACTCTGAGTTACAAGACTGAGCTGTAAGAATTATAGAGGAATACATTGGTAGAGGCACCTGTTTTTCGCGAAGCACGAAATCGCGTAATTTTTGCGATATTTTACCATTTTGCGGAAAATCACGAAATTATTGAAATTTACGAAAAACCACGAAATAATCCACGAAATTTTGTAAAATAACATCAGTCATTTAAATGTACTGGCGGAAATTCGAGACAATAAATGACAATCGATTGTACACCACTTCGATATATATCGTTTCGGTGCAGTGAAGAAGTCCGTTTCCGGCGCTTTATTTGATCTGGTGACTGGTAATGTACTGCATGGTCGTAATCGTTTCTGATCGCAGATTCTTTCAGTGATTTTTGATCGTGAAAGAGAATTCGCGTCAGATGGATTTTACGTTTTTGAGACAACAAGGAAAATAATCCTGTGAAATACTGCAATGTGCTTATTGAATTACAAAGAAAGGACACGTGCCCAAAACATATAAATAGCAGTTCTTCCCATAAGTAGACAAGTTACACTCACGAACATAAATGCAGCGGCAAAACGAGTGAAAGTGGACAAGGAAGAATTCGTGTTATCAACACCACGAGCTTTGTTCCGAAAAATATCGCTAAGATGCCGCCATATAGTCTTCGTGAATGGTATACATTCTGGATATCACCCGTTGTTGCAGTGTTTGCAGTCTGCTTTTGACCTTTTCATGCGTCAAGTGCTACCTTGTATCCGAGCGTAAAGAAGCATGGCTTTTTTTCCCACTGCGAAGTTTAAGAGAAAAGTAATTTCTACAGAATTTTAAAGGAAACCGCAATGGGATTGTTGCGTGTAGCTCCGAAATATTTTGAACCTTTCATTGCTCCGTATGTAAATATACGCTAATCGTTTCAGTACTCAAGACGTACATATAGAGTAAATGCGCAGTGAAAGGGTTAATAGATACCGTTATTTCTCACGGCTGTCATTGTTTGCGATGTAATAGTAATTTAAGTGTAGAAATCTCAAAGGAACGGCCACGCTTTCCATTTCGATTATCCATATTTTTCGTTTTTAAGTAAATTACTTAGGCTACGAAAAACTTATTTAAGTAGTTGGATTAAGTGCTTTTCAAACAGTTTTTTAAAATTAAGTATCTCCATCAAATTTTCATGTTTTCTGAATAAAGTAAAAAGTTTTACACTGCAATGAGGCTATAATTGATTTTTGATTTAGTTTTTATTCGTTAAAAAGTGAAAATAAAATAGCGAAATTACTGACGAAATAAAAGTAGCGAAAAATATACCGATATAGGTTTCGAAAATTGACGAAATCGAGCAAAAAATTTTCGCCACAAACAGGTGTCTCTATACATTGGTATACACTCACTAAATTACGCGCTAACGTGGTATTTTTTCGAGGCACTTTTTTCTTCCCCGGCAACACCCCTCCAAGTGGTTTCTTACAAATTTTCTCTCCCAGTACAGAGTTTTACAACCGCTCTGAGGTTGCATGGTGGTGCCCTCGTGCTCATCATTTGTGACACATCAGCTCCGAATGCCATTGGTCATTTTCCTTGGCAGCGCTATTCCATCACCGTGGTAATGCAAACGTCTACCGCGGCCAGCAACCTGGCAACATCACTACGAGCTAATAAATCCTGCTCTGAAATTGTGTACGCTCTTCCACTAGATTCTGCAGAAGAGTTTTATAGACCCAAGACTTCATTAAAGCGCGTTTTTAATTAACAAAAAGGCGTTTCGCGCATTTGCCGCGTCTTCAGATTGTCTTTGCAGTACATAAAGCGAAGTTGACATCTGCGATTATTCACTTCAGTTTCATTACTTTAATGACTTTTAATCACGACTTATGTGGCCTTCGCAGCTTAAGACAATTTGAAGATGCGCCAAGAGAGCGAAAAGCATTATCGTGAATCAGCTGCGTTCCGTGGTTGAATAGTCTGTTGTGAGGATAGATTCACGCCGAAATTTAGATACCAACGTGAATACGCCATCACGGAAGCTCCGGAGCTATAGCGCCCCGAGGTAATTACATCTCAGCAAAACAGTGGCAGAACACCGGTACCTAGAAACTTTTTTGTTTAGTTGTTGTTGTTGTTGTGGTCTTCAGTCCGGAGACTACTTTGAAAATTCGAATGTTTTTAAATCTATCGGACCAAACTGCGTGGTCATCAGTCCATAGCTTACAAACTACTTAAACTAAGGTAAACTAACCTAAGGACAACACACACACCCATGCACCAGGGCCGGCCGCGGTGGCCGAGGGAACTGATGCGCTCCAGCCACGGTCTGCACGGCCACTACGGTCGGGGGCTCGAATCCCCCCTCGGGCATGGATATTTGTGCCGTCCTTAGTATTAGGTAGTTCATAAGTAGTTTGTAAGCTTATGGACTCATGACCCCGTAGTTAAGTCCCATAAGTTCTACAAACATTTGAACATGCCCCAGGGAGGACTCGAACCTCCGACGGCGAGCAACCGCGTGCTCCGAAGCGAGGCGCCTTAGACCGCTCGGCTACTCCACCGCGGCAGACTGGTTTGATGCTGCTCTCCACCCTACTCTATCCTGAGCAAGCCTCTTCATCTCCTCATAAGAACGGCAAATTAAATCCATTTGGATTTGCTTACTATATTCACCTCTTGGTCTATGCGATTTTTATCCCACACACTTCCCTCCAATGCTAAATTCACCATTCCTTGATGTCTAAGAATGTGTCCTACTAATCGATCCCTTCTTTTAGACGACGTATGCCATAAATTCCTTTTCTCCCCAATTCTGTTCAGTACTTCATCAGTTACGTGATCTACCCACCTAATCTTCAGCATTCTTCTGTAACACCACATTTCAAAAGCCACTATCTTCTTCTTGTCCGCACTGTTTATGTCCATGTTTCACTCCCATAGCCGCGGTGGAGCGGCGGAGCGCATTGGGGCGCTATGCTCCGATGCGCGAGGCCGTTCCCCGTTGGAGGTTCGAATCCCCCTTGGGCATGGATGTTTGTGCCGTCTTTGGTATAAGCTACATCATAAGTAGTCTGTAAGTTTAGAGACATGACCCTGCAGTTAAGTCCCTTAAGATTAACAAACATTTGACCACTCTCATACAAGGCAACACTCCACACAAATGCCTTCATTTGAAAGGACTTCCTTATTCTTAAGTTAATATTCGATGTTAACAAATTTCTCTTTTTTAAAAACACTTTTCTTCCCATTGCCATTCTGCATTTTATATCCACTGTACTGCGACCATAATATGTTATTTTACTGCCCAAGTAACAAAACTAATTTACAACCTTTATTGATTCGTTCCTTCAGCATCATCTTATTTTCTAAGACTGCATTCCATTTGCTCTTTTTAATGTTCATCTTAATATGCTCCTTTCAACACACTGTCCATTCCGTTCAATTGCTCCTCCAGGTCCTTTGCTGTCTCTGACAGAACTACAATGTCATCAGCAAAACACAATGTCTTTATTTCTTCACCCTGAACTTTAATTCCTTTCTTTCCTTTATAGCTTGCTCAATGTACAAATTGAATAACATTGGACAAAGGCTACAACCCTGTCTTACTCCCTTCCCAACCTCTGCATCCCTTTCATGCCCTTCAACTCTGATAACAGCTGTCTGGTTTTGGTACAAGTTGTAAATAAACTTCCGTTCGCTATATTTTATGCCTTCTGATTTCAGAATTTGAAAGAGTGTATTCCAATCAACATTGTCAAAAGCTTTCTCCAAATCTACAAAAGCTAGAAATGTAGGTTTGTCTTTCCTTAATTTATCTTCTAAGATAAGCCGTAAAGTGAGAATTACCTCCCGTGTTCCTACATTTCTCCTGAATCCAAACTGGTCTTCCTCAAGGTTGGCTTCTAGAATTCGTGTTAAATTTTGCAACCATGACTTATTAAACTGATGGTTCGGTAATTTTCATATATGTCTGCACCCGCTTTCTTTGGAATGGGGATTATTACATTACAGGTTATTTCCCCTGTCTCATACAGCTTACGCACCAGGTGAAATAGTTTTGTTATGGCTGGTTCTCCCAGAGACTTCTGAGGGAATGTCGTCCACTCCAGGGATCTTGTTTCGGCTTAGCTCTTCCAATGCTCTGTCAAATTCATCTCTCAGTATACTATCTTCTACTTCATCTTCATCTACATCCCTTCCTACAATATTGTCTCTAAGTTCATTTCCTTTGTAGAGCCCCTCTATATACTCTTTCCACCTTTCAGCTTTCCCTTCTTTGCTGAGAACTGGTTTTCCATCTGAGTTCTTTATATTGTTGTAGGCCGCGGGCGCATACACTGGTTAAAGTCTAAAAAACTTTGCCATCTGAGTAACCTAAGCTTACCTTTATTTAAAGTAGATGTTCAAAATGGTGTCCCTAGATGGGAAGAGCAGCCTGACATCTCTTGAACACATTTGGGAACACTCGACGAATTTCGGCTGCCTAGATCTGGGAAATGACTAGTCGAATTTTGTCTTCCAACTCTTCGAGTGTATGGGGATTGCTTGCATACACCTTGTTTTTTAACATTCCCCGAAGATAGAAGTCACATGGTTTAGATCTAGAGAACGAGGAGGCCAGTCAACTATCCTATCATCAAAACCACTTCGTATTGCTGCCTTAGAAGCATTGGCAATGTGTTGTCTTGCATTGTCCTGTATGTAATAACCGTACAGCTTTTCGTTGGGCGAAAGTTCTTGAAAAAGATGGATGCAGGATATTGTTTACATTCCTGTCAGAAATTATTGTTTCGTGAAAAAAGATTCGACTAGTCATTTCCCAGATTTCGCCAGCCGAAATTCGTCGAGTTTTCGCTAATGTGTTTAACCTTCCTATTGTGAATGGGTCTAACTGACCCAGTTTGTTTACTAAAATTAACGTAAACCCCTAAATGTTATTTATTTTGCAACATGGCGTTATGTGTTTCTCAAATAGGTAATAATTTATGTTATCCTCAATTTTCGTTTCAAAATCCAAAATACTTTCGGAGATACGTAGCTTTGACACACTTATTGTGAATGTGTCTTTTGGACCCAGGTGGAAATTTTTATTTAGTTTCTACGAATAAATTGTTGGAAATACTTGTGACTGTTGTCGTATGGTCTAAAATGGCACAGAGGCATTTCACATTGTTGTGGGACTCTGTATAAGGTGTCCCTTCCGTCAGTACATACCTTAAAAACCGAGAGGAAAATATGGCATAAAATTATGGTTGTTATCTGATGTGAAAACATCACACGTTTGTGCAGCAGAAGTCTATACAGGAAAGCCGGAAAATGGATCACGATAAGTAAATCAAAGTAGAAATGTTGTATTGAGGCTTGTGGAAAGAATTGAGAAAACTGGGTGAAACATTACCACTGATAATTTCTTTACGGACTAGTCTCTCGCCAAAGAACTTTTGAAGAAAAATCTAACATTAGTTGGAACTCTCAGAAAGAACAAAGCTGACATTCCGAAGGAAATGCTGGCAAACAACAGTAGACAAGTGTTTTCAACCATCTTTGGATTTCAGAAGGATGTAACACTGATTTCGTACGTGCCAAAAAAGAATAAAGCTGTCATATCACTCTCTACAATGCACCATGACTCTATCGTATCTTCAGAAGAGCATAAGAAGTCTGAGGTATTACTGCGTCACAACAAAACGAAAGGAGGAGTTGACTCGACAGTACTCCTGAAAAAAGCAATGGCCTGTTTGTTTATAACATGCTTGACATTGCTTCAATAAATGCTTATGTGTTGTACGTGCACACTAATCCAGGCTACTATCAAAACAAATTGTACAAAAGACGCCTTTTTCTAAGAGAGCTTGCATATGAGCTAACAAGACCAATGCAAGAGGAAAGAATGTCCAAAAATATTACTAACAAGATAAAAGTAAATTTGGAAAATATTGCAGCAACGAGTTCTGGAGCAAAGGAGCATGCAAATATTTACTGCAGTAATTGTGTAAGGTAATACAACACGCATATACTGAAGCTAGATATAGTTCTTCAGAATTAGTTATCATATTTAAATGTAATTTTAGGTTAATTAATGTTTGCAATCAGGGACAAAATTTAAACTGTAGCTTGCACTTTTATGCAGCAATTCACTTGTAAAAACTTGTAAGAACATTATTTGTTTCACAATCTATAATGTAATAAATAATTTTTATACTAATTATGTTCAATAAATGCTGCAAAGCTTCAATATCTGTTTTTCTACATGAAAAAAACTATATACAAAATATATCTTGAAGTAACATCGTAGAATATATATATTTAAATTGCGGGTCTAACTGACCCATTCACAATATGTGTGTCTCTGTTTAGAACACAATAGGAAGGTTAAGAGATGTCAGGCCGCTCTTTCCATAGAGGGACATCATTTTGAACATATACTGTAAATAAAGGTAAGCTTAGGTTACTCAGATGGCAATGTTTTTTAGACTTTAACTCAGTGTTTGCGCCCGCGGCACAATAGAGCCTGAGAATCGGGTGCTGTCGTGGCCAGTGGATGCGGTGATTTAGAGGCATTTTGAGGCCCCCCCCCCCCAAGACGAGAGGCCTGGGCATCATCAAAAACTATTAGCAATACTGACAAAAGATAGTACCGAAGTCAATAATAGAAAAGCGTAGTCATTATTAGTTTCTCCATCACTGGATGCTTGCTGTTGCCGCAACTGTGGTTCAAATTTTAATGAAACTCCAGCTCCAGTTGCATTTATTGGTGCTTTATTTAAGCCCACACTACAGGTTTCGGCCTCTATGTTAGGCCATTTTCAAGTGTGACAGACCTGCACATAATGTGTAACAATAAGTTTACAAAAATTACATGGTACAAGACAGAATGTTATATATGTAAAAAGGTACTGTACAGAAGCAGAAGGAAACTTACGTTATGCCATAGAGAAAGCAACGTCAAGTGATTACAACAATAGAACTAAGAGAATTTAAAACTTTTGTCGCCCAATGGCGACATGAGAAAAATGGGCGTGTCGTATTTAACATTCCAAAACATTATAATCGGCATGTTCTGATATAAATATTACATCATTGCAAGCATGAAATTCTAAACATTAGTTGATAAAATGCAAAGGTTAATAGTAAAATATTATAAATGTCAGTTAGGATACAAAACGGAACATATAGCGGCCAATGAGGCTATGTGAAAAGTGGGCGTGTCGTCAATTTAAAATTTTGGTACAGGAAGTATAATAATTTAGCTTAATATTCATAGAATATATGACTTCAACTGCGATTGGGCAAAGCTGAAAATGTGTACCCAGCCGGGATTCGAACCCGGGTCTCCTGCTTTCTAGGCAGTTGCGCTGACCCCTACACCACTGGGGACACAGTGATCACCGCACCTGCAAGGACTACCCATGCACGCCTCCCGTCAGATACAAATTCCCAGCTTCGCCCTGCCCATAGTACTCAAACTCGTAGTTTAACTAATTCCCGTAAGAGTAAGGGCTTCAAACGTGCCCACCCCTCCCCACTAACGATAGGATCATTGCCCGTCACCGGCATATTATATATATACATGTGGCGTCTGTTCGGAAAGCAGGAGACCCGGGTTCGAATCCCGGCTGGGTACACATTTTCAGCTTTGTCCAATCGCAGTTGAAGTCATATATTCTATGAATATTAAATAATAACAGCTGCAGGATCAGAATGTGACGTCTGTTCTTTCCGAACAGACGCCACATGTATATATAATTTAGCTTAAGGCCAATTGTATTCAATTTAGTTTACATTAAAGTTGGATGTATTGTTTAAATAAGGTACAAAAATTCTTAGGATGTAAATTGATTGTAACAAACGAGGCGTCCAAGCCGATGGTTGAGGGGTGGCCTCTAGCGAGCGAAATTTGAACGCTGGTGTGGGCTCTAGAGCTGTTTGGACGCGTCGTTGATTGCTTGCATTGTACTGTTTATAAACAGTAGTATATGTTTTAAAAACAGCCACGAACTTGCGGAGCATTTCCAAAAAACTTTGTCAGATATCTAAGAAAAAGCGTAGTCACTAATAAAAGTATTACCGAAATTGGTAAAAAATAAATTGATTTTGGCCATACTAAAGGTTCTTCTTGTCTCTGTGTCTTACGTTTTAACTCAATTGTGTAAAATGTAAATGGTAATTTGAAAAAAGTGCGTCTTTTAGTCCCTTATCTCGGCCCTACCATCCCTGTAATTTAGATCCTAAGGGTAGTTGACACCCTCAACACGAATTTAGCTTGTTTCAAAAAATTGTGAAGGCTGAATATTTGTTGGAGGGGCCCACACATGAACAAGAAGGTCGATGAATCGACCAGATGAGTGTGCTCGCCGGCGGTTAAGAATTTCGAACGAAATGACTTAATTGCGTGCACGGGGTGAACACTCGTCGTTAAACGCGGAGCAGTTAAGATGGATGAGCTGTCGGCACCGGTAGTAAATTAACACATCAGGGCTACGCTAAAACTGGTTACCAGGCCCGACACGCTCGGCTGCAAAAGAAAAAAAAAATTAAAAAAATAACTGTAGTGCTGTTGACGAACGAGGTCAGGTGGAAGAAGTCCGCGCGGGACGCTGGAGGAGATAGTGTCTCGCGATTAGCTACACTGCCACGATAAAGTGAGGAGTGTGAAAACAGCTGTCAAGATGACGGAGTAATGTTCCAATTTGCTGGAACAATAGCTGCGTAATAACGGAAGAGCCAGCGCGCATTAACAGCATGGCGAATAATTGGAGTGCGTCAATCCAGTTCCTGGCAGATGACAGCAACTTTACCGTTAAAATCAGCAACTTATTTGTCACACAGTCCTTTCAATTCGTGCAGAGTATCAAATATTTATCTTCGAATAGTAGATTTATGTATAGTAATAGCAATAAGTCTATAAAAAATGTCATAAGATAAAATAGATGGTTTCTTCATTTCTGTCAGCACCTTGAACAGTCCGTAAAGAAAAAAATCTACTTGCGACGGAGCTCTACTGTTTGTTGATCTCTGGTATTAAACGCTACCCGAACAATATTAATTGGGCCACATATTACCCATTTTTTCTTTGGCTTTTTCCTGGAATGACGCGGTATCGACAAGGTTATCATGGTTGTGGCTTATACAGGGTGCTACAAAAAGGTACGGCCAAACTTTCAGGAAACATTCCTCACACACAAAGAATATTTTATGTGGACATGTGTACGGAAACGTTTAATTTCCATGTTAGAGCTCATTTTAGTATTTCTCTTTAAATGTAAATTGAAATAATTCGTGCATACAATTGACAAAATACCCAATTGTTTCGTTAGTATGAACTGTACTTCCTCGATTCAGCGTCAGTTGGCCCAATTGAAGGAAGGTAATGTTGAGTTCCGTGCTTGTATTGACATGCGACTGATGAGGCTTCATTCCAACGTGATCAAATTGTAAATTTTCACAAAGAACATGTGTGGGCTGATGAGAATTCGCAAGCAATTGTGCAATCACGTCATCAACACAGATTTTCTGTGAACGTTTGGGCAGGAATAGTCGGTGATGTCTTTATTGGGCCTCATGTTCTTTCACCTACGGTCAATGGATCACGATATCATGATTTCATACGGGATACTCTACCTGTGCTGCTAGAACATGTGCCTTTACAAGTACGACACAACATGTGGTTCATGCACGATGGAGCTCCTGCACATTTCAGTCGACGTGTTCGTACGCTTCTCAACAACAGATTCGGTGACCGATGTATTGGTAAAGGCTCCACGCTCTCCTGACCTCAACCCTCTTGACTTTCATTTATGGGGGCATTTGAAAGCTCTTGTCTACGCAACCCCGGTACCAAGTGTAGAGACTCGTACTCGTATTGTGGACGGCCGTGATACAATACGCCATTCTCCAGGGCTGCATCAGCGCATCAGGGATTCCATGCGACGGAGGGTGGAAGCATGTATCCTCGCTAACGGAGGACATTTTGAACATTTCCTGTTACAAAGTGTTTGAAGTCACGCCGGTACGTTCTGTTGCTGTGTGTTGCCATTTCATGATTAATGTGAGTTGAAGTAATAAAATGAGCTCTAACATGGAAATTAAGCGTTTCTGGACACATGTTCACGTAACATATTTTCTTTGTGTGTGAGGAATGTTTCATGAAAGTTTGGCCGTACCTTTTTGTAACACCCTGTATATATATTTAGTCACCCGGATGCCTTATCTATCCCCATCGCATTACCTTCTGGAAGTAAATGTGTGAATAATACCAAATACCAGCCCATAGAGTTATACGTGTGACAGTGTGTGAACGTTTTCTACATACATATATAGCTATATAGTCAGCAGACCACTATTAGGTGCTTGCCAGAAGTTACCTCTTACCTGTACTAGCCCGTTCCACCTTCCAGAACGGGGGGAATCAAATGATTGTTTGCCTCTGCACGAGACCTACTTTCTCGCCTGCGAAGATAGCGGCGCAATCTGAGGCGCCATGTCACTTACCGAACGGCCGTTGGGGCCGGAGGTTCCAATTGCTCGACTGGCATATGTGTGTGTGTGTGTGTGTGTGTGTGTGTGTGTGTGTGTGTGTGTTTTAACCGTAGCCTAAGTTAGTTGAAGTAGTGTGTAAGTCCAGTGACCGATGATCTTAGGAGTTTGTTCCCTTAGTAACACAAACTTTGAACATCTGGACCTGATTTCTCTTATATTACACCTGTAATCTTTACGAAAAGATGTTAGTTGATGGCTGTAGAATCGTTCTGTATTCAGCTTAAAATTACGGCCTTTCTCGCAAAAGAATGTCACCTTTCCTCCAGCAATTCCAATTTTACATATTTTTTAAATATCCATGTTTCTTTTGGGAAACAGACTCGTGTGGTATTTTTTCTAAACTAGTTTCTACCCGTGGGTGGGTCGTCTTCAGGATATGTCCCTCAAGCGATGGTACGGAGCGGAGCAGTAACTGTGGGTTCCTCTAGCCCTCCAGTGACATTACCTGGAGAAACCCATAGCTCCTGCCCGCACCATCTAAGGGGCAACATATCCTGAAGATGACCCCCCACGGGTAGAAACTGGTTGAGGATAAATAACAACTTTGCATTCTAGATTTTTTTAAATCCAGTCGCAGTTCTCGATGCATCTCTCTAACATTCACTGATTGATCTGACCTACCAGCAACCGACCTAAAGAGCCCGCATCTGCATTGATTTTATGTCTTCCTTTGAACCGATCTGGCAGAGATCCCAAAACGCTCAAGACAGGTACGCACAAGCTGGCGAACGACATGTTCCAAAATTCGCTCAATAAGTCGGATTCCTTTCCCACAATAGGCCTTACAGGCTCGTTCCATTTCATATCTCTTTGTACGTTACACCGAGATGTTTAATCGACGCGACTCTCTTAAGCAGAAAACTAGTCCAGCATCATAGAGTGACTTTTGGCTATAAGGTACAGATGTCCGACAGGTGGTGTTTCACAAGAAAGATACCTTCAGAATCCTTGTTGACTATGGCTCAATAGGTCGTTCTCTTAGTGGTGGTTCATAATGTTTGACGAAAGTGTGTGTTCTAAGTGCTGTAAGCTGACGTCAATGACATAGACTTGCAATTTTGCGAATCTCTCTCACTGCCTTTCTTCAATGTTGGAGTGACCTTTGCAACTTTCCAGCCTTTGGATACGGAACGTTCGCTAAGCGAGCGGTTATATCTGATAATTAGGTACGGGGCTATTGGATCAGCATACTCCGGAAGGAAACTAATTGCTATACAATCGGGAGAGGGAGTCTTACTTTTGTTAAGTTATTTAAGTTGTTTTAATACTCCACGGATATTCATTTCTAAATTACGCATGACGGAAGCAGTTCTTGATAGGAATTCTGAAGTATCTGCTTCGTCTTCTCTAGTGAAGGGATTTCGGAAAGCTGCGTTAAGCAATTCTACTTTAGTAGAACTGTCATCAGTAGCACCACCATTTCTATCGTGTAATGAAGGTATTGATTGTGTTTTTCCGCTAGTATACTTTACGTACGACCAGAATTTCTTAGGATTCTCTACCAAATTTCGTGACAGGGTTTCGTAGTGATAACTATTGCAAGATTCTCTCCTTGAAATTCGAGCTAAATTTCTAGTTTCAGTAAAAGATTTCCAGTCTTAGGGATTTTTTTGTGCGTTTAAATTTTGCATGCTTTTTTTCTTTGTTTGTGTAACAGTGATCTAAGGTGTTTTGCGTACCTCGGCGGATCAGCCCCCCCCCTCTTTTGTTAATTTGTTTGGTATAAATCTGTCAATGGTTGTCGATGTTATTTCTTTGAATGTAAGCCACATCTGATCTACACTCGCATTGATAGTTTAGAAAGACCGGAAATTCTCACTGAGAAAAGCATTAATCGAATTTTTTTCTAATTGTTTGAATAAATATACTTTTATTTTTGGTGAATTTGGAAAGTCAGATATTCAGTCTCGCTGCGACAATTCTGCGTTCATTAATCCCTGTGTCTGTTTTGATGCTCTTTATTAGCTCCTGATTATTTGTTGCTAGGAGGTCAAGTATGTTCTCACAACCATTTACTATTCTAGTGGGTTCGTGAACTAATCGCTCGAGATAATTTTCGGTGAATGCATTCAGTACAATTTCGGACGATGTTTTATATTTGCCTGCAGTTTTGAACATGTATTTTTGCCAACAAAGTAAGGGTAAATTAAAGTCACCACCTATTAAATTTGTATGCTTTGGGTACGTTTTTGAAATTTGATACAAGCTCTTTTATGATCATTTTTGCAATCGAATCGTCGAGTCGATAAAAAGAAACAATTATTAATTTATTTTGGTGTTCAGGGATAACCTCTACCCATACTAACTCACAGGAGCAATCTTCTTCAATTTCGCTACAGGATAAACAGCCTATGACAGCAATAAATACGGCACTACCTACTTTATTCAGTCTATCTTTCCTGAACACCATTTATCCCCTTGTAAAAATTTCAGCTGAACATATCTCCGGCTTTAACCAGCTTTTGGAACCTATAATGATTTGAGATTCAGTACTTTCTATTAGTTCCTGGAGTTATGGTACTTTCCCCACACAGCCACGACAATTTACAACTGTTAGGCCAATGGTTTTCAGATCTGTGTTCGTCATATCTTTGACTTGTACCCCTTGAGATTTAGATCCTTTTTGTATGTTCCCGAGACCCTCTAACCTTAAAAAGAAAATAAAAAGAATGCCCAGTCCACGCCTTACAGCTCCCACTATCCGTGTAGTCGCTTCCTGCGTATAGTGGACTCCTGACCTATTCAGTGGAACCCGGAACCCCACCACCCGATGGCACAAGTCGAGGAATCTTCAGTCCACGCGGTCGCAGAAACATCTGAGCCTTCGATTCAGACTCTCCATTCAGTACCAGAGGACCACAGTCAGTCCTGTCAACTATGCTGCTGATGGTAAGCTCTGCTTTCATCTTGCTTGCAAGACTGGCAGTCTTTACCACTTCAGATAGCCGCTGATCTTCAGATCCACGGCGACACACATTATTGATAGCGACGTGAGTCACACCCTGCAGTTGGCTGCATCCCGTACCCTTCATGGCATCCAGAAGGACCCATTCCACATCGGGAATGACTCCACCCGGTATACATACGGAGTGCACGTTGGCCTTCTTCCATGTTTGGCAGCCGTCTCTCTAAAGGCTAGTTTCCACGACGGCACTACGTTTCATGAAACTGCGCTACTGGCCAGTGCGCATGCGCGGCAGGCGTTCGCGCAACTCGTTGGCGAAACTAAACAGTTTCGGCTCCTTCCAACTTTGGCGAAACTGGTTGCGCGTGTTTTTAGGTTAGGTTATAACCAATACAGAACAAAACACAACATAAAGGGGGGAACGGAAGAAATAATTCGGTTTTTCAACAGATATGTGATGCATAGGTGTTTGTGGGATTTTAACGATGAAAATTTCTGGAATAAGCAGTGGCGGTTTAGTACTCTTGAAGCAATTATTCGTGAATTAAATATTGATGGATTGACGATTATTGAATTGCAGACTAAAATACATTCAATTCCAAATACCTGTACAAACGGATTATGCCAATTGTGGATTTGGGAACACGGTACAGGTACTGTAGAGACGAATATCTACTTGACAAGTAACGTAATGCAATTCGTAATTTCAGTTCTGGTAATAATGCTTCACGCATAACAGTATCTTGTTTCCTTATTGCATTACTAACTCTCTTTAAAAGGAACGTAAACTGCTCTGGTGACATTCTAAATTGATTAAAATAGCTGCTAGGGTCTTCAATTACAATTTCTTTCAGCAAGGTCGCTAAGCAACCGAGCGACGTCTGTTTTTATTCCAGTCACAAACACAAACACGTTTCTTTTTCCTTTTATGTTTAGTCTCATGCAGCGACTTCACACAGAAAAGCAATAGCTCCGCCACACTACGGTAGGGGGTTAGAATCCCTCCTCGGGCATGGATATTTGTGCCGTCCTAGTTTGTAAGTAGTTCATAAGTAGTTAGTAAGTTTAGGGACTGATGACTCCGTAGTTAAGTCCCATAGACTATACAAACATTTGAAGCTCCGCCACAACTCTTACAGCTACCAAAACTTTCATTCTACGGCCACTAAGGCACTCACAAAACAACTGAACTGAAGTGTAGTATTGGCGCCATGTCTACAGACACGCACGAAACCAGTTGCGCGCAATTCATTTCATGAAACGAGTGTCGCAACCTGGTGTCGTCATGTAGACTAGCCTTAAGGGGCACCATCACCCGCCTAACGTTGGAGCTTTCAACTACGAGCAAGCTCACCCTCTGTGAAAGCGCGTATTTAGCAGGCTACGTGGTGACTTCAGGATGAGCGACACCATCTGGCTCAAGAATGTTGTCCTGAACAGATAGCGCCTCAAACCTGTTCGCAAGACGAACCGGGAAGGCCTCACGATCAGTCCTTCGGAATGTCTTGCGTCGCCTACCACACACTGGAGCGACCTCCCACGCAACCACTGGTGCGATGTCTGTCGCATTGGTAGCAGTATCAGGGCATGTCGCTGCCGCGGTCCGATCGATGGAGACGACCGGAGACCGTTCGGTCCCCACTACCGGCCAACAAAAACGACGCCCCTCGATCGCAGTCTCCAGCTGTGCAACCGAGGTTAACACAGCTTGAAGCTGGGAGCGAAGTGACAACAACTCAGACTGCATCCGCACACAGCAGTCACAGTCCCTATTCATGGTTACAGTACCGAGAAAACAACTACTGTTTCTTCTAATGTGCACGAGCGTTGTATATGACAGCTAGGTATTGGGCTATTGCATCAGCGCACTCTGGAAGGAACCTAACTGGTATAGAGTCTGGACCAGGAGAATTGCTTTTGTTAAGTGGCTTAAGGTTTTTTTTTAATACTCTAGGGACGTATACGTCTAATTTACGCCTCTTGGCAGGTGTTTTTGAGTCGAATTCTGGAGTGTTTGCTGTGTCTTCATTAGTGAAGGAATTTCGGAAGGCATTTTTAGTTCATTTTGTCCTGTTTTTTAACCACAGTTGCTAAATTATAATATTATATTGAAGGTATTTCACTTATCTTTCTATGCAACTGATTTAATAAAATATGCTATTGCCATATGCATTTCGCCTTTATTTGGAAGGCATCATCAGTGGCCTGTAATATATACATGATTATTTTTTACAAAATTTTATATTTACATTTCTCAGTAGTTTTTAGGTTATCAACAGTTCTGATGCGTTATTTTGGTATAGTATTCATACCCATTAAATATTGTAAGTACAATATCCAGATATCAATACTATACCAACATATCCATTGACATCCATTAAATATTGTAAGTACAATATCCAGATAAGTGAAATACCTTCCATGTAATATTATTCGGAAGGCATGTTCAGCAATTCTCCTTTAGCAGCACTATCGTTAGAAGCCATTACTATCGCGCAGGGAAGGTATTGATTGTTTTTTTGCCGCTAGTATACTTTCATACTGCCCAAGTCTGGCAATCTTTCACAGAGACTGATTGCTGAATAATTACCACAAATTAAATACAGTCGTGGAGCACCCATTCCAACATGGAATCAAGCCTGACAAATAGCTAGCTCTTTACTCACATGATGTGATGAATGCTATCGACAAGGCATGTCAAATAGATTCCGTATTGCAAGATTTCCGGAAGGCTTTTGACACTGTACCTCACAAGCGTCTTCTAATCAATTTGCGTGCTTATGGAATATCGCCACAGTAGTGCGATTGGATTCATGATTTCCTATCAGAAAGGACACAGTACGTTGTAACTGACAAGTCATATCTGACGTTCTCCAGGGAAGTGTTATAGGGTCCATAGTGTTCCTTATTTTTATAAACGACTAGCTTAATTCCCATCGATTCACACGCGTAGACTGGATGGTCAGCATTGATTGTTTCTACTTCTAAATATAAATTTTCATAGATTTACCTTTAAAGTGTTTTCCCAATCAAGTAATTTATACAACCTGCTACCCTCTATTGCACAACTGATGGCAGAATTCTAAACATCCCGCAACACTTTTTTTTTTTAATTCTAACCACGGTTCCAAATCCAAATTTTCGCATTTCTAGCATCAAAATTATGTTAATAGCACCATTAATATATTTTCCCTTATTTTACCCGCTTAGTGGTTGAACTTCCAAAAGCATCGAAACACGTGTTTTTAAAATTCCAATAAAAAATTTAAATCCTAAGTTTTGTATTTCTTGGTTTAAAGTTGCCTTAATAGCATCGTACTAAAAAAAAAAAAAAAAAAATCATCCCCTATTTGACCCCCTTAGGGATGGGAATATCGAAAAATAGCTGACGTCTACTGTGAAAGATAAACAACGTTTAAAAATTTCAGTTTTCTATCGCGTGTAGATTCACTTTTCAGCGCCGTTTTCTGTAGAAACAGATCAAGAACGCGAAATTTCTTTCCTACACTTTGGCATCTTACTTGGTAGTTTTACTTTTCAAACTGTAATATGCCATTATTTTTCTTTATTCGTACGTTGGTTGCAGAAAAAACAAAACAACTGAAGAATGTGCATCACGTTTCGTTGTATATAACCTCTTCGCTATTATATAAGCTGACGGCTTTCAACCACTATATCTTTCACTCTCTTATAGCTATCGACACGGAACTGTTATGGTGTACAACGGGAGACTTTGTACTACAACAAAACAAAGAGATCCTTCGTCTCCACTGAGTGTTTTTTGCTGAAGAGCAAAATATTCACACTCACACGAAGAATTTTACACAAGTCAGTAACGTTCAACTCCCATATCTTCCACCCCCTTATCGTTATCCACCCTCTAACACCATAGTACGCAATGGGAGACTGATACCTACTACCACATACAAAAACTATTCGTTTGCGATCTGTAGTTTTGGCTGCAGAGTGAAATATAGGCACAAACACCTCAATTTTTATGTATATTAAGATATAGGAGACAATTTGAGTAGCCCTCTTTGACTGTTCGCGGAAGATGCTGTCATTTATCTGTTAGTAAAGTTACCAGATGATCAAAAGCAACTAAAAATGATTTAGATATCTGCATGGTGAAAAAATTAGCTATTGACCCTTAATAGTGATAAGTGCGAAGTCATCCATATGATCACTAAAAGAAATCCATTAAAATTCATTTATTTGATAAAACAGTCAAATATACAGGCTATCAATTCAACTAAATATCTAGGAATAACAATTACAAACAACTTAAATTGGAAACAACACACAGAAAATATTGTAGGGAAAGCGAGCCAAAGACTACGTTTCGTTGGCAGAACACTTAGACGATGCAACAGTTCTACTAAAGAAACTGCCTACATCACACCTGTGCGTCCTATTTTGGAGTACTGCTGCGCATTGCGGGATCCACACCAGGTGGGACTGACTGACGATTTAGATAAAGTTCAGAAAAGGGCAGCTTGTATTATGGCGATATAGGTAGGAGAGAGTCACGGAAATGATGCACGACATGTGGTGGAAATCATTAAAAGAAAGGCATTATTTTTTGCGGCGAGATCTATTAGCGAAATTTATTTCACCATCTCTTTCTTCCGAATGCAAACATATATTGTTAGCACCCACCTACATATCGAGACATGATCATTGTAATAAAATAAGATAAATCAGATCGACCCAAAACAAAAATTAGGTGTTCTTTTTTCCGCGAGATGTTTGAGATTGGAACTGTAGAGAAATATAAAAGTGCTTCAATGAACCCTCTGCCATGCACTTCAGTGTGACTTGCAGAGTATCCATGTAGATGTAGAAACGACAAGTGTATCGTCAGGCATGCCCCAGGGGAGTGTGATAGGACCGTTATTATATTCTGTCAATATAAATGATCTGATGGACAGAGTAACTTGTAATTTGCTGCTGTCTGCTGATGATGCTGTGGTGTATGGGAGGCTGTCGTCTTTAACTGACTGTAATAGCATACATGTTGACTTAGACAAAAATTTTAGTTGGTGTGATGAATGGCAGCTAGCTCTCAATGTAGAAAAATGTTAAGTGATACACTTGAGTAGGAACAACTACCCCATAATGTTCGAATTCAGCACTAGTAGTGAGCTTCTTTATACAGTCGCTTCGCTCAGATATCTAGACGTAAAATTTCAGAGCGAAATGAAATGGAACTAACATGTAAGGACAGTTGTGAGTAAGGCGGACAACCGACTTCGGTTTATTGGGAGAATTTTGGGAAGATGTGCTTCACCTGTAAAGGAGACCGCGTATAAAACGCTTGTACGATCACGTCTTGAGTATTGCTCAAGTGTTTGGGACCCGCAGCAGATCGGTTTAAAGGAAGACATAGAAGCAGCTCAGAGGCGAGCAGCTAGGTTTGTTACTGGTAAGTTCGACCAACGCGCGAGTGTCACGGAAATGCTCCGGCAACTCAATTGGGGATCGCTGGAGGAAAGACGTTCGTGAATTTCTGTTGGGGAAATATAGAGGGCTGGAATTTGAAGCTGAGTGTAGTACGATCTTGCTGCCGTCTACTTATATTTCGCGTAGTAATCACAAAGACAAGATAAGAGAAATTAGGGGTCGTACGGAGGCATATAGGCATTATCTTTTTCCTCGTTCTATTTGGGAGTGGAATAGGAAAGGAAATGCATAGTAGTGGTATAGTGTACCCTGCGCCACGCACCTTACGGTGGATTGCGGAGTATGTATGTTGATGTAGATGATCACTGATCGTTTATTGACATAATGCGAAAGAATAGTCCAAACACTGTAATTAATTATTTATTTATATATCACACAAGATATCTTTCGGCATTTAATGCCATCGTCAGGTGTTTTGTATTTAGAGGTTGTAAGTGCTTCAACTGACTATTACAAAACACCTGACGGTGGCATTAAATGCCGAAAGATATCTTGTGTGATATATAAATAAATAATTAATTACAGTGTTTGGACTATCCTTTCGCATTATGTCAATATATATATTTCTAACACTGTAGGCTCGAGATATAACAAGTTACTGATCGTTTAATTTGTTGATTTTACTATTGTCGTCCTCGTCGTCGTTCTGACCAGTTTGATACAGATGTCCATACTATTGTACCAACACCGCCTAGAAGTCAAGGTCTCACAACTCGCCGTGCCTACGTCACACCGAAAGGCCGGGGCTGTCAGCTAACTGGCTGGCCACTGGGACACGCCCACCGCCTCGTAGCGGCTGGGCCAGTCAGCTTACGTTCGCGGCTTCTCGGTGTGACGTAGACACGGCCAGCTGTCAGGCCTTGTCTACATCTACATGGGATACTCTGCAAATCACATTTAAGTGCTTGGCAGTGGGTTCATCGAACCACCATTACACTATTTATCTCCCATTCCATTCTCGAATAGCGCGCGGGAAGAAAGAACACCTGAATCTCTCCGTTCGAGCTCTGATTTCTCGTATTTCATTCTGATGATCATTTCTACCTATGTAAGTGGTAGTCAACAAGTGGAATAGGAAAGGAAATGCCTAGTAGTGGTACAGTGTACCCTCCGCCACGCACCTTACGGTGGATTGCGGAGTATGTATGTAGATGTAGACTTAGACCAAAGTGCCTTCGGATTTTCTACAATTACGTGATTGGGTTTTGTTGTTGAATCCCCCTTGTCGGTGTAGTACAGTCGCTTACCTGTGTAGAGCAGAGAATGCGTGTGGCCCCCCACGATGACGTCGACATCGCGCATCTTGGCGGCCATCTCCAGGTCTATGGGAAGTCCCGCGTGCGACAGGGCGACGATGACGTCGACACCGCTCTGTTTGAGCCTCGCCGCCTCTTCCGCCACGGCCGTCGCCTCGTCAGTGAACGTCAGGTTGCCGGTGGTCGCCATGTCCTGCGGCACCAACAGTCCGACATCAGCCGCGTCAAAGTAGTCGTATGTACATCCGAGCACTAATAATAACTAGTAATGCCTGTGGTCGAAAATCGACCAATTGTGTTTGCAATGGTCACTGGGGGTAAATTTTACGTATCATGTGGGCAGCCTCGCGTAATTACGTTGGCAACATCAACAAGACGATAGAAAATCTTTGCCCATTTGTTCGAACCACATAGAATGACTCGATTACATCTACATCGACATAGATACTCTGCAAATCACATTTAAGTGCCTGGCAGAGGGTTCATTAACCACTTTCATAACTTTTCTCTACCGTTCCATTCTCTAATAGCACGCGGGAAGAAAGAACACCTAAATCGTTCCGTTTTCGATCTGATTTCTCTTATTTTATTGGGATGGTCATGTCTCCCTAACTAGGTGGGTGCTAGCAAAATATTTTCACATTCAGAACTAAAAGTCGGTGATTGAAACTTCGCAAACAGATCAGGCCGCAATGAATAACGTCTTTCTTTTAATAATTTCCACCCCAATTCGTGCAGCATTTCCGTGACGCTTCCCCCCCCCCCCCCCGTAACATGATAAAACAAAACGAGCTGCCCTTCTCTGAACCTTCTCAATATCTTCCGTCAGTCCCACCTGGTGAGGGTCCCACAAGGGGCAACAGTACTCCAGGAGAGGACGCAGAAGTGTGATGTAGGCAGTCTCTCTCTTTGGTGGAGCTGGTGCATCTTCGAAGCGTTCTGCCAATGAAACGTAACCTTTGATTCGCCTTCCCCACAATATTTTCTATGTGTTAATGTTAATGTTAATGTTTGTATAGTCTATGGGACTTAACTACGGGGTCATCCGTCCCTAAACTTACAAACTACTTATGAACTACTTACGAACTAGGACGGCACAAATATCCATGCCCGAGGGGCGATTCGAACCCCCGACCGTAGCGGCCGTGCAGCCCATGACTGGAGCGCCTCAGTCTCCTCGGCCACCGCGGCCGGCTTTCTATGTGTTCTCTCCAGTCAAAGTTGTTCGTAATTGTAACTCCTAGGTATTTGGTAGAATTTACGACCTTAAGGTTTGACTGATTTATCGCGTAATTGAAGTTCAGTGGATTTCTTTTAGTGGTCATGTGTATTACTTCACACTTTTCTTTGTTTAGTGTCAATTGCCAATAGTGTATCGTACAGACCATGAAGTAAATAAATAATACTGTTCCTACTTTATGGTTGACAGTTCTTGTATGTACCCTCGTCCGCGCAGTAAAAATAATTGCCCTCGTAAAGCGAAGATTCCGTGAGAAAACATCAGCGTTGTCAAGCGATTGGCTAAAATGAAGACTCACAGGATTCTCACTATTCAGCATATGTCGCCAACATTATCATAGGAGGCCGCTGGGATATTTGGTAAAATTTAACCGGAACTGGGAGGTATGAAACGGTATCTTTTACGTGTCAAGGAAAATACCTGACACAATAACAACAAATAAAAACGGAAGTATATATACTTTTCATGTCATTTTCGAATTATATAACTTTCATTAGCCTAATATTTGAAATAGAACTACGATTTCGGTGTTCGTATATTTATACAACGCCAAGAAATAATGTTATTTCGATACTGCGATATTCAGAATTAAAGAGCTGACAATAAGTCGACTTCGTAGTTCCACCGTGCACCGCTACATGCCTCTCCCTGCGCATCATCATTTATATCGGCATTCTCGACTTCGTAGTTCCACCCGAGCACCGCTAAATGCCTCTCCCGGCGCATCATCCTTGATATCTGCATTCATATGAAAACATCCATTTCCTTTAACCACTCTTAATCACTGCGAAAATGAAGCATTTGAACGGCACAAGAAAGTGAGTTGGGAGCACTCGATGTTTCGATATTCACTTAGCCTATTTTAATACGTTATTTTAATACTGCAGATGCGCTGTATTACAGCGTCTTTCGTCGAGGCGAATAGCCAATCAGTGAGCTGATTGTTGGAGAATGTAGAACTTGATCCAAGCTGTAGATAGGAAAATTTATACTTCCTTTTACCACTTTTGATGGGTAAATGCTCACATAATATTTATATTCGTGAAATCTACGACAAACAGTCTTTCGAATTATGTAACTTTCTTTGGCATTCTTGTACGAATAAATTAGTAATCTGTACCACAATTTTCGTGTTAGCGTATTTATCTAATGATAATAATAACAATTTCGTGTGGCTCAGTGGCCAGGTACAAGTCTATCAAATGAACGCCACTACAGTGACTTGCGTGTCCCTAACCTGCCCCAGTTATCCAACCGGGAAAAGGGGATCTACAGTTTAGCGTGCAATCAGAACTCTTCACATAGTTGAGGTATTAGGGCTGGAATAATACGCAGGCTGAAAAATTCTGTTATCCTACCGGGTTTCGAATCTGCGGACATATGGCTTCTACTCAACTGCTTAACGCTGAGACCACCAGACCAGCCATCACATGAAATCAAAGCGTTCTTTCAGGAAGATTAGTTGCAATAAATAAATCTGTTCATAAATGACGGCTCAGGATGGTAAATTACCGATCTACGCCAGCCTACATGGTTTCAAAACGTCCATCCTGCCATTGGTCATCTCTTCCTCTTAGTTATTAGATCGTACACCAAAATTTCTAGATGATTTCAATTTCTTGCGCTTTACTGTAGATAATGTATTTTTCTCAGATACAAGCCAAACACAATTTATATAACCGCAAAACAACAGTTTTATATTAATTTAATACGATTTTCTGTATAATAATACATTAATAGCAAAAACATAACGAATGTTTTTGATGCGTCGCGTTTTGCAGCACTTAAATATTGTAGTAAACACGTTTTTATATATTGCACCAAAGCTGTTTTTTCTTAAATGCTGACTAGTTTCGGGCTTTGCCCATTTTCTTACGCCACATTCATAAATATTTTTATTTGAATACTGCTTAGGTCACGCTGTTTGTTGTAATTACCTTGGTGTAATTTATTGAGCCCGAAACTAGTCAGCATTTAAAATAAAAGCAGCTTTGGTGCAATATATAAAAATGTCTTTCCTACAACAAAATACATAACGCGTCCGCTTCAGGTATTCGACAGTAAGAAAACGGTTTTTTTCCATTTCATACATTTTCCTACCCCCCCCCCCCTCCAACCCCATGAATCACAGACATTCCCGAGATGTAGTGGCTTGCGTGCATCCTGAAGAGGGGCAGCAGCCTTTTCAGTAGTTACAGGGGAAACAGTCTGGATGGTTGACTGAGCTGGCCTTGTAACATAAGCTAACATGGATTTGCCATGCAGCTACTGCGAACAGCTGAAAACGAGAGGACACTACAGTCGTTACGCTTCCCGAGGACATGCAGCTCTACCGTATGAATATATGATGATGGCGTCTTCTTGGGTAAAATATTCCGAAGATAAAATAGTCTCCCATTCGGATATCCGGGAGAGGATTACTCAAGAGGAAGTCGACATCAAGAAAAACGAAACAGCCATTCTACGGATCGGAGCGTGGAATGTTGTATCCCTTAATCGGCTAGGTAGGTTATAAAATTTGAAAAGAGAAATGGATAGATTAAAGTTAGATACAGTAGTGATTAGTCAAGATCGATGGCAGAAGAACGGGATTTCTGGTCAGTTGAGTACAGGGTTATAAACACAAAATTAGTTTATGGAAATGCAGGAGTGGGTTTCATAATGAATAAGAAAATAGGAATGGGGGTAAGTTACTATGAACAGCATAGTGAATGCATTGCAGCAAATATACACAAGAAGCCATTAGCGACCGCAGTAGTACAAGTTTATACGCCAACTAGCTCTGCTGATGAGGAGATCGAAGAAATATATGAGGCGATAAAAGAAATTATTCAGACAGTTAAGGGAGA
This sequence comes from Locusta migratoria, assembly GCA_026315105.1. NCBI lineage: Eukaryota > Metazoa > Arthropoda > Insecta > Orthoptera > Acrididae > Locusta > Locusta migratoria. The sequence continues at coordinate 838,384,566 of CM048745.1, read as the reverse complement.
GGAAAACTTGACTGTGATGGGGGAACGGAACTAGGTATCAGGAAACGGAACACAAGAAAATGTAGTAGGTGAATATAGGCCTGGAAAAATAAATGAATAGGGACATCTCCTGCTAGAATTTTGTGCAGAGCACAATTTAAACTTCATATACACTTGCTTTCATCATCATGAAAGAAGGTTATATACGTGGAAGAGACAAGGAGAGATTGGAAGATACCAGATTGACATAATGATAAGGCATAGGTTACGAAACCAGGTTTTAAACTATAAGACATATCCAGCAGCAAGATAAAGTCCTGATCATAACTTATTGGTTATGAACAGTAGATTAAAACGTGAGAAATTGGAGAAAGGTAGAAAAATAAGGAGATGAAACCTCGATAAACTGAAGGAAGCATGGCCTGTTAAGAGTTTCAGAGGGAGCATTAGGCGAGGATTGATCGAAGCCGGCCGCGGTGGCCGAGGTGGCTGAGGCGCTCCAGTCACGGTCTGCACGGCCACTACGGTCGGGGGTTCGAATCCCCCCCTCGGGCATGGATATTTGTGCCGTCCTAGTTTGTAAGTAGTTCATAAGTAGTTTGTAAGTTTAGGGACTGATGACCCCGTAGTTAAGTCCCATAAGCTTAACAAACATTTGAACATTTTTTTTTGATTGATCGAAACGTGAGAAAGTAAACAATAGAACAATAGATGGCTCTGAGAGTTATAGAAGCACACAGAGGACCATATACGCAGAAGAACAAGTTCTAATCCATGGAAGATGCAGAGATACTCAATTGATGAAAGGAGAAAATATAAAAATGCAGGCAAAAGGGACTACAGACGTCTGAAAAGTGAGGTTGCCAGGAAGTGCAGACTGGCTAAGCAGGAGTGGCTAGAGAACAAATACAAGACCGTAGAAGAATTAATAAGTAGGGGAAAGATAGATTCTGCCTACAGGAAAATAAAAGATACATTTGGAGAGAGGAAAAGCATTTGTAGGAATATCAAGAAAGATGGGAAAGCGTTTCTAAGAAAAGAAGGGAAAGCTGAAAGGTAGAAGGAATATATAGAAAGCGTATGCAAAGGAAATACACTAGTAGAGAGTATTCTAGAAATTGAAGGCAAAGTAGAGGAAGATTATATGGAAGATACGATATTGCAAACAGAATTTGACAGAGCACTGAGACATTTGAGTCAAAATAAGGCCCTCAGAGAAGATGATACGAGGCGCGTCCAGAAAGTAAGTTCCGTTTGTTTATATAAAACGAACGGGTACATATACAGAAAAAATATTGATTGTACAAAAATCTACAACTGTTACTTTTCTACATAGCTTCCGAAGTTTTGTAGGCGTCATAGCATGGCACAAGATTTTGTGTGCCTTTTTCATAGAACGTTGCCGCCTGTGTATTCAACCATGTGGTAACATGTTCTTTCAGCTCGTCAACATCGTTGAAGTGTTGTCCACCAAGGACAGATTTTAGGTGTAAGAAGAGGATTACTGTCAGAAGATTTTTTTTCACGATAATACCTGACGTCACACACCGAATGTGACCAAACAATTCTTACGGAAATTTCAATGTGACCTGTTTGATCATCCTCCATACAGCTCGGACCTCTCTCCTACACCTAAAATCTGTCCTTGGTGGACAACACTTCAATTATGATAAAGAGCTGTTACCACATGGTTGAACACACAGGCGGCAACCTTATGTGAAAGATGCATGCAAAAACTTGTGGCACGCTATGACAAGTGCCTACAAAATTTCGGCAGTTATGTGGAAAAGTAGGGGAGACCGGGGCACGTTTTCCAACATTTTACATTTTTATTTTTGTACTTATCATTTTTAACGATTTTACGGTAAACAGCGGATCATTATATTTCCTACGCCTTTATTTACAGTCTTGTACAGATATTTTTGAAAATAGTAAATATTCTTGGTAGCAAATGGTTTTGTCTGCCCCGTATGCTGGGAAAGTTTTCCAGCTTACTTAAAATGTACAGGGGCAAATATTCCAATTATACTTTCAGTGTTAAAACAGAGATAATTATCTTGATTTCATTGAGTACGTATTTTTCTCATGAATTTACAATACATTACAAAAGAGGATAGTAAAAATAGCCACATTAAATAAAAACAAATGCTATTTAATGGTTTTACAAAATATGTGACTTAAATATTTTACAAATACAGACATTTTAACAATACTTATACTGATTGTCTGAATCACAATGTAAGCAAACAAAAAATGGAACGTTCCCTTTCGTACAGTCTCCATGCGCCCATTTCATGCACTGTACACACTTTTCATTTGCTTTAGACTTGGCGTAAGACTCAAAGCAATAAGGAATATGTGCCCCGTATGCTCTCGGAAAACGTGCCCCGTCGCCATATTCGGAACTATAACACTACGTCCATGAGTAACAGTGAAAGCTATTTATAAAACAAATGCACAATTACGTGAAGAAAGAAATCCACTTTTAGTGTGTGTAATGTGAAAATAATAAGTTTAACGCTAGAATGTTTATTTTAAGTTTCAATAAGCTTACTCACATTTACAAAAATTACGAAAACAGCGCTGCCGACGTTGTGACTGCTGGTACAACACTGAAACTTTCGTAAATGAAGCGTGCTTTGTTGCTACTTCCTACAGTATCGCCGGTGGTAACATCTAGCGGTTTCCAGAATGAAACTTTCACTCTGCAGCGGAGTGTGCGCTGATATGAAACTTCCTGGCAGATTAAAATTGCGTGGCGGAACCGGAACTCGAACCTGGGACCTTTGCCTTTCTGTGAAGTTTGGAAAGTAGGAGGCGAGGTACTGGCGGAAGTAAAGTTGTGAGGCGGCATCGTGAGCCGTGTCGGGATAGCTCAGTGGTAGAGCGCTTGCCCGCGAAAGGCAAAGGTCCCAGGTTCGAGTTCCGGTTCCGGCACACAATTTTAATCTGCCAGGAAGTTTCATCTAGCGGTTTGTTTCGAAAATAAACGGATTTGGAAAACTTGCCCCTATGGAAAATGTGCCCCGGTCTCCCCTAGTTTAAGAGTTGTAAAATTTTGTGCAATAAAAATTTCTTCTGTATCTGTGTACAATTTCATTTTATTACCAAATGGAACTTACTTTCTGGACGCGCCTCGTATTTCTTCATAATTGCTAATATCATTAGGAGTGCCAGTCATGATGAAACTGTTCCACCTTGTGCGTAAAACGCATGGGACAAGAGAAATGCTCTCCTACTTCAAGAGGACTATAGTGATTCCAATTCCAAGATAAGCAAGTGCAGACAAATGTGAAATTACAGAACTATCAGTTTAATAAGTCATGGTTGCAAAATAGTAAAACGAATTATTTACAGACGAACTGAAAAACTGGAGGAATCTGATCTTAGGGAAGAGCAGTTTGGATTTAGGAGCAATGAACACCAGAGGCAAAACTCACATTACGACTTATCTTAGAAGATAGCTTAAGGAAAAGCAAAAATACGTTTCTATCATTTGTAGATCTGGAGAAAGCTTTTGACAATGTTGACTGGAATACAGTGTAAAATTCAGAAGGTAGCTGGGGTAAAATGTAGAGTTATATTCAATTTGTACAAAAACCAGACAGCAGTTATTACAGTCGAAGGGAATGAAAGGGTCGCAGTGGTTGGGAATGGAGCAAGAGAGGTTTGAAGCCTTGTTACTGTTCAGTCTGTACATTCAGCAAGCTATGAAGGAATGCTAAGAGAAATTTGGAGAAGCAATTAAAGTTCAGGGAGAACTTTGCGGTTTGCTGATGACTTAGTGATTCTGTCAGAGACAACGAAGGACCTGGAAGCGCAATTAAACGGAATGGAGGGTGTCTTGAAACGAGGAATAAAATGAACATTAACAATAGTAACATGGTTAATGTAGTGTAGTGTTAGAAAATCTGGCGATGCAGAAGGAATTAGATTAGGTAATGAGACAATAAAAGTAGTAGATCAGTTTTGTTATTTATGTAGCAAAATAACTTCTGAGGGCTGAAGTAAAGAAGATATAAAATGCAGAACTGCTTTGGGAAGAAAAGTGTTTCTGTTGAAGCGAAATTTGTTAACATCCAAAATTAATTTATATGTCAGGATGTCCATTCTGAAAGCATTTGTCTGGAGTGTAGCATTGTATGGGAGTGAAACGTGGACGATAAGGAATTCAGACAAAAAATGATAGAAGCTTTTGAAATGTCTTGCTACAGACGAATGATGAAGATTAGATTGGTAAATCACGTAATTAATGAGGATGTGCTCAACTGAATTTTGGAGAAAAGGCGTTTGTGTGGTATACTGAGTAAAAAACATATCCTGAGGCATCAAAGAATCAGCATTAGAAGGGACGGTGCGGAGCAAAAATCGTAGAGGGAGACCAAGGGACGAATACAGTTAGAGAATTGAAAAGGGTGTAGGTTTTCGTTCTTATTCTCTGACGAAGATGCTTGCAGAAGACAGGATAGCGCCGTGGCGGATTAGCCGTGCGTACTGGGGCGCCGTTCTGCGGTGCGCGCGTCCGTTCGCCGTCGGGGGTTCGAGTCCCCACTCGGGCACGGGTGTTTGTGTTATGCTTAGGTTAGTTTACCTTAGTTTAAGTAGTTTGTAAGTTCCGGACTAATAACCACGCATTTGAGCCCGACAGTAAGTAAATTCAAAAGGATGCAGATTGCCGTTCGTTTTCCCAGATGAAGAGACTTGGACAGGACATGGTAGCGTGAAGAGCTGCATCAAACCAGCCTGCGGACTGAAGACCACAACAAGAACAGTAATGTTACTAGTAGATGATATTTTATCAATGTATCACATCTTGTATAGTGCGCCTCGGTTGCACAGTGGTAGAGTGCCAGACTACAAATCCAAAGGTCGCGGGTTCGATCCCCGCCAGGTCCTAGGACTTTTATCTGTCACTTTCCACTTCTTTCACCTCTGGCAGTACTGCTCATGTGAAAAATACCGAGTAGCACCGTGGTTCGGAACCCACGTTAAACTGTAGGTCCCCCTATAACTGGCTGGGTAAGTCAGTTCGAAGGTCGGAGGAAGGCAACGGCATACCACCTCCAAACAGGACCATGCCTAGTAAAGCACTGTTGTGTTCAAACCAATCTTCGGATTGTTGACTGCTTTATCACATCTTGTAGTAATTTCAGACATGTCAAGTATAGTGATGTCTCTTCCTAAGAAATTAATTCTGAAACTTTCACAATGCCGCAGAAACGGTTTGTCACTTGAGTGTTAGAACAGTCCGGCACTGTATCGAGCATGTTGGAACGCGAGTGTCATTCGCTCAGCTCTAGTTTCCTAATAGAAGTGTCATTTTTCAACAAGATAATGTTCCATTTTACAAGGCCTGGAGTGTACTGGAGTGATCCCAGGAACACAGTGGCGAGATGCTTGTAATGTTCTTTCATCCCCCCCCCCCACCCAAAAAAAATGCAAACTTGATTAACACATCTGAGAATGATCTAACGTTGTGTTCGGTCCTCACCCTCCTGCCTTCGGTTCAAGAATCAACAAGCAAGAAGTGAAAATAGAGCGAAGGAAAGACAATAGTCGGGTATCCAGTTTAACATTAGCAAATCCGAAATACTGAAACATATCGACCGTTTCTGGGCATCGAAATAAATTCAACGGCGAAGATGTAAATTAGTGCTGGACCGGGATTCGAACCTGGATTTCCCGACTTGGCCAGTGGTTGCATTAACCAATTAGGCTATCGAGCCAAGCTTCCCTTTCAATGCGAATTCGCAACTTATAGCACACTAAGATGACAGTGCATCCTGCCCATGACCAAAAGGATGTATACCATATCCATAATTTCAAAACATATGTCCAACAGGCAGTTTACAAAGTTTACAATTTCAATACGGACGCATTCGTACGTTCGATCCCTTGCAAGAATCCATTATAGGCTGCGAGCAAGAGGAATCAAAGGGCAGGGGGTATTGTCATCGTACTACAAGTTGAGAATTTGGGTTGGAAGGGAAGCGTACATGGATAGCCTAATTGGTTAAGGCGACCGCTGGCCTAAAGCGGGAAATTCGAGTTCGAATCCCATTTCAGTACAAATCTATAACTTTGCCGTCGAATTTAATTAAATTCCCCGAAACGGTCAAAATTTTGAAATATTTCTAATTCGTAAAATTACAGCGTTAATGTTTATCAACGGTTTCTGTTCCATCGGACATGTCCGTAAAGAACAGACACCATATCAATAAATAAATAAAAGTCACGCCTAATCGTGTATTAGCCAAAACTACAAACGCCCATAAACAGATTCAGTTAATGCTTATACAGATGCAGGATGGGTTATTTAAGTACTAAGACTCTGTCTCTCTGCAAAAGAATATATTCAGGAACTCTAATACAAAGAAACGATTATGTAGACAAACATATGGGCGATAAACGTCCAGAAAATAGTAGGGACAAAGTACCTGCAGTCAACGATGTTCTCTAGAAGTGGTTATTAAGTCGATGAGTACATCACGTTCGTGCTAGCAACGACGTACTCGAGAAGCGTTAATTGGCTGAGTCGTTTGCGTCATAGTGTCCAGCGGATGTGCCTCCTTACATTTGCATTTTCCACTGTCAAAATAGCACAACAGCACACAGTCGTTAATTTACAGTATTTATTATCGAATTTTTAAGACCAGGCAGACGCGCGAAACGCTGTTCAGCACACATGTAAAACCACACCGGCGGTGCCACGCTGTACTGAAATAGACGCCGTATTTTCCAAAGTCTGGCAGTGGCTTTCTGAAAGCGAGATAGTATGTTTGCGATCCAATGAGATAAGCAGGTTTTATTTTATTTATTTTACAAATCATGACTAACGTTTGTGTAGCGTATAACTGTACCAACAGAAGCAATACGAATGCGAATATTTCTTTTTTCATGTGACCACTGTCTCAAATATATGTTGGTTGTTTTGCCCTTTGGAGTTTTGTGTTTATCGTCATTTATTGCTTTATCCAAGGTTTCGGTTCAAAACAAGCTGTTAACGAGGAAGTAGAGTGTTGCAATGAGAGGAAAGAACTGATTTTCGACAGCAACCAGTCTTATTTGTCATTCACATCTTGAAAAAAAATTTATATATGAACTGCATGAAATAATACGAAATATTTTAACGCAAGTTTCGTCGTATAATGTGAAACTGCAACGTAAAATTCAGAATGAGGCCTTTCGCTAACGGCAGTGTCCTAGTATTTTGATGCAGAGTACCGGATGGTGATTCATGAAAAAGACAAGCATAATGTTGACTGTTGTTGTTGTGGTCTTCAGTCCGGAGACTGGTTTGATGCAGCTCTCCACAATACCCTATCCTGAGCAAGCCTCTTCATCTCCACATAAGAACGACAATCTACATCTGTCTGAATCTGCTTACTGTATCCATCTCTTGGTCTTCCCCTGCGATTTTTTCCCCACATACTTCCCTCCAACGCTAAATTAACAATTCCTTGATGTCTAAGAATGTGTCCTACCAATCTATCCCTTCTTTTAGTCAAGGTATGCCAGAAATTCCTTTTCTCCCCAATTCTGTTCAGTACCTCCTCATTAGTTACGCGATCCACCCACCTAATCTTCAGCATTCTTCTGTAGCACCATATTTCAAAAGCCTCAATCCTCTTCCTGTCCGCACTGTTTATCGTCCATGTCTCACTCCCATACAAGGCAACACTCCATACAAATGCCCTCAGAAAGGACTTCCTTAGGCCTAAATCAATATTCGATGTTAACAAATTTCTCTTTTTCAAAAACGCTTTTCTACCCATTGCCATTCTGCATTTTATATCCTCTGTACTGCGCCCATCATTTGTTATTTTACTGCCCAAGTAACAAAACTCATCTACCTCCTTTATTGCTTCGTTTCCCAATCTAATTCCTTCAGCATCACCTGATTTTCTTACACTGCACTCCATTACCCTAGTTTTGCTCTTGTTAATGTTCATCTTATATGCACCTTTCAGCACACTGTCCATTCCATTCAATTGCTCTTCCAGGTCCTTTGCTGTATCTGACAGAATTACTATGTCATCGGCAAAACGCAATGTTTTTAATTCTTCCCCCTGAACTTTTATACCTTCACCAAATTTCTCCTTGCTTTCCTTTATAGCTTGTTCAATGTACAAATTGAATAACATTGGAGAAAGGCTACAACCCTGTCTCACTCCCTTCCCAACCACTGCATCCCTTTCATGCCCTTCAACTCTGACAACCGCTGTCTGGTTTTTGTACAAGTTGTAAATAACCTTACGCTCCCTATAATTTACTCCTGCTTTTTTCAGAACTTTAAAGAGTTTATTCCAATCAACATTGTCAAAAGCCTTCTCCAAATCTACAAAAGCTAGAAATGTAGATTTGCCTTTTCTTAATCTATCTTCTAGGATAAGCCGTAAAGTGAGTATTGCCTCCCGTGTTCCTACATTTCTCCTGAACCCAAACTGATCTTCCCCGAGGTCGGCTTCTACCAGCTTTTCCATCCTTCTGTATATAATTCGCGTTAATATTTTGCAGCCATGACTTATTAAACTGATGGTTCTGTAGTTTTCACACCTGTCTGCACCTGCTTTCTTAGGGATGGGGATTATAACATTTTTCTTAAAGTCTGAGGGTACTTCACCTGTCTCATACATCTTACACACCAGGTGAAACAATTTTGTCATGGCTGGTTCTCCCAGAGACTTCAGTAGCTCTGAGGGAATATCATCTATTCCAGGGGCCTTGTTTCGACTTAGGTCTTTCAGGGCTCTGTCAAATTCTTCTCTCAGTACAGTATCTCCTATTTCATCTTCATCTACATCCTCTTCCCTTCCTACAATATTGTCTCGAAGTTCATTTCCTTTGTAGAGCCCCTCTATATATTCTTTCCACCTTTCAGCTTTCCCTTCTTTGCTGAGAACTGGTTTTCCATCAGTGTCCTTGATATTCATAGAGCTGTTTTTCTTATCTCCAAATGTTTCTTTTATTTTCCTGTAGGCTGTATCTATTTTTCCCCTATTTATACATTCTTCTACATCCTTGCATTTGCCTTCTAGCCACTCCTGCTTAGCCATTTTGCTCTTCCTGTCAATCTCATTTCTTAGTCGTCTGTACTCCATTTTGCCTGTTTCATTTACTGCATTTTTATATTTTCTCCTTTCATCGATTAAATTTAGTATCTCCTGTGATATCCAAGGATTTTTTGTAGGTCTTTCCTTCCTACCTATTTTGTCCTCTGCTACCTTCACTATTTCATCTCTCAATTTTACCCATTCCTCCTCTACTGTTTTATTTCCCCCCGTTTCTGTCAATTGTTGCCTAAAGCTCCCTCTGAAATTTTTAAGAACCTCAGGTTCCTTCAATTTATCCAGGTCCCATCTCCTTATTTTCCTACCTTTTTGTAGTTTCTTTAGTTTCAGCCTACAGTTCATAACCAACAAGTTATGGTCAGAGTCTATATCTGCCCCTGGGTATGTCTTACACTGTAGAACCTGATTTGACTATTACTTAAATAAACTTACAACCACATACTGGATGGCTTAAGCATAAAGGTACACTGTGGGATTGTATTTCTTTGCTCCATCAACCGTTTCTGTTTCGAACATTAAATACATTCAAATTATCGTCAACTTACTGTGTGTTCTGCCTCTCTGAAATCTAAATTTTTTATTGAAAACGGCATTATAAAACAAACGTAGATTGGTCTTAAACTTTGCAGACTTTATCGTAAATGCTGCCGATCGCCTTGGGGTCTGTATTTAAATGAATGCTGTTAACAGTTTCGAGAAACGACGTATATAGTGTGTTTATCCACTATTGTAATATTGTTTCTGGATAAAACCGAAAGGCGCAAACAGTTATAATTTCGTAATGTTCTAACCTACGGTCACTACCATGCCGCCGGCCGTGGTAGCCGAGGGGACTGAGGCGCGCCAGTCACTGTCTGCACAGCCACTACGGTCGGGGGTTCGAATCCCCCCTCGGGCATGGATATTTGTGACGTCCTTAGTGTTAGCTAGTTCATAAGTAGTTTTTAAGTTTAGAGACTGATGACCCCGTAGTTAAGTCCCATAAGCTATACAAACATTTGAATCAACTTCGCCGCGGTGGAGTAGCCGAGCGGTCTAAAGCGTCTCGCTGCGGAGCGCGCGGTTGCTCGCCGTGGGGGTTCGAGTCCTCCCTGGGGCATGGGTGTGTGTGTTTGTCCTTAGGTTAGTTTACCTAGGTTTAAGTAGTTTGTAAGCTACGGACTGATGACCACGCAGTTTGGTCCGATAAATTTACAAACATTTGACCATTTTTTTGAATCAACTTCCATGCCCCTCTCCTGACTTCCGATAACATAGCGAACCGTTATTCAGTTTGCTTCACTCTGGTCGCGGTGTTGCCTCTGTTTTTTGTTGCTGCCTGTAATGTCTGTTATCATATCTGAGGCCTCTATGCAACTCATATTATAAACTGTACCACAGACATTCTTTTTCTCTCAAGTCTTTGTTCGGTTTGGAAATTATACATCGCCATTAAGCGATAGCTTGATCGATGTTAAATTGCTTTTTCGATCTATTATTCTGCGATTTAAAGATGTGTAGTGTGTGTTTAATATTTTCTATATGGCCAAAAGCGGAAGTATTTCAGGTATTTTTAGCGTCAGCATTAACCTCCTTGGTCAGCGGCAGTTCTAGCCACAGACATACATTACTAGACTGGCAAACTTCCCTCTGTGACTGAAGCCTGATGCCGCCATTTTGCCTCACCTCACGTCAAAAAGTTTCCGTACGGTACTACCATGATCTTCTGACACGCTATGACGTTGTAAGCTTTTCGTGTTCCTTTGAACATTATTTGCGTTCAAGCTAAAACTTCAGCAATAGCTGAATTTGACATATAGGCCTACATTGTCCAATCGTGTTATGAGAAGAACGTGTTACGTACGTTTAAATTTTACTTGCCGTTCTGGCGGCATCCTGTGATTATGTTGTCAATCGTGTGAGATTGGCATTAACGAATCGCGTGACAACGCAAATGCTTTGTCAAGAAATCGTTTTACGAGGGCAATTACTTTTGCTGAGTGAACGAGGGTACATACAAGAAGCCGGCCGCGGTGGCCGAGGTGACTGAGGCGCTCCAGTCACGGTCAGCACGGCCACTGCGGTCGGGGGTTCGAATCCCCCCTCGGGCATGGATATTTGTGCCGTCCTAGTTAGTAAGTAGTTCATAAGTAGTTTGTAAGTTTAGGGACTGATGACCCCGTAGTTACGTCCCATAAGCTTAACAAACAAATGAACAAATGTACATACAAGAACCTATCAACCATAGAGTAGGAACAGCATTATTTATGTAGCTCATAATCTGTACGAGAGACTAATAAAGTCACACTGTGGTGATTTCTAAGAATATCATCATCTTTGGTGAGGGATTTCTACCGTTTTGATGCTGTTGTCAACATAATCATACAAGGCCGTCGGAAGGTAAGTAAAATTTTACTGTTATGCACCAGTACATTTAAAGCTGTATTTATCGGAAAACACTAAGAAGAATAACGATAGTGTTATCCACGACTAATAGCATATTTATAACGGTCATATTTTTAAAAGAAAAGCTGAAGTTGATCGAATCTGGTAACAGATTAGGCCTAATACAAACAGAAAACGCGACGCGACTTATTAGTGTATGTGTCAAAGATTTCGTAAGAACTTTCAAAAGAATAAGGATACGTGCTATCCGTGATAAACAACACTTTTAAACGACCATACTACTGAAACAAAATCCGAATTTGAATGAAATTAGTAACAATAATAACAGCAAATTACTGTGTGTGTCGAAGTTTAGGGGCCTACTTCAGCTAAAAAAATTACAGCCATATACAACACACGAATTTCGCATACATAAAAACTCTGAAGACAGCGTAGTTACGTCAGTTCATCCGTGTTTTTATGGCTGTTTTCTGTAATAACACACACGAGTGCTTGCTAGTTTATAGTATAGAAATATGGCGGCGAGATATCACTGACACCAATGATACCGTATAAGGCATTGCCAGTCTAGTATTATATGTCTGTGGTTCTAGCAGCATCGCTGGAACCAGTGGCTAGAGTATCGCTGGATCGTTACAGCGAACCGCCGTTACGCGACACATTCAAATTTCAACGTCAGGTCTTGTATACACGAAGTGCAGACGAATACACAGTTTATTTTTAACTTGGTTTCAAACACAATATTGTGCAACTGTGTGTAACTTGAAAGGGCTACTTATGCAATTTCATCTTAAGTAGTGGCACGGCAACTGCTTAATCAGCCATAGCGAAGGTACCGGTGGCGCTGGTGCTTCAAAAGACTGGGGGTTCACTTCGCTCAGTGCCGGATCTTGATACTGGCGACGTGGGAAAGCGCCCCGGTTCGACCCTCCCCCCTCTCCCACCGATAGACATATTTTCGATAAAAGATTATCTCGGCTTGTTTGCGCTTGCTTCAAGCTGAAGAGTCGGCAAATGTTCAAATTTTTGTTAAGCTTAAAGGACTTAACTGCAGGATCATCAGTCCCTAAACTTACAAACTACTTATGAACTACCTTATAATAAAGACGACAGAAACTTTCATGCCCGAGGGGGGATTCGAACCCCCGACCGTAGCGGCCGTGCAGACTGTGACTGGCGCGCCGCAGACCGCTCGGCCACTGCGGCCCCCGAGGAATCGACCTATCAAGCTTCTTTATTACACACTTTTCTTCCAAGCTTTAAGTCTTGAATTTTGTTTCTAAAAGATACTGAATTTTGTTAATTTTTTCTTTGATAATAAACACCAAGAACATATGAATGTGCACATGAACAGTAATATGTTGTTATGAAGAGACAACCTACCTTCGGGTCACGTGACATTGTAAGCAGCACCCTATCCTATCCTAACCTTACGCATGCGCAAAAGCTGCTCTCCCCCACCTCTTTAAATATTTATCACTTGGTTCATAAAACCTTCCATTTTTTTGAGGGAAAGCGACCATACGTTGGCATGCCTTGGTCGCACTATATTTTATTTTATCATTATGCGTTTCGATACATCATCAGATCTGTGGCACAAAAAATAGAAATAAATTATATTTCGGATGTTTACTGTTCATAATCACAATTTTCACAAGGAGCACAAACACATTATATGCAAATATTCTTACAAACTTTTTTTGTAAACGATGGGAATTAAAATACATCTTAGTGGCGATGACTAACTAAAATATAAACCACCATCGTGGATGTCTAGTAAAGGTGTTCAACTAGATTCTCATGCCAACTGTGGTGAGGGGAGAAAACACAATGGATTAGCATTCTTAGTTCTTGACAATACATGATCGACAATGGTTGACAATGTAACCAGTGCAAAATGTGGAACCAGTAGTGACGCCATAATTTCTTCACTTTTATATGTTTGTGTTCTTTGCAACACATATGTACTTATTTCGGCGTGGCAACAACGAAAGTTATTAATGGTACATTATTTCGGCGTGGAATGCTTTTGTGGCAGCTGACGCAAGCACATTTTTACTGTAGCATTTTGTTGTCATTTTCATCTTTGTATTGAAATTTGTTGACTAACCAACACTTTGACAGTAATTTCACAAGTTTGTAGACTAAATACTTTTAGTAAACACAATGTATACTAAACTTTATGAAAGCAGTTGTTGCAACACATTCACAGCAAATAAAAATCCATGGTAATGATTGTTCGTCATAACAATCCTGTTCACGGTAAGTTTGTTGTTGTTGGGGGTTTTAAAGGGGGGCTAAACGACTGGGTTATCAGTCCCAGTCCCCGTTCTTATCGAATAGTGCACTAAGTATGGTTTTCCATCTAGTTTAGACCACCTGCTTGCATTAAAATCAACACAAATATTTTCATAGCGGCATTTTCTTTATTATTTCAAACCTCAGCTAACTGTTATACTTGGGACTAAATCTGTATTACTGACAGCTTCGTGATATTTCATTGCCGCATTTTTAGGAAACATACTACCAGGCTCGTCAATTCGCAGCTTCTATAGAGTCTGACAGAATTTAATGCACGTCCGTATTCGATAGTCAATGTTTATTTAAAGCGTGGGACTGTAAATAGGTATAATTCTCGAGTAGGTGTAGCATGCCAGCTGTCAGCCGATACCCGAAATAGCATGGCGGACGGCAGTTCAATTTGCCTCAAACATGGCGGACCTATCGCCACTCTATGAAATTTAACCCTTAAACGGAAACATAGGTCGATAGTACATTATTAGAAACATCCGGTCTGACAGACCGGTATTTTTTATTCAATATTTTTTCATATATTTATTATTTTTTAATAATTTATTAATGTGTTTAGGATAATATTTTGTGGTTTTGAAATGAAACATCAAATTTAGTATTAAATAAGTTTTACTTGTTCAAAATTAACGAGGTTATTGTTCTTGTTGGTTCCACTGATTTGCATAGAAAATCTTTTTTCTTCTTTTTCTCAACAAAAATTAGTGCCATACCGCTTTTGTTCTCCACGTGTATTGTCACAAATTATTTCTTGTTTATCTACTAATAGATTGTAACAATTGTTGTCATCATCAACTTCATCACTACTGTCACTATCAGTCTGTTACCATCGTTTTTCTTCTCTCATTGTCTTCTCTGAGAAATTATTTTCCATCTCGGATTCATCACCGCTCTCCTGCAACCATTCTGAAAGTTTTTTTTTCTCAAAATTGGCATCACTACACTGCATTCTCTTGTATCGTGCGCCTCTCGTAGATTTACGAGTGCCTTCTGAAGCATTATCCAGCATGGCCTCTTCTAAATATAAAATAAATAAATAAATAAAATAAAAATAAAGATAAAGCACATCACACAAGAAAAGACGTAATAGAATAAATAAAATGAACGTAATGAGGCATCTCCTTGTTACTTATAACCTACAAGATCTTCTCTAAAGCCTTGCAAACTAGAGTCACCAAACAGCTAGATTCCCAACTAGGCGAATACCAGGCTGGTTTCCGGGTGAGTAGGTCATGCACAGAGCAGATTCAAAACCTCAAAACAATCCTCTCATATAGAAGCCGAGGGGGACATCCCTGGGTAGCCATTATGGTAGATTTCGAAAAGGCATACGACTCAATAGATCGACAAACCCTCTTCTCCACCTTGTGGGAACTAGGCCTAGATGAGAAGACTACCAGACTGGTCCAGGCTACCATGAATAACACCACCTCCAAAGTCAAGTTTAGGGGTGAACTCTCAGCGAGCTTTCCCATCCAGACGGGAGTCAGGCAGGGGGATGGCCTCTCGTGCATCCTCTTCAACTGTGTTCTGGAAAACATCATCTGAGAATGGACTTCCACATTGTCACCAGAAGCTGGACTGAAGCTTGGCTACAAGAAAGATAACCTCATTGTACCATGTCTAGCCTTTGCTGATGATCTCACCCTATTGTCCAACAGGATGGAGGAGGCTGCTCATCAACTACAGAGCCTCTACAACGTTGCAGTAAAAACCGGCTTGAAAATCAACATACAGAAGGCGGAATTCATCACCAATATCAAGCAGGCTTCCTCTACGATCCCACTAGGACACAATAATATCTGTAAAGTTCCTGCAGTCAAGTACTTGAGAGAATGGATTTCAGCACGTGAGAGCGAAACATTGGCCATAGACACCAGGTGCACCAAGTTAGAGAGAGCCTATCATTCATGTAAGAATATCTATACCTCCAAGTACCTATCCAAGAACTTAAAACTGAAGCACTACAACTCAGTAGTAAGACCCTCTGCACTCTATGCCTCCGAGTGCCTCTTGAGAATCGAAAGGGTCCACTCAGGAAAGTAGAACTTAAAGAGAGGAAGATCCTGAGGAGAATATTAGGACCCATAAGAGAGGAAGATGGTACTTACAGAATAAGGCACAATAACGAACTGTATGAACACCAGGAAGACATAGTCACATGTATGAGGAAAAGGCGACTGACAGTCTACGGGTACATCACTCGCCTGAATCACTCAAGGCTAACCAAGAAGATCCTCACAGTGACAATCAGGGGAAAGGCATCCAAAGCTAAGTGGTTCATCTCTGTTAGATCAGACTTAGAGGAATTGCAGATCCCATTACAGATAACCGAGAACCGAACTCAATACCGTCAGGCCATTCTACATGGAGTCTTCCCACTATCTCTCACGAGCAAGAAGTGTACAGGCACCACCAGACCTAAATGGACGGATGAGAGGAAGCAGCTCACAGCCAGAAGATGAAGGTGTACTGGGCCAAGAAAAAGCAGAAGACCCTGGCTAAGAGTTAAGACGAGCCTCGTGGTCCCTAGTAGACCGAAACGAACTAAAAAAAAAAAAAAAAAAAGACCTGTAAGTTTTATAAAATTAATGCTTATCTAACAGCCAGAAGCCACAAATTGGACTACAAAGCTTTTGCAACGTATATTATTTAACAATGTGAAGGTACTGTGGACGGGTGGTCGCAAGCAGAACAGTGTTGCCACAGGCCACATTATAAAAACCCTATGGGTCTCTCAGACCGGTGTTTCTGTTTAAGGGTTAAGCTCGATGGGTAGTTCCGAGCCGGCGCGATCGCTAGCTGACTGGCCGGCCGCTGGGGCACACCCCACTGCCTCATAGCGGGCAGCCACTGAGCTAGCGATCGCGCCGGCTCGGAACTACCTCGCTTACGTGGCATGCCGTCTGCACTGGGGCCTGTATTTCCCGTTGGCTGCGAGTACAATGCACTGCGGAATGAGGAAGCTTGTTCGGTCGACAAGAGATTCCTGTCATATGACGCACCAGTGTATAATACATCAGAGGTTTTTGTCTGTGGAGGAATCGGTTGTCACCTTGTGATCAAACGTTTGCAGTTTCCAGTCGAGAGCCACTTCCTTTCAACAGCTAGCCGAATGGTATTGCGGCGCGGACGTTACGCCACAACACAGACACAGAACTGGTCACAGCGAACAGACGCGTCAATGAACGGGCGGGCAGTTCATAACTATGCGACAAAGAAAAAAATTAAAAATTTCGCAGTTTACAACCATAGTACCACAAACCTCATGCTGGATATGTTTCCCTCTCGTTTTACGTGTTCTACGTGGGACGCTCACAGTTTTTAATTTGTTTCTTTTTGCTTGATTTGATTTGATTTGATTTTCTCAGGAAAGCCAAAACAGTCTTGGTCCAACCCGCCACTGCCCGCACCGAAAATAAGTTTATTGTGCGGTATCGCTCCCTGTATATCTAGTAAAGCCAACCAATGCCCTTGAACAGTGCAAGGAGTCCCTTTACCAGTTCTTTATTATGACACAATTTCTTCGGATCTGGTTGTCCCAAATGTTCTGTGCCTTTTACTCTCCAGTGCAATGCATTCGAAGATTAAATGTGATGCAGTTTCATCACCGTCATCACAGATCCTACATTTAGGGTCCTCTTCTGTTATTCCCATTGTATGTAGGTGTTTTTTTTAATTCCCATGGCCTGTCAGCAATCCAACCATGAGTCTAATCTCTCTCCTGTTCAGGCCCAGGATTGCAGAGCTTCTTGGCTTTGGCATCATTACCTTGCCATGTTTTTATTGATAGACTTTGATCCAATATTCTACGTGCTGCCTTCTGAGCCAGTTACCTAGCTCCAATTTGATCATTGCCTTGGTGATTGTCAGGACAGGTTCCGGTCCAATAAATGAAGTCTCTGCCCCCATCCTGGCTAATCTGTCGGCATGTTCGTTGCCACTGATCCCCGAGTGGCCAGGGACCCACAATAGGTTTACTCTATTGCTTTCCCCTAGCTCCACCAGAACCCTGCAATAATTTTAGACCTTGATGCAGGAGCTGCCAGTGATCTCAGGGCTGCCTGGCTGTCTGAATAGATATAGATGCTACGATCTTTTTAGCACCTACGCAAATTCTCCTCCACACACGCCCTGATGGCAGTGATTTCGGCCTGGAATAAGGCCAGTTTCCCTAGAGGACGCTCTCTAGTCTTGGCTGCACCTCGTATACCCCGGCCCCAACGGCTTGGTCTGATTTTGACCCGTCAGTGAACCAGACAATATCCCCCGTACGGTGTCTAACTATTTTCTCCCACTGCTCCCTACTTCCAATTGTTATATTGGAAGGCTTATTGAAGCAGTATGGGGTTATAATATAGTCGGCTGGCATTTCCCCAACCTTTCCTATATTTACCTCACTCGATATTTGCTGCCTTAACCTCCTTCTTCTGGACATCTTTCGCCTACTGACCCGAGATAAACCGGATCAACTTTGGCAACATGTGGAGGCAGCATCTCCTTGGTTCAATGCAAGAGGCGTGTAGTAACGGATATAATCATCAATGGTACATATCGCACTAAGCTCCTCACTCATTTGTGGCTGTATTTTCAATCATGTGAACGTTATATAACGTCTTATCTCGAAAATGATTTTGGCTGGGGTTGTATTTTGGATTATCAGCAGTGTATATTATGAAAGTAGCAAGAATGATTGCAGGTACTAATAAATGGGAACAATGGCAGGAGGGTGTCCATAATAAGGAAATCAAAGAAAAACTGGGAATGAACACCATAGCTGAAGCAATTAGAGCGAACAGACGGAGATGCTGGGGTCAAGTTACATGCATGGGAGAAACAAGGTTACCTAAGAGACTCATGAGCTCGGCAGCGGAGGGTAAGAGGAGTCGAGGTAGACCAAGAAGAAAGTACTTAGATTCGGTGCAGAATGATTTTGAAGTAAAAGGCATAACTTCAGACGAGTCATCAATGTTAGCATTAAATAGGGGATCATGGAGGAATTTTATTAGAGGTATTATGCTCCAGACTGAACGCTGAAAGGCCTAATCAGTCTATAATGATGATGATCAGTGTACATGACGTGAGAGTGGGGGGTATATTATCATTCGACAACTTATATCTTTCGACAGAAATATTTTTACTTGTAACTTCGATATTTGTGACTTGTTGCTGTAGTGGTCTTCAGTCCGCAGACTGGTTTAATGCAGCTCTCCACGCTACCGTCTCCTATGCAAGCGTCTTCATCTGAGAAAAAGAACGGCAACCTACATACTTTTGAATCTACTTACTGTATTCGCCCCTCGATTTTTATTTCACACACTTCCTTCTAAAGCTGGCGTTTCTTTGAGGTCTCCGAATGTCTCCCACCACCTATCCTCTTTGTCAGGATATGCCAGAGACTCCTTTTATCCCCAATTCTGTTCAGCACCTCTTCATTAGTTACGTCATTTACTAATTAGTTACGCGATCTAGTAATCTTCATTCGTCTGTATTGCCGAAACCAGAGATAAATTTTTAGCCTTTATACTTATGAAACTTGTCATAAATAAATTTGTAGCGTTTTAATTGCGAATGTCATTATGGTTCACCAAAGCTGCTTATTTATTGACCCAAAGCTGCAGGTTTCGGTTTTAAGCAATTTTCAAGCGGCAGCAGTGCTTAACCATTTGGTTGAAGCCGGCCGCGGTGGCCGAGGTGACTGAGGCGCTTCAGTCACGGTCAGCACGGCCACTACGGTCGGGGGTTCGAATCCCCCCTCGGGCATGGATATTTATGCCGTCTTTAGTCTTAGCTAGTTCATAAGTAGTTTGTAAGCTTAGGGACTGATGACCCCGTAGTTAAGTCTCATAAGTTCTACAAACATTTGAACATTTGGTTGAAAACACGTTACAATCTTGAAAGTGAAAAAGTTGATATTATATATCTCGCATACTGCTTGATTTACCATCTGTGTGGCTCGATAGCACAGTGGTAGAGTGCCACACTACAAATTCAAAGGTCGCGGGTTCGATCCTTCCCCCCCCCCCTCCCCCCAGGTCCTAGGATTTTTATGTGTTACTTTCCACTTCTTTTACCTCTGGCAGTGTTGCTGATGTGAAAAATATCGAGTAGCACCGTAGTTCGGAACCAACGTTAAACTGCAGGTCCCCCTATAACTGGCTGGGTAAGTCAGTTTGGAAGGTACGAGGAAGACAACGGCATACCACCTCCAAACAGGACCATGCCTAGTAAAGCACTGTGGTGATCAAACCAATCTTCGGATTGCTGACTGCTTTACCTTTACCATCTGTGTATCTACGGTTACTGCTCATTACATTTATTGTAACATGTCATTTTAACCGACTGTTTAAGACCTGCTGGCGCTTGAAAATGGATGAAAACCGAAACCGGTAGCTTTGAGCCAATGAATAAGCTTTGGATAACCATAATGACATTCATCAAATACAGCGATGCTGTTAATCCCCACCTTTTCACTTGCTAGCTTTAACAGCCATGTGTAAAATTGTACATTAATTTTTTTTATTTTTTATTTTTTTATTTATTATTATTATTTTGTGAAAGCCTGCGACTGTGAGATAAATGGATTTGTTTATAAATAGCAATACTGCTACCAGTCACGATTTTTTATTTATTTAGCACGACGCGTTTCGAGAAATAATTTCCATCTTCAAGTGCGTTTTTTGTGCTGTTTCATATTATTTCTGTGCTTTTGAGTGGTGAGTGCCTGCTTCATTCTGCTGTAGCTGCTGTAATATATAAATACGCCCGATTCTGCTTTATGGTTATCATAATATGGGTTTAATGGCGGAATTTTTTGAAAAGCTTTTTAGTTACAGTTTTCGTCTGGTCCATCTGTGGCACGTTTTCTCATGGATAAAATAAAATTTTCACTTTTAATTACGATCCGGTCTTTCCGACTACATATTTTTCAGTCCGTTGATGCATAAAACATTTACGATCGCTATCGTCGCCGTCAATGTCGGCTAATAATATCTGATAGCGCAGAACCTAAATTCTTTGGGTTATTATCTCCCGTGGAAAAGTTATACAGGCGTGATTCCAAATGTTCAAATGTTTAAGCTTATGGGACTTAATTGCGGGGTCATCAGTCCCTAAACTTACAAACTACTTATGAACTAACTTAAAGACAACACAAACATCTATGCCCGTGGGAGGATGCGAACCCCCGACGGAGAACGGCCTCGCGTATCGCAGCATAGCGCCTCAATGCGCTCGGCCACCCCGCCGCGGCCACACGTGATTCACAAATTACTCGCCCCCTCTGAATTTAAATACAACTTGTAAATTTCTGTTATAAGGGGACTGGCAGCGAGGTACTGACCTTATTGCATTGGTGTGGTGTCTGTTCTTTCGGACCACACCAATACAATAAACATTTTAAAAAACGAGAATACGGCGTTAGCTTCAGTTAATTCACCGCAGATGCGGTCATATGTCCGACCTCGCACGGGAATCCGTAATGGCGAGTGTAAGAGGGCATGGACGAGGGGCCCTGCAAACATAGCGTGCGACATGTGGGAATTTGAGACGGGGTTGGAACACTTGCGGGGAGTGACACTTGCGGGGAACCCAGGGCTCTTGGGGCGGCGAATGGCTTTTCCTGGGTACAGGCGCACCAAGAAGTCTAGCACTGCTGTTGTCAAGTTTCCACACTGTCAACACGAAACTCAGTGAAATTGCACAACCCTTTGCAAGCTGAAGAGCAATATAGTGACTTGTTCTAACTACATATTAATTCGTTGAGTGTTCCTCCTGAAAACAAAAAGGTATTTTAATAGTGATAATGTTTGGAGAGTTATTAAGACATTCTCTGCTACTACAAGACGATGACTTTCCACAGTCATACCTCCTAAAAGCATATTATTCAGAGCACTAAACATATCAAGACACCTACGCAAGCAATAAATAAATTAGGCATCCTGCACAGATACGTTGATGTAATTGACCGCTATGTAGTTAACCCCACTATCACGCAACTTCCATCTCTTTAAAAATAGCTACTATGATTTTTAATAGGAGACGCAACCTTAAACCTCCAATTAAAAAACGTTAATAATAAGTCAATGAGTATTTTACTTACTTGAAGCGTTTATTCCTAGACCCCAAAACGATTTGGCTGTATTCGAATTACAAATACATCTAAGAAATGTATTAAATACAGAATGTGTAAGGGAATGTCACACACCGAAAAATGCTAAAGATAAATTCTATTTTCTATCACCGTCTGTCACACACCGAAAAATGCTAAAGATAAATTCTATTTTCTATCACCGTCATATAGAACCATTTTTACTCCGAACTTCGCATAAACCAACAGGGAGAAACAAGTTGCAAGACTTCCAGAAAAAATAAAGCGAAATTGGCAGCCAATAGTTGGTTATAAATTACTTTGCCTGTTAACTGTATAAATATAAATTACGGAATACGCGGAACTCCTGTTCAACAGTCAAAAAGGTCTAAGGTAGTAGGCAGTGGTTTACAATTGGATATCCGTATCACTCTCCTCCACAAGAAGTCTGTGTGAAGATTTATATTCAGAACATTCAAGAAAAAGGGTACTGTAGTGTTGAAACCACAAGAAGCAGCTCATTTACTCAGGAAGGGAAAACTGCTCCACCTCGCTCGGTGGGCCTTTCACTGAATACGGCACAGGTAGCGGCTGGAGGGCGTGGAGTAGGGATGGTGT
Source organism: Locusta migratoria (assembly GCA_026315105.1). Taxonomy (NCBI): domain Eukaryota; kingdom Metazoa; phylum Arthropoda; class Insecta; order Orthoptera; family Acrididae; genus Locusta; species Locusta migratoria. The sequence continues at coordinate 838,362,114 of CM048745.1, read as the reverse complement.
ATCCCTACTTCTGAAACACCCTGTTCACTACCTGCAGCGTCCGGGTCTCCCCGCAAGTGTCTACACATTCCCTTCCCCTGCAAGTGTCACTCCCCTCAAGTGTCACAAACTCTTTGAGACGGACGGGAGGCGAGCACGGGTGGCCAAGTGGTTAAGGCGACCGCTGGTCCGAAGCGGGAGACCCGGGTTCGATTTCCGATCTGGCTCACATTTTCACTTGTCGCCATTGCTTAATATCAATGCCCAAATGCGGCCACTGTCAATCCTTTCTTTCCCATCCTTCTTCCTTCCCTTCCTTTATCAATCATTTGCAAAAGGTACTGACCGCCAAGTCGTGCATGACGTATCCCACGATGCCGATGCGACGACCGCCTCGCTCCACGACGACGGACCTGTTGAACTTGCCGACCATGGAGGGCTCCCGGGAGGCGTCCATGTTGGCCAGCACCACCGGGAACTGGACGTGTTCCAGGAAGGGCACCACGCCCTCCACCCCGTCATCAAATTCGTGGTTCCCCAGCGTCTGAAACACACCACAGAACAAGAGGTATTATCCCCTAATGGCCATTTTCTCACCTGTTCATAGGATTATTCTGCTCCTCAGCTACTGTGGCTGTTGTAACAATTCCTAAATTTCCTCATTGTTCCTTCTCCTGCTGCTCCTCCTTCTCCTTCCTGCCCGTCCTCCCCCAACCCCTGCACTCTCTGAGTTCACATATTTCTATCGTCAATCGTGTTGTTGTTATGGTCTTCAGTCCGGAGACTGGTTTGATGCAGCTCTCCACCCTACTCTATCCTGAGCAAGCCTTTTCATCTCCTCATAAGAACGACAACCCACATCCACTTGAATCTGCTTACTATACGCATCTCTTGGTCTCCCTCTGCGATTTTTACCCCACACACTTCCCTCCAATGCTAAATTTACGATTCCTCGATGTCTAAGAATGTGTCCTACCAAGCGATCCCTTCTTTTAGTCAGGGTGTGCCAAAAATTCCTTTTCTCACCAATTCTGTTAAGTACCTCTTCATTAGTTATGCGATCTACCCACCTAATCTTCAGCATTCTTCTGTAGCACCACATTTCAAAAGCCTCTATCCTCTTCCTGTCCGCACTGCTTATCGTCCATGTTTCACTTCCGTACAAGGCAACACTCCACACAAATGCCTTCAGAAAAGACTTCCTTACACTTAAATTAATATTCGAAGTTAGTAAATTTTCTTTTTCAAAAATGCTTTTCTTCCCATTGCCATTCTGCATTTTATATCCTCTGTACTACTACCATCGAATGTTATTTTACTACCCAAGTAACGAAACTCATCTAACACCTTCATTGTTTCGTTACCTAATCTAATTCCTTCAGCATCACCTGATTTTCTAAGACCGCATTCCATTACTTTTGTTTTGCTCTTGTTAATGTTCATTTTATACGCTCTCTTCAACACACTGTCCATTCCATTCAACTGCTCTTCCAGGTCCTTTGCTGTCTCTGACAGAATTACAATGTCATCAGCAAAACGCAATGTTTTTATTTCTTCCCCCTGAACTTTAAACCCTATTCCAAATTTTTCCTTGCTTTCCTTCACCGCCTGCTCGATGTACAAATTAAATAGCATCGGAGAAAGGCTACAACCCTGTCTTACTCCCTTCCCAACTGATGCTTCCCTTTCATGCCCTTCTAGTCTAATAACTGCGGTCTGGCTTTTGTACAAGTTGTAAATAACTCTCCTTTCCCTGTATTTTACCCCTGCTGATTTCAGAATTTGAAAGAGTGTATTCCAGTCAACATTGTCAAAAGCTTTCTCCAAATCTACAAAAGCTAAAAATGTAGGTTTGCCTTTCCTTAACCTATCTTCTAAGATAAGACGTAAAGTGAGTATTGCCTCCCGGGTTCCTACGTTCCTCCTGAATCCAAACTGATCTTCCCCGAGGTCAGCTTCTACCAGCTTTTCCATTCTCCTGTAGATAATTCGTGTTAAATCGTCAATCATCTTTCAAATAAATACGAGTTAGGAAAACAATTTAAAAAACATGAAAACAAAAACAAAACAAAAAAATACAATTTGAAAGACTAGGGAAAGGAACTTCACGTCACAGCACAGGAACATTAGAATGTGCTGAAGAAATGTTCAGCATTTCAGTCACATTGGTTGAGCATAAGTCCTGGTGTCTATAGGCACAGTATCCGCCAAGGGCCCTAATGTGTGATGCCATCGAGGAGTATAAGGGTCGAAAAGCGCCCTGTGCTATACACAAGCAAGCTGCATTCGTTGTAGTTGTGGTCGTCAGTCCGGAGACTGGTTTGATGTAGCTCTCCACCGCCGCGTTGGAGTAGCCGAGCGGTCTAAAGCGCCTCGCTACGGAGCGCGCGGTTGCTCGCCGTGGAGGTTCGAGTCCTCCCTGGGGCATGGGTGTATGTGTTTGTCCTTAGGTTAGTTTACCTAGGTTTAAGTAGTTTGTAAGCTACGGACTGATGACCTCGCAGTTTGGTCCGATAGATTTACAGACATTTGAACATTTTGAGCTCTCCTCACAAGAACTGCAACCCACATTAATTTGAATATGCGTAGTTCTAGTGTATTCGTCTCTTGGTCTCCCTCTGCGATTTTTGCTATACACACTTCCCACCAATACTAAATTTATGATTCCTTGATGTCTAAGAATGCGTCCTAGTGATCGATCGTTCTTTTCAGTTAAGGTACGCCACAAATTCCTTTTCTCCCCAATTCTGTTCAGTAAGTCATATTGTGTGATTATTACAATACGATCCGACGGTACTCCCGTGAACCATTAAAAAAAGTCATTATTAGTTATGCGATCTACCTGCCTAATCTTCACCATTCTTCTATTTCAAAAACCTCTTTGCTTATCAAGTCTAAATTATCCATGTTTTACTCCAGTACAAGGCACAAATTCCTTGGTTAAGACTCCCTTACACAAATTAATATTCAATGTTAGCAAATTTCTCTTTTTCAAAAACGCTTTTCTTCTCATCGCCAGTCTGCATTTTGTGCCCTCTGAACCGCGGCCATCATATGTTATTTTACTGGCCAAGTCAGAAAACTGATCTACCACCTTTCATCATCATTATCATCATCATCTTGCACAGATTCCAGCCTCTGGCTGGCTCTGTTTCGAACACGAGCCTCGCCACTGTCCTGTCTTCTCACCATCTCTGGCCCAGTCCTCCCCTCTCTTCTTGACACAATCTTCTTTTAGCCGTCTATCCCTTCGTCTTCCTCTTGGTGGTTTCTTCTGTATATGTATTTCGTGTATTCTCCCGGGAATCCTCTTCTCCTACATTATCTTTAGTTGGCCATCCCACTGCAGTCTTGATCTCTCTATCCTACCCTGTAAGGGCTCCTCTTTCATTATTTCCCGGATCTTCTCATTCCTCATCCTGCCTCTTTTTGTTACCCTTATTCTGCTTCGTAGAATTTTCTCCTTCTTGTATTTTCCTCCTACCTCTTTTCTTTGTCATCCAAGTATCCGATGTATATGTCAATTTGGTATAGCACTCCTTTACTTTTCTGTGGTACATCCTTTCTCCACACTAAACTCCTAACACTTCCCAGATATACTTTTGCCTGTCTGACACCTTCTATAATCTCCTTATCATTTCTCCCATGACCCTCAATTACATTTCCCAGGTACTTGAGACTTTCTACTTTCAGCTGTTCACCTCCAAGTGTTATTCCTTTCGCTGGTCTAACCTTTTTCCTGCTGATTACCATGAATTCACATTTACGGATGTTCGTATTCTCCCAATGTTTCTTCCCAAGCATCCAGCTGTTCCTGGATTTCCTCCCCCTTGTTGCCCCTTGTCCCCCTTGTCTGCAAACACCATTGCTTTCATCTTTCCTTTCTCAAGTTTCCCTGCTACCTTTGTCATTATGCCATCCATGACCACAATGAAGTGAAGGGGTGACAATGCACTACCCTGCTTCAGTCCAAATACTTGATTGAACCATTCTATATTCTTCCCTCTCGCACTTTCACACAACTCTTACTTCCACCTCCATCGTTTCGTTACCTAATCTAATTCCCTTCCAGGTGATTTGTTGTCTCTGACAGAATTACAACGTCAGCAGCGAAACAAGTGTTCAAATTCAATAGCATCGGAGAAAGGCTACAACGCTGTCATACTCCCTTCCCAGTCAATGCTCTCCTTACATGCCCTTATACTGTAATAACTGCTATCTGGTTTTTGTACCTAAACCTTCGTTCCCTATATTTTATCCCTGCTGATTTCAGAATTTTAATGAGTATATTTCAACTAATATTCCCAAACTCTTTCTCCAAAACTACAAAGCTAGAAATCTAGGTGTGCCTTTCCTTAATCTAAGTCGTGAGTATTACCTCCTATTCGGCTAAATCCAAATTGATCTTCCCCAAGACTTTTCTTTCTTCTATAAATAATTCGTGTTAAAATGTTGCGTAGTTGACGTATTACAGTGATGCTTCTGTAATTTTCACACCTGCCTGCACCTGCATTCTTTGGAATTGGGATTATTACATCTTTTCTTGGAGGGTATTTCGCCTGTATGATTATCTTACACACCAAGTGAAATAGTTTTGTCATGGCTGGCTCTCCTAGAGACTTCAGTAGTTCTAAGGAAATGTCGTCCACTCCAGGGGCCTTGTTTCGACTGTTCAGTGCTCTGTCTTTCAGTGCCTGTCAAATTCTTCTCTCAGTATAATATCTCCTATTTCATTTACATCTACATCCTCTTCCCTTCCTACAATATTGTCTTTAAATTCATTTCCTTTGTAGAGCCCCTCTATATACTGTTTCCACCTTTCAGCTTTCCCTTCTTTGCTGAGAACTGGTTTTCCATCTGAGTTCTTTATATTCATACGCCTCCTTTTCTTGTCTCCAAATGTCTTTCATTTTTCTTCAGGCGGTATTTAGTTTTCCCATAGTTATAAATTCTTCTACAGAACTGCATTTTCCCCTAGCCATACTTGCTTAGCTATTTTGCACTTCCTGTCAGTCTCATTTCTTTGTCGTCTGTACTCCATTTTACCTGCTTCATTTACTTAATTGAACTGGTTTCAATTTCGTATCTAGTGGTTGGCCTTGGGTCACAATGCAACATCCGTCGTTTCATCATATCCTACATATTTTTGATTGTCGTCTAGAACCAAGACGGGGCAAGAGAACAGCAACACAGAACGTAGTGCTCAGATTCAAAACCGTGTAAGATTGGGATTCAGTTTTTCGTCACTACTGTTCAATATTGTACATCGAAGGAGGCATAACGGAAAAAAGAAAACAAATTCGATAGGGAGCGTTGGAGTGAAAGGATATCAATGATAAGATTCGCTAATGACTTTTCTATCCTCACTGAAAGTGAAGAAGAATTACTGAATGTATGGAATAGATTGATTGTTGTAATGAGTTGTAATGAGAACCTCAAAAAATATTAGTAATGCGAATTAACAGACATGAAAATAACGAGAATCGATAAAAACAGATGTTTTAGAATTCTACGACTGGCGATCTGGGGGATAATCACAGGTAAAGAGGACAATCTACTGGTATAAAACGAAGACTTAAATTTAAGGAAGAAATTCCTGAATATGTACGTTTGGGGCACAGAACTGTATGGAAGTGAAACATGGACCTTGGTAAAACCGAAACAGAAGATAATCGAAGCGTTTGAGTGTGACGCTTCAGAAGTGTTTTGAAAGTTAAGTGGACTGATAAGATAACTAATGAGGGGTTCTCCTAAGAATAGACTAACTTAAGGAAACACTGACAAGAATTAAGGACAGGATGATAGGAAACATGTTAAGACATCGGAGAATAACATTCATAGTACAACAGAGAATTGCAGAAGATAAAAACGCTGGGGGAAGAGAAAGAGTAGGATGAAGTCGGGAAAAAACCGAGGACTACTCTGAAATGAAGAGAATAGTGGGTGGGCCGCTTGAATCCATTCAGAATATTGACACAGTTTTTGTTCCTACCTGTCAATTAGGCAAGTGAACACAAATCCAAATAGTAAGAGGTAGAGTGCCAGACTATGAATCCAAAGGTCGTGGGTTCGATCCCCATTCATTCCATGGATTTTTATCTTAAACTTTTCACTTCTTTCCTCTCTGGCAATGCTGCTGGTGTGAAAAATGTCGAGTAGTACCGTATTTCGGAATCAACGTTAAACTGTAGGTCCCTCATTAATTGGCTGGCTAATTCAGTTGAAGATCGGAAGAAGGCAACGGCATACCACTTCCAAACAGGACAATGCCTATTAAACCACTGTGGTGTTCAAACCAATCTCCGGATTGTTGACTGCGTTGGCGTACCTTGTTCATAGCTTTGACTAGCTGTTAAAAAATCGTAAATTACAAAATAGATCAAGGAAACATACGCCATACATGCAATTATTTCAGCGGAAATTATAACTGTGTTCTTAAAGACATCCGCAACGTTTGCACCTGAAGTAAACATTTACAAGAGTCGTCCCACAGCTGCCAACGGAAGTGCTCACGGAATGTTCGCAGCTGTTGAACAGCTGCGTCGCTCTCTACACTGCAGCTCAAACAACGCGTCCCTAAATTCCATCGACTTCTTTCTCTGAGAGCTTTTCGTGCTTCAGCTAGACATCAACAGATTTCTCGATACATCATTGCCATGATGTGTCGAGTCGTATCGTCAGTCGTTATTGGAAAGTAGAGAACACTCTACAGTTTGAGAGCTTTATCCATATTTCAGCCTCAGTTTTGCGGAATTTCGTTCATTTCACTGACTGGATTTTTTTTTTTTTTTTTTTTTTTTTTTCCACATGTAGATCTCTATGCTCTCGAGCTCAGTAAAAGATACAAGCGACCAAAAACCGGGACGTCATCGATTACGCGGCGTCAAGAGAAACGAGACGCTTTGTCTGAAGAGACCTCAGAACCAGTAAGCAACACGTTCGGTACTCTTAACACACTTGATGTTCACTGATCGTTTCCATGACAACTCGTTTCTATTAAGATTACCTGACATTGTCGGTTTTGGAGGCGATCTGATATAGTTTTATAGTCTTCAAAATGAAATGCCAAGATCGCACATTAAAAATTTATTGATTGACGAACGGTTACGGTGAACTGTGTTACCATCATCTTGTTTATATATATATATATATATATATATATATATATATATATATATATATATATATATATATATATATATATAGTTATAGCTTGAAATTTGAGTTAACAGCAGCATATTTTTGAAAATCAATTTTTTCATCTCGTATTTCACCCCCTTATTGGTCGAATTTCCAAAAATACCGAAACACGTGTCTTTTAAATTCGGACCCCGAATCCAAATCCGAAAATTTGTAGTTCTAACTTCAAAATTGCCTAAATAGCAATAGATTTTCAAAAAACATCCCCTCTCCAATTTAACCCCCTTGATGGTTGAATTTCCAAAAATACCGAAACACGTATTTTTTAAATCATAATGAACAATAAAAATACCAATTTTTGCAGCTCTAGCTTCAAAATTGTCTTGACAACAATGTGTTTTCGAAAAGAATTTTTGATCCACTATTTAATCTTACTTGTTGAATTTCCAAAAATACTAAAAATCATGGATTTTTAATCCTTACCAAGATTCCATATCTGAAGTTTCGGAGTTGTAGCTTAAAATTTGAGTTAACAGCAACATATTTTTGAAAATCAATTATTTGCGTCACCTATTTTACCCCCTTATTTGTCGAATTTCAAAAAATGCCGAAACACGTGTCTTTTAAATTCGAACCCTGAACTAAAATCCGAAATTTTTTAGTTCTAGCTTCAAAATTGCCTAAATAGCTACGTATTTTCAAAAAACGTTTCATCCCCTATTTCACCCCCTTACGGACGGAATATCGAAAAATCGCTTCTTAAATGACGCCTACAGAGTGGGATCAACACCCTCCAAAAATTTCAAGTTTCTATCTTCAGTGGTTGGGCTGGGCGATGATGAGTCAGTCAGTCATTCAGTCAGTCAATCGGGACACTTATATATTACATGCTGGCCATCTTATTAAAAATGGATATAAAATAATAAGTGCAACATAGCACTTAGTCACTATATTAAAATACCGTACAGTAGTTAAAAACATGACAGCTTCGATTAGCTTGTTCTGTATGTGATCGTCCATGGTTTGAAAACAATCTACGGAATGCACCGAAAAAAACGCTTGGATTTCTTGGCCGAAACATTTCCACGCGGCAATGTGTCCGACTTCAAGGCGTGTCAGACTTGTTACACAACTTGTGTGTTCGACGTGGGGAGGTAGAATCAGTATCATCATTGTTATCGGCGGAGACATAAATGTTGATTTGCAGGGAGAACAGTTTCTCAGCTTGATTTGTCAAACATTAAACCGCGAACTGAACAATGATTCCTCAGTCTCTAAGACCAGAAATATACTTTGCTGCAATTTGCTCACATCAAAAGACTACATATCATGCTGTTAATAACACAAACTTTTGGTGAGTATATACACTGGCCAATATACACTATGTGTAGGCTGATAAATTAGTTTTTTTTTACTCTCTTCTCCTACATTAATTCATTAGTTATCTAGGTAAGTAATTAATTGCTCCTAAGACGTCTCCATGATCTCAACTGTTTTCCACTAGCAACTGCAATAAAGCGATACAGTGTGTAACATAAATAGGAACGAGTGACATTTGAGAGGAAAGTGATCCCGATACGTATATCTCAGTTTAACCGTATGGATCCATTGGGGTACGTTACTAGGATTTTTTTCCTCTTCTTTGGGTGTTAGGTGGACATCTATTACTATAATTTCTCAGTTTCGTTCGCTGTATTGGACTGCAGTTTCTAAATTTGTGAGTAATCAATCACTGTTTATACTGTACCCGATTATCGTTTTTGTGTTAATTGCATTTTCCGACTTAAGTAGTAATAAGGCTGAACAGAAAGTGAGCGTCTGTAAGCAGACAGGAGTGTAGAATTTCGCCCGCACATTTTCGCTTTTACAGATACAGGATAAATGGTAGCGTACACAGAAGTGAACAATAAAATTCGCAGAAGCCTGAAGAACCTGGCGGTTACCCTGCGTCAGTGGTGGACTATGGCTGTGGGGGGAGGGGGGGGGCGGGGCGGCGACAAAAAAAGAAAAAAAAAGGCCTCCCATTTGGACTTACTAAAAATTTAAAAAAAATTCAAAATCTGTCAAAAAAATTGCTTTCGAGGTATTTAGAGGCCCCCCAAGATGGGATGCCTGGATCGGTCCGACCCTCCAACCCCCATCCCCCCCCCCCACGTTAGTCCACCACTGCCCTGCATGACACTTTCTACTATCTTCACAAAGCCATATCTTTTGTAGGAAAAGGAATGAACGTTAAGTCATTTCTATTAGATGATACATGAAAAAAGCCTATGAAAGGAATGAACGTTAATTCATTTCTGTTAGATGATACATGAGAAAAGCCACTACGGTCGGGGGTTCGAATCCCCCCTCGGGCATGGATATTTGTGCCGTCCTAGTTCGTAAGTAGTTCATAAGTAGTTTGTAAGTTTAGGGACTGATGACCCCGTAGTTAAGTCCCATAAGATTTACAAGCATTTAAACAATTTTTTTAACAAAACAAAGCATGTAACATACACTGAGCTGAATGCCCTTAGATATAAAATGGGATAATTATGAAAATATCGTCAATTTTGGTGGCAAATGATACGTAATATTGAAAATTTCTCTCCCGTTACCGAATATCACTAACAGCTGAAACATTTAACCTCATCTTATTTGCAGCCAAGTAGCTCTGGCTACTTGCCCCGTTGATGTTTGCTAAGTCGTATCTGAGGAGTGCTTGGTCTGTCAGTTTAAGGTGGGACTCCACCGCTCCAAAAGTCCGAGGCATTTTGTACTGATTGTTGACAGCATTGTATCGAGGTACCTGGGAAGCAGGTTGCTAGACTTACTCGCCCAAGGTCCCACTGGGTTTTACTCCTAACGGTTCCGGGATTAACCGGTGAATTTAGTAGTCTTTGCCGTCTGAGCACAAAGGTAGCCATGACTCCGAATATGTCCGAAGTACCCAAGCTTATTCCAAATTAACCGGTATACCGACTGTCAGGGCCTCTTACTTGACCTCTCATACGTTGCCCATGGTTCATGAACTTGGACATGATCGGCGACAGAAAAAAAAATTCAAGTAATCGAAACACGCACTTTTGGATCGATATTCTGGCACTTTAGCATTGATTCACCCAGCTGAGTCCCACATTAGGACTTAAACCCAGAACCTCGTCTTTCACTTGGCATGCTCTTACCAAAAGAGAAGTATGCCTCAAGAAGTTACGGGTTCATTAAAGAGAACAAAGAATGGAAACTGAAGCTAATCCGAACTCTAGAAGGACTACCTGGCAGCACTAACAGGCAACATTACGCAAGTGACACTCGCCGATACAGTTCAAATTTGTTGTAGTCTAGGTCTAATATATATATATATATATATATATATATATATATATATATATATATATATAAATCTTTCCGTTACTTCACAATTTTTCAAACGGTAAAAATGTTATGTGTAGTAATTCTCGTAGTATATTTAACAACAAATTAAGCTATACGTGACAAAATTACATTCTGAAATCGCAGTAGGCATATATTAGTCAGAAGTACCTCTATATACCGCCAAACGCACGCTCTTTCTGCCGTATAACGCTTGTTATACATGGAGATATTGATGTTTGCTAACTCACAGTGGAGTCATTATGCTCTATCTTTTGAACATGATCCCATCTGTAAACAACAAGATATCAGAACTTTTTGTTGATATTTCTGAAGGAACCACTTTGTAAGCTGCACTCGGTGTGGGAAGTACGCTGAACGGGATAATTATACCTGCAGTGGGTGTGACTATCTGCCCAGCGGCCACCCAATCTGTTGCGTGATCGCGGCCTACTCTGTATGACGTAACAAGACAGCGCCCAGTAGTTTCCTTAGGCGGTGTTGGACGAGCACAATCGTAGTTCATCTAAGATTCTCAAAAGCCATTTGGCTGGTGTGTACAGAACTAAAGTAACAGTCCGACTATTGGTATACGATTGTTACCAACCACAAGTAACACTTTCAGTTATAAATTGGGTCAGTACCTTTTAACACGGAAGAACCTGAATTCTAGTAGCCACCTATATACAGATGCGAAAGTTACGTGAAGTGAATGCACAGTATCATTGTGGCCCATCCACGATGTGAATATAGCCAAATCGTCATCACAGCCGTCTGGTGTTCATGTTCGTGGTAAGAGCACAACGTTGAACTGACACTATCAAGGACAAGAGGAATAATGGACACAAGCTTAAGATAGAAAAATGATGCCAAAGATCTCTTTTTTGCAGTTTTTTATTTTATTTTTTTTTTTTTTTTATTTTTGCACAACCAGTTTCAGTAGTCTAGCTGCAGTCATCAGGTGCCCATTTACATCAAATAACACAAGCTTGTTGATGTTTATGGAGAGTGCTTAGTTTAAAAAACTTGCTTGTTACATCTTATATTTTAAAATACACATCATTAATACGTCCAGTATGCTAGGAGACATTTTCAAATTAAGGAACATACTCCAGAGACGCTATTTAAGAGGCTCTGTGTGATCTGGTAACTATCACACAGAGCCTCTTAAACAGCGTCTCTGGAGTATGTTCGTTAATGTGTCTAATATTTACTGTAAACACTTGAAAATGGCGATACAGTTTTCGTTAAACACTTGACATTCGTTACGTAGAATGCCGAAACTGGTCTTGGTAAGAATTTATGACAATTTTATTTCCTCAAAATGTTCAAATGTTTGTAGAACTTATGGGACTTAACTACGGGGTCTTCAGTCCCTAAACTTATAAACTACTTATGAACTAGCTAACACTAAGGACGTCACAAATATCCATGCCCGAGGGGGATTCGAACCCCCGACCGTAGTGGCCGTGCAGACCGTGACTGGCGCGCCGCAATCCCCTGGGCCACCGCGGCCGGCAATTTTATTTCGTGCAGTTCAATATTTGTCGAACTGCATGAAACTATTTCCACGGCAAAAATCTTTGTTCAGTTCTCTTCACATTGAGTAATTAGCCAAGGTTCCATCACGATTCATTGCTTAAAGGCCGGCCGCGGTGGCCGAGGGGACTGAGGCGCTCCAGTCACGGTCTACACGGTCACTACGGTCAGGGGTTCGAATCCCCCCTCGGGCATGGATATTTGTGCCGTCCTAAGTATTAGCTAGTTCATAAGTAGTTTGTAAGTTTAGGGACTGATGTCCCCGTAGTTAAGTCCCATAAGCTTAACAAACATTTGAACATTTATTTTGATTAAATACAGTGGGTCATTTATAGGGCGCGATTCCACCTGTTGGCTATGATCCATGTCATCGCCGTGTTGTGTAGTAGACAAAGTACTTTTGACAAGCTACACTGTAGATGTCTATTCTGATTGACAAGAGTACTGTAATATTTTTCCGAATATGTAATAATTGTAAAGGATTTGGTTAGGCAGGACTCTGACATAGTACAGCTTATATTGTTGCAAGTGAACAAGCAACAATGGCACTGCGATGCTTTGCGTGTTCGAAATGTAGCGACAGTAAGCCGCAACTGCGATATGCAACGCTTCTTTCAAATAAACAGTAAAATTTTAACTCACCCACTGATTTAATTAAAAACACTAATCAATTGAAACATCATCTGCAGTTGGTACGACTGAAATACGGATTTTCCGACATGATATTGACGTAATGCGTCAAAGCAGACGAATGGAATCGCGTCGTAATATTATGGCAATAGATATTTTCAAAGTTCTCTTTTTTATATTTCTCTTTGGTTGTACAAAAGCGATATTTCACTGATTTACTCATGACGCGTTTCGCCTCTTCTGGGCATCATCAGGCGTCGAAGGGGAAATACGTAAAATCGTCCCTAAACAAGAAAAATTGGAAATGGGGAAGTTGCAGACTGATAAAACTGCAGACCACATGACAACATTCACGTTCTGGCCTGGGGGGGGGGGAGGGGTTGAAGGTTAAGCTAATAAATACTGGAAGAGCATGGTTTAACGAGTAAAATTACTTAACACTGAGGTAGCAGTAAAACAGAACCTTTAAAACATAGTTAGCAACTGTTGCTCAAGAGTGAGGGGGCCGGCCGCATTGGCCGAGCGGTCTGCGGCGCGCGGTCACGGTGTGCACGGCCACTGCGGTCGGAGGTTTGAATCCCCCCTCATGCATGGATGTTTGTGCCGTATTTATTATAAGCTACAGTGGCACCCTCGATATCCGACCTTCAAAGGACCGGGCCGTGGTCGGAACGGCCAAAAGGTCGGATATACCGAGGTCAAAACAGCCGTATACTGCACTAAATTATAAGTATTGTACAAAATACACACTAAACATACACAGTGCTGCTAAATCATAATTACTGTATTCAGTAAAAAATTATTTTACAGTACGTATTCTAATAAAAAGTAACAGGAAAAGTTTTACCAGCAAGAGTACATTTCGGCAACATTTTATAGTTCAGTCCGGTCTCGTCTACGTTATATAGTTGTTCAGCTACAAGATTACTACCCGACACCAACTTTTAAAACTTTTCTACAAAATCTTTTGCAGCGTCGTCATCAGCAGACAACTTTTCGCCCGCAATAACAACATGTCTAATACCGTGGCGAAGCTTCCAGCGGTGAAACCAACCTTCGCTTGCCTGGAAACTCTCAACATTTCCACCCAATTTACAAATAGCTTTACGGCTCTTTCTTTCACAAGAGGCCTTGACAAAGGAGTCCCTTTGCGCCGTTCTTGACAAAACCAAACCCAAAGAGCTTCGTCTACAAGTTCTAGCTTAGGTTCTTTTTTTTTTTTTTTTTTTTTTTTTTTTTTTTTTTTTTTTTTTAACATTTTCCGAATTTTTAAAGCATCTTCCGTTTCAACTGTCATAGAATAACTTTCAAGGTCTTCACGGTTTTTTCTCCAGTGTTTTACAGTTGTCACGCCAACCCCTAGCTCAGTGGCTAATTTGACTAGTGACTTACCATGGTCCAAACGTTGAAGCACTTCAAGTTTTTGTTGAAGGGAAACGCACACACGCTTACGTTTTTGAGAAGCCATAGCGAACTTTCACTAATCGCCCAACACAGTTTATCACCAAAGATACAGTAATCACAAAAACAATAAAGTAGAGCAACGTTCACGTCGACGATCAGAACACAACTGGCAGTTTAACAGAGAAACAATGCACAGCACTGTTGAGTCAGTTTGACTCGTCGCCGGCAGAAGACAGTCCCGAGGAGTCGGATATCCCGAGATCGGATATGAGGGGTTCTATTGTAGTTCATAAGTAGTTTGTAGGTATAGGGACTGATGGCCACGTAGTTAAGCCCCATATCTGTACAAACATTTGAACTTTTTTTTTTTTTTTTTCAAGAGTGAGGGGCAACGAAGTCATGATAAAACTGAACTTAGCCGCGCAAACTTTATTTCCTTACGTAAGAGACGCTGCTGGCACAAATGCGGGCTGTTTCCGTGCTCGCTATCTAGCGTAAGTAAACTCCGCGCTGTTAAGTTCTGTTTTACCACCGACTTCGTTGCCACTCATGACCAACAGTTGTCACATCTATTTTAAAGGTACCATTTTATTTGAATTTAATTAATTTAACGCCCTCGTACCGCAGTGGTAAGTAATTTGATTCGTTAAACCATGCTCTTCAGCGGTATTTATTAGTTTAACGATCACACCCCCCCCCCCCTCAAGCTAAAACATAAATGTGGTCGTGTGACCTGCAATTTATCAGTTTGCAACTTCCATTTTTCTAATTTTTCTTATAGTCGAAGCTCATGAAAGGGTCGCAATGTTTGGGAAGATGGGTAGCCTTTCCCCACTGTTGTTCAATCTGTAAACTGAGCGAGCTGTGAACTATGGTCGGGGGGGGGGGATGAAGGGGGCTAAACCCCCCCCCCAGAACCCGAAAAGGAAGAGAGAGAGAGAGAGAGAAGTAGAGAAAAAGAAATCATATAACAGCAATCTGGTAAAGGTAAAGATTGGAAACTTGGGGTGTTTTACCATAAGCTTTCATTGGAAGGGAGTGCATTAGTTTCTTCAACGGGGGTGGTAGATGGTAGTCTGGAAACTAAAATTTTGCTCGTCAAGCAGATCTATCCCCCCCCCCCCCCCCCAAAGCCACGTCCTAGTTACGCCACTGTGTGAAGGAATGTAAGGAGAAATCTGGTGAGGGAATTAAAGCCCAGGGAGAGGGAATACAAACCTTGCGGTTTGCTGACGACATAGTAATTCTGTCAGAGATAGCAAAAGACCTGGAAGAGCAATTAAACGGAATGGAAAGTGCCTTAAAATGAAGGCATAAGATGAATATTAAGAAGATTAAAAGAAAGATAATGGAATATAATGTCAGAAAATCAGACGATGCTAAAGCAATTAGATTAAAAGTAGTAGATGAGTTTTGTTATTAGGATAGAAAGATAACATCTGATGGCCAAAGAAAATATAAAATGCAAATTGGCTATGGGCAAAAATGTTTCTGAATAAGCGAAACTTGTTGACATCCAGTATTAGTTTAAATGTTAGGAAGTTCTTTCTGAAAGCATTTGTCTGGAGTGTAGCATACTATGGGAGTGAGGCGTGGACAATACGGAATTCAGAAAAAGATGATAGAAGCTTTCGAAATGTGGTGCTACAGACGAATTATGAAGATCAGATTGGTAGATCACGTAACTAATGAGGATGTGCTCAACAGAACTGGGGAGAAAAGGAGTTTCTGGCAATTCTAACTAGGAGGAGGGATAGGTTGATGGAATATATTCTGAGACTTCAAGGAATCGTTAATTTAGCATTAGAAGGAAGTGTATGGGGTCAAAATCGTAGAGGGAGGCCGAGGGACGAAACGGACGTAGGTTGCCGTACGTATTCTCAGATGAAGAGGCTTGCACAGGGCAGGGTAGCGTGGAGAGCTGCACAGTCTGCGGAGTGAACACAGCAACAATTTGCTTAGGGAAGATTTTACTTATTTTTTAGTTAACTCCTGGCTTTTAAGAAAGTTATAAACTTCCGCTTGAATGTCTGATGATGCTCAGAAGAGGCGAATGCATCATGAGTAAATAAGAGACACATCGCTTTTGTGCAACATAGACTGTTTTAATTTTTTTTCTTTCTTTTTTTCCAAAATAGTTATTACGGTAGCTGTGCCAGCGCCACAAAAATATGGAGAGGAGTGATTTAAATTATTTACAAAGTTTTGGAATTCTTTTCGAATCTGGTAATCCTAGTTTCATCCCATATAGCAGTAATAGTAATAATTTTGGATGGCTCATCGTCCTGATGCAAGTCTTTCAATTGGACGCCATTTTGGCGACTTTTGTGTCCCTAGCCTACCAAACGCCACCTAGATACAAGGCCTGTACGCTGCCTGCCAAGGTAGTCATAAGCAAACTATTTGTCTTATGCAGCGTTGTGCCGAGTTTGGGAATACATACATGTTGCACACTGTGTTTCAGAATGCTTTTCGTGTTATTTATGTGATTCTCCGTGCAGATGTTTGCTGGTATGAGACAAAATGTCTAATATGAATCATCCGATTACAATATCGGCAAGCTTATATATATAAATGAATGTTTGTCTGTATGTCCTCTATGTGTTCATAAACCA
Source organism: Locusta migratoria (assembly GCA_026315105.1). Taxonomy (NCBI): domain Eukaryota; kingdom Metazoa; phylum Arthropoda; class Insecta; order Orthoptera; family Acrididae; genus Locusta; species Locusta migratoria. The sequence goes on along the minus strand of CM048745.1, from coordinate 838,345,456 downwards.
TTCATTCGATTGCAATGAAACTTTGGTGAACTGTTCGCCGTACGCCCACGAAGATTCTTGACCGAAAAATAGAAGAGCACGTCACACAGCTCAGGAGATATAACGTCATAAATAACGAGAGGCCACAGCGTGAGAATACCCAGATTTGTGCGTCAATTATTGGAAAATGGGAGTAGTTAGGGACGTGCAACAAAGTTTGCATGTAATTCCGCACGTTTATGAAGCGTTCTGTAACTGCCCCCGACAAAATGATGAAACGAAAAGAAGTCTACCGCTCATAAGTTTCGCTGTAAGTGCCGTAGAACTGTCGCATCGGGCATGACGTTGTATCAAAGTTAGCATTGCAGATTTGCATGTTACTATTTAGTTTTGTCTGCAGGTCTTCCTTAATTCTGTTGACTCGGAAATTAAGAAATCTGTTTTCTTATTCTCTATGTGCATAAAAGCGGAAGGACACTCACTCACTCACTAAACACGAAATCTCGATAACACTAAACTTGTGAAGCTGAAATTTGGCACGAAAGTAGTTTATAGGTTGAAAACGTCAGCTAAGAAAGTATTTTGTGATAGGTGCATAGCGGAGCATATTTCTCCTACAGATTCACGAACTCTACAGTTTTATTCCGATTTTAATGAAATTTCGCACGTTTGACCTTCAAAACAAGAGGAAGGTCACCGTCTACGTTAAGTTTCATACGGTGCATGGGGGAGGGTACTTTGCAACATAAAAATAGATCCCTAAATACCTAGGTCACGCCATAACTTGAGAACGTCTTGACCGATTTCACAGATCCTTTTGTTGTTGTTGTTGTTGTTGTTTTTGTTACTCTCGGAACAAGGGTTGTATGAAATAAAACTGGAATATTTGAGGACAACTGCGTTTTTCAATGTGACCCTTCCTTTCTATATTGCATAGAAATGTATAGTTTTGTTCCGATATTGATCAAATTTTACACACTCTACCTTAAAAAGAAGAGGAATGTCACTGTCTGTATAAAATTACGTTCGGTGCGTTGTGAAGGATACTTAACTTTCGGAATTTTTCAGAATTTGCAGCCGGCCGCGGTGGCCGAGGGGACTGAGGCGCTCCAGTCACGGTCTGCACGGTCACTAAAGTCGGGGGTTCGAATCCTCCCCTCGGGCATGGATATTTGTTCATGCAATGAAGGCTTTTCACGAGCGGATGTCATAGTTGTTGGTAGAACTTCCGGTTTATAAGGCCGTGGTCCATAAAACTTTCCAGTTTCACCTAACGTTTCGTCCAGAGCTGCGCTGGACATCCTCAGAGGTCTTCTTACTTGCGTTGAGTCTTGCCGACTGGGTGGATATTTGTGCCGTCCTTAGTATTAGTTAGTTCATAAGTAGTTTGGGACTGATGACCACGTAGTTAAGTCCCATAAGCTATACAAACATTTGAACATTTGTGTACGCGGATTATTTGACCGGAAACCGAAGGGTCGCGGGTTCGAAACCCGGTCGGATCTCGGATTTTTCTTCAGTCTGCGTTTTAATGCAGCCTTCACCTCTCACCGATGTTAGGAGTTGCTGCGGTGGAGTAGCCGAGCGGTCTAAAGCGTCTCGCTGCAGTGCGCGCGGTTGCTCGCCGTGGAGGTTCGACTCCTCCCTGGGGCATGGGAGGTTAGTTTACCTAGGTTTAAGTAGTTTGTAAGCTATGGACTGATGACTACGCAGTTTGGTCCGACAGATTTATAGACATTTGAACATTTTTTGTGAGGAGTTGCCAGCAAGGTACCCTCTTTCATGTACTATACAAACTTTTATGTACCCATTGATCTTCCTCTTGGTTTAAAGGTCATCTGTGCAAAATTAAGCCGGCCGCGGTGGCCGAGGGGACTGAGGCGCTTCAGTCACGGTCTGCACGGCCACTACGGTCGGGGGATTGAATCCCCCCTCGCGCGTGGATATTTGTGCCGTCCTTAGTGTTAGGTAGTTCATAAGTAGTTTGTAAGTTAAGGGACTGATGGCCCCGTAGTTAAGTCCCATAAGCTGTACAAACATTTGAAACATTTTGCTGCATTAAAATATTTAAATGTGTGTATAGCTTATGGGACTCGACTATGGGGCCATCAGTCCCTAAACGTACAAACTACCTATGAACTACTTAATACTAAGGACGTCACAAATATCCATGCCCGAGGGGGAACTCGAACCCCCGACCGTAGTGGCCGTGCGGACCGTGACTGGAGCGCCTGAGTCCCTCGGCCACCGCGGCCGGCTTGCTGCATTAAAACGCAGACTGAAGAAAAATCCGAGATCCGACCGGGTTTCGAACCCGCGACCCTTCGGTTTCCGGTCAAATAATCCGCGTACACATTGGAGGAAAACGGAAAAGGAGTGTGCTCGGGAAACAGTGGATGAAGAGTGGAGACTCACCGCGGCGTCCCAGGGCAGCCGGTTGAGGAAGGTGGCGGTGACGTTCCAGGTGAAGAGCGTGTACCAGAGGGTGCCCTGGAAGTTGTCGCCCGCGTTGAGCAGCAGGTAGTCGTCAGGGTACTGCGCCACCAGCCGGCGCACCCTGGCGGCGACGCGGGCGAAGCCTCCGTAGCAGGGCCGCCGCGGCTGCGACTGCGGCTGGCAGGGGTCGCCGGCCGCGTCCGTCTGGTCGAAGCGCGCGTGGAAGTCGTTGAGGTGCAGCAGGTGCAGCTGGAAGCCGCCGGCGGGCACGGGCAGCGCCCTGCAGCCGGTCAGCACCGCTGTCAGCAGCAGCAGTAGAGTCAGCAGCAGCGGCGGCGTCCGCATGGCGTCTGCCGCGGTCAGCGGCTGCCCGCGGCCGAGCCTCGGCGCCGGCGCGCTCGTGACGTCACGGCGATAGCGGCGCGTCAGCTGGCAGGCCACAAGGCCGCGATGCGCCGCGCACACGACCCGCCGTGACTCAGCGCGAGGCCGCGCTGCGCTATCTGCCGCGGGGGCTGCGCCGCGCGCGCGCGCGCGCCGGGATCGCGAAGGTGACAACGCCGTGGTGAGTCCACTGACTGCAACAGTGCGCCATCACAACGAAGTTACAATTCATATTCACGAAATGTATGACATTAACTGCGAATGGGCAAAGTTGTGTACCTAGCTGGGACTCGAACCCGGGTCTCCTGCTTTCTAGACTGCTTGGTTGGTATGGGGGATTTTAGGGGGACTAGACTACTATGGCCATCAGTCCCCCATCTCATAGCTAGCCGGCATGCAAAATTTAAATAGACACAGAATCCACAAGACTGGCAATCTTTTACTGAAACACGCAACCTAGCGCGGACATCAATGCGAGAAGCCTATAGTAGTTACCACAACGAAATCCTGTCTCGTAATCTAGCAGAAAACCAAAGAAATTCTGGTCATATGTGAAGTACACTAGCGGCAAAACACAAACAATACCTTCACTACGCGATAGCAATGGTAACAGTACCGACGACAGTACTGCTAAGGCAGAATTACTAAACACAGCTTTCCGATATTCGTTCACCAAAGAAGACGAAGTGAACACTCCAGTATTCAATCCAAGAACCGATGCCAGCATGCGAAACTTCCAGGCCAGATTGTATATCAACTAGATTCCTCTCAGAGTATGCTGATACAATAGCTCCGTACTTAGCTATCATTTACAACAGATCACTCAGCGAAAGATCTGTACCCATGGACTGGAAAGTTGCCCAAGTTACTCCAATATTCAAGAAAGGCAATAGGAGTGATCCCCAAAATTACAGGCCTATCTCATTAACGTCGATTTGCAGTAGGATTTTGGAACATATACTTTGTTCGAAATTATGAACTACTTCGAAGAGAATGACCTATTAACCAATACTCAACATGGATTCAGAAAGTATCGCTCTTGCGAAACACAGGTTGCCCTTTATTCACATGAAGTGTTAAGTGCCATCGACAAGGGATCTCAAATCGATTCCATATTTCTGGATTTCCGGAAGACTTTTGATACTGTACCCCACAAGCGGCTTCTAATGAAATTGCATGCTTATGGAATATCTTCCCAATTGTGCGATTGGATTCACAATTTCCTAACAGAAAGGACACAGTTCGTTGTAATTGACGGTAAGTCATCGAGTAAAACAGAAGTGATATCTGGCGTTCCACAGGGAAGCGTTATAGGTCCCCTAATCTTCCTCGTGTTTATAAACGATTTAGGAGACAATCTGAATAGCTCCCTTAGACTGTTCGCGGATGATGCTGTCGTTTATTGGTTAGTGAAGTCAACAGAGGATCAAAAGCAACTGCAAAGCGATTTAGACAAAATTTCTACTTGGTGCGAAAATTAGCAATTGACACAAAATAAAGTGTGAATTAATACACATGACCACTAAAAGAAATCCGCTGAACTTCAATTACGCGATAAATCAGTCAAAGCTTAAGGTCGTAAATTCTACAAAATTCCTAGGAGTTATGATTACGAGCAACTTGGACTGGAGAGAACACATAGAAAATATTGTGGGGAAGGCGAACCAAAGATTACGATTCATTGGCAGAACGCTTAGAAGATGCATCAGATCCACCAAAGAAACTGCCTACAACACCCTTGTGCGTCCTCTCCTATTGTGGGACCCTCACCAGGTGGGACTGACGGAAGATATTGAGAAGGTTCAGAGAAGGGCAGCTCGTTTTGTTTTATCACGTTACAGGGCAGAAAGCGTCACGGAAAAGTTGCACGAATTGGGGTGGAAATCTTTAAAAGAAAGACGTTATTCATTGCGGCGTGATCTGTTTGCGAAGTTTCAATCACCGACTGTTACTTCTGAATGTGAAAATATTTTGCTAGCACCCACCTACTTAGGGAGACATGACCATCCCAATAAAATAAGAGAAATCAGATCGAAAACGGAACGATTTAGGTGTTCTTTCTTCGCGCGCTATTAGAGAATGGAACGGTAGAGAAAAGTTATGAAAGTGGTTAATGAACCCTCTGCCAGGCACTTAAATGTGATTTGCAGAGTATCTATGTAGATGTAGATGTAGAAAAACATAATCACTGATAAATGCGCCTAAGCTGGATTTAAAATAAAATTCTTTTTGAAAATAAAATCATTCAAACGTGATGTAAACATATTCATTTTCACATCTTGTAAACATTGTGTGCCGCCATTCATCCCAGCATCCACAGCAATTGTTGCCAACACTGTCGCTTCAAGACACGTAAATAAATTAGGCCATGCCGCTGATCGAGACTTTTACCCAATATAATTATTGAGCAATTTAAGACATAAGACATTACAGATGTTAATATCTCATCAGAAATTTAAATACATATATCGGAAGTTATTGAAATATGGTCTCATTGATTGCTAATGATATATTTTGTAATTATTGTATTTTTATAGAATTATCACAGTTCATAAGAGGGAAATAAGGAAGATTAGTGTTTAACGCCCCGTCGACAGCTTGTTCATCAGAGGCGGAGCTTGCCGGCCGCGGTGGCCGAGGGGACTGAGGCGCTCCAGTCACTGTCTGCACGGCCACTACGGTCGGGGGTGCGAATCCCCCCTCAGGCATGTATATTTGTGCCGTCCTTAGTTATAAGTAGTTCATAAGTAGTTTAGGGACTGATGACCCCGTAGTTAAATCCCATAGACTCTACAAACATTTGAAAATTTTAGAGGCGGAGCTTAGGCTCAGATTGTTGGAGGAAGGATGCGGAAAAAAAATGTTCAAATGTTTGTATAGCTTATGGGACTTAACTATGGTGTCATCAGTCCCTGAATTTACAAACTACTTATGAACTAGCTAATACTAAGGACGGCACAAATATCCATGCACGAGGGGGGATTCGAACCCCCGACTATAGTGGCCGTGCTGACCGTGACTGGAGCGCCTCAGTCCCCTCGGCCACCGCGGCCGGCTGGATTTAAAATAGCGCATAATAAAAGAACACACTGTCAGTCAAATATTGACAGAGTCAAAAAGAGACCATACAAAAGACGCCAGACACACAGTAACAGATAGGAGGTAAAAATAGGATAAAATAGCAGAGCCAATGAATGCGCTTGACGGACCATGAGTAAAAAAAGGGGAAAAGCCAACCACATAGCTTACACAAGAAAAGCTGTACTCGAAAGATGCGTCAAGTGGAAGGTAGATAATGATCTAAAAGACCAACCAGAGGACTCATAGCAACTGGTAAATGCCCCCCCACCCCCGCACGAAGAAATCGTAAAACAATATTATCCACAGTGGCATCGTCGCCGAGCACCAAAGCGAGAGTGTTCGGGAGGTTAAAAGAATGCCGCAGGGGAGGTAAAATGGGACACTGAAGGAGGAAATGGACCACTGTCAACGGAGCACCACATTGGAACATGGGCGGGTCCTCTCGACGGAGGAGGTGACCATGCGTCAGACGGGTGTGACCAATGTGGAAACGGCAGAGGGCCACGGAGTCCCTACGGGACTTCAGCTGCGAGGACTTCCACACCGATGTTGTTTCCTTGATAGTTCGCAACTTATTGGGCACATCCAGAGCAGACCATTCGGCGTTCCACAGTACCCGTACTTTATTGCGAAGCAGTGGGCGGAAGTCTGCTTCTGGGAGGCCGATCGCCAGAGGGCGGCAGGTGGGAGCCTGTTTGGCTAGCTGGTCGGCTGCTTTCTAGACAGTTCCGCCGACTTCTACTCCGCTGGGAACACAGCGATCACCACACCTGCACGGAATTACTCAAGTATGCCTCCCCTCAGATACAAATTCTCACATCTGATGACCATTGCAGTTTTGTCCCCCTTAAACATCCAATTCAAATTCTCACGACCCAGGGGGCTCACGGTTCTTTCATTAGTACGAACGTGACGAGCATGAGGCCTCGAGCGAATGCAGGCTTTTTTCCTTCTTTCCTCCTTGGACTGCATTTCCTTTTCCCTCTCCTCCTTTCCTATCCTCACTCCCCCTCCCCACCGGGGGACCGATAACCTTAGCAGTTTGGTTCCCCTATCCCAAACACCCAGCCAAAAACAAATTCACAACTTCATCCCTGCCGACTAGAACTCAAATTCGTAGTTACAGTAAACTTATTTCAGTAAGAGTAAGGACCTAGGAGTGCCTCCGCACTGAATAAATTATCAAATGTTCAAATGTTTGTATAGCTTATGGGACTTAACTGCGGGGTCATCAGTCCCTAAACTTACAAACTACTTGTGAACTAACTAAGACTAAGGACGGCACAAATGTCCATGCCCGAAGGGGGATTCGAACCCCCGATCGTAGTGGCCGTGCAGACCGTGACTGGAGCGCCCCCCGAAGAAAGTGTCATTGACGGTCATCGGCATTTATGTACGTTGTATACAGAGGCGCCGACTTTCGAAAATCAGTGTGGGTGCTCTATATCACGGCTCACAAATGTTCGAAACCAAACTTCCTGAAAATCATGTCCATGCATTTTTGAATGAGCAATAGTTGATAAAAGTAAATAGGCAGTTGTCTGGCCTTGTAAGGTAGAAGGAAGAAGGATGAAGAAGAAAAGGAAAGCATGGCTGCATTAGGACACAACAATAAAGCGATATAATTGGCCGAAGTGCATATTTCGATATAAGTAACACCCCAAAAATTCTACACGACTAATGAAATAATTTTTTCCTGTACACTAATCTAACACTTTTTGTGCGAAGCTATTCTTTGTGACAAAAGCGTTTGGTAGAACACGGTCACCAAGGTTTAAACAAATCTTTGAAATATTTTGAGATTTTGATGTCCGACATGAACCTTTTTTTGGTCAGCTCCAAGCAAGAGCTGTATACTTCATCGAAACTTTCATCACTTCGACGTAACGTCATGATATCTGTGACAGTATTAATATTGCCGCGAGAGACCACGTACACCGACTGCCGGCGTGGCGCAGGGGACAGTGACACGGACTGCGTTGCTGAAGGTCGCCCGTTCAATCCCGCCCACCGGCAAAAATTTATTTCTTTGTAATTAACAATTCCAGAATGTTCAACATCTTTCTTATGTTCACTTGCAAATTCTACTTGTTTCTTATGTTAACTGTTCTTTTAATTTCTGGTAAATTCTGTCTGTGTATAAATAGCAGAGCACTCTGCCCGAGAGGCAATTAGTGCTGCGTTTATGTTAAGTTCGTAATAAACTTGCTTTCAGTATAAGTGCTGTGTTCAGTTGCCTTCGAAGTCAAGCTCGCTTCCATTTCAACGCGACAATATAGTCTCCAAGCCTTAAAGCATTACAAATTTCAAGTGAATCCATAATTTTAATAAGGGAAGTGACAAAGATAAATGAGAAACGATTAACTTGAGCATCGTCAAATACAGTGGAATATCAGGTCTCAAATGGTTACACAGGATCAATGAGAAGGCGTGGGAAGCGGGACAGGTTCCGTCTGACTGGACGAAAGCGGTAATCACGCCAATTTTCAAACATGGAAGCAGAAAATATTATAACAACTATCGAGGTATCTCTTTAATTAGCGTTGTAGGCAAAATATTCTCAGGTATTGTTGAAAGGAGAGTGCGAGTATTAATTGAGGACAAGTTAGACGAAAATCAGTGTGGGTTTAGGCTATAGAGGCTGTCAGGACTAGATCTTTAGCTTACGGCAGGTAATGTAAAAGTGCTAAGAGTGGAACAGGGAATTGTATCTACGTTTCATACATTTAGAAAAGGCTTATGACCGTGTAACTAGGAGGAAGCTACTGTCAGTCCTACAAGATTATGATAGAGGAGGCAAACTTCTGCAGGAAATCAAAAGGGCTTTACGTAGACTGTCAGGCAGCAGTTAGAGTAGATGGCAAATTAAGCTCATGGTTCAGGGTAGTTCCAGGAGTAAGACAAGGCTGTAACCTGTCACCACTATTGTTCATAATATTCATGGATCATATTCTGTTTACTGGCAGGGCGGGATTAAAATAGGTGAAAACAAAATAAGCAGTCTCGCATATGCTTATTTGTAATGGCTGATTCAATTGAAAGGTTGCAAACTAATATTTCAGAGCTTAATCAGAGGTGCAAGGATTATGATATGAAGATCAGCATCTCCATTACAAAAGTAATGTCTGTGGGAAAGAGATTTAAGCAGATTGAGTGCCAAATAGGAGAAACAACGTTAGAACAGGTAGACAGTTTCAAGTACCTGGGATGTATTTTCTCACAGGATGGCAACATAGTGAAAGAACTGGAATCGAGGTGCAGGAAAGCTAATGCAGTGAGTGATCAGCTAAGATCTACTCTCTTATGCAAGAAGGAAGTAAGTACCAAGACTAAGTTAGCAGTGCACCGCTCTATCTTTCGACTAACTTTGTTGTACGGGAGTGAAGATGTGTGGATACAGGTTACCTTATTCATAAGGTAGAGGTTACAGATATGAAAGTAGCAAGAATGATTGCAGATGGGAACAATGGCAGGAGGGTGTCCATAATGAGGAAATCAAAGAAAAACTGGGAATGAACACACAGATGAAGCAGTTAGAGCGAACAGACTGAGATGGTGGGGTCATGTTACACGCATGGGAGAAGCAAGGTTACCTATGAGACTCATGAGCTCGGCAGCGGAGGGTAAGAGGAGTCGAGGTAGATCAAGGTGGCTCTATTTAGATTCGGTGAAGAAAGGCATAACATCAGACTAGGCATCAATGTTAGTGTTAAATAGGGGGTCATGGAGGAATTTTATTAGATTTGCTCCACACTGAACGCTGGAAGGCATAATTAGTCTCTAATGAAGATGATGATTATTATGATGATGGTTGTCTACATATTGTTATATATACTTGTAGCTTGTCCTAGAAATTATAAATTGCAGAATACTACTGAATCACTTCGACAGTTAGCTGCATCCAGTGAATCCTCACATGTGCGTTTGTTTACAATAGTATTCCTCCTTTGCCATGTAAAAGGTTCATTATGAGTTACTTTCTGGAAAGATTAGAGGCATAACAGTGATATGTACTGCATCGGGTACATCGTGGAAGGCCGCGGCGGAGTGGCCAAGCGCATCGAGGCGCTATGCTACGATGTGCGAAGCCGTTCTCCGTCGGGGGTTCGAATCCCCCCTCGGGCATGGATGTTTGTGTCGTCTTTAGTATAAGGTAGTTTATAAGTAGTTCGTAAGTTTAGGGACTGATGACCCCACGTTTAAGTCCCTTAAGCTTCACAAACATTTGAACATCATGGAAGCACTATACAGGGTGAAACACCTAACACTTGCACTGCAAATATGGTGGAAACGGAAAGTGCGATTGATGTGCGGTTTTCACAGAATGGATTGGTAGCCAAGGATTCGTATTGTTAGCCAATAAACAGATTGTAAAAATACCTAGAAAGTGTATATTTTAAGCAATCATACAATTTTTCAAATGGAACAAATGTTGTTTTTATCATGCACAGGAATTTTTGCCACCAGCTGTGTACAAAGAATTTTGAATGACATTTTTATCACGTTAGAATTTTGAATGACATTTTTATCACGTTAGAATTTTGAATGACATTTTTATCACGTTAGAATTTTGAATGACATTTTTATCACGTTGGAAGCTATAACCATTCCGAGTTTTGGGGGCAGAGGCTACGACAGCATAGCTGACTGGCTGGTGGTCATAATACAGTAGGCCGAGTCCCAGGGGCTAGCCACTCGGCCAGTCAGCTACGCTATCGCAGCCTCCGCTCCCAAAACTTTGAACGGTTGTAGTTGCCAAAGTAAACGTGATAAAAATGTAATTCAAAATTCTGTGTACACAGCTGGTGTCAAAACTTCCAGTGCATCACAGAAACAACCATTGTTCCATGTAAAGAACTGTATGTTTGCATAAAAATACACTTTCTAAGTAATATTATAATCTGTTCGTTGGTTAAAAATGCGAGCCCCTGACTACCAATCCATCCTGTGAAAAGCCACATCAATCGCACTTTCCGTTTCCGCAATATTTGCGATGCAAGTGTTAGGTGATTCGCCCTGTATGGCTGACCAGCTATAAACTTTTTATTGTTAGTCGTGCATAATAATTTTAAGGATTATTTTCCGATATTTTTCTCATTATATACACGCTATACAGTAAACGTGGCAGTTTTTATAGCTTCAAATAAAAATTCTTGCATTTAAGGATTAACACTTAAAAGACGAAGGCAATACTATGCACAAGGAGAAGACCAGAACTCGTCTCATAATAAACAACCAGGAAGTCAACTGGACAGATATTACGAAATATCTCCGCGTCACATTGTACACCTCGCATATCATAGACAAGAGAGATAAAATCGTGAGGGCAATGCATGGAGTATATCAGTTCCTACACAGCCAAGAGATGAACGTCAAAACTAATGAGATTTTACTTGTCCACTGGCCTCCCCAATGCATCGACAAGGTCACAAACGAAGTGGTTATGGAGAGATGAGGTGAGAAGAGAAGCTTCCTGAGTTTCGTTGTTAAAAGAATAGTGAAATTTACAGGCCATATATCAAGACATAAGGGACTTCTGAACACAATCATAGAAGGATATGTCGAGGAAAAAAAGACCAAGAGGAAGATCAAATCTGAGGTATATGGATCAAATCGTAAAACCTGTAAGACCAGTAAAGAAATGAAAAGTGGAAAGACGTACAGAATGGAGCCTTGTTGCCATTGTAGCTGTTGTAAACCAATCCTTGGATTGACCACTACAGAAGAAGAAGATCCTCCCCCATGATGCTGTATGAATGCCCAGCCTGAGGAAGCACCTGTAGAACCGACGTACGGAAGTCACACGTATTACAAAAGAGATGTCTCAGAATAATCTTGCGAGCGCCCTGGTGATCCAGAATGCACTGGATTCGCAATCAGCTCACAGTTTCACAAACATAGGAACCATACATCCCAGACCGTAGCATAAAATTAAATTTTGAAACGATTCAAATTAAAAAAAAATAACAAAATAAATAAAAAGAAAAGGCTAAGATATATTTCAGCACGGAGCGTTTTTCTCTCTCTCGTGTATCTCTGAATCTTGGTCAATATTCTCTTGTTTTTCTGACACGAGAAAAAGAACAGCGTCCCACTTCATGACCAGTCCTATCTTCCTGTTTAGACGTAACTGCGTCGTCTCCTGTTATGCACGCTATACGTATGTTGGTATAGTGTAATCATTTGTTAAAATAAACCATAATAAATGTTACCAAAATTTGATATGACGGGCATTTTTCATTTCAGTTTACTCTACCCATGTCTGGCGAAGTAATTCAGCTCGGCTGCGTTCGTGCATCTCCGGAATGTTTATGCTCTCTACCAACCTTACCAACGTAAACAGCAGTATCCACGGTAGCCATTGTGTCTTTATTGTTGATTCATGAGTGTTGTTTGTCATTGTGTACTTACAAAAATGAGCGACGAGCTTGTATTTTGTAGCCATTGTTATACAAATAAGTTTCCATTTTCTATTACTCAAACAGAATGGACAGCCGCGGGCGATAAGGTGTGGAATGAGCTCATAATTTCGGCAAGTTTTTACTTATGAGAGTTCATAATTAGTAGCAAAAGTTTATGTTTTCGATTAGTCGTACATTAAAGTGATGTTTAATTTGGTGTCCCTTCTGCGACACATCAAGCCATTACGCATCCATTTAAAAGTTGTAAGCTATACGGCATGACCTGGCTGCACTGGGAGGAGGAGGCGGGCTCTAACCGAACTAGATTTGCGCATAATAGTTCGCGATCGGGAGCGCTCCTTCTTTTAGTTCGTCCGCTCCCAGTGACGGCTGAGCGGCGTGGTCTGCGCATGCAGGTGGAGGGGGAAGTTCCCCCACCTAGCTGCTTCATGCGCTTGCTGCTTGAGCCGCTAACGATATCACGCAAACCAAAAGAAACAGTTTGTAGATAATTTCTCGCGTTTAAGTTTACAGTTATCTCTATATCTTGGCATTATGGAATTTATTAGTCAGATATTGCAGAGTGCAGAATACTTCAAAGCAGAAATTTTGTAGCACTGAACAATGTAATCTAGAAGGCAGACGCTAACCTCGAAATGGCTCTCATCAGCAGAAGGCAAACACGTGATTTTTAGTTCTGTTCGCGACCTATCGCGCATATTTTAGTTCGCGACCGGTAGCTCTCCTTTTAGTTCGCAGCTCGGCCGTGAAGTAGGTCGCTCTTTTTAGTTCGTCCGCTAGTTTTGACTTTTGCTACCGCTACTAAAACTACAGCTGAGCTGCATCTCAGCTCGAAATGACGGTAACTGGCAGAAGGGAATCACGCGATTCTGCGCGCTCTCGCGTCCTCTCGCTGTTACCCGTCTGTCTTCGGAAAAGGAGCGGACGAACTAAGAGGCGAGGGATCTGCGAACTAGTTCGCGCAGTTCGCCTGTGGGAGCGGTCTTCCGAACTAGTTCATTCGCGAACCACACAAGATTAAACTGAACAGCCAATGCGTTACGAGCCGAATGTGGTCGCTCCCAGCATTATCAGCTCAGGGCTCAGGTAAAAGTGCGAGGGTTATAAGAGAGGCGCCTCTGCCCTTCCCCCCAACCTCCTGAAGAACGACTGAATGCTAGTGCACTATTACAGCCAACGAGAAGATGAGTAGTCTTCAACGGTGCTGCCGCAAAGCGCGTGAGGGGTTGGAGGAAGCTGCTCCGCAGGAGTGTTGAGCGTTAGCACTTGGAAGCAGAGGCTGGAGCTTCAGAGAGGCAGCTGGGAGAGGCAGTGTCAGCGGTAGTTGCGGAACCTGATGGCCGTTGGGCAGTAGTCAGGGGACTCTAGGTGCTACTGACGGGTTCTTGTTAGGGGGACCTGGACGTGAAAATGACCGAAAAATCGAAAAAAAAGAAAAAATGTTTTTGCCTCCATCTGAAAGAGAAATTTCTCCCGTTTCCAAAAATGTATGGTTTACTTACTTTTAAATAGTTAATAGTGAAAACTCGGCGTTGCTCGGGTATTTATTTATTTATTCCTGCCATTTTTCAGGTATATATTCATTTGTACAGGGGCTGTTATGTCTGTCAAACATCTTGGGAATACAATTAGTAGTAAAGAAGTAATAGATTAAAACTTGGTGCGTGATGGAGCGGTTTTCCATGAACGTTACTGTTTATCTGCTCATATCTCATGAATACATGTTGTAATGTCGTAATTTCGAAGGTACATTCAACTATATGTGATTACACTGTCTGTAAAATTTCCTGCAGCTACAATTTGTAATGTAGAAATAATAAATTGTAACGTCATACAGAAAGCTGTACTTTTAGTCCATGAACAGCGGAAAAGTAGTAAGCGAGAAACTTTTTTTCCTTGCATTATTTTGATGTGGTTGTCACCGAGAAAAAGTTCAATAAAGGTTTGAAATTATGTTTAAAGTTTGTTGAAAGTCGCTAAGTACTGTCATTCTCATATATCGTATTTATAAAGTCTCGCCGCATTATGTAGCAGTTTTTTCGATTCATATTGTTTATGACGTCATATCTTCTGAACCATGTGCCGTATGTGATTCTTAACCCTGCAGCAGTTGTTACCTCACGGTAAGGAATGTGTCTACCAAATTTGGTTGAAATCGGTCCAGTGGTTTAGGAGAAAATGAACAGCATTGTCGCTTAATGCAGCAGTTTTTCGCGCATTTCATTGTTTAGGACGTCATATCTCGTGAACTATGTATCGTACGTGATTCTTATACTTACAGCGACCGTCCTCATTCATTGAAGCTTACGTGTACAAAATTTCATAAATATTGGAACAAAACTGTAGATTTGTATGCAACAAGTACAAACATACGGACACTCTGCTTTATATATTAGATTATAGTCTTAAAGGCTGCTTGAACAAATGTCTGCACACTAGCCACGCTGATACTTCAGGCAAGGAATATCACGACAAACATTCCATACCTGCCACAGTCATGGAAACAGTAAAGCATTGCAGATAAAAAGTTACTTAGCAAATGTCTAAATGGCCGTACACACAATCCTAATGTGAGTTTCAACAGCTGCATGTGGCAACGAGTACCGAAAACAGTGTTTGTTGGATGGACAGTACTCAAAAAAGGTGTGATAGATGCTGCTATCTGTTTATATGATGGTGTAATTGTCAGGACAAAAGTAATGGACAAATTAGGCGTCCAACCAGGAAAAAAGATGAAGCTGCTCTGACTGCCATAGATGATCAGCGTCTAGTTAAAGCTGAAAGGGCTGCGAAAGACACCACTAAGGAGTCCAGTATGAGGAAAAGACTCCTGAAAAAGTCTGCACACCAGCGAGATTATGCCACTGGAATGTTCCGAAATAGGCATACGGTGAGTCAAAAACACTGTGAACATTCTTTTTTGTTTCTCGAAATTACATTTTCAGTACATTAGGTACATATATCTTCACAATGGTTTTAGCTATGTCCACCAAAATTCTCCCAATTGAAGGATGGGACAGTATCTTTGTATTATGCCTAATACATTGCAGAAATGGTCTATATTTGTCATCCTGTATATCATTTTAACAGTAATTTTTAGTATAATAAGGGTATTTCTATTTCCTGAAATGCACTCGAAACTACAAGAAACTACACAAGCAAGAACAAGAACTACAAAGCAAGAAACATCATGTTTCCCACGAGTATTGACAGCAGGTTGCCACAGTCTAAATGCTATTACACTGCACCAGAAAATGGTTCCAGAATGCGAAAGTCTATTATAAAGACATCTATTAGGGAAAATATTGTAAGTCTTAAACTGTAACAGATATTTCAATAAATCCCCCATTACAGCTTGAGTTAATGTCATTCCATATTGATACAAAACCGCAACTACCTCCGCATTGTAGATCAAGAGTAATGAGCACCGAAAGCAAGGTGTGAAAATTCATCCCGCTCACGTCCAGCGCCCCTTAAAGCAGACGGAACGGTGTTAGATAAGACCTTGGTTCACCATCACACAGCCATCTATTACAAGAGAACCTAACACAACTAGTTAATAGTTAATAGTTGTGTTGGGTTCTCTTGTAATATACCTTGGTTCACCATCACACAGCCTGGCATTGCTTTTATGTTTTTAATCAAGACTTGACGCCTAGTGACGTCTTATTTATTTTTATTGTGTGACATGCATGTTAGTATGCATAAGGAGGCATATAATGCACCTGTTTGATCAGTCTGTGTAGTTCTCTTCCGTGAAGATGGTTTATAACCGAAACCGGTAGAAGATTGAAAAATAATAAACAGCTGATGGTTTACAGTATGCATTTCCTCAAATATCTTACGGCTGTTGAACCGCATCTCAATATAAATTTGAACCTAGTCAATGGTAATTCACCCAAATTTATTTCAACTGTTATTGCACCCAAGCACACAAACCTTCCACAAGGGATTTAGGTGCCATACACTAAAATAAACTATAACTAGCATGTTCAGCTACTGCAAGGGACTACTAATCACATATCAAATCGGCACCGAAACGTGCCTTTTAATTAGCGTTAACTGTAAATATCACCCCCACGAGAAACTTTAGAGGACGCCAAGTTACGAGGCAGGGACTAGCCGTTGAGGTTAATTTTCAACAGGAAACTCAATGTGGGCAGGAAGGACTTGTAAAGTAACTGAACCAACCCCTTTCTTTAGACAAACGCGATACCAAAGTAAAGTGAAATATTCTATTCCCAATGCAGCAGATAAATTAAATCACTTTATTTTCTAATGTTGCTAAGTTGGAATTTTGACAAGTGCTGTTTCGTATTTCACTCATTAACAAAAAATATTTCGATCTAGTACGGCATGTATTTCCAATTTACTGGTAGTATACAATCTTAATTTATGTTAGCATCAGGAATTTCAGTCATTAGGCAATTTAATGAACACCGAAAATGAAAGCATTGTTTTCAAACCCGTTTAAAGATATTTTGTTATAAAAAAGTTAGTTGTTTTGTTAAGATTCATTATTATAAACAAATGTCGTAAAACATACACTCCACTTTATACCTTGAAATGCTGTAAATTAAAATTTTGTGATTGTAATTCTGGTAACATTAATTTTAATAATGAGTTAGTCGAACTTCTGATTGTTGAAATGTATATAAGCGAGTAGGGGAGAAGGATTGGGCGGTCAGTTTTTTCGATGAGTTTTCGGAAGTAGATGCTGTAACGTCTTGTGCAATAAACCTGATTATAACGCAAAAGTTGTGTGTGTAGAGTATAATTATGAGCGAGTTGAAGCCCTTTTCCATACTAATTTTACCACAGCAGTTATAGTTTGGATCCGGCATGACTGAAATGGATCACGGCAGCAGTGAGTAGAACCAGCAAAATTTAAGTACTGAGTCAAACCCAACCTTTACATACAAAGAACTTTACAGACTGTTGGGAGAAATAATATGCTACCCGAACATGACGCAAGCGAGCAGTAGCCTATTGGACCCCGGTCGTATAAACCGAAATTGCGTGAAACAATAGTAGTGTGAGAAGCCCCAAATGAGAACTAACGCAGAAGGCAACCTGAGAACTAATCACTCGCGTCCAATCTAGCAAGCATTCAGAAATCCCTAGAAGATACATTAAGAAAGGGCAAACCTACATTTCTGGCTTATGTAGATTTGGAGAAGGCTTTTGACAATGTTGATTGGAATAAACTCTTTCAAGTTCTGAAGCAAGCAGGAGTGAAATATAGGGAGCGTAAGGTTATTTACAACTTGTACAAAAACCAGACAGCGGTTGTCAGAGTTGAAGGGTATGAAAGGGATGTAGTGGTTGGGAAGGGAGTAAGACAGGGGTGTAGCCTTTCTCCAATGTTATTCAATGTGTACATTGAGCAAGCTGTAAAGGAAAGCAAGGAGAAATTTGGAGAAGGAATTAAAGTTCAGGGGGAAGAATTAAAAACATTGCGTTTTGCCGACGACATAGTAATTCTGTCAGAGACTGCGGAGGACCTGGAAGAGCCATTGAACGGAATGGACTGTGTGCTGAAAGGTGCATATAAGATGAACATTAACAAGAGCAAAACTAGGGTAATGGAATGCAGTCTAAGAAAATCAGGCGATGCTGAAGGAAATAGATTAGGTAACGAAGCAATAAAGGAGGTAGATGAGTTTTGTTACTTGGGCAGTAAAATAACAAATGATGGTCGCAGTACAGAGGATATAAAATGCAGAATGGCGATGGATAGAAAAGCGTTCTTGAAAAAGAGAAATTGATATTGATTTAAGCCTAAGGAAGTCCTTTCTGAAGGCATTTGTATGGAGTGTTGCCTTGTATGGGAGTGAAACATGGTCGATAAACAGTGCGGACAGGAAGAGGATAGAGGCTTTTGAAATATGGTGCTACAGAAGAATGCTGAAGATCGCGTAACTAATGAGGTGGTACTGAACAGAATTGGGGAGAAAAGAAATTTCTGGCATACCTTGACTAAAAGAAGGGATAGATTGGTAGGACACATTCTTAGACATCAAGGAATTGTGAATTTAGCGTTGGAGGGAAGTGTGTGGGGTAAAAACCGCAGAGGACGACCAAGAGATGGATACAGTAAGCAGATTCAGACAGATGTAGGTTGCCGTTCTTATGTGGAGTTGAAAAGGCTTGTTCAGGATAGGGTATTGTGGAGAGCTGCATCAAACCAGTCCCCGGACTGAAGACCACAACAACAACAACAACAACCTTACATAGCCATGAATAACTAACAAGATGCAGTACCGAAGATGGTACAGTAAAACAGCTAACAACCACTATGAACTTAATTAAAAAAAACCTCTTTAACAGGACAACCTTTCAATCGCTGAAAGAATTGGCATCCATTGTCATAAATTTAACAATAAGCTTCGCAGAAACCATTGGTTATGGATGGTACCACAATTCAAACGTGTATCTAAGGTTCACTATAAGTATCTTCTTGATTAAACACTCTATTTAATTAATAATGTTTGATTAAAACTTTGCTAAACATATAAAATAGCAGAATAGCTCAACGCAAACGATTTAGTCAAGAGAACAGGTATTGCTGAGACTCCTGATATTAATCAAGAAGCTCGGACAAACCAAAGACCTCAAACAGGAATCAATTGTATAATTTATATTATCGACCTTGTTGTCAAAACGTGCATCTTTCCTCTTGAACAACCACTAGCTACTGCCACGCATGGACGACCAACATCAGCTTCGCAAAAGCAAATTCTCATATCACACGCAAGCATAGAGCAAGACCAATACACATCACTTACCTCCACGTGTTCTAACAGGAAACCCATAGCACAATAGCCCTGAAACCAACTGGAGAGAAGTATACAGCAAATGAATCGTAGCATTAAAAACACGTTGGCGGCCACGACTCTCGTAATCACTTCACTTGGCACCCACATGATAAACCGTCAAACCCAGAACAGAATTCTTTCAGGCGTTTCTTAGGTGTGGGACATGTTACTGCTTGTTGCCATTCATGGGACATCACTTCAGTTTTCCACAACTGTAGGATCAATCTATGCAGGACTTTTTGCATACTTTTGCAAATTAGTATATAATTAGTATAGTATAGTATTATATAATTTGCATATTAGTATAAATAAAGTTCTAACAAAATATCAGTTTGGTTTTCAAAAAAGCTTTTCAACTGAAAATGCTATATATACCTTCACTGATGAAATATTAAATGCTTTGAATAACCGGACATCACCAGTAGGGATTTTTGTGATTTCTCAAAGGCTTTTTATTGTGTAAATCATGGGATTCTTCTAGATAAGCTTAAGTATTGTGCTATGAGTGGGACAGTGCACAAATGGTTTAAATCATACTTAACTGGAAGAGTGCAGAAAGTTTAAATAAGCAGTTCACATGATGTAGATGAGACAATTAATTCTTCTAACTGGGGAGTTATCAAAAATGGGTCCCACAAGGTTCGGTCTTGGGTCCTTTGCTGTTCTTAATATATATTAATGACTTGCCATTCTACATACACGAAGATGCTAAGCTATTACTTTTAGCTGATGATACAAGTATAGCTATCACACTTGACAAACAGGAATTAACTGATGAAATTGTAAATGATATCTTCCAGAAAGTCATTAAGTGGTTCTCTACAAATGGACTCTCATGATACTTTGATAAAACCCGGTATATACAGTTTCATACAGTAAATGGCATGACACCATTAATAAATTTAGACTTTGAACATAAATCTGCAGCTAAGGTAGAATTATCGAAATTTTTAGGTTTTTGCATTGACGAGGGACTGAATTGGAAGAAACACATTGAAAATCTTCTGAAACCTTTTAGTTCAGCTAGTTATGCTATCAGAGTCATTGCAAAATTTGTTGATATACATCTCATTAAATTAGCTTACTACGCGTATTTTCCTTCATTACTTTCATATGAGATCATATTCTGGGGCAATTGAACATTGAGTAAAAAGGTATTCATTGCACAAAAGCGTGTAATCCCAGTAATTGCTGGAGCCCACCCAAGAGCATCCTGCAGACATTTATTTAGGGATCTAGGGATGCTCACTGTAGCTTCACAATATATATATATATATATATATATATATATATATATATATATATATATATATATTCACTCATGAAATTTGTTATTAACAATCCGACCCAATTCAAAAGTAATAGCAGCTGTGCATAGCTACAACACTCGGAGAAAGGATGATATTCACTATTCAAGGTTAAATCTAACTTTGGCTCAGAAAGGGGTGAATTATGCTGCCACAAAAGTCGTTGGTCACTTACCAAGTAGCATCAAAAGTCTGACAGATAGCCAACTAGTATTTAAAAAGAAATTAAAGGAATTTCTGAATGGCAACTCCTTCTACAATGTAGATGAATTTTTAGATAAAACTTAAATAATCACTTTCTGAATATAGAAGAGAAACTAAACAAAACTCTAGTTTCTACAGGTAATCATATAACGTTTTTAGAAAATGCGTTTCCGAGGCTGTTGCCTGAAATGATCCTTCATGATACTTCCATAGGTGAGATTGATTCAATAATTAAATCACTAAAGACTAAGGACTCTTGTGGATATGATGGGGTATCTAGCAGAATTCTAAAGTACTGTTCTCCATATGTTAGCCCAGTACTAAGCCATATTTGTAATTTTTCCTTTCAGAATGGTCAGTTTCCTAACAGATTAAAATACTCAGTAGTGAAACCGCTTTATAAAAAAGGAGAAAGGGATAATGTAGACAACTATAGACCTATTTCTATGCCATCGGTTTTTTCCAAAGTTATTGAAAAGGCTGTATATTCAAGATTAATTGATCATTTCAGTTCACATAATTTCCTGTCAAACGTACAGTTTGGTTTTAGAAGTGGTTTAACGACCGAAAACGCTATATTTTCGTTTCTCTGTGAGGCACTTGATGGGTTAAATAAGAGGCTACGGACATTAGGCATCTTCTTTGATTTAACAAAAGCGTTTGATTGTGTTGATCACAAAATATTGTTGCAGAAGTTGGAACATTATGGAATACGGGGAGTAGCCCACAACTGGTTCACCTCTTACTTTAATAATAGACAACAGAAGGTAATTCTCCGTAGTGTAGAAAATGGCTATGACGTGCAATCCCAATGGGGCACAATTAAGTATGGGGTGCCCCAGGGGTCTGTTTTGGGACCATTGCTGTTTCTTATTTATATAAATGATATGCCTTCGAGTATAACAGGTGATTGTAAAATATTTTTGTTTGCTGATGATACCAGCTTGGTAGTGAAGGATGTTGCTCGTAATATTGACACAGTATCAAATAATGCAGTTCAAGAGATAAGTTCATGGCTAATAGAAAACAAGTTGATGTTAAATGACAATAAAACTCAGTTTTTACAATTTCTAACACATAATTTGACGAAATCTGACATTATGATTACACATAATGGGCATGTGATAAGTGAGACTGAACAGTTCAAATTTCTAGGTGTTCATATAGACAGTAAGCTGTCATGGAAAGCCCATGTTCAGGATCTTGTTCCAAAACTAAATTCTGCTATATTTACCATTAGAACAATATCTGAGATAAGT
The DNA here is from genome assembly GCA_026315105.1 of Locusta migratoria. Classification (NCBI taxonomy): domain Eukaryota; kingdom Metazoa; phylum Arthropoda; class Insecta; order Orthoptera; family Acrididae; genus Locusta; species Locusta migratoria. The sequence goes on along the minus strand of CM048745.1, from coordinate 838,323,566 downwards.
GATTTTTCAACACGAAAAGTAGTCTATTTCGCTTACTTTCACTCACTTATGACGTACGGCATTGTTTTTTGGGGTAACTCGCCTGATGCAAAAAGGATATTTCTGGCTCAAAAAACGGGCGGTTCGAGCAATATCTGGTGTAAGTTCGCGAACGTCATGTCGACCCCTTTTCAGTAGTCTGGGAATTTTGACTCTGGCGTCACAATACGTTTTTTCTTTAATGTCGTTTGTTGTTAATAATATCAGCTCACTTTACGCCTTATCCTAGAAGATAGATTAAGAAAAGGCAAACCAACATTTCTAGCTTTTGTAGATTTGGAGAAGGCTTTTGACAATGTTGATTGGAATAAACTCTTTCAAGTTATGAAGCAAGCAGGAGTAAAATATAGGGAGCGTAAGGTTATTTACAACTTGTACAAAAACCAGACAGCGGTTTTCAGAGTTGAAGGGCATGAAAGGGATGCAGTGGTTGGGAAGGGAGTAAGACAGGGTTGTAGCCTTTCCCCAATGTTGTTCAATTTGTACATTGAGCAAGCTATAAAGGAAAGCAAGGAGAAATTTGGAGAAGGAATTAAAGTTCAGGGTGAAGAATTAAAAACATTGCGTTTTGCCGACGACATAGTAATTCTGTCAGATACAGCAAAGGACCTGGAAGAGCAATTGAACGGAATGGATAGTGTGCTTAAAGGTGCATATAAGATGAACATTAACAAGAGTAAAACTAGGGTAATGGAGTGCAGTGTAAGAAAATCAGGTGATGCTGAAGGAATTAGATTAGGTAACGAAACAATAAAGGAGGTAGATGAGTTTTGTTACTTGGGCAGTAAAATAACAAATGATGGTCGCAGTACAGATGATATAAAATGCAGAATGGCAATGGGTAGAAAGGCGTTTTTGAAAAAGAGAAATTTGTTAACATCGAATATTGATTTAAGCCTAAGGAAGTCCTTTCTGAAGGCATTTGTATGGAGTGTTGCCTTGTATGGGAGTGAAACATGGACGATAAGCAGTGTGGACAGAAAGAGGATAGAGGCTTTTGAAATGTGGTGCTACAGAAGAATGCTGAAGATTAGGTGGGTGGATCGCGTAACTAATGAGGAGGTACTGAACCGAATTGAGGAGAAAAGAAATTTCTGGCATACCTTGACTAAAAGAAGGGATAGATTGGTAGGACACATTCTTAGACATCAAGGAATTGTGAATTTAGCGTTGGAGGGAAGTGTGTGGGGTAAAAATCGCAGAGGGAGACCAAGAGACGCGTATAGTAAGCAGATTCAAGTGGATGTGGGTTGTCGTTCTTATGAGGAGATGAAAAGGCTTGCTCAGGATAGAGTAGGGTGGAGAGCTGCATCAAACCAGTCTCTGGACTGAAGACCACAACAACAACAATATCAGCTTATTCCCACGAGTTAGTAGCTTTCACTCGGTGAATACTAGACAGATGTCTAATCTACATTTGCACCACACCACCTTAACACTTGTGCAGAAAGGGGTGCAGTATTCTGCGGCATCCATTTTCAATAAGCTGCCACAAGAACTTAAGAATCTTAGCACTAATCCACATGCTTTCAAATCTAAATTGAAGAGTTACCTCGTGGCTCACTCCTTTTATTCTGTCGAGGAACTCCTAGAAAAGTTAAACAATTAAGCTAATTTATTTTTTCTTTATTGATTCTTTTCACTTTGTCTTAAGATTGTCGTGTGCAAAGGACTACTTAAAATTTTTCTATTACCATTATTGTGTAACAATTAATGTATTGACTTGTTCCATGACCATGGAGTCTTACTCCTGAAGTGGGTCCTATGGAACAGAAAAAACAAATAAATAAATAAATAAAAATAAAAATAAATAAAAATTAAAAAATGTAATAAAAATCCTTAAAATATTGATTGTCAAGTGTAGACAACACTTACTAAACTGACATGTTGCACATCATTAAGAAATGTCGTATATATAATCTATGGAACAAGTATTAATCTAATCTAATCTAATGTTTGCTTCGAGACTTTTATTGCCATCCACCTGTTCCTGGGGCCTTATTTAAGTCTGAAAAACGCCGTTCTGCATTTACAGAATTACTCATAGGTCGGCACTAGTAACCTTCTGAAATGTTCAAATCTCTGTAAAGCTATGGGACCAAGCTAGATTTACGAACTACTTAAACTTATGACAAGGACAACACCCATGCCCTAGGGAGGACTCGAACCTCCGACAGTGAGCAATCGCGCACTCCGCAGCAAGGCGCTTTAGAGGGCACGGCCAATCCCGCGCGGCCAACATTTATCCTGAGGTCACTTTCAGTCATGTTTGTGTCGTCTAAATGCCAAGATTCGAATGATAAGCAGCTGATACCCTCCTACACTCTCCTGCACCACTATTAATAAATGGTAAGAGGTTTTTTCTTAATTGTCTTTTGAGGAGAGCGAGTGAGAGTCCGCAGTTCATAAGAGGGTGATGTTGAAGCGGTAGGACAGTCGTATTCCGGAGGACGGTATCTCCAGATTTACGTATGTGATTTTATATGTATCTTGAAGGCACACCCAGTCATGCTACTATGGTAGGGAAGATTGGGATTAAAACCATTTATTTTTTTCTCTTTTTCGTCACAGTTGCACTATTTAGAAGTTGGTAACTAGTTTCGGACTTGTTCGTCTATTTTCAAACCATAGGCCTTATTCCAACCGTAACAATACACTGCATGAAGCAAATGACTAATAAAATCTGTACGTTGTCCACTGTTAATACATGATTACATTGAAATTTAAAATAGGTTAAAACAGTACACGTTGGAGGCCCGTGTACGCATCATCTATTTTAACCTATTTTAAATTTCAAATGTGCAAATGTTTGTAAAGCTTATGGGACTTAAGTACGGGGTCATCAGTCCCTAAACTTACAAACTACTTATGTACTACTTACGATCTAGGACGGCACAAATATCCATGCCCGAGGGGGGATTCGAACCCCCGACCGTAGTGGCCGTGCAGACCGTGACTGAAGCGCCTCAGTCCCCTCGGCCCCCGCGGCCGGCTATTTTAAATTTCAATGTAATCATGTATTAACAGTGGACAACGTACAGATTTTATCAGTCATTTGTTTCACGCAGTGTATTGTTACGGTTGGAATAAGGCCTATGGTTTGAAAATGGACGAATAAGTCCGAAACTAGTTACCAACTTCTAAATAGTGCAACTGTGTCGAAAAGAGAAACAATAAATGTGAAATAAATCGCAATTTGCGATCAGTTGTGGCTGCACTGTACTAGGTTTTTAGATGGAATACCAATGTGCGGCGAATGATAATTTGTGTCCGGTCGGGATTCGAACCCGAGCTCTCCTGCTTACTATGCAGACGCGTTTACCATTCCGCCACCGAGGACACAGTGACCAGCCCGACTGTAGAGGACTCTTCTCTGTACGTCTCCCGCCACACCCAAATCTCCATTCGCCACGCTGTCTCTTTCCTATACCACTGTCTATTTGTGGCGAATGGAAATTTGGGTGTGGCGGGAGACGTGCAGGAAAGAGACCTCTGCAGTTGGGGTGGTCACTGTGTCCTCGGTGGCGGAGTGGTCAATGGGTCTGCGTAGTAAGCAGCAGATCCCGGGTTTGAATCCCAGCAGGGCACAAATTTTCATTCGCTGCACATTGGTATTCCATCTAAACCTAGTACAGTGCAGTCACAACTGATCGCAAATTGCGATTTATTTCATTGATTGAACGCTGTAACAGCGTCAAAAATATATAATTTTATTACAAAAAATAAATGGTTTTTATTACATATCCAGTTGCTGATCCTGCCCCATCTTCACGATGAATTTTTATAAGAATGGGATTCCTTTTCGCATTCTTCTCCAAACCAAGGTTTCTTCATAACCGATGAAAGAGTTTTTGTCATTGACAGCCGTGCGGAGATGACTGCATGGTTATAATCGCCATGTCAGGTACAGCGCGGCCACGCCCGCTAGAGGTTCGAGTCCTGACTCGGGCATGTGTGTGTGTGTGTGTTGATGACATCAGCAGTGTGGTCTCTTAGATTTAGCCGGCCGCGGTGGCCGAGGTGACTGAGGCGCTCCAGTCACGGTCAGCACGGCCACTACGGTCGGGGGTTCGAATCCCCCCTCGGGCATGGATATTTGTGCCATCCTAGTTCGTAAGTAGTTCATAAGTAGTTTGTAAGTTTAGGGTACTGATGACCCCGTAGTTAAGTCCCATAAGCTTAACAAACATTTGAACATTTTTTCTTAGATTTAAAAACATTTGACAGGTGACAGCTTAATATATTAATATACCCAAAGTGTCCTTGTTCAGGTTTATAAAAGCTCGTATACTTGGCCACAATATGTTTATGACCTACATGCTACGCGTTCCCGCTAAAACAAGTTTATGTCACGGTCATATCGGTCTGCAGGAAACATGTCTTACGTCAGCGCCCTTCGCCGAAGTCATCAGGTATGGCGTACTTCAAAAGCCATTGATCGCTGATTCCAAGAACTGATGATGCCTTCGAGATATAATGTTTGCCGTGAGCTTCTTCGGTGAAGTTTGGATACGCAAGCACGACTTACGCGCTTGATTCAGGCAATCAGGACCATCCGGGAACAAGTGAAGGAAGGAAGTTTATGGTTTATCATGCGGTCGATGTCGTGGTCATGATTCAGGCAATCAGGACTATCCGGGAACAAATGAAGGAAGGAAGTTTATGGTTTATCATGCGGTCGATGTCGTGGTCATGATTCAGGCAATCAGGACTATCCGGGAACAAATGAAGGAAGGAAGTTTATGGTTTATCATGCGGTCGATGTCGTGGTCATGATTCAGGCAATCAGGACTATCCGGGAACAAATGAAGGAAGGAAGTTTATGGTTTATCATGCGGTCGATGTCGTGGTCATTACAGACGGAGCAAACGCTCAGAAAGTTTTTGTCAGGGATATGGAAGGAAATCGGCCATGCTCTTTGAAAGAAACCATTCCAGCATTTGCCTGAAGTGATTTAGGACTATAGCGGAAAACCTAAATCTCGATGGCCGGAAATGGATTTGAACCGCCGTCCTGCCGAATGCGAGTTTTACAACTGCGCCACATCGCCGAGTCATCCGGGACCAATAGATAACGTGGTCAGACCAAGGGAATCAGACACGTTTGCTTTTACCAACACGATTTTATGAAGAATTTTCCTTGACCTAGTGATCATTTGCATGCTATTTAGAAGAATTAGCATTATGTAGCTATCCGAAGTACACGATCAAAATTTAAACACATCACATCTCCTACAGTCCAGCCAAATTGAGACATTGGTCTAGGGTGGCCTTTATACGGTTTATAAAGGAACCATTTGTGACTGTGCAGTTCCTGACTAAACCACGAAAAAGCGTTTTTGGGCACAAAAACTACGAATTGTAAAGATGGACGTTTCCATATATTTTATTCATTGTAAATCGTCGAAATTTTTACAATATGTTGCGCCGATGATATTCTCAAGATACTTTTTTTCCCGCGGTATCGTTATCAGCTACTGCGAACTAGAGTTTCAAAGTTACCGTACTGACGAGCAAAGTCACAAAAACCTGGTTTCTGTCATTTTCGCAACGCAGACTGCAATTATCAACGTCAATGACTATGGAAATGCCCAATATTTTAACAAAGTAATCTCTAGATTTTTTTTTCTAAAAAAGGCATTTCCGTTTTCGAAAAACCATTAGCCGTTAGCAAGTTACACCAGAAAAACCATGATGTTACAGTACCAAAAATACCATTTCTGTTGAGAGGCGGCGTTCCGATCGATATGAAACTTAACATGAGATTTCAGAAATCTGTTCGCCGAGGAACTTAGATTTTTGCACATCTTAGAGTTCCTTGGCTTCGCTCAATGAAAGCTTTATTTTATTTACGTTATTCGACACAGTTAACTGTGCAACATCAAACTGCAACATATTTTAAACATTGAGATTCTCGGAAAGTACGACATTAACTGGTGAAGTTGAAAATCTGTAGCCAGTCGGGATTCGAAACCAGTTCTCCTGCTTCCTAGAATGTTTCGCCGGCCCCTACAACACTGGGGGACTCGGCGGTCACCGCAACTGCACGGACTACTCAAGCAGACCACCCGATAAAAATTCTCTATTTTTTCCTCCCCACTATTACTTTGCTGTTTTCTTCAAACTCATTCTCAGATCAAATGTCCAAATGTTTGTAGAGCTTATGGGACTTAACTACAAGGCGCATTAGAACGCTCTGCTCCGACAGATCTGGCTTTTAACTTCAAGAAACTATAGTTTCTTGCATTTTCTATTACAATCAATAAATCACAGGTCAATCAATTCAGTATTTGGAATGGATTTACCATGCCCATGTTTCTCACACGGACAAGTTTATGTCACTTTCTCAGGTTTGGGATCACCAAAGAAATTATTCACATTTGATTCTGGACAAGTTCTAGAAATTTTGTTTATAGTAAAGTTGTGAATTAAACGAATGTATGAATGTTACATACCGTTTGCATTTCGATTGCTATCTTTCTTTGTTTGGATACTGTACTTAAAATTTTGTATATAATGGAAGACAGCATCATTTCTTATATATTCTCTGACAAATATAACTTGTTATTAGAAAAAAGGAGATGGACAGAGAGAGAGAAGGGATACGAGAAGCACTAACTAAAGGCATGAATAAATAAATAAATACCAGACCAATGCCTGGTTTTTAGCTGGTGTAAATATACAGGGTGTTTCACTAAGTGTGTTTGCCTTTGTAACTTATAAAATAATAGGTGACGGGAAATTTTAATGCAGTAGGTCAACACAAGAAATGTTACACTTTCTGCGGAGCTACGAACATAGTTTATTGTATCATTTTCCAAAGAGTTACAGCACAAAGATATATTTTTTAAATGGAACAATAGTTTTTTCTATCGTGCATTGGATTCGTTGAAACCAGCTGCGTCCAAATCAATTTAAACTACATTCCTGTCATAACGTGTAGGCTTTCACGGCCGGCGTCTTCAGTAATTAAAACTTCCGGGCTGAGAGGCCGTGGTCGAACAGTAGAAATTTCTTCCCCTGACGTTTCGTTGCCGGCTGCGGGCAACATCTTCTGAGGTGAGTCGACGACTGGCTGCTGGGCCGTGGAGATCCTGCTTATATAGAGGGTATAGAGGGCGCCACCACTCGTCACGTGATGTCAACAGTAAACATATCTGTGGGTGGCGCCATCTTTGGTACAAAGTAGATCGCCATATCTTGTCTAACTTCAAGCCTTCTTCCTTCCTGTTAAAATTATAGCCTCTCTATTCATACGTGCATAATAATGCGATGTCTTAGCTAGCACGCTTGTTTCACTAAATTTTATTTTGTGGTCACCGTCTTCAAAAACATGTTCCGCTACGGCCGATTTGTCCGTGTGTCCCAGTCGGCAGTTCCTCTTGTGTTCCTTTAGGCGAGTATCGATACTTCTTTTTGTTGTTCCAATATAAACCTTCTCACAACTACATGGAATCTTATACACACCCGGAGTAGCCAAAGGGTGCCGCGCATCTTTCGTTGATCGTAAGAATTCACTAATCTTTTTGGTGGGTTTGAATATTGTTTCGACTCTAAACTTGGCCAGTACTTTCCCAATGCGGTCCGTGATATTGTGGATGAATGGGAGAAATACTTTCCCGCCAAAGGTTGTTGTTGTTGGACGTTAGCAGACATTCGTCTTCTGGGATGGAGTGCTCGATCTATCTCCTTATCACTGTATCCGTTTTTCTGAAATGAGGTTCGAAAATGATAGAGTTCCTCTTGCAAATAAGCTGGCTCACAGATTTTATTAGCCCTGTCCACTAATGTTTTAATAACACCTCTCTTCTGTCTGGGAAGTTGTGGGAAGGTTTATATTGGAACAACAAAAAGAAGTAACAATACTCGCCTAACGGAACACAAGCACGGATGCAGCACGATGGTCACCCAGCCCATTCTGCGCGTGCTGTTGTGGAAGAACTAAACAACAGGTTTGCAGGAAGATGGTTGGGGCGCCATGGTCTTCATTCATGGCCCGCAAGGTCGCCCGATTTAACACTAGTAAATTTCTTTATGTAGGGATAACTAAAGGATCGTGTTTATGTAACTGAGCCCACATCACCAGATGATCTACAACGGCGCATCGAGGACGCATGTCGCTCCGTCACACCGGCGATGTTACATCTCGTCCGCAGATCCTTTCGACGGAACATTGCATTATGCATTGAGGAACATGGACACACATTTGAACATCTCATGTAAATCAACTTCCCACCGCCATAACATCCATCACCCACCACACAGCCATGTATTATGACAGCGTGTGGTATCTGCCCCTGAAACTTTGAAGGGTTTTGTAGCTCACAAGCTAACAGTGATAGGAATGTAGTTTAAATTGATTTGCAGCTGGTTTCAAAATGTTCAAATGTTTGTTAAGCTTATGGGACTTAACTACGGGGTCATCAGTCCCTAAACTTATAAACTACTTATGAACTACTTACGAACTAGGACGGCACAAATATCCATGCCCGAGGGGGGATTCGAACCCCCGACCGTAGTGGCCGTGCTGACCGTGACTGGAGCGCCTCAGTCACCTCGGCCACCGCTGCCGGCGCAGCTGGTTTCAACGATTCCAATGCACGATAGAAAAAAATATTGTTCCATTTAAAAAATTATATCTTTGTGCTGTAACTCTTTGGAAAATGATACAATAAACTATGTTCATAGTTCCTCAGAAAGTGTAACATTTCTTGTGTTGACCTACCGCATTAAAATTTCCCGTCACCTATTATTTTATGTTATAGAGGCAAACACACTTAGTGAAACACCCTGTATAATAAAGATTTTGTAGACGTGAGAACACAATGCGAGGACTTCGTGAATGGTTGAGTTCAGCTCTTAAATAGCAGCGTATGACATACAGGGAAGTTATCCAAACTTTATCAGCAATCTAAAGGACAACTTCAGCATTGCATTCCTTAAATATAGGTTTCATAACGAGATGATATTCCCTCAGAGCTACTGAAGTTTCTGGGAGAACCAGCCATGACAAACCTGTTTCACCTGGTGTGTAAGATGTATGAGACAGGCGAAGTACCCTCAGACTTTAAGAAAAATGTTATAATCACCATTCCAAAGAAAGCAGGTGCAGACAGGTGTGAGAACTACAGAACCATCAGTTTAATAAGTCATGGTTGCAAAATATTAACACGAATTATATACAGAAGGATGGAAAAACTGGTAGAGGCCGACCTCAGGGAAGATCACTTTGGGTTCAGGAGAAATGTAGGAACTCGGGAGGCAATACTCACTTTACGGCTTTAAGGCAAACCTACATTTCTAGATTTGGAGAAGGCTTTTGACAATGTTGATTGGAATAAACTCTTTCAAGTTCTGAAGCAAGCAGGAGTGAAATATAGGGAGCGTAAGGTTATTCACAACTTTTACAAAAACCAGACAGCGGTTGTCAGAGTTGAAGGGCATGAAAGGGATGCAGTGGTTGGGAAGGGAGTAAGACAGGGTTGTAGCCTTTCTCCAATGTTATTCAATTTGTACATTGAGCAAGCTATAAAGGAAAGCAAGGAGAAATTTGGAGAAGGAATCAAAGTTCAGGGGGAAGAATTAAAAACATTGCGTTTTGCCGACGACATAGTAATTATATCAGATACAGCAAAGGACCTGGAAGAGCAATTGAACGGAATGGACAGTGTGCTGAAAGGTGCATATAAGATGAACATTAACAAGAGCAAAACTAGGGTAATGGAGTGCAGTCTAAGAAAATCAGGTGATGCTGAAGGAATTAGATTAGGTGACGAAGCAATAAAGGAGGTAGATGAGTTTTGTTACTTGGGCAGTAAAATAACAAATGATGGTCGCAGTACAGAGGATATAAAATGCTGAATAGCAATGGGTAGAAAAGAGTTTTTGAAAAAGAGAAATTTGTTAACATCGAATATTGATTTAAGCCTAAGGAAGTCCTTTCTGAAGGCATTTGTATGGAGTGTTGCCTTGTATGGGAGTGAGATATGGACGATAAACAGTGCGGACAGGAAGAGGCTTTTGAAATATGGTGCTACAGCTGAAGATTAGGTGGGTGGATCGCGTAACTAATGAGGAGGTACTGAACAGGAAATGGAGAGAAAAGAAATTTCTGGCATACCTTGACTAAAAGAAGGGATAGATTTGTAGGACACATTCTGAGACATCAAGGAATTGTGAATTTAGCATTAGAGGGAAGTGTGTGGGGTAAAAGTCGCAGAGGAAGACCAAGAGATGGATACAGTAAGCAGATTCAGACGGATGTAGGTTGCCGTTCTTATGTGGAGATGAAGAGGCTTGCTCAGGATAGGGTATTGTGGAGAGCTGCATCAAACTAGTCTCCGGACTGAAGACCACAACAACAACAACAACGAGAGGACGACCCCGCTTGATTTGCCCACTTCTGTTCAAATGGACGTCATTTCCGGCGGTTCTTACAGAATACTTAGCATTCCAAGAAAATTCTCATATGTATAAAGTCTCGTCGTGTTATGTGGTAGTTTCTTGCAACTCATATTGTTTCTGACGTTGTATATCCTGCACGATGTATCGTATGTTTTTCTTATCCCTACAACATGCAGTGGTGAATTACATGTGGAAGATACAGGTTCAATGATCCAATCGTTCAACAATTTTCTAAGTAAACTGATCGTTTGTAACTTAATGAAATGGTATGTGGTGGGACACAAAATGGTGTATGTTATCCAACCTGAAATTTTTACTGAAAGTTTTTAATATTTCCTGTCTTCGATGCAAACACATCAGCTGTGTCCTTTAATATTCTTTGTAAAACTACTATTTACTGTTCTTTGATATTACTTACCCTTGAACTTCTACTTCTCTTTCGTTAATATATAGATCTCAGCTAATGTTTGCTCGGAAAGTGGTTTAGGACTTCCCTTGAAAAACATACCTTGGATGTCTATAGTCATCATTATTGTTGTTTCGATGCAAGTGTAATTGTACGTATTGCTCTGGCAACTTCCTCCTGTTGTAAGGACTGAGCGAAATACAGCGTAACATTGTCAATGATTATGAATCCCTTCTCCATACTAATTGTGGCCTTTCTTTCATTCAGAAAGTCAACTGCAACAATCAAGTCAACTGTTAGTTTCGGAATGATTACGAAATTCGTATCGGTGTCGTAACTGTGATATCTAAATGTCACCCGTGTTTGCCGATTGATTTCGACTGAACTTTTGGCAATCATATCTGACACTCTGATCTTGTTCTGCATTGCGTCACTCGAACAAGTTACTGGCAATTGCAGTGGGCCGGTTACCTCTATCACTGCATACACCGTAATCTTTCTTACCTCTATTTTTAACAGTGGCCTCTTTTAATACTTTTGTTCTCTCTCTTGTATCAAATCATCTTCGGGTGATTTATAGATTGGGCGATTTATTACAACCATATTTTCGTCGTTTTCTAGTTTTACATGGGCCATCTTTCGCGTAGGTTTAGCGACTACTATCAGTAAGATGTCACCTATTTTATATTTTTCTCTATTCCTTCTCCCTACTTTCTGTCTCATATTCTACTTCAACCGCGATTTAGTCATTTCAATTATATACATTTATATTTACCTTTGAACTTGGTACCTCTGGTACGGTACCGTACTCTCGTTTACTGGTTCCTCATTATCAGTTGTATTATACAAGTTTACAATCCCTATTAACACTTCTTCCTCGTCTACTATTTTATTAGTAGGAAGAGGTGGTAACTAGTCTTCACAGTCAGTTGCTCTATTTATCTTTTATTTCTCCTTACCTGTATGCAACTAATAAATTGCCCGATTTAATTCTGTTCTACATCTACATACATACTTCGCAATCCACCGTAAGGTGCGTGGTGGAGGGTACACTGTACCACTACTAGGCATTTCCTTTCCTATTCCATTCCCAAATAGAACGAGGAAAAAAAGAATGCCTATATGCCTCCGTACGAGCCCTAATTTCTCTTATCTTGTCTTTGTGATCACTACAAGAAATGTAAGTACGAGGCAGCAAGATCGTACTACTCAGCTTCAAATTCCGGCCCTCTAAATTTCCTCAACAGAAATTCACGAAAAGAACGTCGTCTTTCCTCCAGCGATCTCCAATTGAGTTGACAGAGCTTTTTCGTGACACTCGCGCATTGGTCAAACCTACCAGTAACAAACCTAGCTGCTCACCTCTGAACTGCTTCTATGTCTTCCTTTAAACTGATCTGGTGCGGGTCCCAAACACTTGATTAATACTCAAGACGTGGTCGTACAAGCGTTTTATACGCGTTCTTCTTTACAGATGAAGTACATCTTCCCAAAATTCTCCCAATAAACCGAATTCGGCTGTCCGCCTTACTCACAACTGTCCTTACATGATTGTTCCATTTCATATCACTCAGCAATGTTACGCCTAGATATTTGAACGACGCGACAAAATCAAGTAGCTCACTACTAATGCTGTATTTGAACATTATGGGATTGTTTCTCCTACTCATGCGCATCACCTTACATTTTTCTACATTGAGAGCTAGCTGCCATTCTTCGCACCAACTAGAAATTTTGTCTAAGTCATCCGGTATGCTATTACTGTCAGTTACAGACGACACCCTCCCATACACCACAACATTATCAGCAAACAGCCGCAAATTACAACTTACTCTGTCCATCAGATCATTTATATATATAGAAAATAATAGCGGCCCTGTCACACTCCCCTGGGGCACGCCTGACGATACACTCGTCTCTGATGAACACTCGCCGTCGAGAACAACGTACTGCGTTCTATTACTTAGAAAGTCTTCCAGCGAGTCACAAATCTGTGAACCTATTCCATAAGCTCGTATCTTCGTTCAACTTGTACATCATCGTGCTGGACGTTTTCAACTTGTCACTACTTTCTTTTCACTGGATTTGGTGGCCTACTCTCCACGATTTAGACACCTTTTCCTTCGTGTTGGTTAGTGTTCTGTTGCTTCCTGGATTTCCTTGAAAATTTCCAGGTCGTTGAACCTGCCAATTTTGCCTTACGTCTCCTCCACGCTGAAAATAACCCGTCTATTGTCCTCCACCTCCGCTATTTTCAAACCAGTAACCTCTCCTGTACGAATTATCTCCGTATTCATTACCGTATTCTCCTCTCTGAAAATTACCTCCATTAATACTCGAACTGTATTCTTCATTGCGTGGTATAAAATAGTTGTTGTTGCCGAAAATGTATTTTGGCTATTATTATTTAGCCTAAAATTGTTTTGATTAGCATTATTTTGTGTCATTACTCTGTCCGTCGTTATTATTTTATCTTGCGTTTCGTATTTTTCTCGCTTCATCTCCGAGAAGATGAACTCCTGTTTCCTTAGGAAGCCTTCAAACGCCTGTATATCCTTTCCCCCACGTACAGCTAAAGATAGCTGGTATTTGAGAGATAGTGTCATTGTACACATACGAATTCATTCTCCATTGCTGTTCGATGTATCCAGACATTGGTTTTTCTTGTCCATATTCTCAAAGAAATTTATCGGGCTCTTTTCTACTGAATTATCGTACTCAATATTCTGTAATAGTTCGTTTTGTGCCTCTGTCCACCAGTATCTTGACGAAAATGCCGTGCGGAATTCCTCGTACGACTGACAGGTAGCTGTAACCTTATGCATTCTTTCCGCTACAGCTCCTGACATGCCGGCCGCGGTGGCCGCGGGGACTGAGGCGCTCCAGTCACGGTCTGCACGGCCACTACGGTCGGGGGTTCGAATCCCCCCTCGGGCATGGATATTTGTGCCGTCCTTAGTATAAGGTAGTTCGTAAGTAGTTTGTAAGTTTAGGGACTGACGACCCCGTAGTTAAGTCCTATAAGCTTAACAAACATTTGAACATTTTGCTCCTGACATGTCGCACAAATGAAATCTAGTTTATGTGCTAAGTTCCATTGTTCCGGTATACCCACTCGAAACTGGTCGATAAACGTCCTAGCATATTGTGGTTGTTCCACAAATCCATACTCTCTTCCCGAGTTTGTCACCTTGTCGTGCACTCTGTACAGATCACGCACTTTTACGTGGCCCGTGAGCGGAGAATGCTGGGAGCTGAAGCTTGCATTCGGCTCGAAGCGCATAGGCTGTTAGAATAATCCCCACCTCTTTATCCCAGTGCCGCCAGCTTACGGAACTATAACTTTCAGGTTTTAAAAGAAACAACATGTAAGGGGTTAAAGCGTCACAGAAGGAACACACAATTAAGTATCACTTTAATGTTTGATTAATAGAAAACTGGAACGTTATCGACGAAATATGAATGTTTTCAAGGGACTTATTAAGCGGTTGTAGCAACGCTTTCTGCCTCTTTTTAATGTCGTAGAATTGAATGTGGACTTATTTTAGCAAAACTGGAAGACAATAATCAATACCAAGCACGACTTAACAATACATTGACGATGTTTACGGTGTACTATGCTGTCACGAGGTAAGGTTGGTAGAGAGCATAGCCGGCCGCAGTGGCTGAGCGGTCTGCAGCGCGCCAGTCACGGTCTGCACGGCCGCTAGGATCGGAGGTTCGAGACCTCCCTCGGGCATGGGTGTTTGTGTCGTCCTTAGTGTAAGTTAGTTTAAGTTAGTCAAGTAATTAGTGTATAAGTCTAGCGACTCATAACCACGAAGTTTGGTCGCATAAGACCAAACACACACACACACACACTCACACTCACACTCACAGCATAAACATTCCGTAGACACACGAACGCAGTCGACTTCCGACGATCACAGAGGGGTCCCGATAAAAGTGCGCGACCTGTACACCATTGCGTAGCTGTGTCTCACACAAACCGTCTCCTCCAATTGTGTCAAAACGCTGTAATGGCGTACAAAAGTTTTGTTCTGTCGTATATGCTTCGTTTGCCGCTTGTGGCGTTGAAAATGTTTCGCTGTTAAAATTCTTTTCTTGCGTTAGGCGTACCGGAAACGCAATTTGGTGTGAAATCGGTACAGGTTGTACGTGTCTTCCTGTGCGTTCAGCATAATGCATTGTCTCACCATTGTTTCGACAGTCTGCACCGGCTGTGTAATTATTTGTTTACGGAACACTCCCGGGAGTGTAGCTGTGCTTGTCTAATGTTTTCCCGTACTCTTATTTGGCAATATGTATGTGAGTACTCGACGAATCTGTCGAATCAGTACGAGGACCGTATATTTCCATTCTTTTCTCAGTTGTACGTGAGAGTTCTGTTCGTAACTTTTAGAAATGATCTTTGGTTTTTGTCTCTATTTTGCGCTAATCGTACTTCGCGCGATTTTCAAAACACGTTTTTGTGTGAACTGTTCTTTACAAATCTGTTGTACTGTTTGCGTAGTCTTTTCCGTTATTTTGTCTACCTTCTGAATGACTTTAAATAACTCAAATTGACCCTTATCAACATCAGTACCTAATTCTATGTGTGCTCTCATTAAAGCATCAATGTCGTCGCGTGATTTCTTCGGGTCATCAATGATCTTTTTAATTTGATCACCAGTCTTAGACATACCGGACTCCAATTGCGCTTTAAGTTCACTTGTCTGCGTCTTAAGTTCGCTTCCTACTAGTTTTAGTTCACTTGTTTGTGTCGCCGTAGCAGAATAGCCGTACTCACTAAGGCGCCCAGCTGCGGTGCACGCGGCCGTTCGCCATCGGAGGTTCGAGTCCTCTCTTGGGCATGGATGTTTGTTTTGTCCTTAGCATAAGTTACTCTAAGGTAGTGTAAGTAGTTTGTAAGCCTACCAACGTAGTTACGTCCCTTAGATTTACAAACATTTGTACATTTTTTGTTTGTTTGTGTCTTTATTTCATTAAGATGTCAGAGTTGAATTTTAATGTCTTCATTCTGTGTTTTAAAACTTTGTTTTAACTCGTGATTGTGTGCCGTTATCTGTTGCTTCGTCGCTTGAAGCATTTCCGTAATTCCGACAGATGCAACAGCCTCATTCGTCGCCCCCTTGTGTTCGTGATCTTTCATTACTGAGTTTGTGATTTGTAGGTTTTACAGAATGATGCAGTGGCGGTCGTAAATCCTAATATTGTGCTTGACATTGCTGCTTGACATTTACCCTGTGTACAGCAGCAGTTTGTTGCAGAGCCATGAAGTGGCGTTAGTAATACCGCTTGCAGAATCTGGGTGTTCTCTCTTTTATTTACAATGTGAACAAACGGTTGTATATATTCTAATTACATTCCGTTTGTCCTTCCACCGTGTCTACATTGTCAGCTCTGTTTTTGTTGCTAGTACAGACGTATATTATATACTTGAATACAGTGAACATGCATTATGTTCGCCATCCCGTTTTACTTCTCCTCTGTCGAATTCGCCACTAAAGTGTCAATGTTGAAATGACCCACTACTTTTGGTTCGAGAGACACTTCAGTTGACGATGCTTTCTGGCTATTGAAAACATCAAAAGATCATAATTTACGTAACTTTGTAGATTATGTGTTTGGCTGGTGTAACAAATAACACTCAAATGCATTGATTCTTCTTTTATTTGCTGAACTGACCCATACACAATAAACCGACAAAGCAAAAATAAGGCTAAGACGGAAGAATATGACTACCTAAACGAGAGTGATAGTATTCAACTGGCGATGCGCCTCCATTTATATCTTTTCGACAATGCATTTCCTTATTGACATATAGTCATTAATTTGATGCAATCAGAACTTCATGACCAGTTCGAGTAAATTTCGTACAATATAATTATTGAGCAATTTAATAAGTTTCCACAATACAGACCTTAATACCTCATCAGAAATTTAAATACATATATCGGAAGTTATTGAAATATGACCTCATTGATTGCTAATGATGTACTTCGTAATTATTGTATTTTTAAGGAATTATCACAGATCAGAAGAAGGAATGAAGGAAGATTAGTGTTTAACGCCCCGTCGACAACGTGGTCATTAGAGGCGGAGCTTAGGCAACACGTACACACAAACATACGGACACTCTGCATTATATATTAGATATTAAACTATGTATTGCAATACTTCTCAATAAAAACATTTTTCATTTTATTATCCGGACTATATATAGGGTGTCCCAGCTATCTTGTCCACCCAAAATATCTCTGGAACAATAACAACTATTGGAAAAAGACTTTCACCAGTATATTTGGAAACATTCGAAAACGAAAGCAAATGTGTTTTTAACACAAACTTGTTGTTGTTGTTATGGTCTTCAGTCCAGGGACTGGTTTGATGCAGCTCTCCACCCTACTCTATCCTGAGCAAGCCTTTTCATCTCCACATAAGAACGGCAACCCACATCTATTTGAATCTGCTTACTATACGCGTCTCTTGGTCTCCCTCTGCGATTCTTACCCCACACACTTCCCTCCAATGCTAAATTTACGATTCCCCTATGTCTAAGAATGTGTCCTACCAAGCGATCCCTTCTTTTAGTCAGGGTATGCCAAAAATTCCTTTTCTCACCAATTCTGTTCAGTACCTCTTATGTGATCTACCCACCTAATCTTCAGCATTCTTCTGTAGCACCACATTTCAAAAGCCTCTATGCTCTTCCTGTCCGCACTGCTTATCGTCCATGTTTCACTCCCGTACAAGGCAACACTCCACACGAACGCCTTCAGAAAAGACTTCTTTACACTTAAATTAATATTTGATGTTAGCAAATTTCTCTTTTTCAAAAATGCTTTTCTTCCCATTGCCATTCTGCATATTATATCCTCTGTACTGCGACCATCGCATGTTATTTTACTACCCAAGTAACAAAACTCATCTACCACATTCATTGTTTCGTTACCTAATCTAATTCCTTCACCTGATTTTCTAAGACCGCATTCCATTATTTTTGTTTTGCTCTTGTTAATGTTCATTTTATACGCTCTCTTCAACACCCTGTCCATTCCATTCAACTGCTCTTCCAGGTCCTTTGCTGTCTCTGATAGAATTACAATGTCATCAGCAAAACGCAATGTTTTTATTTCTTCCCCCTGAACTTTAATCCCTATTCCAAATTTTTCCTTGCTTTCCTTCTCTGCCTGCTCGATGTACAAATTGAATAACATCGGATAAAGGCTACAACCCTGTCTTACTCCCTTCCCAACTGATGCTTCCTTTTCATGCCCTTCTAGTCTAATAACTGCAGTCTGGCTTTTGTACAAGTTGTAAATAACTCTCCTTTCCCTATATTTTACTCCTGCTGACTTCAGAATTTGAAAGAGTGTATTCCAGTCAACATTGTCAAATGCTTTCTCCAAATCTACAAAAGCTAAAAATGTAGGTTTGCCTTTCCTTAATCTATCTTCTAAGATAAGGCGTAAAGTGAGTATTGCCTCCCTGGTTCCTACGTTCCTCCTGAACCCAAACTGATCTTCCCCGAGGTCAGTTTCTACCAGCTTTTCCATTCTCCTGTAGATAATTCGTGTTAAAATTTTGCAACAATGGCTTATCAAACTAATGGTTCTGTAATTTTCACACCTGTCTGCGCCTGATTTCTTTGGAATGGGGATTATCACATTTTTCTTAAAGTCTGAGGGTATTTCGCCTGTCTCATACATCCTACACACCAGTTCAAATAGTCTTGTCATGGCTGGCTCTCCCAGAGCCTTTAGTAGCTCTGAGGGTATGTCATCTACTCCTGGGGCCTTGTTCCGACCTAGGTCTTTCAGGGCTCTGTTAAATTCATCTCTCAGTATAGTATCTCCTATTTCGTCTTGTTCTACTTCCTCTTCCCTTCCCACAACATCGTCTCTAAGTTCATTTCCTTTGTAGAGCTGCTCTACTTATGTTTTTTAAATGGACACCCTATATTTTTTCTTCAGCAATCCATAGCATGACAAATCACATAAACAATGTCGTTGACTGCATCGCAATATTCCAATTACATCCCGAGATATTGCGACGCGAAGTTAACGCTTGAAATAAGCGAAACGTGCGGCTAGCGCACGTCCTGAGCAGCATCGGGTTCTCGCCTGAGTCTCAAACATTGATACCGGTGAAAGTCGTTTTCCAATAGCTGTTATTGTTCCAGAGATAAAAGGGTGGACAAGATAGCTGTATATTCTTCTTTCTCTCCAGTCATAAGCTCGTAAAAGTATGTCAGAAAAATGTCAGCTCTCATATTATTTGTTAGTGAAGTAATTGTATGCGCGCCCAAAGATAAATACGTGGCCACAGATATGATTTTTTAAAGGATACATTGCTCTCGTCTGCTGGTGCTGACATTAAAATGATATTTCCGAAGATACACCCTGTACGCTTGATTGAAAAGGTATAAAGAGCTATCACTTCATGTAAGTCCCTTGATCGTACCTTACTTTGTTTTTGAGTTTTTGCACATTCCACACTTACTTTTATAATATGCTAGCTGAAAACCCGGCGTTGCCTGGATATTTATTTATTAAAACCTTGAGTTAGTACGTCTCCTATCCCTTCTCTGTCCATGTCCTTTTTTTCTAAAAACACATTATATTTATCAGAGAATATTTAAGAATATGTCTTGCATAATGTACAAAATTTCAAGTACAGAATCCAAACAAAGAAAGATAGGAATCAAAATACAAATTATATGTAACATTTATACATTCATTTCATTCACAATTTGACTATAAAAACACCGAGAAATCGGGAGGTCGGCGGTTCAGACCAGCCTCCTGCCATCCAGATTTATGTTTTCCGTGTTTTCCCTACATCTCTCCAGGCAAATGCCGGGGGGGGGGGGGGGTTCCATTCAAATGTCACGGCTTACCCAAACAATGCGAGCGTAAGCTGCGCTTCTAATGACCACGCTGTCGACGGGGAGTTAAACATTAATCTTGCTTACTTCCTTCCTGACTATAAACAAAGTCACTTGTACAGAATATAATATGAATATTTTCTGTGGTGAGCCCATCCCTGAGCAAGCGACATAGATCTGTACGTATGGGAAACATGGAGATTTCAAATACGTTCCACAGTCCACAGTATTGAGTAGATTTCCCTGTAATTTATTAATCATAATAGAAAATACAAGTCTCACTGCAAACTGTAGTCTTTTAAAGTTAAAAGCGAGATCTGTCGGAAAAAATGGATATACGTCGGATGTACGCTGTTTCATTCTCTTCCTTTACTCATAGCTGTATAAAAGTCTATTGCTTCTTCCTACAGCGGTATGCGCTTCACATTTCAAAGTTTCTTCAGAGTTCTCAACAGCACTCTCATCATTCAGGAATTTCCTTCAGCTCACTATAATACAGGACTATCTTAGCAGTAAATAAGAAATGTAACAAAACATGGTGCCGGATGTGAAAAAGTTTTTACCCATCGTAGTATGTATAATCTCTTATTTATTGAGTTATATGTTGTACAATTGTATAATTTTTCAGGTATATATTCATTTGTACAAGTGCTGTATTCTGTAAAATCTGTTGCGACTACAATTACTAGTAAAGAAGTAATAGACTAAAACTTGACGCGTGATGGGACGGTTTTCCATTAACGTTACTGTTTATGTACTTATATCTCTTGAAATATGTGTCGTACTGTGACACAATTTCGGAGGTAAATTAAGCTGTATATTGTCTGTATAATTTCCTGCGGGTACAATATTAGAAATTAGAAATTGCAACGTTATACTGAATGCCGTAGTTTCACTCCGTGAACAGCGGAAAATTAGTAAGCGAGAAACTTTTGTTCTTTCCAAAAGGTTTTAAATTATGTTTAAAGTTTGTTTCAAGCCTGTAAGGGCTCTCTTTCTCAAATAGTGGACTGATAAAGTCACACAATGACGTGCCGCAGGACGGGGAAGTTTTCATTGTTTATGACGTAATATCTGCTGGACAATCGGCCCTATCGCAAAATCCTTTCTTAGTTGATGTCTTTTAGTTTTAAAGTACACTTCAGCCAAATTTCAGCTCCACACGTGAAGTAGTTTTCGAGATTTTGTGTTTAGTGAGTGAGTGAATGAGTGCCTTTCGTTTTTATATAGATAATGATGATTAGGTTAATATTGTAAGCTGTGGAAACGCAATAAAAATTCTTTTTAAATTCGTGAAAAATGATTATTCGTGGAAAAGCAGAGCTATACAAACAGGGATGAAGTCAAGAACAGACAAATCAATAATGAATAAATAAATAAATAATTAAATATATACTCAACACGGGGCATTTATATAGCCAAATTAACATTGTCAAGACAGGGCGGTACGACTTTCCTTAAGCCAACGATATTTTGTAGATATAGCTTTTTCTATACTTTGTATCCTGTATTTCAACTTTTCGAACAGTACATATCACTGACTTTTTTGCTGCTAGGTTTGTTAATGACGAACAGAATTTTTCAGAAGATTTCAAACACTCTTTTTGTTTCAGATAGTTAACTTTCAAGCTGAAACATTACTGGAATGCGAAAAAAATATTTTTGCGAATATATCTACTGTTACTTTCTTGATTTGAGGGATATACTTTCTTTCTGTCAAATCGCAGCGGTGGAATTTATTTTCTTACTGAGCATATCGATGAAATACATTTACTTTACCTTTTCGGCTTAGACTGTTTTTCCGATGTCAAAGTAATCTACGTTCAAAACTATACCGTTGGAATTCTTCGACATACAACACGTTTAGTATACTCACGGTCAGGTTAGCTCTTCGGGCTCCACACGATTTCGAACTCACCGAATTTGCTCGAAAAAAATTTGTAATTTTCGAAGCTCGGTAGTCGTGAAAAAATAAAAGAAAATGTGGCGCCCGTGGGTATAGATGCAGTTTTTATCGTCTAAGCCAGAGGTCGGCTAGTAATCTTAGACGCGGTCCTGATAGTTTTGAAAATTTTATCGAGGTCCGCAAGTAAAATCTCATGTTGTTGTTGTTGTTATGATCTTCAGTCCGGAGACTGGTTTGATGCAGCTCTCCACCCTACTCTATCCTGAGCAAGCCTCTTCATCTCCTCATAAGAACGGCAACCCACATCCACTTGAATCTGCTTACTATACGCGTCTCTTGGTCTCCCTCTGCGATTTTTACCCCACACACTTCCCTCCAGTGCTAAATTTACGACTCCCCAATGTCTAAGAATGTGTCCTACCAAGCGATCCCTTCTTGTAGTCAGGGTATGCCAAAAGTTCCTTTTCTCACCAATTCTGTTCAGCGCCTCTTCATTAGTTATGCGATCTACCCACCTAATCTTCAGCATTCTTCTGTAGCATCACATTTCAAAAGCCTCTATTCTCTTCCTGTCCGCACTGCTTATCGTCCATGTTTCACTCCCGTACAAGGCAATACTCCACACAAATGCCTTCAGAAAAGACTTCCTTACACTTAAATTAATATTCGATGTTAGCAAATTTCTCTTTTGCAAAAGTGCTTTTCTTCCCATTGCCATTCTGCATTTTATATCCTCTGTTCTGCGACCATCGCATGTTATTTTATTACCCAAGTAACAAAACACATCTACCACCTTCATTGTTTCGTTACCTAATCTAATTCCTTCAGCATCGCCTGATTTTCTAAGACCGCATTCCATTATTTTTGTTTTGCTCTTGTTAATGTACATTTTATACGCTCTCTTCAACACACTGTACATTCCATTCAACTGCTCTTCCAGTTCCTTTGCTGTCTCTGACAGAATTACAATGCCATCAGCAAAACGCAATGTTTTTATTTCTTCCCCCTGAACTTTAATTCCTATTCCAAATTTTTCCTTGCTTTCCTTCACCGCCTGCTCGATGTACAAATCTCATATTCCTTATTATTTTTTAATTTAATTTTTATTCACAAAATAATATTAAATACAACAAACAGTCATATTTGTATTCAAAAATCCTGAAAATTAATATTCTTCTGTATTTTTTCTTTAATTTTCACTCTCAAACTAATGTGAAATACAATAGATGTAAAATAGAAATGTATAAAAAACTTATATTATTTTGCAAAGAATCATCAGGCTTTCGTTCGCTAGGAGCACACAGATGTTTACGTGGATTTGCCCTGACCGCTGAAGTAGAGGTTTCGGAGATTGCCAGAGTAGGAGGTCGATTTATAGAATTTCATTGTTTATTATATAAAGTTCCGGGGCTGCATTGTGCGTGCAGAGCTTTTATGCGGATCATCAGCTAGCTTGCTCCGTTCTACCGCCGCTCGTCAGTGTACTCTCAGGCGTTGCACATCATGACAACTATTTTCTTCTTTTACTCTACCTCTAATAATCATAAGGGTCCTAATTATTCAGCAATTAATTTTAAAGTTCTAAAAAAAATGGTGACTCTCATACGAATTGTTACCTACAAAAAAAGTGGTGGTTTTTTTTTTTTTTTTGTGTGTGTGTGTAATACTGTTTGGCGGTCCAGTTTTCGGCCTTCCGCGGTCTGGACTTGGACCGCGGTCCGCCTGTTGCCGACCGCTTGTCTGAGCCACTGTGCTCAGTCATGTCTACGCTGGCATCAGAACTGCAGGTTTGGACTTTCATTCCATCCATCCATGTGACGTGATCTTTCGATACAGTTGGGCGCTGGTGCGGTCCTTGGTCGAGAGCGTCTGCGCACACATCATACGTCATCGAGGACGGGCCCAGCGTGGCCTTGGTGAAACTAATGTCTTCTGGGAAGCCAGGTAGGTATAAGTGGCGCCTACGGCCGTGACCACCGCCGCCTAACTGTTTGTTCTGTGGGAGCGCAGGTGGGGTCAGACCAGGTAGGCATGAGTAGGAGAGATGCCACGACGACAGTCCTGTGAAGTTGGCACCCCTTTTTTGGAAAATGTACATTTTTTTCGAAGTTCTAGACAGATATACAATAGTTCTGGAGTTCTCTGTACAAAATTTAAATAGTTCTGCATAATTTCGCCGAAAAAATAGGAAAAATTACCACAAAATTTAGTTTTTTCAAAATAATTTTCTGCCTAATTGTTCAAACATAGTTCTGATCACAGTTCTAAATAGCTCTCAAAGAGTTCTACAGGAAATCCTAATGACATTTTTCTGTGCAGGTTATACTTCATGAGATAATTGCAATAATGGGGAATCCATTTACACGCTACTGTGAAGTTGGCACCCCGATTTCTCAAAAATGTGCATTTTTTTCAGAGTTCTAGGCAGATATGCAATAGTTCTGGAGTTCTCTGTACAAAATTTAAATAGTTCTGCACTAATTCGAGAAAAAATTGCAAAAAATTGTAACAAATCTTAGTTTTTTCCAAATAATTTTTTGCCTAATTGTTCAAACATAGTTCTGATAACAGTTCTAAATAGCTCTCAAAGAGTTCTGCAGAAAATCCTAATGATATTTTTTTGCCCAGATAATAGTTCACGAGCTAATTGCGTAAATAGGGAGAAAAACTACACAAAATTGCGCCTGAGTCGTGTGAAGTTGGCACCCCTTTTTTCAAAAATGTAAATTTTTTTCAGAGTTCTAGACTGATATGCAATAGTTCTAGAGTTCTCTGTACAAAATTTAAATAGTTCTGCAGAATTTCGTGAAATATCGCAATTCTGAATAGTGGGAGAGCTGTGAAGTTGGCACCCCTTTTTTCAAAAGTGTAAATTTTTTTCAGAGTTCTAGACAGATATGCAATAGTTCTGGAGTTCTCTGTACAAAATTTGAATAGTTCTGCAGAATTTCGCCGAAAAAGTAGTAAAAATTACCACAAACTTGAGTTTTTTGAGTTTTTTTTAAATAATTATTTGCCTATTAGCACAAACATAGTTCTGATCACAGTTCTAAATAGCTGTCAAAGAGTTCTACATGAAATCCTAATGATATTTTTCTGTGCAGTATTTAAAACTGTGATCAGAACTATGTTTGCGCTAATAGGCAAATAATTATTTTAAAAAAACTCAAAAAACTCAAGTTTGTGGTAATTTTTACTATTTTTTCGGCGAAATTCTGCAGAACTATTCAAATTTTGTACAGAGAACTCCAGAACTATTGCATATCTGTCTAGAACTCTGAAAAAAATTTACATTTTTGAAAAAAGGGGTGCCAACTTCACAGCTCTCCCACTATTCAGAATTGCGATATTTCACGAAATTCTGCAGAACTATTTAAATTTTGTACAGAGAACTCTAGAACTATTGCATATCAGTCTAGAACTCTGAAAAAAATTTACATTTTTGAAAAAAGGGGTGCCAACTTCACACGACTCAGGCGCAATTTTGTGTAGTTTTTCTCCCTATTTACGCAATTAGCTCGTGAACTATTATCTGGGCAAAAAAATATCATTAGGATTTTCTGCAGAACTCTTTGAGAGCTATTTAGAACTGTTATCAGAACTATGTTTGAACAATTAGGCAAAAAATTATTTGGAAAAAAACTAAAATTTGTTACAATTTTTTGTAATTTTTTCTCGAATTAGTGCAGAACTATTTAAATTTTGTACAGAGAACTCCAGAACTATTGCATATCTGCCTAGAACTCTGAAAAAAATGCACATTTTTGAGAAAAGGGGTGCCAACTTCACAGTAGCGTGTAAATGGATTCCCCATTATTACAATTATCTCATGAAGTATAACCTGCACAGAAAAATGTCATTAGGATTTCCTGTAGAACTCTTTGAGAGCTATTTAGAACTGTGATCTGAACTATGTTTGAACAATTAGGCAGAAAATTATTTTGTAAAAACTAAATTTTGTGGTAATTTTTCCTATTTTTTCGGCGAAATTATGCAGAACTATTTAAATTTTGTACAGAGAACTCCAGAACTATTGTATATCTGTCTAGAACTCCGAAAAAAATGTACATTTTCCAAAAAAGGGGTGCCAACTTCACAGGACTCACGACGACTTACGCTGTATCACAGACATATATTAATAGACTGGCAATGCCGTATACAGTATCATTGATCTCAGTGAAGTCTCGCCGCCATATTTCTATACTATAAACTAGTAAGCAGTCGTGTGTGTTATTACAGAAAACAGTCGTAAAAATATGAATGAACTGACATAACTATGCTGTCTTTAGAGTTTTGACATATGGGAAATTCGTGTGTTGTATATGGCTGTAAATTTTTCAGCTGCATTAAGCTTCGACACCTACAGTAAAGAGTTGCATTGATTTGCTGTTATTATTAATCTGTTACCAATTTAATTCAACTTCGGGTTTTATTTCAGTAGTGTGGTCATTAGAAAAGTGTTGTATATCGCGGATAACCAGTATCATTATTTTGAGAGTCCTTACGAATATGTTGGCAACATCAACAAAACTGTAGAAAGCTCTCACCAAGATGTTGATATTCTTAGAAATCACTACAGTGTGACTTGATTAGCGTTTTGTACAGACGAAGAAGTAAATAAATAATGCTGTTCCTACTCTACGGTTGACAGGTTCTTGTATGTACCCTTGTTCACTCTGTAAAAGTAATTGCCCTAGTAAAACGAAGATTTCCTGAATAAAAATTGGCGTTGTCACGCGATTGGCTAATGCCAACGTCACACGATTGACAACATAATCACGCGAAGCCGCCAGGACGGGAAGTAAAATTTAACCGTACGTAACACATTCTTCTCGTAAAGTAACACGATTCGACACTGTAGGCCTGTATGTTAAATTCAACTATTGCGGAAGTATTAGCTTAAATGCAAATCATGTTCAAACGAACTCGTAAAGCTTACAACGTCATATCGTGTCAGATGATCATAGTAATACAGTAGAGAAACTTTCTGACGTGAGGTGAGGCAAGATGGCGGCTTCCGGCTTCAGTCACAGAGGCACGTTTGCCAGTCTAGTAATATATGTCTGTGCGCTGTATTGACGCTAGTGGACGCCATCTTTAATGCCCCGAAACAGCAGCAGACGTAAGTATACAATTGCTTGATTTTCTTTATTTCTGTTATGTGTAGGCAGCAACTGGTTTAAATCAGTATACCGTGAATAATCAAACAAACTGATAGAGGGATGCGTATGGAAACACTCAGAGGACAGCGCTGCGGTTGGCAACGCTTATATAAGACAACAGGTGTATGGCGCAGTCGTTAGATCGGCGACTGCCGGTACAATGTCAGGTTATCAGGATTTAACTGAGATTGATCGTGGTGCTGTAGTTACACTCGAGAGATGGGACACAGTATCTCCGAGGTAGCGAAAAAAATGGGATTTTGCCGTACGACCATTTCACGCGTACACCTTGAATATCAGGCATCCGGTATAACACCAAATCCCCGACATCGCTGCGCTCGGAGAAAGACCCTGCAAGAATGAGACTAAAGACGAGCATACTTTCTGTGTTACTATTGTAAGAAAAAGTGGGGCAAAAATAGAGCAGTGGCGGATACAGGGGGAGGGTGATGAGGTCACTAGCCTCCCCTCCCCCCAAATAAATTATTTTTCTTTTGTAGACATATTTTTTGTTTTTGAATATTACACGTGAACGGAAAACTTCGGGAAATATTTATTTTTTGATATAGTTTTCTTCTTATTGGTCACATTAACCACTTCAGATATCCTCACTGTACATTGTTCACTTACGTCCAAGCCTTTTATAACACCCGTCCCCACCCCCTGCATAGACTATTCAAATAATTAGCATTTCCTTCCTTTAACACACTCTTATAGCCACAATCCCCATACCAAATTTCAGTCGAAGTGCAAAGTGAAACACTGAATACACACTTCGATTTCCACTGTGCAAATCACGACGTTGTTAAGGATCCTATTATAGTTCGTAAATTAACGTGACCGATGTAGTTTGCAAAGATTTGGAGATATTTTTCAAAAGCTGTATTTTGCGGAACTGCAATTTCTTCATTATTACTGTGAAGAATTTTTGTCGACTGGACGCAGTAGTTACTCGTGTAAACAAATTATTAGTTAGTATTACTGTTATTATTATTGTATCCCCAAAGACCTACTCATAGCATACACTCATCAATTTCGAAAAAGAGTTAAAAAGGATTTACAGGAAACTAAAATTTCATTTAAGGACAATCATGATCGACAAGTTTCCACACAATAGGTCAAAATTACTAAACACCTTATTCCGGCTACTACGCCAGTTCCACGACCTTCCGGCAATTGGTCAGAAGAGAGAAAAGAAGTACAGTCAGCCAAAATGAAAATCTCCTGGCGAAAGAGAAAATGCCATCAGGGTAGAGAGAAACACTTTCTGAGTCCGAGGCGGAGTGGCCGAGCGGTCAATTGCGCCTTGCTGCTGAGCGCGCGGTTGCTCACCTTCGGAGGTTCGAGAGCTCCCTCGGGCATGGATGTGTGTGTTGTCTTTAGGTTTAAATTAGTTTAAGTAGTTTGTAAGACGTAGTTTTTTTTGACAAAAACCGTGGTCCATAGCAGGCCGTTCAAATGTTCATATGTTTGTTAAGCTTAAGGGACTTAACTGCGGGGTCATCAATCCCTAAACTTACAAACTACTTATGAACTACCTTATACTAAAGACGACACAAACATCCATGCCCGAGGAGGTACTCGAACCCCCGACCGTAGCGGCCATGCAGACTGTGACTGGCGCGCCGCAGACCGCTCGGCCATTGCGGTCGTTCTAGCAGGCCTTAAGGACAGAATAAATGACACTAAAATAATTATATTAAAATTACTAGCTGCAAGTACCCGGCTTTGCCCGAGTTTAAAATAAGGTTTTCTAAGGGAACAGACAGACAACAAATGCGTCTTATATGTATAGAGATTGCAATCGAAGTCTGTAGGTAAAGTACTCTCCCCCATACACCGAACGAAATTCTATGTAACCTTCATCTAGTTTTCAAGGTCAAGTGTGAAAAATTTCATCAAGATCGGAGAAAAACTGTGGATTTTGGTGAAATAAATAAGCACCCTCCACCATGCACTGAACGAAATTTCATGTAGACAGTGCCGTTCCTATTGTTTTGAAGGTCAATTGTGCAAAATTTCATCAAGATGAATGAGAAGATATAGATTTAAACGGACACATTGAAAACGCACTTATACTTTTTCTCAAATTTTCCGGTTGGTTTTCCAAAAAATGGAACGAAACCTGTTTATGAACCTTCCCCATGTAATTTTGTGTACGTGTACCAAATTTCACGTTATTTGGTTGTCTGGATCTTGAGTTATAAGAGAACAGACAGACAAATGCGTCTTATAAGTATAGAGATATAGTGTGCCGTTATTAAAATCGTACACATATATACGTTGAAAGCAGTCTTGTGTAGTTCGCGAACGAACTAGTTCGGAAAAGCGCTCCCTTAGGCGAACTACGCGAACTAGTTCGCACATCCCTCGCCTCTTAGTTCGTCCGCTCCTTTTGCGAAGACTGGCGGGGAACAGCGAGAGGACGCGAGAGCGCGCAGAATCGCGTGATTCCCTTCTGCCAGTTACCGTCATTTCGAGCTGAGATGCAGCTCAGCTGTAGTTTCATAGTTCACTGCCATAAATTTTCTTTTCTAAAGTATTCAGCAGTGTCTAAATAATATTCGAGTAATCTGTGTCTAAATAATATTTACTACGAGTAATCTGTATGCAAAGTAGTTGAATACCATTGTATCACCCATTCGTGTAAATAACTGGTTTATTTGCCTAAGTGTTTGATGTCTAATTGCCCAAAAATACGGGTAATAGTACACGCTTGGGTAACACTGATCATTATATAAAAAGGCTGTCATAACAAAAGAAAGAGCTCTTTTAGTAGCGGTAGCAAAAGCCAAAAAGAGCGGACGAACTGCGAACCAAAAGGAGGGCTACCGGTCGCGAACTAAAATATGCGCGATCGGTCGCGAACTAAAACATGCGTTAACGGTCGCGAACTATTATGCCAAACGTATTTCGCTTCTTAGTTGTTGAATTCTTTTCCGAAGATCGGCGGGCTATAGCGAGAAGCCGCGCAGCATAATTAAAAATCACATGTTTGCCTTCTGCTGATGAGTGCCATTTCGAGGTGAGCGTCTGCCTGCTAGGTTACATAGTTCAGTGCTACAAAATTTCTGTTTGAAATATTCTACACTCTGCAATATCTGACTAATAAATTCCATAATGTCAACATATAGAGATAACTCAAAACTTAAACGCGAGAAATTATCCACAAACTGTTTCTTTTGGTCTGCGTGATAACGTTAGCGGCTCACGCAACAAGCGCATGAAGCAGCTAGATGGGGGAACTTCTCCCTCCACCTGCATGCGTAGACCACGCCGCTCAGCCGTCACTGGGAGCGGACGAACTAAAACTAAAGTGAGCGCTCCCGATCGTGAACTATTATGCGCAAGTCTAGTTGAAAGGGAGTATGATACCGAGGTATATTTTTCTGGAAGGGAAGGGGGCGGGGCCGAAAACACAAACAGTGACCTGTGACCCTCTACAAAATCGAACTCCCGATCCGCCGCTGAAATAGAGGCTTCGTTTAAGCAGCTCCCAGAAAGCTATTTTCAAGCGCGTGCAAGTAGGCGTAACTGCGCATGCGCAGCTACGATGACGTATTTGGAGCTTGCACTGCTTGAACGCTTTTCGTCCCAATTCTGGAAGGATTCTCATGCGTAGCGGTGGAACAACTGAACTGTGACCTCGTTATTTTGGTATACCTATATAATGCCGAGCAATTATGCGGAACAACAATGGTTTATTTTTCGGTTTTAATAGTATGACTTAATGAAACCATGACAAGGGTATTAAAACTTTTCACGTAATACATCATACGTACAAAGTAACGAAAATGTATACAGTGATAAAACACTGACAGATTTGTTGGCAGTGTGTTCCAGTGATTTTCCAATAAATGTCAGTCTGTAAATTTAAAACGTAAAAAACACAAATTAAGACGTAAATTGAAGCCTAGAGAATGTACCACAGATATATTAAACATTGTTTCGTGGATAGTGGGTGCCTAAAAGAAAACATTTTCTCTTGTTAAGCGGTCAATATAGGTATTTATTTTATTCTCAGTTACTGATTAAATCGCCTGTGTATTAACCTTCAAGTAAACATTTACTAATACCCGTACGTGCAGCATTAACAGATCCTACTAGCAAACAACAGATCTGAGGATAAGCCAAGAGTATCAATTTCGTAACCTTACTGTACTCGAACCACTATTTGCCTGTAAGAGTATATCAACATGTCAAGACTAACGTTGGCGTGCTTGAAATAAATGTTTCCTTTGTGGTTTTCAAAATACCAATTTCCTTTAACTATAACTTCTTGTTTAGTTCTTTATTGTAGCAGAATATAAATTCTGTTAACAGTATATGCATTATAAAATAAAACGCGAGCTCTTTAAAACACTGCGAACAGTTTAAACTAGGCAACAGTCTGGAATATTGCTTCTTTCAAATAAATTGACGCCTCTGTGGCAAAGAACAGTTTGTTGTAGTTGATTGAAGAAAGCCAATTTTTTTCTCAAACCGACAAAAATAACTTAGATGTTCTTAAAATCGAATAATTCTTGATCTTGTATGGACAGTCGATAATGAGTCGTGTGTCCAAATAACTACAATATTAAAACAATAATAGACATTTCTGCGAAAAGAATGGGGGAGAAAAGAATTTTTGGCATACCTTGACAAAAGAAGGGATCGATTGGTAGGGCATATTTTTAGACATCAAGGAATTGTGAATTTAGCGTTGGAGGGAAGTGTGTGGGGTAAAAACCGCAATGGAAGACCAAGAGATGGATACAGTAAGCAGATTCAGACAGATGTAGGTTGCCATTCTTATGTAGAGATGAAGAGGCTTGCTCAGGATAGGGTATTGTGGAGAGCTGCATCAAACCATTCTCCGGACTGAAGACCACAACAACAACAATACATTTTTTTTAATATAGCACGTCAATTCCGTCCACTGAATGAACATTTTCAGTATAGATTAAGTCCAGGGAACTCATGTACACCGCACAATTTTTTAACAGCTGAAATATATAAAATGACCCGTCAGGTGTGAATTACACGTTCAACTCAATGCTTCATCTCTGCTAATAACGTGGAAATAAAATGAGAAAACTGAAATATCGTATTATTTTATTAGCCTTCGCGGATTTTGTGAAAAAATTCAACTAACAGTTCCCATTCACATAAATCCGTTTTGTTTTCATATGACAAGACACTTGTAGACGAAGATAAAGAAATGAAACCATCGCGAGACGTAAAACACGGATCAAGTGGAGCGCCCTCCCACTACAAGTCACACAGTTCTGTGCATGCGCGAATCTGGCAGCTTGAGCGCACCGGAAATATTTTTCCGGTTAGAGTCTGGTAGCTTGCGGTTAATGCTTAAACAGCAAACAGCTGCAAGTAGCCAGAAGAGAGCGAAGGCGCTGCTTGAACTTAATTTCTGCTCTGCGCGAGTAGCTCGCCGGCAGCTGCTTAATAGGTATGGTAAAAACCGACCGCTTAAAACCGATACCGGTATTTTAGTTTTGAATAACCGGTTTTTTTGGTATTTATTTGGCGTCGGTTGTAACCGGTCATTTTTAGTTATTGCCAAGAACCGGGTAAAAAACCGGTACTACTTCCTGTAGTAGTGGTTCAAAATGTGTTTTTTGTAAATAATTAAAAAAAATTAAAACTAGTAGACCATAATATTTAGGGCTATTCCTAAAATTTCAACTGCTGTGAAAATATTAGGTCATCGTAGAAACTAAGAAAAGCGATCAGTGATAATTTAAGAACACTCCCGGCAGTCAGAAACGCCTGGCATAAGAACTTACGAACTGGTGCAGTTATTGAGGTATCGATGCACCTGTTGCCGTGTCGCGTGGCCTATTAGACGACGCGCGTGCACCGGCAGTATACAAGACTTGCGTCCGTCTGATCATGTGGCGGGTCTTTGCTGTCGTCGGCAGACATCGGTTGTGTCTCAAATGGCACCATCCCGAGTGTGGAAGTACTTCACGAAGTACGGGAGCAGTGAGGTACAATGCTCCATTTGCTTTAAAAAGCTGAAAACGGGTGGAGGTACTAAAAACATGCTGTCTCATTTAAGGAGAAACCATCCAAAATGTTTCTTGGAAGAGGAGGTAAATTCGATTCATATACCTATTATGTAAGCTTGGAATAATAACTTTTAACGTATTATCATATTGCTATGCTAACAAGTTTTATTAATGTGATTCCTTGAAAGTGAGGGGCTTTTTTAATAACCAATATGGGTTTAGGTAACATTGATCATGTGGTGCCTCGCGAGGTAGCCGTGCGGTCTGAGGCTCCATGTCACGGTCTGCGCGGCTCCTCCAGTCGGAGGTTCGAGTCCTCCCTCCTCCCTCGGTCATGGGTGTATATGTTGTCCTAAGCGTAAGTTAGTTTAAGTTAGATTAAGTAGTTTGTAAGTCTAGGGACCGATGGCCTAAGCATTTAGGTCTCATAAGAACTCACACCCATTTGAACATTCTTTGATCATGTGGTACAGAGCTTTAATAGTTCAATTTGCGTAAATTTACACTGAAACAATCATACTGTTAGTCGGAACTGTGATTTTATTTTTCGAAATACTTTTGCAGCACAGATTATATATATATATATATATATATATATATATATATATATTGTGTACATAACGAGATATTTGTATGCGCTGGCTCACAAGTCCAACTTACGGAGTGGTTGGCTCAATATTCGCTATTTCCAGATGGAAATACTAGGCCGGTAAATCTGTATGCTTCGTATATAGTCTTCTACGGCCTCCTGGCTAGGCTTACACACACTCAAGAAGGCGTAGTATTGGGAGGAGATCTTGCAAAATATGGAAAGACTAGTGATTTGTCGTATAACGTAAATTTACCTAAATTTTAACTAAATTTCGTAAGTTTCGATTTCGGCCGAAACTAGAAGAACCGAAAATTCGATTACGGTTTCTGTTTCAGCCGCAAAATATGTTTCGGTCGAACTCTACTAGAAATAATAGTAATAAGAAACCGAAAACCGGTTATTTAAAAAAATTTAAAAAAACCGGTTATCTTGAGCAATTTTTACGGTGCGGTTAAACTGGAGATGAAAAGAATCGGTATAACCGAAAACCGGTTGTTTGAGCGATAACCGCCATCCCTACTGCTTAGAGTTGGCTACGGGTTCATGGTTTCGAAACCAGGTTTCGATACACAGAACAGTTTCAGGGTTTCAAAACCGGCATCTTTCACGGTTTCGAAACCATGCGGTTTCATTCCGTTCTGTTTCGGATCACATTCGCGGTCGGTTGTCGATACACTGAAACCGTTTCTTCCTGTTGGTTTCACGGTTTCGTGTCGGTTTCACAACACCGGTGTTTCAAACCACTAATGCAGAAAGGCGGAACAGACTAATGGTATCGAAATGTGGTGTTTCATTTTACTGAAGAAAGTGTCAAATAGTAGTTGACACTTGTGAGTCTGCAGCTTATGATTACTGAAATCAAGATTCGTTTTCAAGAGACTGCTGTATTCCGAAATGACATAATGCCTGCTTTATAAATGTAAAAGAACAGTAAAACAACGTTCACTATTTGCATTGAAATAACCACTTAAATTCTAGGTTTATCTACCATATTAAAAACATGAGTGAAACTACATTTTTTTAAAAAGATACAACATGAAGCCTGAAATGACATTTTTTATACGAACAGGGGTACATCGCATATTTAACCTCGTGTTAAAGAGTTAGATTCTTACGAGTAAAAACGATGTTACCTCCAATCGTTATAATTTTTCGACTGTCATGTTAAAGGAATTGCGGCGGTGGTGTAACGGTCAAGACGTAGAAGTGGTGAACTTGTCTCTTATTTCATTATTTTTGTAATTCCATAGCATTATTTGTGACTATTTAGTGTGTCCTTTATTCCTATAATTTATTTAGTATGTATAGAAAGTAGCATTTATGATCCATCACTATAATATTCGTACTATATTGAGTTTGTGAGTTCCTAGCGGAGTAAACTTTTACCTACCATACCAGCGGCCTCGTGTGACTATGTTGGAGGTGACTGAGGCGCTCCAGTCACGGTCAGCACGGCCACTACGGTCGGGGGTTCGAATCCCCCCTCTGGCATGGATATTTGTGCCGTCGTAGTTCGTAAGTAGTTCATAAGTAGTTTGTAAGTTTAGGGACTGATGACCCCGTAGTTGAGTCCCATAAGCTTAACAAACATTTGAACATTTGACTATGTTGGCAACATCAACAACACGGAAGAAAATCTTTATCAACATGTTTCGTACAGACCAAGAAGTAAATATATGCTCTATGGTTGACAGGTTCTTGTCTGTACCCTTGTCCACATAGTGAAAAATATTGCCCTCCTAGAACGAAGATTTCTGGATAAAACATACATTGCTTCACGGTTTCATGGTTTCGAAACAGTGTTTCGAAAACACAGATGGTACGGTTTCATTGGTTTCGAAACCGTCAGATGTTTCAATTATCCCATCTGTGATGATGATGATTGTGTGGCATTTATGACTGTTAGACCCCAACTGGGGTCGTGTTCAGCCTGCCTGGTGCAAGTCTCTTTATCTGACGCCACTTCGGCAACTTGCGTGTTAATGATGATGGAATGATGATGAGGACGACACGACACCCAGCCCCCGAGTGGAGAAAATCTCCTACCGGACCGGGAATGGAACCCGGGCCCCCTGCGTGGCAACCAACCACGCTGTCCACTGGACTACGGAGGCGGGCATCCCATCTCTACTACTGCTTAAACGAACCCAGGACGGTCGTTGGGTCCGCAAACGGCGAGCTCTTCGCCTGCGCCAGCCAGTACGGTAGGTCAGAGCAGGGCAGGGCAGGGCGGCGGTGGTGGGGGCAGGCTCGGCGCATGCGCAGAGCGCGGCGGCTGCCTAGCGGCCTGGCGGAGCGGGCCAGCTGCGGCGGCGGCGTCTGTCAGCTCGCGCGAAAGCGGCCGCCAGTCCAGTAGCCAGTAGCCAGTAGCGACTAGCCATGCGTTCGCCGTCGGTGGCCGCTGCTCTGGCACTGTGCGTGGCGGCGGCGGTGGGCCCGTGCTGCGGCGCGCCTGCCGCCGGCGCCGGCGACGTGTCGCTGACGCTGCTGCACGCCAACGACATGCACGCGCGCTTCGAGCAGACGGGGCGGTCGGGCGGCAAGTGCCGCGACCAGCGCCGCTGCTACGGCGGCTTCGCGCGCGTGGCGCACGTGGTGCGCGCGGCGCGGCGCGCGGACCCGCGCGTGCTCTTCCTGCTGGCCGGAGACACCTACCAGGGCTCCGTCTGGTTCACCGTGCACAAGTGGCGCATCGTCGCCGCCATGCTCAACCTGCTGCGGCCGGACGCCTCCGTGAGTAGCGCGCTCTCTGCCATTGTTGCCGTTGTAGGCCTCGCCACGCCGCGCGGGAGGGGCCGCGTGTTCCAAAGAGGTGACCACATGGCTGTAGCATTTTAGTTTTTCTTTCTATTTATGGTACCCGAAATTCAGAACATAACCCTTATTTGAAGCCATAAAAACTACCCCGATTACCCTTATTCCGTCGCGCGGCTTTTCGTAACGTTAATAGTCGCGCGGGGTGTTGCAAAAACCCGAAACAAAATTAACTATAATTACATTGTCGTGCAACATATCACTGATATGAATATGTTTACTTCACAAATCGCTGTTTAGAATATTATCTCCTGCTACATTATCGTTTTATTTAATACTAGCTTAAACCCGCGGCTCCGCTCGCGTGTTGTTTGATTGCGATAGATAATGCACGAAACGTCAAATTGATTTCTTAAGGATATGTATTAGAAGAAATTTCTTTTTTACTGTTTTATTTATTTATTCTTATATTTCTTTATTCGTATGCTTATCCTTACAGAGAAAGAGCTGAAGAATTGTAGCATGCATAGACCGAAGATACAGTCTGTGGCACCACGTTTCACTGTATGTAATCTCCTTGCTATAGAGTCGTAAACGTCATCACTGGCTTTCAGTCCATTTTTTTTTTATTTTTTTTTTTTTTTGTGGTTTTATGACTTTCAACCACGATATCTTCCACCCCCTTATAGCTATCGGGCCGGGCGCGATGGCCGAGGGGACTAAGGCGCTTCAGTCACGGTCTGCACGGCCACTACGGTCGGGGGTTCGAATCCCCCCTCGGGCATGGATATTTGTGCCGTCCTTAGGATAAGCTAGTTCATAAGTAGTTGGTAAGTTTAGGGACTGATAACCCCGTAGTTAAGTCCCATAAGCTTAACAAACATTTGAACTTTTTTTTTTTTTTAAGATTACGAAATCAAAACTTAGCTTTAACCTGCGGCGTGATCAACATGTATGTTACCACTAAAACTTATACAAAATGCTTGCCTTCGTGTCACTCATGAAGACAGACATAAACATACAAATTAATACACACATAGTACAGTAAGAAACAAAGCCACCACCAACCCCACCTCAAAGCTAATGTGTCATATTCGGTGGTTCTCGTTTTTCTCTCTGTTTTCAGTACTCTACATTGTGTCCAGAAAGTGCGTCTTTGTAGAAAAATAAAAAAAAAACTCTTGCATTTGGGATTATGGTGGTTCAAATCCACCCCCGGCCATCCAGATTTAGATTTCCGTGATTTCCCTAAATCTCTCCAGCCAAATGCCGGGATGGTTCCGTTGAAAGGATCACATCCGATTTCCTTCCCCATTCTTACTAAAAAATCCGGTCGTGAGCTTCTCTAATGAGCAAACTGTCGACGAAAGTTTTAAAGCCTAAATTTCTTCCTTCCTCGAGTATAAGACAATTACCATAACACGAAAAGTAATTTATGAAAGAATATGAAATCAACCGGTCTAATATAGAAATGAGGATTTTTTGGAACGTCTGAAAATTTCTTGTTATAATTATTTCGGACACACTTAATGTTTTCGCGGTGCATCAACTATTTGTGAGAGAGATCGCTCTTTCTGCTGCAGCATTACTGCCAGGTAGAGACGGCACAAACCCAGCAAACGAACAGCAAATTTTTGCATCAGATATCCTCAAAAGACTGATCTTGACATTTTTCTTTCCAAATATTTCCATGAAATTCGGGTAAAGTTTTAAAACTTCACTGATCAGACTTGGAAAAAAGACGATATATGACCTGAACCGAGTTATATGGTTTAAGCACTTGATGTGGTAAATTCTCATGAAGTGAAATTGAAACGTCCAAGGAATCAGACTCTTTCGGCACACCGTTTTCTAGTGAACCAACCAACGACTAAAATTTCGTAGTTGGAAAACGTGCTCATGTCATGTCAAAACATTATGTAGAACGAACCAAAGAAATTCAGAAATCGTTACTCACTTGAGTTACAGCCTATGTTCTTAATTGCTTGATTATGACTGCGTTTGTTCTCCATTTGTTTATGTACGCTTTACATTCCTTAGGAACGTGATGTTTCAAAAATTATGGGACACTTAGTAAAATACGGGACAATATACGTCCCGTATTTTCTTTGTCGGGATAATGAGACACTTGGGCTAAATAAGGGACCATCCCTTGAAATACGGGACGTCTGGTCACCCTAGTGTATGATTTTAGTATTTCTTTATATTTATGGTAAGTGGAATTCAGAACATAACCCTTTATTGTATGAAGTTTTATTTGATGCCATAAAAACTACCACGATTAATGTATACTGCTTATATACTGAGAAAAATATTGGAAAAAATTTCCCTAAAATTATTATCCACTACTAGCAACAAGAAGTCCATAGCTGGTCGCCTATAGAAGGTGAATCTAAATACGCGCACTCGGGCTTCGCAGCGCCATTCCTCACATGCTAGCAATAAAAAATTGCCAACAATTATATATTTTTGACGTCGTCACAGCATTCATTATTAATTAAATCGCAATTTGCGATCATTTATGGCTTCACTGTACGAGGTTTAGATGTAATACCAATGTGCGGTGAATGAAAATCTAAGCCCGGGCGGGATTCGAGCCCAGGATCTACTGCTTATTAGGTAGACGCGTTGACCACTCCGCCACCGAGGACACAGTGACCAGCTCGACTGCAGAGGACTCTTCCATCCACGTCTCCCGCCACATCCAAATCTCCATTCGCCACACTGTCTCATTCATATTACCGCAGCCTATTTGTTCTGTAATGCTCGCAGCCGCAATACTGTATTCCCGCATCAGGGACAACAGACCATGAGGTATCGAGACAATTAATTGTCGTCAGGAGCCCAGCCTCGGCATTGTATACAATTATATATTTTTGATGACGTTACAGCGTTTCAATGCCGAGGCTGGGCTCCTGACGACAAATAATTGTGCTCGATACCTCATGATCTGTTCTCCCTGATGCGGGAATACAGTATTGTGGCTGCGAGCATTACAGAACAAATTGGCTGTGGTAATAGGAAAGAGAGAGCGTGGCGAATAGAGATTTGAGTGTGGCGGGAGACGTGTAGGGAAGAGTCCTCTGCAGTCGGTTTCGTCACTGTGTCCTCGGTGGCGGAGTGGTCAATGCGTCTGTCTAGTCAGCAGGAGATCCAGGGTTCGAATCCGGCCGTGCAAAAATTTTCATTCGCCGTCTAACCCTAGTACAGTGAAGCCATAAGTGATCGCAAATTGTGATTTATTTCATTAAAATTTCGTCCTGCGCATATTTCCGGCAGTAAATGGACGTCGAAGATTGAGATGCGTGTGTGTCCCATACGACAGTGTGTTTCAGAATTACACTACTACACCAACAAACTTCTAGGGGATGTGGGAGGTGTCTTGAGGAACAAAATGAGTATGGAAACCCTTGCCCGGAAACGCTATTCAACGACGCTACGAAGAGTCTAAGATACAGACATCCCCTCCAGCAACTTCGACGCTCTGTAGCGTCATTGGATGACGTTTCCGGGCATGGGTTTCTATGCTCAAGACACCACCTACATCCCCTAAAAGTTTTTTTGGCGTAGTAGTGTAATTCTGAAACACACTGACGTATGGGACACACACCAATCTCAGTCTTCGACGTCCATTTACTGCCGGAAATATGAGCAGGACGAAATTTAGTGACAGACATTTTTTTTATTGCTAGTATGTGAGGAATCGCGTTGCGAAGTCCGAGTGCGCGAATATAGATTCACCCTGTATAGTGCTTCCGTGTTGTACCCGATGCAGTAAATGTCACTATTATGCATCTAACCTTTCCAGAAAGTAGCTCATAATGCAACAGTAGTATGCGATTGACTACTTTTACATGGCGAAGGAGGAATACTAATGTAAACAAACGCACATGTTAGGAGTAACTCAATGCAGCTAACTGACAAACTAGAAATTGCACTTTACGGTGGTTTGCAGAGTATATATGTAGATGTAAATTAATTTAGTAGTAAGGAGTTTGACCATTAATAGGAACAGATAGAAGTATTCGAGGAACAGATTCGTAAACTGTCTTCATAGTTTCCAGCAGAATGTTATTCATTCTTGTACCAAATATTCGCTAATTACTTCCTCAAGCTCTACGCTAAACCTCCTCATAGCAGTCAATTACGCTTAGACGTGGCTATTTTGCTGTCCAGGGTAAATGTTTGATAGTTTTCGAACCTGTGTACAAAGCACGCCTGAACCTTTTTCTCTGTGTGCTTGGGAAAATTATGACTTTGGAATATGGAAGTGTGTCGTTAGCAATGTTTTAGTCATAACAGTTTGCCATCGAAGATGGTGACGTATTCATTCAAAGTTATCAGACCAAATAGGGAAATTATAGACGCATCTGTATACCACGATACTGATGCCCAAATCATTATAGAACCATCATGCTTGAGTGTACAAAGCAAGCATGCCGCATCGTAAGATTACATTGGGGTTTTCGTTACATATACTGTTTTTTCGTAGGAAGCAATGTAAACGATGATTCATGCGACCATACAACGTATTGTCATCAAGAGTCCAGCTTTTATGATTGTGGCACCTCTTCCTTCGCAGCATTGCGTTGGCTTTCCTTATTAAGGATTTGGCAACGGCAGCCGTTTCATGAATGAAAACGGGAGTCGTACAGCACAAAATGACAAAAACTCGCATTTTTACTTTTACTCAAATTACGAAAATATGCATGTTTATGCTTAATTTGGTGATGGTGATATTGAAATATGAGATTATTTACTATTTTAAATAATTATTTGAAAATAATCATGCACTGACATTTCTGAGAATTTTGTTTTCCATCATTTCGCATATTGGCATTTTTCTCTGGAACTATATGGTCTAGAAGGCTGTGATTTCTTTTGTTTTGTAGAGTACTGTCCGTTTCGTAAGTTGCCTGCACTAGCGGTACTTCGTAGGAAATTCTTCGAACCGTAAATCTGTATCTGTTTGACAACATCAGTTATCACTAATCGTGTTTTAAATTCTGTTTTTGTTGGCAGTTTAGTCTTTGGACATGGTGCTTTTTATGCTGTTCTTACCTAGAAAACTCCAGATTATGGAGCATCTTGAGATTCATTAAGGTTTCAACACTACTAAAAGTGTGATGGACCAAATGCGAATCATGAAGGCAGAGATTGCAACAAACAATATGTCCATAAAAGCGAGATCCAAAAGAAGGAAGGCAGGACTGGGTGAGGAAGATGGAGAAGATGAGGACTACCATCAGGAGGGTTCTAATACATATTTTTATGTATATTAATTTTTTTTTTCTTCAACACAATTTTCTCAAAATGACATTTTTCAATATGAATGCCCGTTTTTCTGAGAAAATTCTGAATCTAAATCAATGAATTATTTACAACATAACATAATAGTACAATGAAGTTGTAGCTCTACTTTATTTACTGTAATATTTAAAATTCAAGAAATTAAAATTGTGAAAAATTTACACCAAAAGAATTATATGTTTAGGGAAAAAAGTCAACTTTTTTCTAGCTGCTATTTTAAAGTCACAAAACATGCGATAACAGGTGATAAAAACATCACATTTATATACTCAACAGTTCCTGTGTGGCTTATATAGCCAATTTAACATTGTCGAGATAGGGCGGTACTCCCCTTAAGCTTCAGCCGTACTGTTTTTATCGAAAGAGTATTACTCAAGTGAGTTTTGCGAATCGCAGTCGCTTTTGTAATGCTGTATGGTCACAATCGTTTCTTAATGCTCGACGGTCATTGTTAGTTAACTTGGGATTCACCCACTATCCTCCTTGTCTTGTGTACACTGTCATTCCCGAGAAGACGGTCGCTAGTGAAAAGTTAAACAGTGCAGCCGTTTGTTCATATACACTCCCACTAAATGCGCACCATCAACTGACTTCTCTGGAGGTCTGAGATATCATGCATTTCACCGATCATTCGTGCTGTCCGCAACAGACCAAAACGTGTAACGCAGGGTGGTAGGAAACTCCCGTTAAAAAACTTCTAGGACTTGTAGAGGGTAGTGAGTACATAACATCTTGAATAGGAACCCATGTCCGAAAACGTATCGTTTCCGTTCTACGTCAGTTTCAATTCAGATGTGTAACTCGTCAACGTCTGCTTAGGGACAGAGGAACGTCTCAGAGTTCCCTGTCCCGGTACGCAACAGGGCAGACACGATGATGTTTACTACGTCAAACGATCACCAAATGTTGTAGTGCCAATGAATATCCGTCAGGAAATGTTGTTTCAGCATTATAGTGAACCATCTCACTTTTCACTGGCTGTCCGGAGACATCTCAACAGACGATTTAGTGAAAGATGGATAGGCAGTGGTGGTCCAACCGCGTGGCCCCCACGATCGCCGGATTTAACCCCTGTGGATTACTTATTGTAGGGTAGTATGAAGAACCTAATTCATGAGACAACTGTAGAGGCAGAGGAAGATCTGCTGGCAC
Source organism: Locusta migratoria (assembly GCA_026315105.1). Classification (NCBI taxonomy): domain Eukaryota; kingdom Metazoa; phylum Arthropoda; class Insecta; order Orthoptera; family Acrididae; genus Locusta; species Locusta migratoria. The sequence continues at coordinate 838,280,944 of CM048745.1, read as the reverse complement.
GAGTTCTGGCCGCTGCACAAGACACTCAAGAGACACCAGGTGGGATGAAAAGAGTGTTCCAGAACATGCTTCGGAGGTACAATGTGTGTAACGACGTTGGTGGTCGCCACATCGAGCCGCTGTTGTAATGCATCAGTACGTTGTGGCTGATGCCGTAGATGCTGGGCTCTTGTTGTTGTCGACTAATGTAAACCATATACAGGGTGTTACAAAAAGGTACGGCCAAACTTTCAGGAAACATTCCTCAAACACAAAAAAAGAAAATCTGTTATGTGGACATGTGTCCGGAAACGCTTAATTTCCATGTTAGAGCTCATTTTATTAATTCTCTTCAAATCACATTAATCATGGAATGGAAACACACAGCAACAGAAAGTACCAGCGTGACTTCAAACACTTTGTTACAGGAAATGTTCAAAATGTCCTCCGTTAAGAGAGGATACATGCATCCACCCTCCGTCGCATGGAATCCCTGATGCAGCCCTGGAGAATAGCGTATTGTATCACAGCCGTCCACAATACGAGCACGAAGAGTCTCTAAAATTGGTACCGGGGTTGCGTAGACAAGAGCTTTCAAATGCCCCCATAAATGAAAGTCAAGAGGGTTGAGGTCAGGAGAGCGTGGAGGCCATGGAATTGGCCCGCCTCTACCAATCCATCGGTCACCGAATCTGTTGTTAAGCGTACGAACACGTCGACTGAAATGAGCAGGAGCTCCATCGTGCATGAACCACATGTTGTGTCGTACTTGTAAAGGTACATGTTCTAGCAGCACAGGTAGAGTATCCCGTATGAAACCATGATAACGTGCTCCAGTGAGCCCAGGTGGAAGAACATGAAGCCCAGTCATGAGGCCACGGCTATTGCCCCGTCTTAATCCATATATTAAATGGGCATCTGCCAACTCCGCATTTGTAAACATTGCACTGACTGCAAAAACACGTTCGTGATGAACACTAACCAATTGATGCTACGTACTGATGTTCTTGATGCTAGTACTGTAGAGCAATGAGTCGCATGTCAACACAAGCACTGAAGTCAACATTACCTTCCTTCAATTGGACCAACTGGCGGTGAATCGAGGAAGTAGTGTACATACTAACGAAACAATTGGGTATTTTGACAATTGTCTGCACGAATTATTTCAATTTACATTTAAAGAGAAATAATAAAATGAGCTCTAACATGGAAATTAAGCGTTTCCGGACACATGTCCACATAACATATTTTCTTTCTTTGTGTGTGAGGAATGTTTCCTGAAAGTTTGGCCGTACCTTTTTGCAACACCCTGTATGTGTAAGTAATAACGGAACGATTCAGTATTCTTTTCAAACTGATTGCAACAATTGTACTGAGTCACCCCTAATTTCATTCCTCAAGTAGGAGTGGATGAGATAATCATCGGAATTGAAACCATCATGGAACGGAAACGATACGTTTCCGGACATGGGTTACTATTCAAAATGTTATCTACTCACTATCCTCTACAAGTCCTAGAAAGTTATAACGGGAATTTCCATCCACCCTATATACTGCAAGAAAACGCACGGGACTTCGACGTCAATTGTTCAAAGCGATGGCGCCTCAGTGTTAACACGTATCCAGTGCTGCCAACTTGCAGCAAGATTGTGTTCACTTTATTTTGGTGGCCCCCCGTATCTGGGAGTAGGAGTGGTTTGAAGTGGAACGGCTATATAAAATGAGTCGTGCGTGACCCATTGCCAGACAAAGATTGCTAGAAAGTATTCTCAGGAAGTGTAATCTATCGACTAGCTTAAAAACACTCGATCGACCAAGACTAAAATATTGCTCCTCAACGTGGAGATAGATGAGACAGAGCAGATACCAAGCAGATCAGCAGGCTTAATTGCAGGTTCATTTATCAAGTGGAAAAGTTAAATGATTCAGCCGTCGGTTCTTGGTAGAACAAATTCATTATGAAAATTAAAATACACATTTTTTTGTTTGTTCTACAGGTTTGTTTAGTTTGTTAATCGATTTTCGGCTTCTTAGGCCATCATTTAGATTTACTAAAGTTTAGTCAAAGAACTTGCGTTGTCAACAAACTAGAAGAGATCTTACATGCAGAAAAATAAATTATCTTCTCTGATGGAGCAGTTACAGTGTAAATAAATATTTAAATGAAATCTGCAAATTAATAGTGCTGCTAAAAGGAACATACCTGGTAATGGTTGGTTAACTATTGCTGTATTACGTTGTAATGGTGCTACTGTGAAAGCACTTGCTGGACTCGAAAGTATTAACTCACGTGATGTAATTACTTACCGTACTATCAGGATGTGCATAAGGATTATGGCAAATCGTATATGACATCAAACATGCCTTTTTTTTATAAGGACGAGGAATATTCGCAGAATTAATGAAATGGAATCTGTAGCCATTTGGTATAAAGGATTTGGATGCTGTTCTAGCATAAAAATCATTGGTGACGTAACCCACTATTATAGCAACTGAATAAATGTATGTGAATATTAATATGTGTTAATTATTTGTGACCCCCCCTTCATCAGACCACGCAGAGTGAACTGTAGCGTCAGCCGAGAATCGCTGTCCCGTACATCTGTGACCAGGGGCTCAAGGACGCAACAATTTGATTTTATTAACTTCAATGTGTGTGGGGTTTTAAAGGGGGGGGGTATATGTGTGAAGTATTGATGTAAGTAATGTAATCTGCATTACGCCTATGCATCGAGAAACAGTACAAACATAAATTCTTGACTATTTCTTTATTTAGTTATAATAGTGTCCCAGTTTCCTAATGTTTATTGTATATTTCCTAAGTTTTATGTCACCTTGTCTTTTGAATAAACCTTCAAATTTTGGATTCTTGTTTAATTCTATTTCATTCACTATTGTCATTGTTGTCAATAATTTGTCATGTTTGCAATATTTCTCTATGTATAGCATCTATGTAACTTTCTGCAGTACTATTAATTTACAGATTTCATCTAAATATTTATTTACCCAGTAACTGCTCCATCAAGGAAGATAATTTATTTTTCTGCATGTAACATCTCTTCTGGTTGTTTGACAACGCAAGTTCTTTGACTAAACTTCAGTAAATGCCTGATGATGGTATAAGAGGCCGAAAATCGAGTAACAAAATAAACAAACCTGTAGAACAAAAAAGTGTGTATTTTAATTTTCACAAGTGCAAAATCCACACGGAGATTATCGGCAAACTCCAGTAACAGGCCGAGGGGACTGAGGCGCTCCAGTCACGGTCTGCACGGCCACTACGGTCGGGGGTTCGAATCCCCCCTCGGGTATGGATATTTGTGCCATCCTTAGTATTAGTTAGTTCATAAGTAGTTTGTAAGTTTAGGGACCGATGACCCCGTAGTTAAGTCCCATAAGCTCTACAAACATTTTAATTTTCCAGTAACAGACGCCGCAAGAGAGGCGTTCTGCATCACGATTACTCTCAGAGCTCCGAGAGCATACGTTTCTAGACGAGTCAACCATTATATCGCTTCCTCCTACTTATTTCCCGTGAAATAGCCGTGAGAATAAAATTAGACATTAGAGGCTACACGGAGGCTTACCGGCAGCGGTTTTTCCTGCTTGTCACACTTGACTGGAACAGGAAAAGCAGTTGTGGATGTGGTATACAAGTACAGTCTTCTAAGTCCTTCTCTATGTGGCACCGACTGAGAATTTTGCGTCTAACAAAACTCGTTCTCCGTGACGTGTTGCCCAAACTTTGGGTCGCGACCCACTAGCGGGTCGTGAAGTCTCTTCAGGAGGGCCGCCGGATGATTCTAAAACATCGGAGTAAAATATGTTACCAACTGAAAAAATATGTACAGTGAATAACTTTAATATTCGGACACTGCGATATTTCAATCTTGGAACATCATAACTTTATTTATAACAAAACAAACAAAACGTATAACCAATTATTACATTACGTGATGTGTCTTGTAAGTAATCATATAAATTTTATTGAGATAACTTGCATAACTTCCTTAATAATGCAATTTAAATACAACTCGGTCCTATATTCACGTTACTTTAATATTCGGACACTTTGCGGAACTAAGTATTTCGAGACAAAATTTTATGGAAAATAAATGTTTCAATATCATGTTGGGTAGCCATTCTGTTTTATCACTTCTTTCAAACGCTACGGCATACTGCTAATGATACTTTTTAAATAGCCCGCACGTAGACTGTCCCATTCTTCTTTCGGTCGAAGCTTCAGACTTTCTTTGGAAGATATTGGTGTACTTCTAATACATCGCTTCACTTCTCCCCACACATTCTCAATCGGGTTGAGATCTGGTGACTGAAGTGGTGGTGGTAGGACTTTGGGGCAGTTGTACAACAAATATTCCTGCATAATGCGAGCCTTATGTTTCGGGTCATTGTCCTGGTAAAATTTGAAGTTTGTTTGATATCCCCATGGTTTCAGCACTTTTTCGTAAATTGTTCTTTAATATGTTCAAATAGACATATTTGTCCATAGTATTGTCGATGAACACCAATTCGCCCGGTCCAAATGTCGATATACAGCCCCAGACAAGAACGCTGCCACCTCCATGCTTTACAGTGGGTTTAATATTTGTGACTATAAATTCCTCTTTCTTCTTCCGCCACATCATGCTTCGTCCGTCCGACCCACAGACGTTAAATTTACTTTCGTGACGTCATTCTAGCAAATTGCATCCTTCGTAATAAACTCCCTGTCAAAGTCCAATCTTTTCTGTCCATTCTGTTGAGTCACATAAGGTTTCTTCCGAACCACTCTTCCATTGTATCCACTTTCTTTCAATGCTCTGCGAATCGTTTGAGGATGTACCTTCTTGCCAGTCTCGTTTAGAGGCTCACGTGCTAATCTCGGTGCACTGAGTGTAGGATCCTTCTTTACTTTTCGTATTAACTTCCTCTTGTCACGAGCATCCAACTTCTGTGGCTGGCCCATTTGTGGTATGGAGTCTACACAGTCCTCGTTTTTGAAACGCCTGACAATATCTGCCACAGTACTCTTACTCATGTTGAGCATGGTAGCAGTTTGTCGATATGATTTTCCTTTCGCATTGTGAAAAATCACAATTTGTCGTATCTCAAAGTTGGTATTATCTTTGCGTGGCATCGTACCGTCTGGACAGTCAACCGCGCTTGTGAACTCACACCTGCCTTCTGACTAGAAGCAGGCCTATTCACTCCGGCGTGTACGGTGACAAGTGCGATACTGCCATCTGTCCGGATATTAAAGTAACGTGACCATCGAGGAGTGGTTTATTTTAATCGCATTCTTTAACAACTATTTTACTATATGCAAACAACGTTCATACTGTTATTTACAAGACATGCACCTTCATTTTTTGTTTGTTCCGAATGCAGTTATAACGCAGCAAACTAAAAATATCTTGGTGTCCGAATATTAAAGTTATTCACTGTACGTTTATTTCACGAGGAAAGTTTTATAATCTAAAAAAAAAAAAAAAATAATAATAATAAATAAAAAAATAAAAAAAATAATAAAAAAAAACAATGTGGCTAATAACATAGGGCAATACGAAAACAATGCATTCGTAACATTCGTTCGTAATCAGGATGTAATAACGCTGCGTCCTCTTCCAGTTGCGACTAGTTTCTTAGTCATATGAGTAACCTTCCAATGATTCACTCATTCTCTGACTGCAAGATCGTACCCTATTTGTTTGTTGTTTAGTATGTGTAAATGTGTTTATAGTTGCGGTTTATTTTCTTTTATACTATGTTTCTAATTTGTATTTATTCCACGAACGGCGCTTCGGTTAAGACTGCATCGTCCCTTATCGAGTGCGGAAGGAGAGTTTAGAAAGAGAGCTAGAAAGAAATTAATGGCATCCAAAGGTACTTACAATTAATTGTGCGAGTGTGCATTTTGTAGCTTATGTTTTTACTAGAAAAAGAAAAAAAACTCTGCATAGTAAACCATTTACGCCTATAACTAACAAATTTCATAGCTGAAATAGAAAGTTTCTTTAACACCAAGACTGAACACTTACTCAAATCTCATTGCGTTTATCATTTAATTTGTACAAAATATTTTTTTATTGAGAAAGTACAGTTTCTTTTTTAATATCAAAAAGGAACAACTTCCTGATGTTCTGCAAAAATTTATCCGTCACAAACGAACTTTCGGCTTCTTACGCCACCATCAGGTGACAACTGACGGTAGTATACTTGTTTTTTTTTTGTTTTTTTTTTTCTCTTCTTTATTATGGCTATTGGTTACAGTGACCATACAGCCAGCGGTTAGTACAGTGGCAACGTTACAATAGAATTGAAATTCTTACAATATATATATCACAGTATTAATAGGTATCTCACACCATACAGCCTTAGAATAAAAGTAGAAAAATCATATGTACAAGACATAAAACAATACATATTTAACAGTACGAGTGACAGATGTAATACAACGAAAGTGCAAACAGCATAGGACCAAATGAGAGGCTACAAAGACATATAAAAGTCAAAATACAATATAAAAATACTTATGCAGTTTCAAGCTGTGCATGTTCAAGTTAAACACACCAGCACTAAAATTAGAGCTGTTTGCCGGTGACTTTGAGGTAGTCCTTCAGTAAAGTGTACTTAAACTTGTCGAATCCATGAAGGAGGACAGTGACACTTGTGGGGAGGGGGTAACCCCTCGCAACCAGCGTTCTGTAGAATTCACTTTGTGCGACCGTGTACTTGGTGCACGCCAGTAAAATGTGGTTGAGATCCGCCACTGTCGTTGCATCTTTGTCGCAATGCCGAGAAGCGATGATTTTGTCTGTCTGTCTGTAAATCTATCGGACCAAACTGCGTGGTCATCAGTCCGTAGCTTACAAACTACTTAAACCTCGGTAAACTAACCTACGGACAAACACACACGCCCATGCCCCAGCGAGGACTCGTACCTCCACGGCCAGCAAGCGCGCGCTGCGCAGCGAGACGCTTTAGACCGCTCGGCTACTCCACCGCGGCGCGATGATTTTCAAACGGTGTAGGTGGGCAGGGTAACATCCATGTCCGAGTCTCATCCGAATAATAGACGTTACGTGACGTCTACTAAGCGTCATCGACGAAAACTATGGTCGAGAGGAGACATTTGGTTGTATAGCTGTCAGGTGTCTTCCCTTTTTAAACGCTCGAGAGAGGTGCCATTCGTGGTACCAAAGTGCGGTAGGCAGCTTGCCGATTCGTCGATCTCCATTTCTCATAGCTGCGAACCAGTAAAGGAACTCGGGTCATGCCTCTTCTGTGATGCATTTCTGTAAGTCTCCAAAATTGGTGCATATACTTGTTTTCAAAGATGTTACAAACATGTTACGATTTACATAGATGTTATCACAGAAAATCGATACTTCACAGAAAAGTCCATTACAAGTACATATTTATGAAAGTTATTAACATTTTATATAAAATATAAGTATGTGTAAAGGACCAAAACTTATTAATTTTTTATATAAATGTTAATAACTTTCATTAATATGTACTTGTAATGAAATTCCCTGTGAAGTATCGATTTTCTGTGATAACATCTTTGTAAATCGTAACATGTTTATAGCATCATTGAAAACATGTATACTACAGTCAGTTGTCACCTGATGATGGCCTAAGAAGCCGAAAGTCGGTTTGTGACGAATAATTAAGTTTTGCAGAACATCAGGAAGTTGTTTCTTTTTTATATAATCATGTTCTGTCAAGCACCGACGAAAAAATCCATTAGTTTCTTTTTTTATATATATACATGTTCCCTACGCCAGTTTCAAAAGTGTACATGTTGGGTCGCGAAATTTTTTCTAGAAATATCGGCGCAACACAAAAAAGATTGGTAATTACTGACCTAGACTGTCAAACACGTTATTTATTTTCATGTGTGTGTGTGTGTGAGAGAGAGAGAGGGGGGGGGGGTGAGGGAGAGAGAGAGAGAGAGAATTTTGCGTCTAACAAATTTTGTTCCCCATAGATGACGTGACCTAGACTGTCAAACAACCTATATATTCTCGTGTGTGTGTATGTGTGTGTGTGTGTGTGTGTGTGTGTATTTTGGGCAGCGGTCATCAATACAGAGAACGGTCTCCCTCTCATTCGCAAGATGTAGCACAGTCGAGTGTGATTCTCCACTCCCTCAAGGCACTCGTTGTCCCATATGCTGGAAAAATGTTCAACACCTGCCTCCTCGCAGCGAATGTAAACACGAATTACGTAACCGTGACTACATTAACAGTTAGCTCACAGCTACTCTATCTGGGTCTCGGAGAAAACCAGTACGACATCGTCAGCTGTTGGAATACGTGACCCACATCACGTCTCATTTGCAAACGTAACGGTGTCTCCTGCAAAAGGCCGCTTTATTTCGACAAGTGAATTGTACGTCCTTTAGTAAAGATGTATGTGAGCAATAGGCATGAAATGTAGGGAGGAGAATAGTAGCTGAACCCCCAAGTTAACTGACAACTACCTGTGAGCATTAAGAAACAGTTATCATACAGCACGATAAAAGCGAATGCGATACCCAACACTCACTTGAGTAGTACTCGTTCGACAAAAGCAGTACGGCTGGAGATCAAGGGGAGTCGTACCGTTCTATCTCGACAATGTTAAATTGGCTATATGTTCAAATGTTCAAATGTTTGTACAGCTTATGGGACTTAACTACAGGGTCATCAGTCCCTAAACTTACAAGCTACTTATGAACTAGCTAATCCTAAGGACGGCACAAATATCCATGCCCGAGGGGGGAGGGGGGTTCGAATCCCCAACCGCAGTGGCCGTGCAGACCGTGACTGAAGCGCCTCAGTCTCCTCGTCCACCGCGGCCGGCAAATTGGCTATATAAATGCCATGTTTTCCCAGGAACTGTTGAGTACATAAATGTAATGATTTTATTTATCACATGATCTCGCATGTTTTGTGATTGTATTGCTCTAAATCACTTTAAAATAACAGCTGGAAAAATATTATTATTTTTTCCCTAAATATATTATTTGTTGTTGTTAATTTTTACAAAAAGCAGACAGCGGTTGTCGGAGTTGAAGGGCATAAAGTGGATGCAGTGGTTGGAAAGGGAGTAAGACAGGGTTGTAGTCTTTCTCCATTGTTATTCAATTTGTACATTGAGCAAGCTATAAAGGAAAGCAAGGAGAAATTTGGAGAAGGAATTAAAGTTCAGGGTGAAGAATTAAAAACATTGCGTTTTGCCGACGACATAGTAATTCTGTCAGATACAGCAAAGGACCTGGAACAGCAATTGAACGGAATGGACAGTGTGCTGAAAGGAGCATATAAGATGAACATTAACAAGAGTAAAACTATGGTAATGGAGTGCAGTGTAAGAAAATCAGTTGATGCCGAAGGAATTAGACTGGGAAACGAAGCAATAAAGGAGGTAGATGAGTTTTGTTACTTGGGCAGTAAAATAACAAATGATGGTCGCAGTACAGAGGATATAAAATGCAGAATGGCAATGGGTAGAAAAGCGTTCTTGAAAAAGAGAAATTTGTTTACATCGAATATTGATTTAAGCCTAAGGAAGTCCTTTCTGAAGGCATTTGTATGGAGTGTTGCCTTGTATGGGAGTGAAACATGGACGATAAACAGTGCGGACAGGAAGAGGATTGAGGCTTTTGAAATATAGTGCTACAGAAGAATGCTGGGTGGATCGCGTAACTAATGAGAATGTTCTGAACAGAATTGGCGAGAAAAGAATTTCTGGCATACCTTGACTAAAAGAAGGGATAGATTGGTAGGGCACATTCTTAGACATCAATGAATTGTGAATTTAGCGTTGGAGGGAAGTGGGGGTAAAAACCGCTGAGGAAGACCAAGAGATGGATACAGTAAGCAGATTGAGACAGATGTAGGTTGCCGTTCTTATGTGGAGATGAACAGGCTTGCTCAGGATAGGGTATTGTGGAGAGCTGCATCAAACCAGTCTCCGGACTGAAGACGACAACAACAACAACAACAACAATTTTTACAATTTTAATTTCTTGAATTTTAGCTATTACAGTAAATACTACTAAAGTAGTTCTACAACAACATTGTACTATCTATGTTATATGCTAAATAATTCATTGGTGTAGATTCAGAAGTTTCTGAGAAAAAAGGGGCATTTTGAGAAAAAATGTGTTTAAAGAAAAAATTTTAATATACAGCCAACTGATACATAAAAAATATAATTCTCCTTCATCTTCCTCACCCAGTGCTGTGCTCATCCTCTTGGATATGGCTTCTTTTGACATATTGTTTGTTGCAATTTCTGCCTTCATGATTCGCAGTTGGTCCAAGTCCATCACACTTTTAGTAGTGTTGAAACCTTTATGAATTCCAAGTTTTGTGTCCCAGCCTCGTCGCCGCTTTTGTGTCTCGTTTCCGTCGTAGGTGTCGGTGGCCGAGTGGAATGAGACCGACACAGGAATAAAGATAGCACGCTGGTGCAGGTACGGAGGGGAGCAGCCAGAAACTAGAAACACTAGAGTAAATTAGAACGAGATATATATTGCACAGAATTTATACAATACTTAACTTTTACACAATTCAGTACTGCAGAGTGCTGATACATAGTTGAGTTAGAGGCCTGCCTAGTGCCTAACTGATAGCCAAGTCTTCACTGGTGCCTATCTGATTCCAAAGGTCTTAACTGGTTCCTATCTCAGTCCCAAGTGAACGATGTCGTTCAGTGGTGGCCACGAGCGGAGTTGTAGCAGAGGTCGCTCGTGGCTGACGCAGTAAGAACGCCGCGCCGTGCGTGCAGGGCGGCGCGCGGCGAAAGTAGGTGGCGCGCACTTTGGACTTGTGCGACACCACGCCAAGATGCTCCCATCGACGTCAGAACCATTATTCAGTTACATAAATGAGCGCGGTGTGGTGTCATAAACAAGTGACGCTTACTGTGTCCCGTTCGGTGTGGCATGACCCTGGAGTCCATTATTCTAGTCAGCAACTTGGTTGCTCAAACTCGGTAGCAGTGTACTTGTTTCCAAACTTTCCCTCTTCTCTTGTGCTAGTGCCATCCTTGCTTATTCTACAATTTCTTATTTCGCTACCGAGGTTCCAGAATCCCTTGGTACGTATTTCTTGACCCCCCAGTTGTGATCTTAACTGTATCTGTAGTAATTGTTCTACTGATCACTACTTTCGCATTTCTTCGCTTTACTGATTATCTTTGCGGCCTTCTGCGATGTTGATGATGTCTTAGGCGGCCGGTCCCGTCGGAGGTTCGAGTCCTCCCTCGGTCATGGGTGTATATGTATTTGTTGTCTTTAGCATAACTTAAAGTAGTTTTTAAGGTTAGGGACCTACGACCTCAAGTTTAAAAACGTTTCAACATTTTTTGATCATATTTAGTGTCGTCTCCCTAGACTTTTACACTGAGAATATCTAACATCTCCCACTATTTTACATTATTTCAAATATTCAGATGTTTATAAATCTATGGGACCTAACTGCATGGTTATTAGTCTCTAGCTTACAAACTACTTAAACTAAGGTAAACTAACCTAAGGACATGCCCGACGGGGGACTCGAGCCCCCTACGGCAAACGGCCGCGCGCACCGCAGCACGGCGCCTCAGTGCGCACGGCTATTCCGCCGCGGCAGCTTACATTATTATACATTTTTTTCCGTACCGCAATCGGTGAAACCGGAACTCTTATCGGGCCATTTTCTTGTCCAACCGACAAGTCTCTCCGCCAGGTTGCTTGTCCGTCTGTTAAGACCCATTTTTCTCAGAAACTGACAAGTGTATCAGGTCGACAATTTATGTGAGTTAACAAGATAAACAAACACGAAGTTTGACTTGACTGTCACAGACTGCCTGGATATGAACGCCTAAAGTTAGTTTCGAAAAACTTGAGACTGTCAGTCGAGAAAGCGTTAAGCGAATTTTTATCTGCTTTTTGAATAGCTATATTTTTTCACGGAATTTTGATGAATTTGTGAAATTCTATATTCAGTCTCGCTACGACAGCTCTATGTTCACTAAACCCTGTATCTGTTTTGATGCTCTGTATCAGCTCAGGCTTACTTGTTCCTAGAAGGTCAAGCATGTTTTCACAACCATTTACTATTCTAGTGGGTCAACTATCTGCTCGACATCGTTTTCGGATAATCCATTCTGTACAATTTCGAACGACGTTTTATGCTTGACTACAGTTTTGAACAAGTATTTTGCCAATATATCGAGGATAAAATAAGGTCACAGCAACCGCTTTGGGTATGTGTTTGAAATTTGATTCAAGCTCTCTTTGAACATTTCTACATTCAACGTGATTATGATCGCACGACGGGAATTATTAAACATGGAATGGTAGTGGAAGCTATAGCTGGCGTCATGTGGGAAGACACTTCCGCGCATAGAGGCGGAGCGATAGGGGAAGTGTGGAGGGGAGGAGCTACGGCGCAGCGTCAACAGTTGCGCCTGGCTGAGAAACATTGTGTAGCTAGTAGCCAGTCATGAGCCTAGAGAGTGAATATTACTGACTGCCAGTGCGCTAATGTAGGGGGATGCGCAGAACGGCTGAGAACTGAGGCGCCTTCCTACGTGACGCGGACTATAGACACATGATATATTCCATTTCATACATCCTTGAAGAAATCAGTTTTCTGAGATGCAGAGAAACAAAAGTGTGGCGAGAATATCAACTTTCAGGTGTTTGGGTAGCGCCAAATAAGCGAAATAACAGATTAGATTAGATTAATACTTGTTCCATAGATCATATATACGACATTCCGTAATGGTGTGGAACGTGTCAGTTTACTAAATGTTGTCCACACTTGACAATAAATATATTAAGGATTTTTTAATTACATTTTTTTTAATTTTTTAAGTTTTATCTAAAAATTCATCTACATTGTATAAGGGGTTGCCATTTAGAAATTCCTTTAATACCTTTTTAAATACTAGTTGGCTATCTGTCAGACTTTTGATGCTACTTGGTAAGTGACCAAAGTCTTTTGTGGCAGCATAATTCACCGCTTTCTGAGCTACAGTTAGATTTAACCTTGAATAGTGAATATCATCCTTTCTCCCAGTGTTGTTACTATGCACACTGATATTACTTTTGAATTGGGTCGGATTGTTAATAACAAATTTCAAAGTACAGTGAAGAACCCCAGATCCCTAAATAAACGTCTGCATGATGCTCTTGGGTGGACTCCAGAAATTATTCTGATTACACGCTTTTGTGCAATGAATACCGTTTTACTCAATGTTGAATTGCCCCAGAATATGATCCCATATGAAAGCAATGAATGAAAATAGGCATAGCAAGCTAATTTACTGTGATGCATATCACCAAATTTTGCAATGACTCTGATAGCATAAGTAGCTCAACTCAAACGTTTCAGCAGATTTTCAATGTGTTTCTTCCAATGCAGTCCCTCGTCAATGCAAACACCTAAAAACTTTGAATATTCTATCTTAGCTACATATTTATGTTCAAAGCCTAAATTTATTAATGGTGTCATGCCATTTAATGTATGAAACTGTATATACTGGGTTTTATCAAAGTTTAATGAGAGTCCATTTGTAGAGAACCTCTTAATAACTTTCTGAAACATATCATTTACAATTTCATCAGTTAATTTCTGTTTGTCAGGAGTGATAGCTGTTCTAGTATCATCAATAAAAAGTACTAGCTTAGCATCTTCGTGAATGTAGAATGGCAAGTCATTAATATAGATTAAGAACAGCAAAGGACCCAAGACCGAACCTTGTGGGACACCATTTCCGATAACTCCCGAAGGAATTACTTGTTTCATCTATATCGTGTGAACTGCTTATTTCAACTTTCTGTACTCTTCCAGTTAAGTATGATTTAAACCAATAGCAGATATCAATATGGGACCTGCGACGAAAGTATCTGTTAGGACAGTGTGGCACAATTTTTCGTTATTGGGTCATGGCAACAGACAACCAGCTCGAAAGCCTCTGCTAACATCACGACATCGCCTGTAGCATTTCTCCTAATTGCATGCCCATATCGGTTGGAACCTAGTCGAATGGAAAACCGTGGCTTGATCAGATGGTTTCATTTAATTAGAGATGATCGTAGTGTGTGAACCAAACTCAGCAAGCTCGCGGTGCCAACAGAGTAATGTTGGCTGATCTTACATGGAATTGACAGGGTCGAATGTTAGAGTGACCAGACTTCCCGTATTTTACGGGATCGTCCCTTATTTACCCGAAGTGTTCCGTTGTCCCGACAAAGTAAATACGGGACGTACAGTGTGAGCATATTTTTAATTAACATTTTTAAAGCAATGTTAGCATAACCCAATGGAGAACAATTGTAGTCATAATCAAGCAATGAAGGAAATAGGCTTCAACTCAAAGGGAATGAGGGACGACTTTTCACGTAATTCTTTCTTATATTTCCAATACGTACTTCAACGTTTGAGGGCGATCTTTATTATTATTATTATTATTATTATTATTATTATAAATGTAAAAAAGCATAGGGTGCCTAAAACCGCCATTACAAATTCAGTGATTAATGAATTAATGAATGAGTTATGCGAGTAGTTATGTTCAGAATGTTCAAATGTTTGTAAACCTATTGGGCCAAACTGCTATGGCCACCAGTCCCTAGACTTATAAACTACTTGAACTTACACTAAAGACAACACACATCCATGGCCGAGGAAGAACTCTAACCTCCGACAGCGAGCAACCGCGCGCTTCGCAGCAAGCCGCCTTAGAACGCTCGGCCACTCCACCGAGGCGAGTATCTATGTTTGCTTAATTTTTGTATTAGCGTCTTGGTTACTTAGTTACTGAGATGACCTTACATGTAGTTTGTCTTGTCCCAAAAACCCGTAACTCCGTTGCTTGTCCCGCTGCTTTCATGTTCTTTAAGCAATTAAATACTTTTCCTGTTGTGGTAATAGTTTTCTAAAATAAGCGATTTCGAGAAAATGTAAATACGAGGACCACCGATTACGACACGTTAGCTTGGGGAGCAAAGGGGATAGAAACACTAGCTTTGCCCACTTTACTGTGTCTGCATCGATTAATGTGTTTATGTATGCATTAATGCTACAGGTAAAGGCAACAGTATCTCACGCATCGGTACCCATGTGTCCCGTATTTTATTTTAGAAATCTCTTCAGCCAATCGTAAGGCCCAACTGAACCGATCATTGACAGTAGCAACTTTCGGGTACTTGGAAACTATGTGCAGACATTCTTGGTAAATAATGATGGATTTTTTGTCTAGAGCAAACCAGCGTGTCACTGGCAACTTATTTGAAGAACATTCTCTACAGATCCAGTGAACTATTTGGTCACCCAATTCGCCCGACATCAGTCCCATCGAACACTGATGTGTCAAAATGGAGCTGCTTGTTCGTGTATAAGATGCTGCACAGGCAATACTTTTGAAAGGGAGGAGTTTGATGGAATATGTAGGTAATTGGCCTGACGCCCTTTTTCCGTCAAAGTACTAAATCGATACCTCCACATTTGAATTAATTGCCCTGAAAAATTTAGATCCTTAACTTTCGCGTGGGCTGCCATCTTAAGAAGGCAGTGGATGAGAAATAGTTGGCACTTTGTTTAGCACGTACTGGTTATGTGTCAACTGTGGGTTGGACTGTTTGTTACGTTGTGTGATATAATGAGTCGAGTGAGTGGTAATCAATCGGAAAATGACAGACAAAAGTTAAGGAATAAACAGTGGGGAAAGTTATAGAAATAACAAAGGAATTCCTCCGTGACTTTATATTAAAGAAGTTCGAAGACTCCAACAATATTTTTTTCGGATGCTGTAGGAAAAACATTTTTCTGTGATCGCTTTTCGCACATGGTTGGCAAAACATTTGGAATGTATCAGACATTTTCTCAATACGTGATCATCCATACAGTCAGTGTGACCGGAATTTTGGCATTTAAAGGAAAAAAGTTGAATAAGAGGGAAACTTTACAGTCAAAGGAACAGTATGTCGTAGTCCTTAAACAATTCAGGGAGAAACCAGAACCATTTCAAGTCTTTGACGGAAGTGAGATTATTAAAGACTGGAAGAAAAGTTTAATAGCCTTCTTTTCATCAAATCCACAGAGGAAATTTCCTTTCCAGTTGCCGTTATGTTTGAGACGGCTCAAAATCAAAATTTTAAGGTATTTATACCCTTTACGTTCATTAAGAAATCAATTAAACTCCGTGAAAGTATTTCATTTTTGACATTAATGCAGACACCAAATGAAGCAGCAGCAAAAGTAAAGTTGTGCTTCCTTCCTGATTCAGTAAGAAAATGATATGAAGAACTTCTGGAGAGATAAATAGTGAAGAAGCTACTGATCCTAGAGGTATTATGATTTGATGGGAAATATATCACAAATAGATGTAATAACGTTAGTTGAAAGGAATGATTTTATACGTTAAAAGTATGATATATCGCTACTTTTCGATGACGTATAAATACGCAAACATTCAAATTAATTTTACCGAAAATGCCTTTTTTGGACTTTCGCCCATACTCCATCAAACTCCTGACTTACGGACGACAAATAGAGGACGCATGGCTCAAAACTCGTGCATTGAACTGTCAACGACTGCCCATGCTACGTCCAGGAGCTGAACGTCGACAGTAGGAGGCGAGATAGAGATACCGTATTACGATTTTTGTCCCATCAGGGAACTGCAACTGGTTGCTGATTTTTTTAAATTTTTTTATCAAACTTATTGGTTATGAACTGCAGATTAAAACTTAAGAGATTGCAGAAAGGTAGAAGGTTAGGAGATGGAACCTGGACAAATTGAAGGAACCAGAAGTGTTTGAGAGTTTCAGAGGGATTATTAGGCAAGGATTGGCTGAAACGGGGGAAAGTAATACAGTAGAAGAAGAATGGGTAGCTCTGAGAGATAGGGTAGTGAAGGCTGCAGAGGACCACATAAGCAGAAGGACAAGGCCTAATAGAAATCCCTGGATAACACAGGATATACTGAACTTAATTGATCAGAGGAGAAAGTATAAAAATTCAGCAAGTGAAACAGGAAAAAGAGAGTACAAACGTTTGAAAAAATGTTTCAAATGTTTGTATAGCTTATGGGACTTAACTACGGGGTCATCAGTCCCTAAACTTACAAACTACTTACGAACTAGCTAACACTAAGGACGGCACAAATATCCATGCCCGAGGGGGGATTCGAACTCCCGACCATAGTGGCCGTGCAGACCGTGACTGGAGCGCCTCAGTCCCCTCGGCCACCGCGGCCGGCAAACGTTTGAAAAATCAGATTGACAGGAAGTGCAGACTGGCTAAGCAGGAGTGGCTAGAGGACAAATGCAGAACCGTAGAAGAATGCATAACTACAGGAAAATGAAAGAGAAAGCAGCTGTATGAATATCAAGAACTCAGACGGAAAACCAGTACTAAGCAAAGAGGGGAAGGCAGAACTGTGGAAGGAATATATAGAGGGCTTATACAAAGGAAATATACTTGAAAGCAGTATTCTAGAAATGGAAGATGAAGTGGAGGAAGATGAGATAGGAGATATGATACTGCGAGAAGAATTTGACAGAGCGCTGAAGGACTTGATTCGAAACATGGCCCCTGGAGTAGATGATATTCCGTCTGAACTGCTGACGTCGATTGGAGAGCCAGTCATGAAAAAATTGTATCACTTGGTATGCAAGATGTATGAGACAGGGGAAATACCCTTCGACTTCAAGAAGAATATTGTAATTCCAATTCCAAAGAAGCAAGTGCAGACAAGTGTGAAAATTACAGAACTATCAGTTTAATAAGTCATGGGTGCAAAATACTAACACGAATTATTTACAGAGGAATGAAAAAACTTGTGGAATCCAACCTCGGGAAAGATCAGTTTGAATTTAGAAGAAATGTAGGAACACGAGAGGCAATACATTACGACTTATCTTAGAAGATAGGCTAAGGAAAGGGAAACCTACGTTTTTATTGTTTGACGATTTGAAGAAAGCTTTTGACAATGTCGACTGGAATACACTCTTCCAAATTCTGAAGGTATCAGGCGTAAAATATAGGCAGCGAAGAGTTATGTTCAACCTACACAAAAACCAGACAGCGGTTATTAGAGTCGAAGGGCAAGAAAGGGACGCAGAGGTTGGGAAGGGAGTAAGACAGGCAGGGCCGGCGCAAGCCCAAGTGCTGCCCCGTGCGAGCTGCAAAATTGCCGCCCCTCCCCCCATGAAAAATTGTTGATGTTAAAGTCAGTTATTTTTATTACAGTTGTGCTTCATTTCTTTTGATAACAGAAAAATACATTTGACGGTTATATAAAAGTACATATGTAGACCTAATAAGTTGGAAACGTTGTTCCCGAAAATCTTGGACGTTGTTGGCCGATTTATTACAAGTTTTTAACCTACACACTGCTGAACATTCGTGGGAACAAGGGCTTTATATTTTTGAAATTTAAACGGTTTTTGGAAATTCCCATCTTAAACTTCGAGTACATATTTTGATAAGGATGTCACGTCCGAAAATGTCATTCAGTGACCCTGTGAGCATTTCTTTATCTTTGTCACTGTCAAACAAATCTCTTCCAATGCAAGCTCTTCGCTTTCCATATTTTGTGAGAAGCTAACATGGATCAAAACAAGAATAAAAGTCTTGCCCAGTAGAAGAGACGTGCAAAACAACAGACAACCGAATATCGAGACGTTCCTGAAAGCTCGAAAGTATGCATTTTAGAGCCCATGTTTACCAGATTTTGTTCTTGTTTCGGTCCGTATTTTCCTCCTAAAATTTGTTCAATTGTTTGTATAGCTTATGGGACTTAACTACGGGGTCATCAGTCCCTAAACTTACAAACTACTTATTAACCAGCTGATAGTAAGGACAGCACAAATATCCATGCCCGAGGGGGGATTCGAACCCCCGACCGCAGTGGCCGTGCAGACCGTGACTGTAGCGCCTCAGTCCCCTCGACCACCGCGGCCTTCTAAAAATTTGTAAAGCATAGAGCTTGCAGTAGCATAGATTTGATTCACTTTTATTTATTTATTTATTTTTTATGAAAAAGTGAAGAAATGCTCCTATCGACAATGGATAACAATTTCAGACATGTGTTCCTTATTAACTGCGAATTTTTTTCAAGGTATTTTACTCTCCAATCTGCCAAGTCTAACTGCACTGAACGCTTCCCCATTTGATCAGTTATAGGCTGTAATCGTGTTACAACCCATTAGAACGCGCCTGTTTTTCCAAAATTAGGAAAAGCAATGAAATTGCGTCTGATCGGTCTTGAATCCAGCGGTCAACTGCTAATACCAATATTATATTTTTCATTCCTTAAATAGGCAACAGCGGCTAGAATGGTTCTCTTAGCGATAAAGGCAACAATTGAAAAAATATCTTTCATAGCCAGAGACCACAGAAACACCACAATGGGTACTCTCAGGACGAAGAAGAGAGTTGTTAAATGTTTCTCGGCTTCTGTTGCGCGTCTGGTGCCGCCCCGCTGGTTTACCGCCCCCTGCGGCCGCACCTCACATGCCTTGCTCCAGCCGTGCTTACGTGTACCAACCTGCGAGTGTCGAAATTTTTTAAGTGTAGCTCAAAGTGTGTTCTGTATTACTGTTTTGTTTCTTTGGGACAATTTACTTTTCTAGTAATTTTGTTTTTATATTCTATTTTCAACTAACATTTGGAGAAACATGTGATCGGTACGTAGGACTCCTGCACAGATAAATTTGACTGACAATGACGAATGTTTAGAACAGTTAAGTGACCTTTACCGTAATGACGAAATTTCGGTGAATTCAGACAATGATTTACTATTGTGACAATGTATAGAACAATTACTATCAGCCGCGGTGGAGTAGCCGAGCGGTCTAAATCGTCTCGCTGCGGAGCGCGCGGTTGCTCGCCGTGGAGGTTCGAGTCCTCCCTGGGGCATGGGTGTGTGTGTTTGTCCTTAGGTTAGTTTACTTAGGTTTAAGTAGTTTGTAAGCTACGGACTGATGACCACGCAGTTTGGTCCCATAGATTTACAAACATTTGAACATTTGAATGACTTTTAACTGTTTTATTTTATGACAACCTTCCCTTTTAATTTTATTACGATGTTTCTTGTAAACTTGTCATAAATGAAAGCCATGTTGTTTTATTACTTTGATTTCTCTATTTTACTTATTTTATTGATGAAAACTGTTATAGTCGTTATACTGTAGAGGGCGGCACATGCCCAAATGATGTTCCATGACGTCACCCACTTTCGTTTTTGAAATATTGTTTATCTAGATTTAAAAGGGTAAAAATGTCCAGTTGTCATACTTGACGTGGTGTGAGTTTTTCCATATTAATAACATCTACATAGTTAAATACATGGTATGTATAATTAATTGGAACATTGTTATGTCTGTTATAATGTCACAAGTAGTACTTATGTAACATTTTCATGTAGTAATAACGTGTTTCTCTTGTACTTTTTAGCATTGATAATGGCCAGTTACTAGCCGAAATCATGATTTGCCAATAAAGAATTTTAAAAAAGATCGACTGATAGCAGAAAATTCTCAGAGTATTTGAAACATATCACAGTGTTGGAGCGCAAACCATGGAAAGTAACCTAGATTTACTAGTTTATGACAATACTAACCGGACGGACAGCGTAGACAGCACCGTGACGCAACAATCCTTGACCTTGACCGAGTCACGCCACGCGACGCCGGTACAGGCAGATATTGTTGAAAATACCGTTTCCGCACAAGACGAGAGTAATTCAGAGTTTCTACAACAAACAAACATTGAACGTAACGGACTCAAGTGTCTCAGTCGTCTAATATCACACAAGTAGGTTCTACATTACCAGTTAACAATACGGCTACGGTTCGAGCACAAATCAGTACACAAATGATTATGCAACTTTTTGAGAAACAGACTGTACAAAATAAATAACTTCTTAATGATTTTTCACAAAAATTTTCTAAATAACAATCTGACTTAGCTGAACGTGACGAACAAATTAAACAGAATATTTCTAGGGATATTAAAGACCTTTCCAAACGACTAGAAATACGCATGGACGAACGTTACGCAAACCTTTCTCAGCAATTACATAACCAGATGCAAATAACTGCTGAGCAAATTAGAACAGAAGAAGTAAGAAGCTCACAATAAGTATGTGACCGATCATGTGGACAAATGTTATTATCAGGCAGCAATTTCTACGACATCACGAACAATAGAAAGAAACACTAAGTTTGCGAAAACTGCATAACTTTTGTCAAACAGAATGAGCTTCAAAGCTAGCCAGGAAACCCATAGAAGCAATCTTCTGACTCTGGATTTTCGTTTTAGAAGGTGTCAAAATTAACTTTTTATTTTGTGCTGAAGACCGGGCATTGTTGCTAAAAGACCATACGTCTTTCTCTGGTTTTCATCAGAATCAAAGCGACCAGTCGTTCACTCAGTTAAAACATGGTTTCACACGCATTATACATTAAATAAATGTTGCCAAAGTGATAGTGTGCGAGTAGTATTGTCAAACAAAAGTGCCGGTCAGAGTTTAATTGTTGTTCGTGCAGGCGAAGACAGGTTTTTCATAGCTCAAAAAGCAAAACGTCAGACTATCACTCAGAAAAGGATAGCAAAAATTTTCAAAAATACATCGAAACCCAACTTATGCCAGGCTTACTACCAATGTCTTTATCCCTTGTAATTACTCGCATCGTATTTACCCATTCGGAATACTTCTACCCATTGTAGGTGTTGGACATGTTTGACTGTAGTAACGTTCACGTTTTCCATAATGCTGGAAGAATAATACACTTGGAAACTACCATTGAAGGGTTTAGCAAAATTTTGTCAGGCTTAACATCTAACCGCAGTATCGAACATTGCATTCGAATTTCTAAATTAGATTTCGTCTTTTGCTAAATTAGCTGTGAGTAAACGCAAGGCTCTTTATAGGCTGGCAGCGCTCCACTCATACGAATACTGGCGTGTACACCAGACTGCTCCCTCCTGTCTGTTCCACCGGCGTAGGCACGACGGTGCTGCCACAGTGGCGAGGAAGAAATTAGTCCTCCTCGCTCCTCTTCTTCAACGGGGTCGCCGACTGGTAGTCGAGGCGCTATGCCACAGTTTCCGAAGCCGCTCCCTTCAAGGTTTGGTTTCGAATCCCCTCTTGAGCATGAATGTTGAGTTTGTCCTAAAAATTAAAATAAAATGGGGGTGGCAGATTCGCCGCCCTTCGGAAAGTGCCGCCCCGTGCGGCCGCACGTTTCGCACGTGCCTTGCGCTGGCCCCGAAGACAGGGTTGTAGCCTTTCCCCAATGTTGTTCAATCTGTACATTGAGCAGGCAGTTAAGTAATGGAAGGAGAAGTTTGGAGAGGGCATTAAAGTGCAGGGAGAAGAAATAAAAACATTGCGGTTTGCCGATGACATAGTAATTCTGTCAGAGACCGCAAAAGATCTGGATGAACAATTGAATGGGATGGACAGTGTCTTGAAAGAAAGATATAAGATGAACATTAAGAAGAGTAAAACGAAGGTAATGGAATGCAATGTCAGAAAATCAGACGATTCTGAAGGAATTAGATTAGGTAATGAGACAATAAAAATAGTAGATGATTTTTTTTATTTGGGTAGCAAGATAATTTCTTCTGATGGCCGAAGTAAAGAAGATATAAAATGCAGAATGGCTATGGGAAGAAAAGGGTTACTAAAGAAGCGAAACTTGTTAACATCCAGTATTAATTTAAATGTCAGGAAGTCCTTTCTGAAAGCATTTGTCTGGAGTGTAGCATTGAATGGGAGTGAAACGTGGACGACAAGGAGTTCAGATAAAAAGATTATGGAAGCTTTTGAAATGTGGTGCTACAGACGAAGATTAGATGGGCAGATCACGTAACTAATGAGGAGGTGCTTAACCGAATCAGGAAGAAAAGGAGTTTCTGGAATATCCCGACTAAGAGAAGGGGGATATATTTGTAGGACACATTTTGAGAAATCAAGGAATTGTCAACGTAACATTAGAAGGAAGCGTGTGGGGTAAAAATCGTAGAGGTCACTACGGTAGGGGGTTCGAATCCCCCCTCGGGCATGGATATTTGTGCCGTCCTTAGTTGTAGGTAGTTCATAAGTAGTTTGTAAGTTTAGGGACTGATGACCCCGTAGTTAAGTCCCTTAAGCTTAACAGACATTTGAACATTTGCTAGCGTGGAGAGCTGCTTCAAACCAGTCTGCGGTCTGAAGACCACAACAACAACAAGTAATATTACGGT
This sequence comes from Locusta migratoria, assembly GCA_026315105.1. Lineage (NCBI taxonomy): Eukaryota > Metazoa > Arthropoda > Insecta > Orthoptera > Acrididae > Locusta > Locusta migratoria. The sequence continues at coordinate 838,257,722 of CM048745.1, read as the reverse complement.
TTCTGAATGTGGAGAAAATACTAGTAAATACCTCGGTTGCACAGTGGTAGAGTGCCAGACTACAAATCCAAAGGTCGCGGGTTCGATCCCCGCTAGGTCCTAGGATTTTTATCTGTCACTTTTCACTTCTTTCACCTCTGGCAGTATTGCTCACGTGAAAAAAAAAAAAAAAAAAAAAACCGAGTAGCATCGTGGTTCGGAACCCACGTTAAACTATAGGTCCCCCTATAACTGGCTGGGTAAGTCAGTTCGAAGGTCGGAGGAAGGCAACGGCATACCACCTCCAAAAACGACCATGCCTAGTAAAGCACCTTGGTGTTCAAACCAATCTTCGAATTGTTGACTGCTTTACCTTTACTCGTCATTCACTGTACGGGATTCAGTGAGTGCCCAAGCGGAGTAGTTGGCTGGAAGGCGCCCACGTGCCGCGACCTTGCCTCTAATGCAGCAGGTAGGTGCTGACGCTCGCTTTGTCAGGGTCGGGACAGCGGGATCAGAACAATAGTCCACCCACGGCCAGGCCTCTCCTCTGCCGCGCGAGCGCTTTCCTGACGCCTCAGGTACAGCCGCCTCACAAGCGATTTGCTCCGGCACCTCCACAGTGCAGGCTATAGGTCAACAAAATTAGGATTCTGTCTTCGAAACTGTCTTCTGGAACTGGTTATAATCACCCGAGTATGCCTGAGTTATGAATAATGTCAGTTTGCCCCGATTTCTGAATGAACATTCAGTTACGGAAAAAAGTACAAAAAACCAACTTCTCTAGATTTTCCTAATTCCTCAGGAACAATGCGTTTTGATCGACAAAGCTAGGATTACAAAAAATGTGTAGCATTAAATTCTTAATCGATTACTAATTTATTTATTTTTGCATTTTTTTACCTGACAAGATTAGGGCCTTCAGACCCTCTCTCTACACCTAACCACGCTTACTCAAAGTGAACATTACAGACAAACAATGTATAATACAAGTATTACAGTAAAAAAAAATACAGATTATTACTGGAATGTAATAATACACTCGTGGCCATTAAACTTGCTACACCATGAAGATGACGTGCTACAGACGCGAAATTTAATCGACTAGAGGAAGATGCTGTGATATGCAAATGATTAGAGCAGTCACACACGGTTGGCGCCGGTGGTGACACCTACAACGTGCTCACATGAGGAAAGTATCCAACCGATTTCTCATACAAAAACAGCAGTTGATCGGCGTTGCCTGGTGAAACGTTGTTATGATGCCTCGTGTGAGAAGGAGAAAGGCGTACCATCAAATGTTCAAATATTTGTATAGCTTATGGGACTTAACTATGGGGTCATCACTCCCTAAACTTACGAACTACTTATGAACTAACACTAAGGACGGCACAAATATCCATGCCAGAGGGGGGATTCGAACCCCCGACCGTAGTGGACGTGCAGACCGTGACTGGAGCGCCTCAGTCCCCTCGGCCACCGCGGCCGGTCCGCGTACCATCGCGTTTCCAACTTTGATAAAGGTCGGATTGTAGCCTATCGCGATTGCGGTTTATCGTATCGCGACACTGCTGCTCGCGTTGGTCGCGATCCAATGACTGTTGGCAGAATATGGAATCGGTGGGTTCAGGAGGGCAGTAGGAAACACCGTGCTGGATCCCAACGGCCTCGTATCACTAACAGTCGAGATAACAGGCATCTTAACCGCAGGGTTGTAGCGGATCATGCAGATGGGGACGTTTGCAAGACAACAACCATCTGAACGAACAGATCGACGACGTTTGCAGCAGCATGGACTATCAGCTCGGAGACCATGGCTGCGGTTACCCTTGACGCTGCATCACAGACAGGAGCAACTGCGATGTTGTACGGAACGACGAATCTGGGTGCACGAATGACAAAACGTCATTTTTTCCCAGGTGAATCCAGGTTCTGTTTACAGCATCATGATGGTCGCGTCCGTGTTTGGCGACACCGCAGTGAGCGCACATTCGAAGCGTGTATTCGTCATCGCCATACTGGCGTATCACCCGGCGTGATGGTATTGGGTGCCGTTGGTTACACGTCTCGGTCACCTCTTGTTCGACGGCATCGACGGCACTTTGAACAGTGGGCATTACATTTCAGATGTGTTACGCCCGTGGCTCTCCCCATCATTCGATCCCTTGCGAAACCCTACATTTCAGCAGGATAATGCACGACCGCAAGTTCAGGTCCTGTGCGAGCCTTTCTGGATACGGAAAATATTCGACTGCTGGAGTTTGTGACACTTGCGGGGAGTGACACTTGCGCGGAAAGGGAATGTGTAGACACTTGCGCGGAGACCCGGACGCTGCAGGTAGTGAACAGGGTGTTCCAGAAGTAGGGATACACAGCCCCTACTCCTCGCCCTCCAGCCGCTACCTGTGCCGTATTCAGGGAAAGGCCCACCGAGCGAGGTGGAGCAGTAGTAACGGCCCGGAGATATCACAGCCTCATTCAACAGGGAGATAACACGTCATACAAATATCACTCGATTTACAATACAGCACCATGTGAAGAGGAATGTGATGAAATCGGAATTGAGCGCAACCGTTGCTAACTGCAATTTCGGATTTACTGCATTGTGAGTCAGAATTCGCATCTATATTCGCATTTATCGCAAATGCGATTTTTTCCTGTCCCTAGTAATACCTCTAAAAATAAACAGCTGATCAAGGCACTAAAAGCAAGGGCAGATCTTTGGGTGTATTACTACAAATAACTAAAACACAATTTGATCGTGGAATTATATACAATCTCATTATAAAGGTTTTTTGTAGGTGGTTTTGAGTAGCTTTTAAATATGTTAGGAATAGCATTATGAAATATAGACAGCTACACCTTATGTTTATTATGAGATATCGATTTCGGCTAATTTCACGCCATCTTCAAGTCTCAAACAACAGGTGTTACTTATGCATTTTTCCAGTGGTACTCATAACCTTTAAGTGTTTACACACGCCGGCCGCGGTGGCCGAGGAGACTAAGGCGCTCCAGTCACGGTCTGCACGGCCACTACGGTCGGGGGTTCGACTCCCCCCTCGGGCATGGATATTTGTGCCGTCCTAGTTCGTAAGTAGTTCATAAGTAGTTTGTAAGTTTAGGGACTGATGACCCCGTAGTTAAGTCCCATAGACTATACAAACATTTGAACATTTTGTTTACACACGAGGTCTAACGTTGTTAATCGCGTTAGCGATGAAAACAGATCAAATGTTTGTATAGCTTATAGGACTTAACTACGGGGTCATCAGTCCCTAAACTTACAAACTACTTATGAACTAGTTAATCCTAAGGACGGCACAAATATCCATGCCGGAGGGGGGATTCGAACCCCCGACCGTAGTGGTCGTGCAGACCGTGACTGGAGCGCCTCGATCCCCTCGGCCAGCGTGGCCGGCCTGAAAACAGAACCCAGAATCTTTGCGTCTAAATGATACATATATTGGTGTGATGTCTTATTTCGAAAGAACAGACATCACACCAATACATATATAGCTCTCGGGAAAGTGGAACGGTACGATGTCGTTACGTAGCACAGCACAGTCGACTGGAAACGCAGGAGAAGTGCAAACAACGTTCTCTCCTCAGAGGTATGATTAGGTTCGACGTAGACTTCTACAACATACAGTCTACACGGCGAAGATTACACCAAAAATTTAACGTTTCGTCTACTTTGGCGATAGCAACCAAATTTTAAAATCGTGTCTACTATGTAAAGATGTAGCAACACAAAACGCTTCAAGTCCAAAACTTCACTGATTTTCGAGTTCTGAATTTTTAATATGTTTTTAATGTTATTACCGAAAAAACATATTTGGGACTCACACTACAATTTTCATATGGCAGAATTTGTAGGTACATTCACAAGACATAAGTCAACGGTTGTGTGCATTCATCTTATGAGAAATATCAATCATTTGTTTTCAGTGTTTACTTCAAATTTCTCTTTTAAGTTTCTTTAATTATTAGTACTTAAATGTGGTTATGAAATAAATAAATAAATTACGTGTATATGTGTAGTCTTATGCGACCAAACTACTTAGATCATTGGTCGCTAGACTTACACACTACTTAATCTTACTTAAAATAACTTAGGCAAAGTACAAACAAACATACCTATGTCCGAGGAAGGACTCGAACCTCCGACCGGACCGGCCGCGCAATTTGTGACACAAATTACATGTTTGATAATATTAATGCATAGAAGTATGAAATCACGTCAAGACTACTTCCTGCAAAAATTTCGACAAAAAAAAGTTGGCAATGAGTTTAGAAAAACAAAGTTCTGGTATATTGGATTTTAACATATTATCAAAAATTAAATGTTACTACAAGAGATAAAGCCATTCAGATTTACGGGCACCATAACGTTTTCCCTTCCTGAGTAAATGAGCTGCTTCTTACAGTTTCAACACCTTTTTCTTGAATGTTCTGAATATAAATGTTCACACAGACGTCTTGAGGAGGAGAGTGATACGGATATCTGATTGTAAACCACTGCCTATTACCTTAGACCTTTTTGACTGTACTGAACAGTAGTTCGCGTATTCCGTAATTTATATTTATACAGTTAACAGGCAATGTAATTTATAACCAATTATTGGCTGCCAATTTCGCTTCATTTTTCCTGGAAGTCTTGCAACTTGTTGGTTTATGCCAAGTTCGTAGTAAAAATGGTTCTATATGACGGTGATGGAAAATAGAATTTATCTTTAGCATTTTTCGGTGTGTGACTTTCCCATACACATTCCGTATTTCATATACTTCTTAGATGTATTTGTAATTCGAATACAGCCAAATCGTTTTGGGGTCTACAAATAAACGCTTCGAGTATGTAAAATACTCATTGACTTATTATTAAGGTTTTTTAATTGAAGGTTTAAGGTTGCGACTCCTATTAAAAAGCATAGTAGCTATTTTTAAAGAGATGGAAGTTGCGTGATAGTGGGATTAACTACATAGCGGTCAATTACATCAACGTATCTGTGCAGGATGCCTAATATATTTATTGCTTGCGCAGGTGTCTTGATATGCTTAGTGTTCTGAATAATATGGTTTTAGGAGGTATGACTGTGGAAAGTCATAGTCTTGTAGTAGCAGAGACTAACTCTCCAAACATTATCACTATTAAAATACCTTTTTGTTTACAGGAGGAACACTCAACGGATTACTATGTAGTTAGAACAAGTTACTATATTGCTCTTCAGCTTGCAAAGGGTTGTGCAATTTCACTGATTTTCGTGTTATGTTAACAGTGTGGAAACTTGACAACAGCAGTGCTAGACTTCTTGGTGTGCCTGTACCCAGGAAAAGCTATTAGCCGCCCCAAGGGCCCCGGGTTCCGCGCAAGTGTCACTCCGCGCAAGTGTCACTCCCCGCAAGTGTTCCAACCCCGACTTCTGCCCTGACCAGCACATTCTCCAGATCTTTCACCAACTGAAAACATCTGGTCAATGGTGGCTGAGCAACTGGCTGGTCACAATACGCCAGTCACTACTCTTGATGAACTGTGCTATCGTGTTGAAACTACATAGGCATCTGTAGCTGTACACGCCATCCAATCTCTGTTTTACTCAATGCCCAGGCGTATGCCTCTGTTTATTATATCCATTCCAGGAAACAAATGTTTTACCATGATTACTGACGGTGTCTCATTAACAGTGATAGTGAATTCAGTTGTTGTAAAGGCTCTGCGCAGACGATCAGTGGATACTTGGGATATCAGGCTCAACCATTACGTTCCTGCCATATTAAAAACCAGATATTTGGTACTCAGTCGAAGCAGAAATTTAATGCTCCACATTTTTTTTGTAATCCTGGCTTTTTAGAATATACGCTTAGTTTCGGGGTAATTTGATTAAAAGAAATCTAGGTAAGTCCGAAATTTCAGTGGTTTTCCTTTAATCGCAGCTGAAGCTCCGCTCAGAAATCTAGGGGACACTGATTATTCATATTAGAGGCGTACTTGAGTGATTCAAACGATTTCCAGATTTCCCTGAATTTTTAGAAAGTAGCCTCCTTATAGGAGCTAATTTTGCTGGCATAATACGCATCCACTCGTAATTCTCCACTGGGACGAACAACATTGCACGGACGTGATTGTCACGGTGTTATTCGCAACATTAATTTCGGTTAGTCGAAATGGGTTAAATGTATGTCATAAATCAGACATTAACGAAAAGCCAAGTTAGTTGTAGTGAGCAAAATCAATGTGATGGTGCAAAAATTGTAGAGCAAGTCGTAGGAAACAGTAAGCAGGTTCGGATACACGTAGCCAGCGAACAGTCTCCCGAATGGAGCTTATAAAGCTGAAAACATACATATCGCCAGTTCCAGATGCAATCCCAATTCGCTTTTTAAAAAGGTACATTCTGGCACTAGCCCCTTGCATCTTGGTTTGCATCTATCACGGATCTTTCATCCTACGCAGTCCCAAGAGATTGAAAAAGAAGAAGAAGGAAAAAAAATAAAAAAAAAAAAAATAAAAAAAAGAACGAAAAAGAAAACCGCGTAATTACAGAACGATATCATTAATCCCTTCAATCCCGAGTTATTTAAAATAATAAAACGTCTTTGTGAAAATTTTCATGTCTATAACACCCTAATTGTTATATATTTGACCACAATTAAAATTTTTTATATTGAGTTTCAAAAATTGAAAATTGTCCAATAAATTGGGCACAGGTTCTGGAACGCACTTAAGAATGTGGAATAAGTCAATAGTTACGCAAGTATTGTGGAACTTAGTAGAATTTGTACAAAATACAGAAATGAATACATAAAGTAATTTTATGTACTGATATAATGCCCAAAGCACTTCAAATTGCGCCCACTATCATCAATGACTTTTATTTTACTACACCAGTCTGGTGACAGAGAACAGCATAAAGCATGAAACTAAAAGTGACAGATGCACAGGAATGCAATAAACTGGCCACTGGGAATAAACGGTGGCCGGCCGCGGTGGCCGAGGGGACTGAGGCGCTCCAGTCACGATCTGCACGGCCACTACGGTCGGGGGTTCGAATCCCCCCTCGGGCATGGATATTTGTGCCGTCCATAGTCTTAGCTAGTTCATAAGTAGTTTGTAAACTTAGGGACTGATGACACCGTAGTTAAGTCCCATAAGTTCTCAAACATTTGAACATTTTTGAATAAACGGTGAACGAAATCGTATAATGTGAAAAAATGCATAAAAAGTTGGTGTCCAATTTATTGCACTCCAGGTCTAAAACGCTTAACATTAATTTTCTGCATAATTCTTTGAAGCTCAGTTCGAATATATTTCCTTAACGGAACAGCTTCTGAGTATGCATCGGCACGGCTTTAGAAAGCATTTCTCGCGTGAAATTCAGCTTGTTCTTTTCTCACGAGATATTTTGTGAGCTATCGATGAAGGCCAACATGACCCGATCGGTTAGCCGAGTGGTCTAACGCCCAGCTTTTCGAGACGGGGAGGCGTACTGGCACAGACAAGTATATATTACTCTGTGGTACTGGCCCCGGTTAGAATCCGCACAGCGAATTAACGAAAAATGTCGGAGTGCTGGCAGCCTGGGTGTGGTTTTTAGGCGGTTTTCCACATCCCCCTAGGTGAATACTGGGCTGGTCCTCAAGTCTCGCCTCAGTTACACGATTCGCAGACAGTTCGTAACACTTTAGTGTCACACATATAACACTATAAACAGACATTTGGATACACATTTCCTCCCGGGGGCACGGGGTGGTGACAGGAAGGGCATCCGGCCACCCCGTAAATATTAAATGCAAATCCAAAACTCACAAAGCCGACCCTGCATGTGCGGGAACGTGGCTCAGTAGAAAGATGATGAGGAGCTATTCCTTGATTTCTGAAACGCGTTTGACAAGGTACCGCACTGCAGACTGCTGACGAAAATACATTTATATGGAATATATATGCACGAGTGTATAGTCAGGAGTGCAGCAGGGATGTGTCAGAGATCCGTTTTTACTTTATTATTATTATTCACGTATGGTCCTAATAGGAGCACGCGAAGTTTGATAACAGTGCTGTTATGCCCAACTTTACTCAATTCAGACAACTATCTTTTTTTTTTAAAAAAAAAAAAAAAAAAAAAAAAAAAAGGTAAAGCAGTGGACAATCCGAAGATTGGTTTGAACACCACGATGCTTAACGAGGCATGGTTCTGTTTGGAAGTGGTATTACGTTTCCTTCCTCCGACTTTCGAACTGACTTACCCAGCCAGTTATAGGGGGACCTACAGTTTAACGTGGGTTCCGAACCACGGTGCTACTCGATATTTTTCACATCATCAACACTGCCAGAGGTAAAAGAAGTGGACAGTGAAAGATAAAAATCCTAGGACCTGGCAGCGATCGAACTCGCGCCCTTTGGATGTGTAGTCTCGCACTCTACTACTGCGCAACCGAGCCGCACTAACTAGCTTTTATTAGAAATATTTCGTGTTCATTTTAATGCAGTTGCCGTTTTCTGACAACGAACTTGGTTTGCAACTTTTTCCAGGCCGTTTTCTTGTATCATTTCGCCCCAAGTATTTCAATTGAAAAACCTGTTTTATTTGTCCTTATTTCGTGGTCAAAAGCTTGGATACTTCCGTTTTTTCGAAAAATATTTCTAGTCCAACTTTTCCGCTACTAGACCTTCAGCAAAGGCGAGGCAATGTAACGTTTCCAGAATCATATTTTCACTCTGCGTAGTGTGCGGTGATATGAAATTGTTTGCCGGTACCAGGATTCTAACCTGGGACCTTTGCCTTTCACGGGCAAGCGTTCTACTGTATGAGCTATCCCGGCACGCTTCACGGTCCGTCCTCACACCTTTACTTCTGCCAGTACCTCGTATCCTACTTTACAAACTCCACAGAAGTTCTCCTGCGAACCTTGCAGGGCTAGCAGTCCTGGAAGAACGGATATGGTGGAGATGTGGCTTAGTCACAGGTTGGAGGATGTCTCCAGAATGGTATCAGCACTCTGCTGTGGTGTATGCGCTGACATGAAATTTTCCTGGCAGATTAAAAGTATGTGCCGGAATCGGGATTCGAACCTTGTCCAAAACTGTACGTAATTGGAGATGCAGTGACCGTGCCTGTCGGTAGCACCAATCAAATGTCCTTCAGACATGCAAGGCATGCGAAAATGTAGTGAAACATCTCACGCTGTGTGGGAATTACGTCACAGAATGTACCATCACTCATGGGCAGTAGGCAGTGTGTGCCATTTGAATATTCAGGTCGAAGCAGTGCGCGAACAGCGTAATGGTTAACGCGACCGCTCGCGAGAACCGGGAAATCCGGGTTCGAGGCCTGGTCTGGCACGAATTTACATGTGTCACCGTCAAATGAAACGGCTGATGCGGATTGATCTTCGCAGTTGCGAATAATTGACCATTTAATGAAGACTTTCACGGCAGGTGTTGTCATTACTTAAAATTTCTATGCTGAGATGCTACGGTCCATCCATAAAACTTTCACCCCCAGCCTTTCACCTTCGACTGTGGAAGGCCTTTTGCAGTCGAAGGCGGTAAACGTCACACGGGAAAGTTTAATGCATGGAGCACGGCATCTCAGCCCGAAAGTTTTAAGTAATGCGAATACAATGTTCGAATGTTGAATGTTTATAAACTTATAGGACCAGACTACTACGGTCATCAGTCCCTAGACTTACAAACTAAAACATACACCAAGGACAACACACACACACACACACACACACACACACACACACACACATGCCCGAGGGAGGACTCGAACCTTCGACGGAGAACAACCGCGCGCTCCACAGCAACGCGCCTTAGAACGCTCGGACATTCCACCGTGGCGATGCGAATACATTTCTTGTAACACTATAAAAATACAGCTCATCGGTTACAAAGCTAGAGTTTGATTGCTTAACCAAGGTTTATGCTTCAATTATGGAAGCCTCCATCAGACGTAAAAATTTTTTAGTTACCTATAAATTAAAAGGAAGCAGTATAAATTCCATATCTTAATCTTGGAAACAAGAAAATTACTTACATGGAATGGACAGTGGTTCTTCAGTAACACAGCTCACGTTCAAGTTATAAATGTAAAATACATATGTCACGATAATAAAAAGCAGAACATATTTCATGTAACTAAAACGCGCCGCTATATGTCGCGTGTGTGGCCAGCATTGTGGGTGTCATCTGTCAGGCGAACACGCCTTCGATGCTCTGACGTGGGCACGATATATCGTGACATCTAGTATTAAAAAGTAGTAATTTAACTACAAATAAAAGTAAGTGACAACTGTTATGAAATTGATGAAGGTACATAGTATGTTGGATAAAATACGTCAAAGACAATAAAAACAAATTGAAAATTGAGACAATTTGATAATATAAAGAAAAGCGGGAGGGAAAACAATATCTGAGACTGCAGTACAGGAAACAGTGTGTGAACATTTCACATTCTAAGGAAGGGCTTTACGCCATCAAAAATATTTTTGTCGCGTAATTGCAATTGTCATTAAAATGAAATGGTCATTACGGGAAAAGTGTTTGAAAATTTCTAACTGTTCAAGCGTATCAACTCTTAAACCTTTCCTTTCCGTGTGCAAGATACCGACGTTATGAACCTCTTTTAGGTTTGTGGCCTGTAATTAGAATATGGACGAATGGACGAATTATGTTTGTAAGTTTTTTTCCATAAAAGATGTTCTTTATATCTGTCAGCAAACGCTCGTCCAGTCTGTCCTATATAATAGGCTGGGAAGTACCACAGGTGATTTTATAAACGCCTGAGTTTTTTAACTGCGCATGGCTTTGGAACAGCTTATATTTCAGACGGTTATTAGTAGAAAATACTATATTGCAGTCGTATTTGTCTTTAAGAAGACGTTGTAATCTGTAGGATACTGGTCCTACATACTATAAAGAAAAGCATTTTTTCGAATCATTATGCTGATTACTTGTAGTGCCAAGGGTGGTAATTCTGTTATGGTTTTTTTTGTTTGAAGACATCATCTATGTTTGCTTCATAGCCGTTATTAACTGCAATAGTTTTAATGAGATTCATTTCAGCTTGTACGTTTTCAGATGATAAAGGGGTGCTTTTTTGTGAGATTGTGGGTGCGTAGAACACGTTGGTACTAGTTGGTCAGAATAGGAATGTTTACGAAAACTGTTGAAGGAGATTTTGTCATCAAATATTGTCAAAGTGTAGATAATGTAACTGACAGAAATCATTTTCAAGTTCACAAGTAGTTTTTTCGTGTAGTTCTTTGAAGATCTCGAACAGGTGGTCAATGTCGTCGTTCGTACCGTTGTAAATGATTAAAATGTCATCGACATACCTAAAATATGTCTTAACAGCCATGTTCAAAATTGTAACATATCTTGTATGTACGTAATACACTGCATGGCATGCGACTTCTCTCCCGACATCAATGGCGAGGTCCAGCTTTGCCACCTAGACACAATGCAGTGCGGTAGCGTTGACCCCAACAGCGTGTTGTGTGGACTCATCAGAATTGGCACAAAGTGCTGTTCAAAGATGAGACTCTCCCTTCAACCAGACAATCGTCGGAGACTGGTCAGCCTGAACGTCTTAGACACGCCACCCAACGCGTGCAAGCATGTGTTGGTTTCCTGATGTATTGGAGTGTCGTTATGTGTCGTCAATAAACACCACTAGAGGTCGTAGAAGGGAATCAAATGGCTATACGGTACAGGGCAACCATATCGACAGCATTTCGGTCAGGGATTCGTCTTAATGGGCGACAATTCTCGCATCTTGCCATCGACAAGGGATCACAAATCGATTCCATATTTTTGGATTTCCGGAAGGCTTTTGACACTGTACCCCACAAGCGGCTTCTAATAAAATTGCGTGCTCATGGAATATCCCTCTAATTGTGCGGTTGGATTCACGATTTCCTATCAGAAAGGACACAGTTCGTTGTAATTGACGGTAAGTCATCGAGTAAAACAGAAGTGATATCTGGCGTTCCCCGGGGATTCGTTATAGTTCACCAACTCTTCCTTGTGTTTATAAACGATTTAGGAGACAATCTGAATAGCTCCCTTAGACTGTTCGTGGATGATGCTGTCGTTTATCGGTTAGTGCAGTCAACAGAGGATCAAAGGCAACTGCAAAGCGATTTAGACAAAATTTCTACATGGTGCGAAAATTGGAAATTGGCAATTGACACTAAATAAAGAAAAGTATGAAGTAATACACATGACCACTAAAAGAAATCCGCTGAACTTACGCGATAAATCAAACCTTAAGGTCGTAAATTCTACAAAATTCCTAGAAGTTACAATTACGAGCTACTTAGACTGGAGAGAACACATAGGAAATATTGTGGGGAAGGCGAACCAAAGATTACGATTCATTGGCAGAACGCTTAGAAGATGCAACAGCTCCACCAAAGAGACTGCGTACAACACCCTTGTGCGTCCTCTCCCATTGTGGGACCCTCACCAGGTGGGACTGACGAAAGATATTGAGAAGGTTCAGAGAAGGGCAGCTCGTTTTGTTTTATCACGTTACGGGGAGAAAAGCGTGACAGAAATGTTGCACGAATTGGGGTGGAAATCATTAAAAGAAAGACGTTATTCATTAATGTTTAATGTTTGTATAGATTATGGGACTTAACTACGGGCTCATCAGTCCAAAAACTTACAAACTACTTATGAACTAGCTTATCCTAAGGACGGCACAAGCATCCATGCCCTACGGGGACCGTAGTGGCCTGCAGACCGTGGCTGGAGCGCCTCAGTCCCCTCGGCCACTGCGGCCGGCACGTTATTCATTGCGGCGTGATATGTTTGCGAAGGTTCAATCACCGACTTTTGCTTCTGAATGTGAAAATATTTTGCTAGCACCCACCTACTTAGGGAGACATGACCATCCCAGCAAAATAAGAGAAATCAGATCGAAAACGGAGCGATTTAGGTGTTTTTTCTTCCCGTGCACTATTAGAGAATGGAACGGTAGAGAAAAGTTATGAAAGTGGTTAATGAACCCTCTGGCAGGCACTTAAATGTGATTTGCATAGTATCTATGTTGATGTAGATTTATCGGGCATATCTTGTTAATGTGTTCCTTCATCATAACGACATTGGAAGATTAGAATGACCAGTACGTTCTCCAGACCTGAACCCTATCCTACATCTCTGGGATACATTAAAGAGGGCTGATTTCGGACGAAACACCCACCAATTAATCTGGAAGATCTACGTCGAATCATCGTTGAGGAGTGGGGGCAATCTGGACCAACAGTTCCTTGATGATGAAGTGGACAGTAAGCGCGACTAATACCTACTTGCATCAGGGAAGGAGGACGTGTTACCGGGTATTAAGAATACTGGTGTACGCTGCTGTCACAAAATTAGAATGTCTTGGTTTTTGTCACACGACTAGTCACTTTTCGTCTTGAACCACTAGAATCATGCTAATGCAACACTTTTTTATGTGTGTAATTTCCACTCGCATTGCCGCTAAAAAGTATCTCTCAATAATGCTATTGGTAGTGATTCTGTCCCATCATAATCAGAGGCCTGCCATTCGTGAACGTGTGTTTGATGCTGTGTGGGACGTTGTTGGCGTAGAGTCAAAGGATGGTCGTGCACAGACGGCAGTAACCGCTCGCGTAGTTCCAAGAACTGAGGCCGGCCTCTGCACGGAAGCGCTTGAAATCGCCGAGACTGCAATCACAGCATGAATGACAACATTCCGGTTATCGTCGCGCTGTTAGAAAAGAGAGTGTGGAGAAGGAGTGAGGGAATGGGTGCAACAGTGTTCTGTGACAGTCGCATTGACTTAGTAAGTGAACTGGCGTTAACTCTTCCGTACATTACGAAACGAATCTTCTAGTACATTTTACCAAGCCAAGTACTCAGTTTATTGTTCTAGGTAAGAAATTCAAAAATTTCTTAATCACTGATGCAACTGTTATGCAATGTACAATTTTCGATTTAGGAATTTTGTTAGTTCAAAAATACAAGCGAGATCGGATCAAACCGGAGGTTCCAACCATTTCGATTCAATTTTAATTGTTACGAAAATTGTTTAAAATTACGAGCTTACGAATGGAGTGGTTCGAATTACGATTTTCAGGTTTGAATAACAAATACAGGACATTTATTTTCCGTTGTTGCTTTCGAGTTCGTCCGTGTGATGTCATCACCTTCTAGCATGTCCTTGTGGAAATCATCAGTATTGAGAGTAACTTTTTACAAGCTCGAAAACTGTGTAATACGGCACACGGTATGAATTTACAAAGACACGAAATTGTGGAATCTAGCAGCAGCCACATGCTGTGATAAATGATATATACAAGTGAAGATGAAGAACTTCGCATCGGTGGAATACTTCTTGGCTCAGTTCCCAAGTGTCTTATCTTCTAGTGAGAGAGTTCAGTAACTTTCAGTTTTATGCAGCCACTGAAAACGTTTTTAGCATTGTGCGTAAAAATCCCGACAAACTCTTAGCACTTCAACATTGAATTCATTAATAGTAGAAAAAAAAATTAAAATGATTTCTTCAAAAAAATGTATGCCATCAGTGAATATTTATCGAAAAGCAGTTGCGCAATGCCAAGAAAGCGACTAGGTTGTACTATTCAAGTTTTAACATCGGCACTGTCACTTCAGGTTCTCTCTCTCCCAGTGCTGAAATTTTCATGAATGCTTCAAGAAATAGGGAGAATCATCACACGAATAACACTTTTAAAGAAATATTAATCGCAGCAACTTTTGTCAAAATTTGAAAGAATTGCACATCGATTTTTCGCGGGGTTGCTACTCCAACAGGAATTCTACATAATAAGATAAACCATCTAGCCTTCGAAGGATTTCTGAAAAATACACAAAGATTTCAATGCCAGATGACAGTAAGAAAACAGTACATGGACCCCGTTTACCAATTCAAATGTTCAAATGTTTGTTAAGCTTAAGGGACTTAACTTACAAACTACTTATGAACTAGCTACAACTAAGGACATCACAAATATCCATGCCCGAGGGGGGATTCGAACCCCCGACCGTAGAGGCCGTGCAGACCGTGACTGAAGCGCCTCAGTCCCCTCGGCCACCGCGGCCGGCCGTTTACCAATAATCATACACAGAATGAAAGAGAAAGTGTCTGATTGTGAAGTGGAAATAGCTGCAGATGAAACTGTAGAGGAATTCTTCATCTACACTTTTCTTTATTAAGCAAATCAAACTTCCACTTAAATAAACAAGAAGAAAACTAGACTAAAGCAAGGAACAAATATAACTAAGCGAACTCTTTTACACCAAAGAGTATATTTAATTACAGCTGGGAATTAACTTATCCCCACAAAGCCCCCCTTCCAAAGTGCGGAGCACCTGGGATGTAGGGGTATTTAAACTTGATCACTCTTCCTGCCCTTGTACGAACAATTGGTGTTGGTGTTGAGTCATGTCGAATGGTCACCTGCGAGTCCGGAGTAACTTCTTCTAGGCCAATTGTATCTTCGTATGATTGATAATTTATGGTTTCTTCGAGTCCGTGTCCTTCTGTGCTGTTTGTCTGCTCATCTGACGTTGGTTCTGGCATCACCCAAGCTGGTTTCAGTCTTTCCACTGACACTTTACTGTTCTTCCCATTCTGAAGGATCTCAAATGTGTGTTGACCTCGTTTTAAAACTTGGTAGGGGCCTGTATAGGGAGGTTGAAGAGGTGTCCGTGCAGAATCAGTGCGCAGCATTACATGTGTGGAGTCTGCCAGTGCCTTGTGTACAAAAACAGGGTGTGAACCATGATGTATAGCTGGTGTTTGCCGAATCTTAGCCACATGATCTCGAATCCTCTGTACCAATAATGGTAATTCTGTCTGGTCTGGAAGGGGGCAGCAGAAAGGAATTCAGATGGGATTCTTAAAGGATCTCCATACACCATCTTAGCTACTGATGCGCCAATATCAGCTTTGTATGCTGTCCGTAATCCCAAAAGTACCAGCGGAAGTGCTTCAGTCCAACTTTCTTGATGGCACATAAGTGAAGCCTTCAGAGTTCGATGCCATCTTTCCACCATTCCATTGTTGGAAGGGTGGTAACTGTTAGTGTGGTGGTGCTGAGAACCACACAGTTTAGCCAGCTCGCTGAACAGAGTGGATTCGAATTGTCTTCCTTGGTCTGTTGTTATGTGCAAGGGACAACCGAAACGTGACAACCAGTGTGCGACGAACGCCTTTGCAACAGTCTCAGCTGATATGTCTGGCAGTGGTCTGGCTTCAGACCATCTTGTGCATCTATCCACCAATGTGAGTAAATATCGGAAACCTTCAGAGACTGGTAGAGGACCTACGATATCGAGATGAATGTGACCGAATCTTGGTGGTAGGCCTCAAAACTGTCCCACCTCAGGATGTACATGACGTCCCACCTTACACCGCTGACAGTGAAGGCAAGTACGGGACCAACTACGGATGTCTTTCTTAATTGATGGCCAGACAAAACGTTCTGTTATCATTTTCACTGTGGTGTTTGCCCCTGGATGTGCGAGATTGTTCACACTGTCAAACACTACCTTACGAAATTGTGGTGGGAGATAGGGGCGCGGCAGCTTTTGAGAAACATCACACCATAACTTAACACCACCACCTGGAACCTCTACTTGTTGTAATTGCAGACTTGATGACCTATCCCTCAGTAATTCTTGAAGCTGATGATCTGTCTTCTGAGCTTTGGCGAGGTCTTCATACTTAAATATTGTAACTGCCTCACATGCACGGGAGAAATAGTCAGCCACTATGTTTTCTGCACCACGAATATGTCGCACCTCTGTAGTAAATTGGCAAACGAACTCAATGTATCTCAACTGACGAGGTGAGCACTTATCACTTGCATTTTGGAAGGTTGGCACAATTGGTTTGTGATCTGTATATATCGTTACTGGATGAGCTTCGACATGAGGACGGAAGTGTTTCACACTCTCATAAATAGCCAACAACTCCCTATCGTAGGCACTCCACTTTGTTTGTCGTGGCAGTAGTTTTTTTCGAAAAGAAGTCTAGTGGCTGCCAACAATCGTTCACTTTCTGATGTAATGCTGCCCCGATCGCTGTTTCGCTTGCATCAACTGCCATCACTAATTGAGCATCCGATACTGGATGTGCAAGTGACACTGCTTGTTTCAAACTGTCCTTCAAAGCTCGAAAAGCATTTTCCATTTCGGGTTTCCACTTAAGCAAACGTTTCCCGTTTGTGTAGCGTCCGGCGAGTGCATCTGTAAGCGGAGCTTGGATAGCTGCTGTTCCTGGTAAATGTCGACGATAAAAATTTATTATTCCTAACAAACGTCGAAGTTGTCGGTAAGTCTTTGGACGTGACAGTTCCTGCAGTGTAGCCAATTTTTCTGGCAAGAGAGAGATTCCATCGCGTGACACCTTATATCCGAGGAGAGCCACTTCACTTTTACCTAAAATGCACTTTTCTTCATTCAGCACAACACCAACGTCTTCTAATCTTTGTCGCACTTCAGCTACATGTTTGGTATGTGATTGTGCATCGCCAGAGAAAACTAAAATGTCGTCCAGATACGCAAAGACGAAAGGCAATACCTGCAGCACTTCATCGATAAATCGTTGCCAGGTCTGGGCTGCATTTTTTAGCCCAAAAGGCATCCGCAAGAACTCAAAAAGACCGAACGGCGTGATAACCGCTGTTTTAGGTATGTCCATTGGTGCTACAGGAATCTGATTATATGCTTTTCGGCAATCCAAGACTGTAAAAATTGTTGCGCCCGCCAATGCATATGTGAAATCATGAATATGAGGGATAGGATATTTGTCAGGAATGGTTCTGGCATTTAACCCACGATAATCCCCGCAAGGACGCCATGAACCATCTTTTTTCCTCACCAAATGGAGTGGAGCTGCCCAGGCACTGTCAGATCGTCGAATGATACCAGCGTTCAGCATTTCTTCGAAAACTGTCTTCATTTCCGAAAGCTTATCTGGCGAAATTCTACGGACACGACTCGCAACCGGAGGTCCTGTACTTGTACGTATATAATGCAGTGTCTTATGTTTCACACTGTGTAAGATTGGCTGTTGCTGCAAATTGCTGATATGACGTATTGTCTTGTCTGCATCACTGCCTACTACTCCGTTAACTCCATTACTATAGTCTTTACATGTAAGCCGGCCTGAAGACACGTCCACCAACAGTGCAAAATGAGCCAGAAAATCTGCTCCTAAGAAAGGTGTGGAAATGTCTGTAACTACAAAAGTCCACTTGAAATCAGTTTCAAATCCAATGTCGATTATCAATTACTTGTGGCCTAGTGTCTTGATTCTAGAATAATTGACAGCTAGCAGTTGTAAGGGCTCTATTGCTGACGTGTCAGGTGTAAAATATGTCGGAAGAGTGCTAACTTCTGAACCAGTATCCACCAGAAAGACTAAACCTGACCGTTTGTCAGTTATATACAATCTATGCGATTTACTCACACATTTCTGTTCAAGCGCTCGTTCAAATTGAGGATCACAAGATTTAGCATTTTCTGTGGGTACATTACCTTTGTGCCGGGTTCTGACAACAGCTGCTAAGCGATGTTTCCCGCGTAGTCGGCGCCTTTTTCGTGCACTTCGTAGCCTGTGGTCCGAACCGCCTATGGTACCAGCAGATGCCGGGATTGTCCACTTGAGCTTCAGTGTGTTTCTTAGTCGATAGATTAGCGGAACGCCGTGCCCGCGGCCATTTGTTTGCCTCCATCCGCCGTTCTAATGCTTGCAATCGGTCTGCCAAATTTTCCAGCGTCGTTTGTAAATCTAGTTGCGCTCCTGATAAATTTGGAGTTCGTCGACTGGATCCTGCAACGTAAAGTTGCGTATGTTTATATGTCACCTCTAAAACCTGGTTACTTCGCGCGTTCTCAGTATTTGTTGGTGTTAAAGACGCTACTGCTGCTGAGCTTGCAGTGTCGTATGCGCGATCAGCTACACGTATCAGTTTATCTAAACACTGCCCTTCATGTGCTATTAGCGTTAATTGCACTTCCAAAGGCAGCTGTCGTTGCCAGATGTGGAGTAACAACTCGTTTGAAACTACATTAACCTCCACCATAGACCGTAAGTGTCTCCAGTACTCTGATGGTGTTCTGTCGCCTCTTCTCTCATGATATAACAACTGTGTGATCTTCTGTGCAGGTGTCTTGGTACTACGAGTGATCAACGCTGTCTTGAGAGCGTGGTAGGCGCGATGGCGTGGAGGTTGTTGAATAATATCAGAGACTACGGTTGCAGCCCTCTGATCCAAATTGCTGACGGCTAATGTAAACTGTTCTTGGTCGTCTGTAATTTTCTGCTGTGTGAAAATATTATCTAAAATTGCGAACCATATTTCCGGTTGTGCTGGCGAAAACTGAGGGGCTCGTAACTGTAACCGCGGTGCGGACGGCGCTGATGTCATATTTTGTGTGTGGCCTTCCACTCTTGCATGCGTTTGCGGCATAGAAGATATTCTTGGTAAATTCATTGTGGCTGAGCTCTCATCATTGCTTGGCGTAGAAACTTCCAGAACCTCTAGCTGCCGCTGTAGTTGCTGAATATCTTCTTGAATTGCGAGAATAGATTTCTCCGTGTCTTCCTATTAACACGCTCTAAACAAGACTGTGATTATTGTGCGTGGACTATTTTCGTCGTGAGGTCACCAATTATGTAGAGGAATTCTTCATCTACACTTTTCTTTATTAAGCAAATCAAACTTCCACTTAAATAAACAAGAAGAAAACTAGACTAAAGCAAGGAACAAAATATAACTAAGCGAACTCTTTTACACCAAAGAGTATATTTAATCACAGCTGGGAATTAACTTATTCCCACAAAACCATAGACTGAATAGATCTGTTTTGAACATTTTAGATTTTCCCTTGACAGGGGAGAAAAGCCCATGTTTTTTCGAGTACCACATATCACCTGCAGACACACCATGGAGGAATTATCCGAATTGGAACGGAAATCGATACATATGAGGTACACAAACAAAGCAGATACGTACCGCGTAACGTTGGCTTACACTGAAATTCTGTCTCACACAAACATTTTACCGTATCACGTAGGAAAATTCAAATGTTTGTAAATCTATCGGACCAAACTGCTTGGTCATCAGTCCGTAGCTTACATCTACTTAAACCTAGGTAAAACTAACCTACGGACAAACACACACACCCATGCCCTCACGGCGAGCAACCGCGCGCTCCGCAGCGAGACGCTTTAGACCGCTCGGCTACTCCACCGCGGCGTATCACGTAGGAAGCCTAGTTTCTTAACAATTAGTTCGCCATTGTGGGCTGCTATTACTTATATCGCTCGACAACTATTTTATGTGAGAAAACCAGTATCATCTTTTCTGAGATATGAGGTTATCAATGTAGGTCGACGATAATGTTGTTTCATAGCTAAGTCATATTTGTTACGACAGTACTTTTGCTGAATCAGAACACATGTTTAGCCGGTGTTTATAGTCACTTTTGTTGAAGTACTCGAAGAAGTATAAGCTTAGAAAACCTCACTCATTAGCTGTGTGCCAGTACATCACTCTAAGAAGCTATTGGCTCCCAAATTGCACCTCCCTGAAAAACTGCGGTCAGAGTAATGAGTAAAAAAGGATCGTGAAAGACCGAAAAGCTTTTCGTTACTCGTAAAACGAATATAGCTGTCTTTTGGTGCTCATGGAAAGGCAAATGGTTGGACGTTATTTGCCGTCATCAGCACCACACGTGACGTGGGAGCCTGAGTCCCGACTATTTACTGTCGCATTTTGTAGCCTCAAGGACGCAACTTAATGCCAGAACAATGCGAAATGCGGCTAGCGCGTGCAACCGCCTTTCAAGACTTGGACGTCAGTGGGTTATTCACGCAGAGTTAGAGCTCCTAATACCCAGGCTGAATCGTCCGGCATTTTTTCCCCAACATGCTTGGAATCGCGCTGCAATAACAGCGTAGAGGCGCATGCCCCTGTCATCTTTCACAAACGATTTCGCAAAAACTAATTGGTAGAAATATTTAATTTTTCCGCTAATTAAATATATTTCAGCATTGTGACGAAATGCTCATCATTTCGTTAATAGTCATAGTTAATAAGATATTGACTTCGAAATAAGAGACTGCGTTACGTTAGGAAAAGTTTGCAGTAAAAAATAGAGGCTGCTATGATATTCCGTTTGGTGCATGTTGTACTATATGTTGTTGTGGATGAAAATTTTCCTAATGGATTGAATTTTATTTTCGATTTTTTTTATTTATTTATTTGGCCTTCTGAGCGTTAACTCAATGTGGCCATTTACAACACACAGTGGAAATGTACATATATTTAAATAAACAGACAAAACAGAAGTACATTATGTCAAAATTGGGAAGTGGAAACAAAGCGAAAACTGCATTACAATACAATTTAAATAATGTTGGAACATTTTCACATATTCACAAGCAAAACCTTATATTACCAACACACTTGATGCTTATAGATTGTGTACAGTGATCTTAATAAACTTAATTATGGTTTTATATACAATAATGTCTTTTGTAAACAAAAGGGAAGAAGCTGACTGGGGAAGGGGATATCCCATCTTCACCAATGTCTGCAGGAAGTTTCAACGTTCTCGATCAAATTTGGGGCACCTGAACAGGATGTGGTTGACATCAGCTTCCGTTTCAGGATCACACTCACATGCCGCCGAATCGTAGACGTTGATCCGATGTAGATGTTTCGGATAAGAGGCGTGATTGAAGCGAAGACGAATAATGGTAGAAATCGCGGATCGGTCCAGATGAGTCCTCGTAAACCACGGCTGCGTAGAAATCCGAGGTTGCAGCACAGCGTAAGAAGCGCCTTTCGTTTCTTGGGAAACGTTCCACATGTTGCCACTGTTGTTTTGCGTATTTCTTGACCGCAGATAAGAAATCTGTGTATGGTAGTTGTAGGTCCAAGACAGTGCTTAAGGACGCCGCTTGTTTAAATTAGGAGGAGATCTTTACCTTTCACTCATACCGCTAAACTTATTTTATTTACAGCACTCCTTTCCGATGGCGATAAGGCCAGAATGAATCATTGCGTATCTCATACACGGTAAGAGGTATCAAAATGATGTTTTGGCATATGATAACATGCAAAGAGGGGAGTATTTTGCCACTTGGTTACTACGATAAACTTCATTAACTGTCGAGTTATTCAAGAATATATATAGTTGTAGAATGAAAAAGAGTTAAATTAGTGATTTATTATTCGGTTTGCAGAAATTCCTTCGTCACTAACAAATGTTTATTTCTTTGTTTCTTGTCCAATGTGTTTCAAAGCCACTACTCCGTTTCCAAAACCTATTAGGAGTTACATTTCGCCGGCTGCGGTGGCCGAGGATACTGAGGCGCTCCAGTCACGGCCTGCACGGCCACTACGGTCGGGGGTTCGAATCCCCCCTCGGGCATGAATATTTGCGCCGTCTTTAGTATAAGGTAGTTGATAAGTAGTCTGTAAGTTTAGGGACTGATGACCCCGTAGTTAAGTCCCATAAGCGTAACAAACAAATATTCCAAAAAGTTACATTTCCTTCAGTTTAACACCTAGCAGTAACAACGGAAGTTACTAGATCTAATGAGGATTTTATGTGAGAATAGTTGATAATGACAGATAGCAGAGATTTCTTCACTAACTAACGAACTGACTTGTTCTCATTTCCTCACATAATAAAGCATTCTGAATTGAGATATTTAGAATATCCTTTTCATATAACTGAAAAAAACTTTTGTAATTTGCAACTATTAAATTTATTGGGTTAAAGGAGTTAGTACCAGTATCTTCAAGTATGGACGTTATGCAGTAACAATATGTGCCTGATTATTAGGAGCTCTAATACGGAAGACGTGTTACTACGAGATGGGCGGGCGGATCCCAGTGCGTTACATTTAACTGACATTATCTCACGTTATACATTTCTCACAGAGTTGCTGTCTGGAGAGGATGAAAATTTGATGTATTTTGAACATTTCATTCCCTTAATGTGTTCACCTTACTTCAACAGAAAAAAAGTTACTCGCATGTCGAAAATTTAGTAAGTCGTCAGAAAGGGCACGTTCGTAAAGCATCAGTATATGCTGTTTATAAATTATTGCCATAAATAAAACTAAAAAGAAAATGTAGTGTAGTTCTTAACGAAGACATTGATGAAAATTCCACGTTCATTCAGTGAGTAGTTTGCGAGTGTGAGCGAGTTGAATGAAACGCGAGGTAACGCGTGAGCTCGTCCGGAAAGTGGCAACTCCTACAGCATGGGGATAAAATGGCGGATAGTTCAGCTCGGGATTATAGGAGCCTTAGGCAGAGTAATTACGTTAAAAGACTGCACTTAAGTTGTTTCTCGTTGCGTTTCCTTGCAGCATCAACAAATTGTAAATTATATAATTACAAAGAGTCCTAGAAAAAGTATTGCAGTACAGATTTATTGATTAATTTCTTCGGAGGAATTTCCGCCCCATTGAAGACACCATTCCATCGCCCGAAAACAATCCCTAAACCAGTTCTTCAAAGTTTCTGAGGGAATAAGGCACATTTGTTGTTACAAACCTTCATGAAGACAATATCACTTGAAAACTGCACTCCTTTCAGCTTTATTTTGACATGCAGGAACAGCGCAAAGTCATAGGGAGCAAGGATTGAACTGAAGATGAGTGCTCAAGAAGTTTCAGTCCGGTGGATGCTTTGGCGCGGTGTGTTGGATCGTTATCGTGATGGAAGATTGGTCGCATGTTCTTCAAAGTTTGGATGACAATGGACAGGCACTGCTCAGTAAATCTACATCTGTAGCTGTGACTGTGTGTCCAAAACAACACAATCAACAATCACTCGATTTAAAAACAAACAAAAACCACCTATAGTTATCTTTTATACTTATCGATCTTTTCTGACAGGTACGGGTGTGTCGTCATCTTCAAACACACATAGTTCTCATTCTCACTTGGAACGTCATCTGTCACAATCTGAGATTGTCCCTCATAGTACTTCATTACCATCTCCCAGTACCATGTCACACATGTGACATCTGATCTCTCGTCAGTCAGTGCGGTACTCAGGGACAACATAGTTCCTTTACTTTAAATGATCATGCAGAATCGAACGAATTGGTGGCGCACTTAGCCCTAAGGTATCCTCTATCTGCTTGTAGAGCACTCGCCTCCCGCAGCATCAATGTTGTCCTCCGTAACATGATTGTGGCCTTCCTATCAAATGTTTAAATGTTTGTTAAGCTTAAGGGACTTAACTGCGGGGTCATTAGTCCCTAAACTTACAAACTTCTTATGAACTACCTTATACAAAGGACGACACAAACAATCCATGCCCGAGGGGGAATTCGAACCTCCGACGAGGAACGGCCTCGCGTATCGTAGCATAGCGCCTCAATGCGCTCGGCCGCTCCGCCGCGGCGGCCTTCCTATCCCCTCAGCATCCTTCATAGTAAAACTGCTCATTGGAATTCTCTGCCACGTGAATATAGCTATACAATGTGGACACACATCACCGAGTGCTAGAGTCTTCAAAGCACTGGTCGATGTTTAAACCATGAGCGAACCTGTACCGCAAAACTGTCCGAATCTCACTTTGTGATCAGGATGCCATTCAAAGCAAATCAACCCTGCTAGTGACCAACTGCGTCCACATAATTGGCACAGCAGCTACAACGCAAGTATGAGAATACTTAGAACACAACAACAATCAACCTGAGACTTATTTGTTGCGGCGTACTGCAATACTTTCCTAGTACCGTTTGTATAGCCAGAAAAATTATTCGGAACATTGGACCACATTATCATTAAAGTCCAACGACGTTTCAGGCACTATTGCAAGCGGCCTTCTCCTACATCTACATAA
Source organism: Locusta migratoria (assembly GCA_026315105.1). Taxonomy (NCBI): domain Eukaryota; kingdom Metazoa; phylum Arthropoda; class Insecta; order Orthoptera; family Acrididae; genus Locusta; species Locusta migratoria. Next base: position 838,232,861 of record CM048745.1, on the reverse strand, counting down.
ATATTCTGTGAATCACGATGAAGTGCAAGGTATAAGGTTCATCGAGCCGCTTTTATGATATTTCATTACCGTTCCATTCTCTTATAGCGTGCAGAAAAAAGAAACATGTAAATGTTTCCCTGTTCAATCTGATTTTTTTTCTTTTTTTTTAACGATGATCATCTCTTCCTTTGTAGGTGGGCGCTAACAATATTTGTTCGCATTCGAAAGAGAGAGTTGGTGCAAGAAATTTCGCAAATTAATCTGGCCGCAACGAATAATGCCTTTCTTTTAATGATTTCCATCCCAACTCGTGTATCATTTCCGTGACTCTCTCTCCCCTATATCGCGATAATACAAAACGAGCTGCCCTTCTCTGTACTTTCTCTATATCCTCCCTCAGTCCCACTTGGTGAGGATTCCACAATACGCAGTGACTTTCGTTTACATTTACATCATTGCAGTATTTTAGAAAAGGGGGTCGATTAGTCTGAAAAAAAAATTACAAAGCACTGATTGGAAAACTTCGAGTACATTGAAGGCGCACAGTCTAAATACTAGTCTGTGATGAAGAATTTGCGCTGGAGGAAAAAACCAAGAAGAAATCTGTTGATTGAAGGACTCCTTACTTTTGAATTGGAAGAAGATGTAAGACCAGACTTCCACTAGCTTGTATGATCACGACGTCTAATAATAATAAACTAATCCGTTGGCCCTTCAGCAATTTAGCAATAACTACATAGCTATCTTTCTGTTTTAACCCGTCCGTTTGTTTATTGCGAATTGAATAACAAAGCAATTTATAGCCCACTGGGAGAACTGCATGTAAATATGAGAAGGTATTTCCATGAAATTTAAGGATGCGTTTTCTTAATGTCTCATTTTACGGCCATAGACGCAAGGTACGAATTATGTGAGGAATGGGTAGAATTTGTTTATAGTTGTTGCGGTCTTCCGTCGAAAGAATGGTGTGATGCAGCTCTCCAAGCTACCCTATCCTGTGCTAGTCTCTTCGTGTACGAGTATGAATAAGAACGACAACCCACATCCTTTTGAACCAGTTTACTGTATTCGTCCCTCGGTCTCCCTCTGCGATTTTTACTTCACACACTTCCCTCCAATGCTAAAATGACGATTCCTTCGTGTATCAGAGTGCATCATAGCACTCTGTCCCTTCCGTTGGTCATAGTATGCGAGATTGTTTTTCTCCCCAATTGGGTTCAGTAGCTACTCAGTAGTTATGCGATCTACAGCATTCTCCTGAAGAACCAAATTTCAAACGCTTCTATTATTTATTTATTTATTTATTATTATTATTATTTTTTTTTTTTTTTTTTTTTTTTTTTTTTTTTTTGCCTGAACTCTTTATTATCAACGTTTCACTCACGTAGAATACTGCACTTCAAATAACTTCAGAAAAGAATTTCTCAATTTTAGTTACATTCGATGTCAATAAATTTCTATTGTTCCGAAATGCATTTCACCTCATAGCCCTTCTGCATTTTATATCACCTGTACTGCGCCCGTCTCTTACAGGTGTTAATGGTAGTATTAAAGAATTAATTATTCATGATTTACTTAGTCATTATTACAGTTCCTACGAACAAGTGATAATAGTAATCATCTCCTAAAAATAGTATTGTTTCGTGACCAAAGCACAAGTTATTTCTTTTTGTTTTACTACGCATAAAATGTGTTTACATCCACTACGCTTACGGGGTGATCGCCCCCGAATTGTGACGCGGGTCTTCAACTTCCTTGAAGCTAACTACATGCCACGTTGAATTTTTTACTACTCTGATATTTAAGGTTTACTGTATTAGGCCACGTCCCGAGACAACAAAACACGCCTTTAACTTTGTTAATTCTCTCCTATACTGTTCCACTAATCCACTCACACGTAAGAATGCATTAAAAAGGGGGCAAAGAGGTTTAATTTAGTCTCAGATTATAGGCACGAACAGTCTTTTAAATTTTATCTTCCCTCTCGTGGAGAGAAATGCGTGGAATGAAGTTAATTAATTTTAATTATTTTTCTCACCAAACAAATTTAATTAAGACACCAGAGATTTTCCTTGTTACCAGCCCGTGAGTACCAGTGATCTCTATACTGTATAAAGATCACTGATTTACACTGAAAAACGACAATTACTAACACGCTGCATCATTTAAATTCAGTTTCTTTAACACAATTCATCCAATAACTTCACTGTAGCTAAAATATAATGCTTTGTCGTTATTTTAACGACATTCAAACTTCCTATCACTGACCTAAAGAGATTCTATCAAATTACTTTTCAAGTCTCGTCTGCAAGAAAAATAATTACTATCACAGGAAGAGATTAGAAAACTTGTTAGAAACCTTCGGATAAACTTTTTAAAGTTGACTTTCAAAGATATTTCACACATTTAAGCACACTTTAGACAAAATGAACACATTTCTATTAATTAGAATTCAGATACCATCGTGTGACAATCCGCAAATGCGAATGATTAACTAATACGTATGAGATAAAAGTAAGAACTATATATGTTATGTACGTTGAAACACGATTTCAGCTGTGACCTCTCACTACTTTGCGAGATTAGGAATTTAATTTCTCTTTTTCTATGTCTGTTCTCAAAAAAATTTATGTATAAAAATCAAATGTGGTGTTAGACTTGCTAGAACCACAGTCTCTAAGACTCAGAAATGGCTTGATCGATTTCAGTAATTCTTGTTTTTGTTTTGTTTCCTTTAATACAGGGTGGGTTATAGAAAAAAGGGGGGAGGGGGCCGGCCGCGGTGGCCGAGGGGACTGAGGCGCTCCAGTCACGGTCTGCACGGCCACTACGGTCGGGGATTCGAATCCCCCCTCGGGCATGGATATGAGGGGGGACCCAAAGGAATAGCTGAAAAATCGAAATTGGTAACTTCGTATTGGCATTAGTACTTCGGATTAGATTCGTGTTTTAAGCCATTCTATACAGTTCATCCAATTGCGATAAAATTTTGCACACTTGACCTTGAAAACACGACGAACGGGACATAGTAATTCGTACGATGCATGGTGGAGGGTACTTTATAACAGTCTCTGACACGAATCTACAATTTTATTCAGATCTTGATGAAACTGGGCACACTTTCATAACAAGAAACATTTCACTGTCTACATACGATTTCGTACGGTAAAAATGTTCAAATGTTTGTTAAGCGTATGGGACTTAACTACGGGGTCATCAGTCCCTAAACGTACAAACTACTTATGAACTACTTACGAACTAGGACGGCACAAATATCCATGCCCGAGGGGGGATTCGAACCCCCGACCGTAGTGGCCCTGCTGACCGTAACTGGAGCGCCTCAGTCACCTCGGCCACCGCGGCCGGCTTTCGTACGGTAGATGGCGGAGGGTTTCTTACGCCAGTCTTTGATACCGTTTCACCGATCGTCATGCAATTTAGCAATGTAATTTTTCTAATACTGGTATCGGAGAAGATGAAGAGAGTGAGGAGATGATTGGCAAAGAGCGGGAAGGCAATGACAGAGGTAGGGGGATGAATGGGTGGATGGGGAGAGGAAGAAGGAAAGAAAGAAGAAGAAGAGGAGGAGGAGGAAGCAGTAGATAGGAGGTGGCCGAGGACGGTCAGGACGGAGAGGGGGGGGGGGAAATAGGTTTCTAGGAGAGTGAACCGACATATATCTCGCGAATAGTACATGAAGGTAAAATTAAAGAGATTAGAGCCTCAACAGAGACTTACCAGCAATCGTTCTTTCCGCAAATCATAGGCGACGGGATCATTAAAAGGAGGAAGTGACGCTTCTAGAAAAGTATCGACAGGGTAAAGTGTCTTACGGAGTATAAATGCAGATGTAACGCAGTATTCCGTTTAACGATAAGTAATTGCAGGTACGAAAAAACACGAAGGTAACCGGTACTCCAGTAGTGAACGAGTAGTTGTGCGTCATGGCGCAACAGACAGAAAAAGACGTTATAGTTATTTTCAGTATTCGCGAAAATAGTAATTGTATTTTAATTTTTAAGGCACGTATTTGTTAGACTGCTATTAGCTTTTATGTCCGCAGTTTTCACGTAGTTGGATGGTTCTTCCTGATACTTATATGTACGCTAATGTGAACGACTTGCGCCAGCTTTACATGGCTTCTTGTGCAGCCAACCAGTTGTACGTAATCGTGCTTCCCCGTGATAAACAGCAATCTTTACTGTGGGAACTGGCGGCGGTGTCTATTGTCTAGCGATAATTTCAAGTGTCGAGCACGACACTTGACAACAGTTGTACGTGACTGGAATCACGCATTCTGTATCTGTGTGGCTCACTGTTTCAGCAGAACGCCGTTAAGTCGATTTTTGTTCGATTTTCAAACGGTGCCGCAGAATTTCAGTCGTGCTAGGAGTGACGTCTCTACCATAATAGAGTATAGGCTGGAATTCAATTACTTTTTTTTTCCTTTCATCTCCAAAACAAAGTAATGTCTGTGGGAAAGAGATTTCAACAGATTTAGTGCCAAATAGGAGGAACAAAGTTAGAACAGGTGGACATTTTTAGTACCTGAGATGTATTTTCTCACAGAATGGCAACATAGTGAAAGAACTGGAATCGAGGTGCAACAAAGCTAATGCAGTGAGTGCTCAGCTAAGATCCACTCTCTTCTGCAAGGAGGAAGGAAGTACCAAGACTAAGTTAGCGGTGCACCGCTCTATTTTTCGATCAACTTTTTTGTATGGGAGTGAAAGTTGGGTGGATACAGATTACCCTATTCACAAGGTAGAGGTTACAGATATAAAAGTAACAAGAATGATTACAGGTACTAATAGACAGGAACAATGGCAGCAGGGTGTCCATAATGAGGAAATCAAAGAAAAACTGGGAATGAACACCATAGATGAAGCAGTTAGAGAGAACAGCCTGAGATGGTGGGGTCATGTTACACGCATGGGAGAAGCAAGGTTACCTAAGAGACTCATGAGCTCGGCAGCGGAGGGTAAGAGGAGTCGAGGTAGACCAAGAAGAAAGCAGAATGATTTTGAAGTAAAAGGCATAACATCAGACGAGACATCAATGTATAGGGGATCATTGAGGATTTATATTAGAGGTACTATGCTCCTGACTGAATGCTGAAAGGCATAATCACTCTCTAATGATGAAGATTTTTTTATAGTTACATTAACATCTTTACACACTTGTATGCCTGTCAGAGAGCTCATGAAATCCTTTTTCAGATTTATATTCACGGAATGTATGACAGAACCTGCGAATGACTGAAGTTGAAAATGTGTACCCACCCGAGAGTCGAACCCGGGTCTCCTGATTTCTAGGCATTAGCGCTGACCCCTACACCACCGGGGACACAGCAATCACCCCACCTACAAGGAATTACTCCGCCTACCCTCAGATACAAATTCTCAACTCTACCCTTCCCACTAGAACTCGACTCGTAGTTTTTGATCCTTTCTTCAGTGCGGAGACACTCCTAGGCTCTTACTCTTATGGGAATCGCCGCGGCAGAATAGCCGTGCGCACTAAGGCGCCTTGCTGCGGTGTGCACGGCCGGTCGCCGTCGGAGGTTTGAGTCCTCCCTGGGGCATGGGTGTATGTGTTGTTCTTGGGCTACGTTACTTTAACCCCTCCAGCCCTGAAATATTTTAAAAATAGAATAAAACATTCTTGCACTTTTTCATGTCTATAAGACCCTATCTATTGTATATATGAGCAAAATTTTAAAAAATTCAGTTTCCAAAGATAAAAAATGCCAAATAATTCGGACACTGGGTTTGAAAGGCAGTTGAGGATGTGAAATAAATCAACAGTTATATATGTCGATCCATATTTTTTGTGGAACTTATATCGCAAAGTGAAATTTGCGCAAAATTCATAAATTAATATGTAAAGTAATTTCAACTACTGATATCGTGTCTGACTACTCCGCAACGGGTCCGCCATGTTCATTTTTTTCCATTGTAGCACGCCATTCCGGTGACAGATGACAGCAAGAAGCATAAAACTAAAAGCGAAAGATGTCCAGTAAACAGGCTATTGGGTGTCAAAGTAAAGCGCAATAGTATAGTGATCTAAAAGTCGTTGTCCAATATATTGGACGCGGTGTTTGAAAGGGTTAAGTAGTTCGGGCCGATGGACCACTGCTGTAGGACCCATAACTTTACAAACATTTAAACATATCATATCATATCAGCGCACACTCCGCTGCAGAGTGAAAATTTCATTCTGGAAACATCCCTTAGGCTGTGGCTCAGCCATGTCTCCACCATATCCTTTCTTCCAGGAGTGCTAGTCTTGGATGGTTCGCAGGAGAGCTTCTGTGACGTTTGGAAAGTAGGAGGCGAGGTACTGGCGGAAGTAAAGTTGTGAGACGGCATCGTGAGTCGTGTCGGGATAGCACAGTCGGTAGTGCGCTTGCCCGCGAAAGGCAAAGGTCCCAGATTGGAGTCCCGGTTCCGGCACGCAATTTTAATCTGCCAGCAAGTTTCATATCAGCGCACACTCCGCTGCAGAGTGAATGTTTCATTCTATTTAAACATTTTCTTCCAGAAATCAGTTTACAAAAAATACTTTCATACATAGCCGAAGGAACAGGCAGCAAATATATATAACTTTTTTTTCAGGTTGTTTCTGTACCGTGCCCCGTCGAATAGTTTCGGAAAAAACTAACACCAAATTTCATATGCGGCGATCAACAAACTGTTTTTTTGTACTTACGTAGTCGGAAAAAAATTGTGCGCCTGGAAAAACGACGTTCCTAACGCTAGATGCAATATGGGAGATAGTAGATGTACTGATAACGGGTTCATCATTCAGGTCTCCAATACGTTTTTTTTAATAATAGAGATGTGATTGCTTATCGGACATTTCAAGTGTTTGAAGTGTATAATAAGGATATCGGTAAATCGTATTACTCGTGTAACATGCCATTTGTTGTTAGAACTCGTAATCATCGTAGAGTTAACGAACAGGAAGGCGTTGGTATTTGGATTAAAGAAATGTTGAATTGTAGTAAGATTAAAGTTGTTGGAGATGTATTGTATTATTATCGTCATTGAAATAAAGTGGTATTTTGAATTAAAAGAACTCGCGATATACAGTTTTATTTTAAAATAGACAGTTTTATTTTAATAAGGACACACAGCAGAAAAGAAAACTATTGGGTCACGGGCAGTGACCCATCCCAAGTCATCCCAGTAACTGATTCATCAACAACAAATGAAGAAATCGTGGGGCGTACCAGCAATGGGGGGAGTCATGACTCCCCTAATGAGATTATTTTACATTGCCGTGATTAAATCAAGTTATCTTGATATAACGGGTTCATTCCATATAGCATAGAGCGTAGTGACGAAGCTGCCATGGCACTACCTAAATGAACCCTTCAACAAGTAATGTTCATAGCCATAAGGCTCAGTGTGATATCAACGTGGAAAGCAACAGCCGTCACGCCACTGAGACCCACCCGTGCTGCCTAAAGACATGTTAGCGACTTTGAAAAGGATCAAATTATGGCCTTCCTAATGGCAGGATGGTCCTTTTTCAGAACTGTCTTACGTACTGTAGGAGCTGCGTCAGTTGTGCAACGATGCTGCTTGCAGTGATCACGTGGATGACTCCTGTGGACGAGGTTTTTCACGTTCAAGCAGCACAGACATCCATCAGGATCATCGTACGGTAAGGGCATAAGTGGCAGATCGTACAGCTACCACATCAAAGATAAGAGGGTTTGTGATCCAGAGGCATCACCACTGTTGCCAACCAGTTACTAGCAGTGTCATTATGGGCAGAAACCTCTCGCCTATCGTCCATGCAGGTTCTTACAGCGCACAGTACACTTGCTTCAATCTTTGCTGTGATAAATGCGATGCAGGATAAAACCGAAAGTCGCAACTGGAATTTGTCGGCCAACTTTACTGTACTTCAGCGTGTAAATATGCCGCATGCATATAAGTATTCTGATATGATTTTTGTGTATGTCTTTTGTAATGGACACGCTGTTGCTAATTGTACAGAATACGGCGTACGATTTCTTAAACGCAGAGTACCAGATTCAAAAATAAATCTGAAGAAGAGGCTTTGAATAGGAAATTATGGCACGGCCGGGATTCGAAACCGGGATCTCCTGCTGTATCAAGGTTGCCAAGGCTCTCCTATAGCGGAATAGCACCCCAGCAGTGAATGTTAATGAGAACGATACTTTGTACCTCAAGCACAGATGATATAAATATCAAACAATTAAAAAAATCCCGCAAGATGTATGAGACAGGGGAAATACCATCCGACTTCAAGAATAATATAGTAATTCCAATTCCAAAGAACGCAAGCGCAGACAAATGCAAAAATTACAGAACTATCAATTTAATAAGTCGTAGTTGCAAAATACTAACACAAATTAATTACAGACGAATGGAAAACCTTGTGGAATCTAACCTTGGGGAAGATCAGTTTGGATTTAGGAGAATCGTAAGAACACGGGAGGCAATACTCACATTACGGCTTATCTTAGAAGATAGGCTAAGGAAAGGCAAACCTACGTTTTTAGCACTCGTAGATTTGGAGAAACCTTTTGACAATGTCGATTGGAATAAACTCTTTCCAGTTCTGAAGGTAACAGTGATACTAAAGGGAGCGAAGAGTTCTATTCAACTTATACAAAAACCAGACCGCGTTTATTTGAATCAAAGGGCATGAAAGGGACGCAGAGGTTGGGAAGGGCGTAAGACAGGGCTGTAGCCCTTCCCCAATGTTGTTCAATCTGTACATTGAGCAAGTTGTGAAGGAATGCAAGGGGAAATCTGGAGAGGAATTTAAAGTTCAGGGAGAAGAAATAAAAACTTTGCTGTTTGCCGATGACATAGTACTTTTGTCAGAGACCGCAAAGGATCTGAAAGAGCAATTGAAGTAAAAGAACAGTGTCTTGAAAAGAGGGTATAAGATGAACACCCGCGGTGGAGTACCCGAGCGGTCTAAGGCGCCCCGCCGTCGGAGGTTCCAGTCCTCACTGTGGCATATGTGTGTGTGTTTGTGGGTATGTGTGTGTTTGTGTGTGTGTTGTTTTTAGGTTAGTTTACCTTAGTTTAAGTAGTTTGTAAACTACGGACTGATGACCACGCAGTTTGGTCCGATAGATTTACAAACATTTAAACATTTTTAAAGATGATCATTAACAAAAGTAAAACAATGATAATAGAATTTAGTGTCAGAAAGTGAGGCGATTCTGAAGGACGTAGATTACGTAATGAGACAATAAAAGTAGTAGATGAATTTTGTTATCTGGGAAACAAAATAACATCTGATGGCCGAAGTTAAGAAGATATAAAATGCAGAATGGCTATGGGAAGAAAAGCTTTACTAAAGAAGCGAAATTTGTTAATATCCAATATTAGTTGAAATGGTAGGAAGTCCTTTCTGAAAGCATTCGTCTAGAGTGTAGCATTGTATGGGAGAGAAACGTGGAGGATAAGGAATGCATACAAAGAGATCGTAGAAGCTTTTGAAATGTGGTGCTACAGACGAATGATAAAAAATAGATTGGTAGATCACGTAACTAATGACTAGGTGCTTAACCGAATTGGGGAGAAAAGGAGTTTTTGGCATGTCTTGACTAAGAGAAGGGATAGATTGGTGGGACACATATAGAGACATCAAGGAGTCGTCAACTGAGCATTAGAGGGAAGTGTGTGGGGTAAAAATCGTATAGGGAGACCGGGAGACGAATACAATAAGCAGATTCAAATGGATGTAGGTTGCTGAACATATTCCCAGATGAAGAGACTTGCACAGGACAGGGTAGCGTGGAGAGTTGCATCAAACCAGTCTGCGGACTGAAGACCACAACAACAAACAATAACCCGAGAAATATTTTGTGTCGATGTATATCAATGATATAAGTATGAATGGAGGCTTTCAATTAAAATTTGTGCTGCGGCCGGGAATCGTACTCGGGACCTCTTGGTTAATAGACAGGCGCTATACTACTAAGCCCACCGTTACCTAATGGATACAACAAATGCACGGATTGTATTGGGGCACGTCTTGTGAGGATACAGGGTTTTAGCTTAGTAGTCTCTTTGTACGTTTTGGTCGAACGAGAGTTATCGTGGCGTGCAGCGATAGCTACTGGGCGACAATGCTTAGGTTGGAATGTTTTTTTGTTTGTTGGACGGTGTGCGGTAGTCTCCCGATGTTTATTAACCTTGGTCTCCCGCCGACCGCAGAGCGAAGCAGTAGCATGTTGACAGTGCGTCCGTAACCAGCGTTTAGCGGTGGCTAAAGTTTTTGCCCTTCAGTCGTATCGCATAAGAGTTTCGGTTGCAGTTGCGTATTGAAATGTTTCAGTGTGGACTTTTAGACATTCATCGTAGTGACACGCGGTTTTTTAATCAGTGTATTTAAAGGAAGAGTTTTTAACATTTGTCGTCCCATAATAAAGGAAGTTAACAAAGTTTATTGTTATGGATCAACCTAGTAATTGTCCGCATCCCATACCGTCAAATCATTGGAAGAATTATTGAATGATTAAGCAGCAAATAGAATATAACGGCAACTTCGCCCATCGAGGATTAGGTGGACGCAGCTGTGACGTTACAGTCTCCGCGAGTAGCCGAGCGGTCTGGAGCGCCACGTTACAGATCGTGCGGCCTCCTGCGTCGGAGGTTCGAATCCTCCCTCGGGCATGGATGTGTGTGTTGTCAGATTAGTTTAACTTAGTTCAAGTAGTTTGTAAGTCTAGGAGCTGATGACCAACTTAGTTTGGTCCCAAAGATTTACAAACATTTGAACATTTTGGCACGTCTCCCTCCGCAACATGAGGCATAATTAAAGATTGTGTTGTGTAAGGAGACGTGTCTTAATCCGTGTGTTTGTTACGGACGCAGTGTCAACATGCTACTGCTTCGCTCTGCGGTCGGCGGGAGACCAAGGTTAATAAACATCGGGAGACTACCGCACACCGTCCAACAAACAAAAAAACATTCCAACCTAAGCATTGTCGCCCAGTAGCTATCGCTGCACGCCACGATAACTCTCGTTCGACCAAAACGTACAAAGAGACTACTAAGCTAAAACCCTGTATCCTCACAAGACATGCCCCAATACAATCCGTGCATTTGTTGTATCCATTAGGTAACGGTGGGCTTAGTAGTATAGCGCCTGTCTATTAACCAAGAGGTATAGCGCCTGTCTATTAAGCAAGAGATCATGAATTCCAGTCCCGGTTGTGGCCCAAATTTTTATTCGTAGCCTGTTCTTCAGATTTATATCTTTGATATATATCGAGACAAAATATATCTCTGGACAGTGATTTACGGTTTGAGATTCGTGATGTTTACTCGTTTGTTCAATGCGCTGCGTGATAATGATATTGTGCCGAGCAGTCATATTGCATCTGAACGTGTAAATGAATAGGCTGTGGATGAAGCATAATACATTATTCAGGCGGTGGAGCGTCGTCCTTCAGCAAGCGCATGTAGAATTTCCGCATGTATCGGTGTTTAACATACAAGAGTGGGGCAGACATCGCGTATGCGCGGCTTCCATCCGTATCATTTACACTTCATACAAGACCGTCGAGAAGGTGACGAGGTGGACGACTAGAGTTTTGTCGCTGTGTACTTGAAAACAGCCAAGTAAACCCAGTTTTACTCTTCACTGATGAAGTCAGTTTCACTCGCGACGAAATTAATAACATTCGTAATTCACATTAGTGGTCTGAAGAAAACCCATAATCAAGAACGCTTCTCTGCAGATGTATGATGTGGTTTGATAGTCATTTGACTGAGTCGTGCTTTCAAATAATCTTTAGGACCCCGCTATCTCCACTTCCTTGAAAATGAGCTTCCAGCATTATTGGAAGAGATTTCTATGGCTACAAGAACGCGTATGTTCTTCCAGCATGACGAGGTTCCCGACATTTTGTCGTCAGATGATAAGTCATCTAAACCTAACACTTCCCGGGAGCTGGATCGGTAGATGTGGCCTCGTTTCTTAGCCACGGTGGTCTCCGGACATTATCCCTTTGGAATTTTGACTGTTGGAATGGCTGAAAGGCGAAGTGCTTCAACTGATTATTTATTAGGTGGTGTTTTATATTTCATTTACGAATTGTAGCCTGTTACCGCATCTGTGAATGCCTAAGAATACTATACGTTCACAAAATTTTTCTTTCAAAGAGAAAATATATATAGAAGTTAACAGATATGGCATAATTTTGTTTATTATTTCTGTGTATGTTATTTTTATCGTGTAAGTTTAAAGATTTTATTAGAAATTTTAGGAGGACATTATGCATTATACATTTATATTTGGCTACCAAAGACGAAATAAAGACATCCATTTCAAATTGAGGCATTGAAAGATGCGGTAACTGGCTACAACTGGTAAATGGACTATAAAACAACAGCTAATAAATAATCAGTTGAAGCACTTAAGGCCTCTGAATACCGTATGTACTGCACACTTTATAAGAGAAATTTGTAAATTTTTATTTATGTAAATTTTCTAGTACTAGGATTCATACTAAGAAAATGTATTGCAGAAACACCTGACGATAGCACTTAACGCTGAAAGTTATCTTGTGATATATAAATAAAATAATTCATTACAGTGTTTTGGACAAACCTTTCACAATATGTCAAAAACCGGCGTATTAGACATAAAAACGTCATCCCTCAGTTAGTGAAAAGCTGGAACGCCGGCCGCGGTGTCCGAGGGGACTGAGGCGCTCCAGTCACGGTCTGCACGGCCACTACGGTCGGGGGTTCGAATCCCCCCTCGGGCATGGATATTTGTGCCGTCCTTAGTCTTAGCTAGTTCATAAGTGGTTTGTAAGTTTAGGGACTGATGACCACGTAGTTAAGTCCCATAAGCTATACAGACATTAATTGTAAAAAAAAAAAAAAAAAAAAAAAAAAAAAAAAAAAACTGGAACGTTATTTTATTGCGAAAGCAGTGCATTTGGGTCAGGTAACACATGAATGCCAAGGCATCTGAATAAAAGCTTCATTTTTTTCTCCTATATTTGCTGTCCTCACACTATGTTTGCGGTTCCATAGCACTATTTACACAGTACACATTCTTGCATACTTGTTGCTGTGTAGCAGCACCTTGGTGGAAGAATTAGCCGGTACTAACCGTTGCCCAGGGGTCGCCCGATTGCAGTGATCACAATCTTCGGGGAGGCTTCTTCCTTGATCCCCGACACAGAAAGCACCACTTCCTTCGACGTGACTTCCAAGTGGCAAGAACGCTGGAACGAAAATCCACCGCACAATGGCCACCTCGTGCAAGATCCATCCAAGAAGGTTGAGGGATTCCATCTACCACGCCAAACCTGGTCGAGGCTGAACCGCATCAGGACTGGTCAAGGGAGGAGTGCTTTCAACATGAAGAAGTGGGGTTTCCTTCCACCTTCTGACTGTGACTGCGGGGCAGAGGAGCAAACCGTAGGGCACATCGTCAAGCAGTGTCCACTGCGTGCATTTAATGGTGACTTGGAGAGCTTACATCAAGTGACAGAAAGTGCTCTGGACTGGCTGTTAAATTTGGACATTTCCATTTAATTGTATCTATATATTCTTGTATACTTGTAAAAACCATATGATAAATAAATAAAACAGTACACATTTACGGTGGTAGAATACAGAGGCCCATACTATTATAAAACACTCACTGTTTCACGGTTTCGAAACCGCCAGATGTTTCAGCTTTCCCATCCCCCCGCTGACGCCTGCGGTGTCGGCTCCATCAATCTCAGACGATCTCGCCGGACGGCCGTATTTAACTCCGGTTACAGCGGCCAGTGTCCACTCCTCGTGACTCTGATGGCCCAGTTCCGCTCCCGACGGACTGTCCTGCGCGCAGAAACTCGTCACACGAGACTGCTGAAAAGACCGGATTAAAAATATCTTACGAAAAAACCGAATATGTAGCACACAAACAAAACGGAGAAAAAATTATGAAAACAAAGTATGGGAAAATTAAAAGAGCTGACAAATTTAAATACCTAGGGGAATGGATCCAAGCCAACGGTCTAGATAATACAACAAATAAAGAAAGAGTTAAGAAGATAGAATTTGCTTGCAAATTAACACAAAACTACTACAATAAGAAATCAATATCCATCCAAGCGAAGCTTGGACATTATAATTCAGTTATTAAGACACAAGCAACATATGGCTCAGAGTGCCTCACATTGTAAAAGAAATGTGAACTAAGAGAACTAGAAAAAAGAGAAAGGAAAATACTAAGAAAACTCCTGGGTCCGAGAAAAACAATGGAAACATATGGATGATAGAAATCAGGATTTATACAAAAATACGGGAAAAATCGCAGATACAATGAGGAAAATGGCTGAAATTTTATGGACATTTAAAAAGAATGGAAGACACACGGATTACAAAGAAAATTTTTATTTATGTTATTAAACTGAAGGAAACTGTAGGATGGATAGAAGCAGTGAAGAAAGATGCAAACAAAATAGGTGTTACAGAGGAAATAATATGTGACAGGAACCTATGAAGAAGATAAGCCCAAACCAAAGAGAGTGTGGACAGATGACTAGAGACGAGCAGTTGGAGAGAAAATGAAGAAGTACTGGGAAGAAAGGAAGAGAAAGAAACACCATTAGTCTTAAGTTGTATGCTGGCCAAATTAATTATAAATAAATAAAATAAAAATTGTGGCGGTTAGCTCAGGGTCAATATATGACCAAGATGAATGAAATCGCACAAACTATCCTCTAATTGATAGAATAGTCCGCGGTCGTACTGGCGATTTATAGCGTCCACTGGGCACAGTATTTCGGCGATCAGATGTCTCTCTATCGTGCACTGACCGACTGAGCTCGTGGGGGCTCCGTCCATCCGTCACCTGACGATGGAGAAACATAATCGCTGAAATACTGTGCCCAGTGGACGCTACAAACCGCCAGTACAACCGTGGACTATTCGATCAAAAAACACACCGGCAGAAACTGAAAAATGATATCCTCAAATTGGCATTCAAATTCGCGTTTTAGCATCCAAATGGTACATCGAGGTAAGCCTCGTACTTCCAGTTTGCAGCATTAATGTGCAGCCAAACCAACTGGAATGTATAATAAGTAGTTGTGTGACTGCATGTCACTCCATAAACTTTGAACTATCAATCCTACATAAAACATTTTTCGACTATTAAACTTTACATTCCCCCTCTTCTAGTGCACAAAAGGCTGTTTGTTTTATCTACTGATGTCCCTGGGATTAAACATGGGGCACATAATGTAGAAGAGCTGATATTTTTCGAAGCAGCATAGTGGAGATCCAGAAAAAGGTTTCTACATTTTCGAAAAATTCTTTATGGACGAAAAGTCTGTATCCATCTGTCAGGAGCTCTTAAGTGTATACACGAACTGCATTGTAGCCGTATTGGTGAAACTTAAAACATTTATATGAGTTGACTGCATCATGTTCAGACGTTTTAATTTAGAACTTCAATGTACAGTCACAAGTGGCGGAGTACTGTATAAAGTAATTGCAAGGGTATGGTAGATGTCTACAAACTGTTATACAGTTGTCACGAACCTGAATTTTTACTGTTATTAAAAGACAACTTTTAAATATCGTGATTGAAACTTCCATAAAAATATTCCGTGAACAGTGATTACACCGACGTTTGTGCGAGTGACGTTGCAAATGCATATATGTTAATATGAACTTAATCACAACAATGTTTACAGGCAACTTTATGATAGATGAATTTATGACACCTACAACGACTAGGCGGAATTGATATAGATTGCATGAACGAGAAGACAGACTGGCATCTTTCCCTATTGATAAACCAACGGGGAGCCGATTTCAACATCGCGCCGTTCTACCTGTGAACAGATAAGCTATATTGCACACTCCACTTTCAAAAACTGTAACTATTCACAATCTGTTACAAAAACAAATAGTGTAGCTTGTGTGTAACACCTTGATTGTCCTTTTTTTGTAATAAAAGTAGACTGACCTTCCACTAACGTTAATTTTTCCTAGTCATGAAAAGAGATCATCTCCAACTATATTGTTTTGTTTCTTATGTAACTTTAATACCATTGCACTGCCATTCTTTGCTCTATTTACAGTATTTTGTACTTTAATCTTCCTATTTCTTGTAAATTTCATGTTTTTTTAAGGTTTTATACAAGGTGATAGAAACTGCGGATCTGAGGGACTAAAAATGTTTTCAGATTATATTAGGCTTAGAGACTTGATTATGAATTGGTGTAACTGTTATTTTCTCCTTCACTCTATGGTTGATTTGTGACAAGGTATTGTTTTACGATACTACCGGGTCGCAATCGTCACGGGTTGTTCCAAGCCTTGCATTGCTTATACAGGGTGTTACAAAAAGGTACGGCCAAACTTTCAGGAAACATTCCTCACACACAAAGAAAGAAAATATGTTATGTGAACATGTGTCCGGAAACGCTTAATTTCCATGATAGAGCTCATTTTATTACTTCTCTTCAAATCTCATTAATCATGGAATGGAAACACACAGCATCAGAACGTACCTGCGTGACTTCAAACACTTTGTTATAGAAAATGTTCAAAATGTCCTCCGTTAGTGAGGATACATGCATCCACCCTCCGTCGCATGGAATCCCTGATGCGCTGATGCATCCCTGGAGAATGGCGTATTGTATCACAGCCCTCCAAAATACGAGCACGAAGAGTCTCTACATTTGGTTCCGGAGTTGCGTAGACAATAGCTTTCAAATGCCCCCATAAGTGAAAGTCGAGGTCAGGAGGGCGTGGAGTCCATGGCATTGGTCCGTATCTACCAATCCATCGGTCACAGAATCTGTTGTTGAGAAGCGTACGAACACGTCGACTGAAAGGTGCAGGAGCTCCATCGTCAGTCTCGGTCTGCACGGTCACTACGGTCGGGGGTTCGAATCCCCCCTCGGGCATGGATATTTGTGCCGTCGTTAGTTGTAAGTAGTTCATAAGTAGTTTAGGGGCTGATGACCCCGTAGTTAAGTCCAATAAACTCTACAAACATTTGAACATTTGAGCACCATCGTCCATGAACCACATGTTGTGTCGTACTTGTAAAGGCACATGTTCTAGCGCCGGCAGCGGTGGCCGAGGGGACTAAGGCGCTTCAGTCACGGTCTGCACGGCCACTACGGTCGGGGGTTCGAATCCCCCCCTCGGGCATGGATATTTGTGCCGTCCTAGTTCGTAAGTAGTTCATAAGTAGTTTGTAAGTTTAGGGACTGATGACCCCATAGTTAAGTCCCATAGACTATACAAATATTTTGAACATGTTCTAGCAGCACAAGTAGAGTATCCCGTACGAAATCATGATAACGTGCTCCATTGAGCGTAGGTGGAAGAAATACTAAAATGAGCTCTAACATGGAAATTAAGCGTTTCCGGACACATGTCCACATAAAATATTTTCTTTCTTTGTTTGTGAGGAATTTTTCCTGAAAGTTTGACCGTACCTTTTGTAACACCCTGTATAAATACGATGTGCAGTAATTCTGATTATCGATAGAACTAAGCAAATGACCATACATTCATGCAGTTGCTTAATTTTATCGGTAAACATGGACACATCACATCGTATACGAATAACTCCCATTTGAAACGAAACATTGAATATGAGACCATCTGCAACATATCATCGCTAGTGCACGTAATTACAGACAGTGACGTCTGCTATGATCCGTGACGTATGCATCGTCAATCACCCGTTCGGATCTGCACTTAATTCTTGAGATCCTGTCTCCAATTACATCCTCCGATTTCTTTTGTTTGTTGAACTAATCTGCCACTTTTTGATACCGTAACTACGAACCAACCAGGACTGATAAAATACTTGCAGCCAAGCGGGAATGCCGTGTGGACTGGAGCACCACGTTACGAATCGCGCGGACTCAGTGTTACAATGCAGCGTTGTATCAAAATTTTAAAGCAATCAGTCAAGAACTTTTGCATACACGAACATTTATATATTAATACGAGGGGCGTTTGAAAAGTCTGTGCAAAGTCCGAGAGATGGCACCACCGGCGCGTTTAAAGGTCATGTTAGTTAGAAGCATCTTTGGAAAGTGCGCACACCAAGTTTCAGCCATCTTGGTCTATTTCTTTGTGTTTGGCATTCATGTGAATCAAGGAAGTCGAGTGATTGTCAAAGAATGGACGAAAATCAATTTCGTGTGGTGACTAAACATTACTTTATGAAAGGCAAAACGCCTTGATAAACATTATGGTGACTCTGCACCTTCGATTAGAACAGTTTAAAAAACGTGGTTTCAAAATTTTCGGTCGGCCGCGGTGGCCAAGCGGTCTGCGGCGCGCCAGTCACTGTCTGCACGACCACTACGGTCGAGAGTTCGAATACCCCCTCGGGCAGGGATATTTCTGCCGTCCTTAGTATTAGCTAGTTCATAAGTAGTTTGTAAGTTTAGGGACTGATGACCCCATAGTTAAGTCCCATAAGCTCTACAAACATTTTAACATTTGAAAAAATTTTCGGAGTGGTCATGACGCTGAACGTTCTCGACGCCCTGCTGAGATTACGACTCCAGAAATCATTGATAAAATCCATGATATGGTGCGTGAGATTACTAGTGCTGTGGGCATCTCAAATAAACGGGTTCAAAATGTTGAAATCTTTGTTAAGCTTAAGAACTTAACAGTGGAGTCATCAGTCCCTAAACTTAGAAACTACTTATGAACTACCCTATACTAAAGAAGACACAAACATCCATGCCAGAGGGGGAAGGGGGATTCGAACCCCCGATGGGGAACTGCCTCGTGTATCGGTACATAGTGCCTTAATGCGCTTGGTCACTCCGCCGCGGCAATGAAAACGGATACATAATATTTTGCATAAGCACTTGAACAGGAGGAAGCTATCCGCAAGATGGGTGCCGCGATTGCTCACGCCTGACCAAAAGCGAAATCGTGTGAAGTATTGCAAGGAAGGTTTGCAGGTGTTCAGGAATAATCCACAGGACTTAAAACGTCGTTTCGTCTCTGTGGATGAAATATGGATACATTACTATACTCCTGTGACCAAAGAACAATCTAAACAATGGGTTACCAAGCGAGAATCTGCACCGAATAAGGCGAAGACCGGTCCTTCGGCTGGAGAAGTTATGGCGATGGTCTTTTGGGATTCGGAACGTATAATCCTCATCGACTATCTGGAACAGAGTAAAACTATTACAGGTGCATCGTTATTGGACCTTTGAAAACCAAGCTGCAAGAAAAACGCCGGCGATTGGCCCACAAAAAAAGTCTTTTTTTCATCACGACAATGCACCAGCACACACCTCAGCAGTTGTTTTCGCAAAATTATTTGAAATAGTATTCCAACTCATTTCACATCCGCTCCTCCCCCCTATTCTCCCTCGGACTACTATTTGTTCCCCAATTTGAAGAAACCACTGGTAGGACGAAGATTTCATTCAAACGAAGAGGTGATTTCAGAAACTAATAGCTATTTGCAGGCTTGGACAATTCGTATTATTCGGAAGGGATCACCAAATTAGAACAGCGTTGGACGAAGTGTATAAGTCTAAAATGAGAGTATGTCGAAAAATAAAAAATTGTTTTCCCCAAACAAGTTGGTAGTTTTTATTTTTGCATGGACTTTTCAAACGCCCCTCGAATAGAGAGATTTCTACGAGAGCGAATGGTTCTTCACTTGAGCCGAAGCGGTAATCGTCCTCGTGCGGGAATCTCAATGGCGAGCAAAGGATAAATGTTGATGCGTTTGTTAATCTATGGGACAAGTACTCTGATTATTAACCCCTAGGCTTACAAACTTGCTAACGACAACAAATACACCCATTCCCGAGGGAGGACACGAACCTCCGACTCCACCACGGCGAGCATAAGAAAACGATACGGGCGTCACTTCCGTAAAGGGGAAATTGGTGCGCACAGGAATCGAGTTCGGGTAGCCTCACCGAGCTAATCCCAATGAGCATGCCCCTGGAACTGGACAGCCTAGACTGATTACTGTAGCTGCGGTCCCCCAACAACTAATTCCCCGTTTTGATTATGAAAAGAAACTACTAAACTACTCCTTAAAAGTACGTCTACAGACAAAATCGGTTTTCCCAGATCTATCCCCAGATCCAGAGGATGGCGGATAACAGAAAATGACAGGGACCAGTTCATCCTCCGGCGGCATGATTAGACTTGGCGGTCTTGGTCAGTGAAATTCAAAATCGGTAAGGAGTAGGAATTGGTGTCTTGTCTTGTTTGGGTGACTGCGGTCTTGTTTGAGTTGCTGTCTTGATGGTTTGTTAGTTGCTTAGTTGTTTCTAACGTAATCTTATCTAACTTTGTTGGAAATTGCCTCCGCGAGTTGATTGAGGACATTGAAGGTGTTCTTCGATCGGTTCATGTATGATGTTGCTGGGCAGTTGTTCTCGCAATTCTCGAGCCACGCCATAAACACCATAGGTTTGCATCCACTGGCACACCTGTAAAGCTGCAGATTAGTTTTAAGATTGCAATCTTTTTAAACAAATAATGACTAGTGTGTTACAAAACAATTTGAATTGTATAAAGCTGCGTTTTTCAAGTGGCCTAATAAGACCCTTTATAAATTGTAAGTATTGGGTTGTCATATTCACAGAATATATTTCAACTGCAAATGGGCAAAGCTGAAAACGTGTACCCAGCCGGGATTCGAAACCGGGTCTCGTGCTTTCTAGGCAGCTGCGCTGACCCATACACCACTGGGGACACAGTGATCACCGTTCCTACAAGGACTACCTAAGCACGCCTCCCGTCAGATACAAATTCCCAGCTCTACCCTGCCCACAGTACTCAAACTCGAAGTCACTATGTACTAATTCCCTACCCTGCCCACAGTACTCAAACTCAAAAAAAAAAAAAAAAAAAAAAAAAAAAAAAAAAAAAAAAAAAAAAAAAAACCTTATTCCTTTCATTCTCCACTCCGAGGAGTAGAGCGGGCTGTTTGAGATCCGGCCCATAAAGAGTCGCGGTTCTATTCAGCCAATTATCAGTCAAGCTGATAGTGGGGCAAAGGGGGAATCCCAATTGGCAATAAGTGGGAGGGGCTTACCAGTTCCGGCATACGCCTTACAACCAAGGAAAACCTTCCGAAAACCTTGGTCGGAACCGAGGGATTGGGACCAATTTAATTTATATCCGGGACATTGCCCCGGACTAAAAATGGATCGTCGGGAGAGCAGGAGTGCACTCACGACAATCAAGGATCGAACGCCCGAGTTACTTTCGTTATCTCGTAGGGATCGGCTCGACCAGCAGTGGACAAGCATCCCCCTAAAGAAACCGCACCCGTGAGCGCGGTATCCCTGCGTCGAACTCAAACTCGTAGTCACTATGTACTAATTATCGTAAGAGTATATAGTGACTGCAAGTTTGAGTACTGTGGGCAGGGTAGGGAATTAGTACATAGTGACTACGAGTTTGAGTACTGTGGGCAGGGTAGGGAATTAGTACATAGTGACTACGAGTTTGAGTACTGTGGGCAGGGTAGGGAATTAGTACATAGTGACTACGAGTTTGAGTTCTGTGGGCAGGGTAGAGCTGGAAACTTGTGTCTGACGGGAGGCGTGCGTAGGTAGTCCTTGCAGGTGCGGTGATCACTGTGTCCTCAATGGTGGAGGGGTCAGCGCAACTGCCTAGATAGCAGGAGACCCGGGTTCAAATCCCGGCTGGTACACATTATCAGATTTGCCAATTCGCAGTTGATGTCATATATTCTGTGAATATGAAAACAATAACAACAGCGGGATCAGAAATGACGTCTGTTCTTTCGGAATAGACGTTACATGTGTATATGTATTGGATTGTATTGTAGAAGGATAAATAAAGATGCCGCTAGTCTGAAGCGGGGAAACCTGGTCTCTAATTTCGGTCCGACACAAATTTTCACTTAACAAGAACAAGTCTTCTGGTCCGGATTGTATACCCATTAGATTTCTATCTGATTATGCTGAAGCGATAGCTCCTTACTTAACAGTCATATACAACCGCTCTCTCATAGAAGGATCTGTACCAAAAGATTGGAAAGTTGCACAGGTCACACCTATATTCAAGAAAGGCAGTAGGAGTAACCCACTAAACTACAGGCCTATTTCATTGACGTCAATTTGCAGCAGGGTTTTGGAACATATCCTGTATTCAAATATTATGAATTATCTCGAACAGAACCATCTATCGACCCAAGGTCAACACGGATTTAGAAAATATCGTTCATGCGAAACACAACTAGCTCTTTATTCACACGAAGTGATGGGTGCTATCGACAAAGGTTCGCAAATCGATTCCGTATTTCTTGATTTCCAGAAAGCATTTGACACCGTACCTCACAAACGGCTTTTAATCAAATTGCGTGGTTATGGTATCTCGCCCCAAATATGCAATTGGATAGGGGATTTCTTGTCAGAGAGGACACAGTTCGTAGTAATCGATGGTAAGGCATCGACTAAAACAGAGGTGATATCGGGCGTTCCACAGGGTAGTGTTATTGGTCCTCTGCTATTCCTTATTTACATAAACGATTTAGGGGAAAATTCTAAGTGGCTCTCTTAGGTTGTTTGCAGATGACGCCGTCATTTACCGTCTAGTAAAATCATCTGAAGATCAAAACCAACTACAGAACGATCTGAATAAGATATCAGTATGGTGTAAAAATTGCCAATTGACTCTAAATAATGAGAAGTGTGAAGTCGTCCACATGAGTACGAAAAGAAATCCGTTAAACTTTATTTACAACATAAATCAATCAAATGTGAAAGCCGTAAACTCCACAAAATACCTAGAAATTACAATTACTTCAGACTTAAACTGGAAAGAACACCTAGATAATATCGTGGGAAAGGCGAACCAGAGACGGCGTTTTATTGGCAGAACCCTTAAAAGATGCAACAGAACTACTAAAGAAACTGCTTACACTGCGCTTGTCCGTCCATTTTTGGAGTATTGCAGCCCGGTGTGGGATCCTTATCAGGTGGGTTTGACGGAGGACATCGAAAGAGTCCAAAGAAGGGCAGCTCGTTTCGTATTGTCACGGTACAGGGGAGACAGCGTTACGGAAATGATACAGGATCTGGGATGGGAATCATTACAACAACGGCGCTTATTGCTGCGGCGTGGGCTACTTGCGAAACTCCAATCGCCAACATTCTCCTCCGAATGCGAAAATATATTGTTGACTCCCACTTACATAGGTAGAAATGATCATCAAAATAAAATAAGAGAAATCAGAGCTCGAACAGAGAGATTCAGGTGTTCTTTCTTCCCGCGCGCTATTCGAGAATGGAATGGGAGATAAATAGTATAATTGTGGTTCGATGAACCCTCTGCCAGGCACTTAAATGTGATTTGCAGAGTATCCCATGTAGATGGAGATGTAGAATGTTGCAATGTCCTAGTGTAGCCTTTATTTTCAAAAAATGTTCAAATTTTTGTAGAGTCTATGGGACTTAACTACGGGGTCATCAGTCCCTAAACTTAAAAACAACTTATGAACTAACTAAGACTAAGGACGTCACTAATATCCATGCCCGAGGGAGGATTCGAACCCCCCGACCGTAGTGGCCGTGCAGCCCGTGACTGGAGCGCCTCAGTCACCCAGCCACCGCGGCCGGCCCTTTATTTTCCTTCCCATCATTAAAATACTAGGCCGGCTGGATGTTAACTAGGCGCCAGTGGAAGTTTGCGCGTAAGCCGTAGCTCACTGCAGCCAACAACGGACGGGCGGGAGACAAGGTCGCGGAGGTCGTTTTTTCGTCGTCTACTGTTGTGAGACAGTGGAGATTGAATGTTCGACATGGCTGCTCCGTGACGTTATAGCAGCGCCTTGTCGTTCGCGCTCTTCACAGAGCACGTGTCTCTCAGCAAAACCCGAGCAGACAAAGCGGGGACGTGTAGATACCGAGACACGCGGACACCATGGACCGCCGAGCACTTGCTGACACCACCTGTTCCGTGATCTGACGCTGTAAGTAAATCTCCGCTTTCTAAAAGTGCGCGTGAAAATGAACACTTAAATATTTGAATTTTCGATCCGATTTCTCTTGTTTTATTATGAATATCGTGTCTGAAAAGTGGTGCTATAGAAGAATGATGAAGATTAGATGGGTAGATCACGTAACTAATGAGGAGGTGCTTAACCGAACTGGGGAGAAAAGGAGTTTCTGGCATATTCTGAAATTCAAATGTTCAAATGTTTGTAAATCTATCGGATCAAACTGCGTGGTCATCAGTCCGTTGCTTATAAACTACTTAAACTAAGTTAAACTAAGGACAAACACACACCCATGCCCCAGGGAGGACTCGAACCTCCGACGGCGAGCAACCGCGCGCTCCACAGCGAGGCGCTAGGCTACTCCACCACGGCTGGCATATTCTAAGATAAGGGGTAGGTTGGAGGGACGCATTCTGAGGCATCAAGGAAGTGTGTGGGATAAAAATCGTAGAGGGAGACCGAGGGACGAATACAGTGAGCAGATTCAAAAGGATATAGGTTGCCGAACTCGATGAAGAGACTTGCACACGACAGGGTAGCGTGGAGAGCTGCATCAAACCAGTCTGCGGACTAAAGACCAGAACAATGACAACATGTATCCTTATGTAGGTGGGTGCTAACAAAATATTTTCGCCGAAATGAATAACGCCTGTCTTTCAATGATTCCCATACTAACTCCTGCAACATTTCGGTGACACTATCTCGCCTGCATCGCGATAATACGACACGAGCTGCCCTTCTCTGAACGTTTTCTATGTCCTCCGACAGTCCCATCTGGTGACGATTCTATAATGCGCAGCAGTACTCCAAAATTAACGGATAAGTATAGTGTAGGTACTTTTATTACTATATTGCATCTTTGTGTTATTTCAATAAAACGTAGCCTTTCATTCGTCTTCCCCACGATATTTTTTATGTATTCTCTCCGATTTGAGTGTTCGTAATTGTAATTCCTAGTTATTTACGAACAGTTGCATATATGGCATTTATGTTAGACTGAGATAACCTGAAAGTGAAATTTTTCGTATTTCTCTTAGAACTGATGTGAATGACTTCACACTTTTCATTATTTAGAGTCAACGGAATTTTTGTTTTCAAGATGCAAATATCTTGTCTAAATCGTTTTGCAGCTGATTTTGATCATCGGGTGGCCGATAAACGACATCTTCATTCGTGAACAATCTAAGAGAGCTGCTCAGGTAAAATCGTTTATAAAGATAAGGAACAGTAGCGGTCTTGTAACACTTCCTTGGGGAATGTCAGATATCACTTCCGATACTTGAAGACTTTCCATTAATTACACCATACTGTTCCTTTCCGACAGGAAATCACGAATACAGTCGGACAACTGTGGCGTTATTCAGTATACTCGCAATTTCATTAGAAAACGCTTGTGAGGTGCACTGTCAAAAGCCTTCCGGAAATCTAAAAGTATGGAATCGATTTGAGATTTGCCGATAACACTCTTGACTTCATGAGAGTAAAGAGCTAGCTGTGTTTCATAAAGAACAAAATGTTCAAATGTTTGTAAGGCTTATGGGACTTAACTACGGGGTCATCAGTCCCTAAACTTACAAACTACTTATGAACTACTTACGAACTAGGACGGCACAAATATCTATGCCCGAGGGGGGATTCGAACCCCCGACCGTAGTGGCCGTGCTGACCGTGACTGGAGCGCCTCAGTCACCTCGGCCACCGCGGCCGGCTCATAAAGAACGATACTATCTGAATCCGTGTTGACTATGAGTCAAAAGGTCGTTCTCTTCGAGGTAGTTCATAATGGTCGAAAAAGTAGGCATTCTAATGTCCTGCTGCAGACCGGCGCATTTATATTGGCCTGTAAATTTGCGGGTCACTTCTATTATCTTTCTTAAATACTGGTTGACTTGTGCAACTCTCCATTCCTTGGGTAGGGAGCTATCGCTGAGCGAACGATTGTATATGATTTCTTGCTACGGAACTGTTTAATCAGCTAATTGGTATACATGTTCCTGATGCTACTAGGAAATAAAGCCATCGACAAGTGGACCTTGCGTTCACATGTCAACATTTAGCGTGACCGTGTTCATAGTGCTGTTGAACGCTTAGAAACGATGCGAGTTATGCACAAGGGTATTCCAAAAACCAACTGTCGCCTGCAACCGGCCCGTAAATCACACTGTTTACGAAAAGGACAGGCGTAAAACTGGCACGTTAGCTCTATTAAAACGTATATATACTCAAGCCATGTGTATAGACGTAGTTAGAGGTAATACGATTCCACGAAGTCTCAGAATGTATCCAAGCAGTTGATACCTTCTCTTAGTCAAGATATACCAGAAACTTCTTCCCTCTCCAATTCTGTTCAGTACCTCCTATTTAGTTACGCAAGCTACCTATCTAATCTTCTGCGTTCGTCTGTAGCACCATATTTCAAAAGCTTCTATCATCTTTCTGTCTGAACTCCTTTCCGTTCGCGTTTCACTCCCGTACAATGCTACACTCCGGACAAATAAATGCCTTCAGAAAAGAACTTCCTAACATTTTGGACGTGAATAAATTACGCTTCTTCAGAAATGCTTTTCTTCACACAGTCATTCTGCATTTTATAATTTTTCCCCTCTATTTGGAACATTTCACTGTATTTGCGTTGATGGATTATCGAAAGTTTTTCTCGTTTTTATGGAAAATCTTATTCCGCAAATGTCACTTTGCCTTTAATATTCAAATATTTGTTCCATTTATATGCCTCTATATGCATTAATTTATCCCACTTTCTTGTTTTATTAATTTTTTGTAATGTACAGAAAAGTTTTGCACAGCACTGAAAATTTCTCTGTGTTTCCAAAAAAAAAGCCACTTCAATTATTTTTTATTTTTATTTTATTTTTTTATGTATGATGTTCGTAAAATTTTATTCCATCTACGAATATTTTCCGTTGCTTGTAATTTAGTAAATAATTAACAAATATTATATGTATAGTAGCATTTCCGTTTTTGAAACTCTCATAATAATGGGAAAACCCCATCGGCGGTTTTTTTTTTTTTTTTTTTTTTTTTTTTTTTTTTTTTTTTTTTTTTTTTTTTCTAATAAACCCTCTGTCATTCCAAGCATGTGTGTCAATTTTTACCTCTCTCTCTACATTATTCCTTGATTTATTAAGTTTTCAAATTTATACTGACTTTTTGATCACCCGGTATTTACGGTAGTAATTTCCGGCAGTAAAGACTGAGATGGGTGTCTGTTCCATTATTATTCCAATAAACTTCCCGTGGATGTGTAAGACGTCTTGAGATTCAAAATGAGCTTAGTTGCTGGAGGGGATATCTAGCAGCAGGCACTGGTGTCTGTAACGTACCGTCGTTGAATGGCGTTTGCGGGCATGGGTTTCTGTGCTCATTTTGTTCCTGTTGACACCTCCTATATCCCCTAGAAGTTTGTCTAATTATGAAACACACTGACGTATGGAACACATACCCATTCAGTCTTACGACATTCATTTACTTCCGGAAAAATTCACAAGACGAATTTTTGTGTCACTTTTCTTAATGTTGGCATCTGAAGAACCGCGCTGCAAAGCCCCATTGCGAGAATTTCGCTTCAAAATTTTGTGTGTGTGTGTGTGTGTGTGTGTGAGAGAGAGAGAGAGAGAGAGAGAGAGAGAGAGAGAGAGAGTACGAACTGAAAACGAAATTCAAAGATTTATATACTTGACATAAAAATGTATATTATTTTAACATATAAAACGAAAATTACAATTGTAAACAAATGAAAGTGTAAATAAAAGTTTAATAATTGTTTTAAAAAAGCTCGAGTGTAAGCATCGTTCAGTATTCCTGCAGGGACTTTAATTACTTTTTCAGTCCGTAGAACGACGCGTTGTTCAACTTCACCGGTTGAAAGGAGATTCTACACGATATAAGGAGGTATTTCGTGTCTTCTGCCGCCTCAGTGTATTGCTGTCCTTGCCTCTGGAATCTGCTGAGCATCTCGCGCTCACTGAATAGATCTGCATAAAATCACGCTGCTCTTTTCTATCTCCTCTGTTAATCTAACATATTACTTACTATGTCTTGAATTGTGGACAACGTTGTTACAATCTGTAATCATTAAGATAGGAGCATTTTTCTTGTTTTCTTGTATTCCATAACCATACTACTCATTCGTGAAATTGCCGTCTCCTCCCACCAACCGTCACAAGCCAATTCTCACATCAAACACAAATTCGAAATGAACAAAAATTTAAGAGTGGTAGTAAAATAAGCAAAATAGAAGTTTAGAAAAATTTCTATGAGTGATACACAACGTATATAATTTTCACATTTGTATTACGACTGCTGTCGTCTTCAGCCCGTGGCGGCATTGCGCAACCAGGCGCAAATCCATAAATGTAGCAGAGAATGCCGATTACGTAATCGCTGTGTCCCGGTTGCCTCCGCTGACTAGTATGGCACCCGAATGTGTGTCTATTACGGCTGCATCAGCCGCCCGCCTTTCTTAATGAACCCTCCGTGTTTTTTCTTCTCTGTCGCTGTGAAGCGGACCCTTTGTGATACCATCAGCCGGGCGACAGTCAGACGCGGGGTGTTTAATGCACCCGACGGACTGGCCCAAATTAGGAAATTTCGCAAGCGGAGCGTAGACAGGCGTCCCAGATACCCAAGCGTTGCTGTTCGCTGGAAGCTGGGAACTGTGCCTTCCTCATGGAGGCCTGTAATGGACGGGTGGGGGGGGGGGGGGGATTCAGAATTCTTTATGCGTTTGTGGAAATGGTTTTCTATATTACATTGTAGACACAGCACTTCCGAGTGCGACGGGAAGTATTGCGGCTTTAGAAGTGGTTATCTTAGCTCTGTTTTTTTGAAGCCATCGGTACCACTGCGCGGCCGCGGCGTGGGGCGCGGGCCGAGGATATTTAAATGGCCCGCTACCTGGCTAGAACCCAGTTCCCTACGAACACCCGTAGCGTGCGGATCTCCGTGCCGGCGCGTTTCCAGGAGCTCAGTCCGTCAGTTCACCTGATGATGGCGACATGTATGATCGCCGAAATATTGTGCCCGTTGGACACTATAGACCGGCAGTACACCCGTGGATTTTTTGACTATCAAATACGCCGGGAGAAACTGAAGAATCACATTGTACAACTGTTTGTCAGATTATTGAGGCAAACCACGCACCAGTGGCCATAATTTTTCAGGTGTCAGGACTGCATTATCGTAGCTCACCTTTGACAGCTTCTATGCATTGTCATTGATATGTGAGTTTTCCTCCAAACCTCGTTATTCGGACTAGGTGGGACCCGATGGAATCCGGATTATCGAAAATCTCGTTAATCAAATCAAATGTTCAAATGTTTGTTAAGCTTATGGGACTTAACTACGGGGTCATCAGTCCCTAAACTTACAAACTACTTATGAACTAGCTAATCCTAAGGACGGCACAAATATCCATGCCCGAGGTAGGATTCGAACCCCCGACCGTAGTGGCCGTGCAGACCGTGACTGGAGCGCCTCAGTCCCCTCGGCCACCGCGGCCGGCTCGGACCTGTAACACAGTATCTGTTGCTTACAAGTGATATTTGATATGTTAATTACTTTGTTTATTGCTTGGAAAGAAATTATTATTCAAACTACAGAATTAAATCGCGAGTGCGATAACTAACTTCTCTCGAGGCTGAAGCAACTAACAGTTCATACATATACACTGAGGGAATGTTGTTGGTTCCAATTTATCAGTTAAAATACCATTGCAGACAGTACTTGGCAATAATTTCAGATGCTTAGAAGTGGAAATTGTTAGGGTTCTCAACATCACTGAGACATAGGAAATATTTCGATCAACAGAAGATGATCCAACCAGACAAGTTAGGTTTGTTTCCAGCGATGGCGCACCAGCTTGCAGCCAGTTCAGCAAACGGTACTGTGTGCAATGCTTATGCTTGGGTCACACATTTAGTGCGACAGACTCGAGCGTATCTGCAGCTTTGTTTGTTAGTCTAAAATAAAGTTTGGCGCAGTGTTTCAGCCATTTTTGCCGAGTGCAGATTTCTTTACCTTAAAGTTCAGTTAAAAATTCTGTTTATTCATCCAAAACCTCTTGCTTTCTATCCAAAAAGTAATAATCTGGAGTTCTTCTAAATTTAAATTCTTTTAATACGCAATTTTTTGGATAAATAAATTAAGTACTTACACCGAAATCGTGTTTACTTTCAGTAACTAGTAACGCCAAATTTGTACCCCGTTTGTCCTTACTAGCAACGTTTAGATATAGATTACAGGTGCTGTATCTGTGTTGGGTTGAGTAATGTTGCAGAAACATATCTTAATCCGGCGAAGGACATCTCTCTGACTTCTACGCAACTTGCTGTTAGGTTCTTCCACGCAGGCTCCACGGGTACATTGTCAGATAGCTAGCGGAACAAAATCACTTGGAAGTTTGTACAAGATTACACCACAGCAAAGATATACGCGTTAGAATGTACGATACAAACTTTTATTCTGGTACTAACAGAAGACATTTTCCGCAGCTTAACTCTGTATATACTGTAGTCAACTCACGTTTATTACTGAAATCGTGTGTAAGTTTCTTCACATTCAAATTTGTGTGGCGTTTTACTGCAGCACGATCGCGTAGACATTTCACCAAAATCATTTCACCTGTAGTTGTCTCCGGCTGACGTTCTAGAAAAATCGTAAGTTTTACCAGCTGTTCCGTTGTCTTCGCATGGGACATTATTATACGTTCCACTGGAACATCCCATTCATTGTCTACTTAACCATACCTGTCGCTCTCTGTAATAGAACAGGCGGCAACATAAATTTCGTCATTGGTCGTCATTCTGTAAAGATCATTTCATTCTGCTACCAGGCATCTACGTCACCGTCATCTACACCAAAACACCAGGAACATATCACGAAATTGACAGGTGTTGACATCTTCACTGATTTTAGCGTCGGTATCACAAATTGTAGACCATAGTGTTTTCCATGACTTTCTTTCGCTTCGAAGCCATTTCAGTGACAAACTCTCAAAATACGCAGAACTACAATACTGGTAGGGAATATATGACCAACGGCGGTAATAAATATAACTGTAAGCGTGGGACCATAATCTCTTTGTGGCCTGCTTTGTCAACATAAAAACAGTAAAAGACATACACTATACCGTAATATTGCAATAACTCTAAAGCACATTTTCGCGGGGGGAAAACTAAAAAAGAAAAAAAAATAGAAACCGAAAATCAGGATAAATTGCTGACAGATAAACTAGTTTCTTGTATACCTACTGTGACAAAAAAAAATATATGCTGCATGTATTTTATTAATGACGTTATCTAATGGGAGATTAATATTATAATTATGTTTGTTTCGCGAAGTGAATGTTTGTTTCGTGAGTCGTCGAAATCCTTTGCCCTATTTTAATATGTGCTTTCTTGTGCCGCGGTGGAGTAGCCGAGCGGTCTAAAGCACCTCGCTGCGGAGCGCGCGGTTGCTCGCCGCGGAGGTTCGAGTCCTCCCTGGGGCATGGGTGTGTGTGTGTGTGTGTGTTTTTCCGTGGGTTAGTTTACCTAGGTTGAAGTAGTTTGTAAGCTACGGACTGATAACCACGCAGTTTGGTCCGATAGATTTACAGACATTTGGACTTTTGCTTTCTTGTTTTAGGTACTTGAGGAGGGATAATGTAATCCAAAAACATGTCGTACTGACATGCAGTTTTATATTAGGGAGAGCTGCTGCGTGATTTGCCTCATAAATAGCTTACCTTTGTTTAGTAGTTAGTCTACTCAAGAGATGTTAGATGATAGTTTGTTCGTCCTCCAGCAGTCACGAAGAAAGTGAAAATTTGCAGAAAATTGCAACAGTACAGTGGTCCCCAACATACTCTCTACCATTCTACATCTACATAGGATACTCTGGCAGAAGTTTCATCAAACCACCTTTATAATATTTATCTCCCATTCCATTCTCGAAAAGCGCGCGGGAAGAAAAAAACACCTGAATCTCTACGTTCGAGCTCTGATTTTTCGTATTGTATCCTATTGATCATTTCTACCTATGTAGGTGGGAGTCGAGAATATATTAACTCATTCGGAGGAGAATGTTGGAGATTGGAGTTTCGTAAGTAGCCCACGCCGCAGCGATAAACACCGTTGTTGTAGTGATTCCCTTCCCACATCCCGTATCATTTCCATAACGCTGTCTCCCCTGTATCGTGACAATACAAAATGAGCTGCCCTTCTTTGGACTCTTTCGATGTCCTCCGTCAAACCCACCTGATATGGATCCCACACTGGACAGCAATACTCCAAAAATGGACGGACAAGCGTAGTGTATGCAGTTTCTTTAGTAGTTCTTTTGCATCTTTTAAGGGTTCTGCCAATAAAATGCAGTCTCTGGTTCGCCTTTCACACTACATTATCTACGTGTTCTTTCCAGTTTAATTCTGAAGTAATAGTAAATCCTAGGTATTTATTGGAGTTTACAGCCTTGACCTTTGATTGATTTCGGCATTGATCCCTTACGGAGTTGCAAAAAAGGGCCCATTCCTACATTCTGTGAGTTGGCTTTTGCGTCTGAATGCAGAGAAATTAACATAATTCAATAAAATTATTAAAGTTTGACATATAAGCTGCATAATATTTTCTACAGTTTGTATCCTGTTTTTTAATTTCATATAGTACAAACCATTGACATTTCTGCTAGGAAGTTTCGTTATTAACAAACATATTTTTTAGAAGTTTTCAGGCTCAGAGACTTTCTTTACTTTTGAGATGGTGAATCATAAAAATTAAGCGTTTCTGTCGCGGTGGAGTGGCCAAGCGGTTTAAGGCACCGTGCTGTAGAGGGCGCGACTGCTCGCCGTCGGAAGTTCGACTCCTCCCTTGGGCATGTGTGTGTGTGTGTGTGTGTGTGTGTGTGTGTGTTGTCCATAGGATAAGTTAAAGTTAGTTGTAGGCCTAGAGACTGATGAGTGCAGTAGTTAAGTCTCTTAGATTTACAAACATTCGATCATTTTGAACGGCAACTGTCTACTTCACAACAACGATGATAAGATTCGTTAAAGTAGGACTTGCTCTGACTGTGCTGTAACAGTTTTAGATGCACATTAACGAAACGTGATTACTGTCGTCATATAACTTACTTGACCATGGACTTTACTCGAGAAGAAAATAACTGTCTGAGCTCTAAGACGCTACAAAGCTAAACTTTTCAAGCGAAGGTCGCGGAGACACACAACCCGCTGATAACAGATAAGCACCATGGTAGTTTTTCAGTGTTAGAAAGTAGGACATCATTTGTGCTTATATTAGGGCATATATATTTATTTCGATTGTTCATCTCTTATTTTCAGTAACAGATGTGCTCTATTTGCATTAGTCATTATGATATTAATACTTTCCAGTTATGCACTAAGAAATGTTTGGAAGCCTATGAGAAGAGACAGAGGAGTACAGTATATCTGTAACATATTATTATGTTATAATCGTCTTTTAAATAGAGAATTTGACCTCTTTTACGGTACTAACGGAACTCGACAACCTTTAAGGAGCACCAGGTCTTACCTGTTCATTTTTTAAATAATATATAAGAAATGTTTTCGCAATTGTGATTATGAATCGGCATCATCTATATCATTTAAAGGTGACATATTAAAACCTGCGTCGGAACGGCATTCAATCCTGATCTCTCGTTTTGCGGTCGCGTACCCATTATGACACCCGTGCACGCCTCTTTGTAAGACTCAAATTTCCATATGGCAGGAAGTCTGGGTTCGCTTCCCGGTCCAGCACAAATTTCATTTGTGATCATTAAATCATACAGCAGAAACAGATTTATATTCGCAATTGCGAATGCATTCCTTGTATGTAATTTGCATGCATGTCTGAAGGACATTTGCATAGTTCAAGTGTTTGTAAAGCTATGAAACCAAACTGCAGTGATCATCAGTCCCCAGTCATACAAAACTACTCACTTATACGAAGGAAAACATGCACACTCATGCCCGATGGAGGATGCAGCGGAACGACCTCTTCGTACGGCGGAACGTGTGCTAAAACCTTATCTTCAAAAGCACTCGTCTTGTATGATTAGGGTTGAGTGTGGCCGAGTCAGACTTCGTAATCCTTGAGGTGTCCACTCGCCCATAAAAATTTATATGAAAAAAAGTGTTCATGTAAAATCTTTATACATTGCAATATTTCAAAATCAGATTCTTGCGCCGAGGGAAGAAATCTTTATCAGTCACTCTTGTTAAAATATTTCTAAGTTATCTCATAGATAAGACTGTCAAAAGTGGCCGTTGCTATAGCCACAGATAAAAAATAATATTTCTTCAATGATTATCGATCGATGTGTATGATCGATTAACCAAAGTTCTAAAAAAAAAAAAACAAAAAAAAAAAAAACATTTATCGAAGTCTTCTTGACGTAACTTTTCGACCAATAAAAATTCATAAAAAATCTTCCTTCAGATTAAAGAATATTTAAATTAAATCATCTCCTCGTTTCATTCAAAATGTTCAAATGTTTGTTAAGCTTATGGGACTTAACTACGGGGTCATCAGTCCCTAAACTTACAAACTACTTATCTACTACCTTATACTAAGGACGGCACAAATATCCATGCCCGAGGGGGGATTCGAACCCCCGACCGTAGTGGCCGTGCACACCGTGACTGGAGCGACTCAGTCCCCTCGGCCACCGCGGCCGGCCTCGTTTCATTAATATATTATTTGTAGTAAATTAATTCTTCATAAATGATGTACTCTGACACTTTCGTCAAGTTTAAACACAATAACATGTATTGCTACATTTATTGCTTTCTATGACTTTACATATGTAGTCATTGTCAGACAAAAGGGAACTGACTTTTAAAATTTGTTGTTTTAACATAAAACTTCGATAATAATGTCAACTCTTGGGACAACAACCGCAGAGTGGGCCGTCGACCCGCGACTTGATGTGGCCGGATATTTACTCCTTGGAATCGGCGTCTAAGATGTTGCCCTCGTAGGTTGAATCGCCTCACAGCACATGAATCATAAAAAACATACAAAAACTTCTTTAAGAATCATATAACATTAAACATTTACATAAAAATCTTTTAAGAATGCAAATATAAGCATGTTATCCTGCACAAACTGAGCTGACATGAGATATGTAGCGGAGACAATAATCCGTTCCACTATAAGGAATCGAACCTCCAACGGGTAGCAGCCGCGCACTCCGCAGCAAGGCGCCTTAGAGGGAACGGCCATTCCCGCTCGGCGACATTTGCTTTGTTCTCCCGAGTGCGGCTCCGTAGCACTGTGGTAGAGTGCCAGATTACAAATCCAAAGGTCGTGGGTTCGATCCCCGCCAGGTCCTAGGATTTTTATCTGTCACTTTCCACTTCTTTCACCTCTGGCAATGTTGCTGAAGAGAAAAATACCGAGTAGCACTGTGGTTCTGAACCCACGGTTAACTGTAGGTCCCCCTATAACTGGGTGGGTAAGTCAGTTCGAAGGTCGGAGAAAGGCAACGGCATACCACCTCCAAACAGGACGATGCCTAGTAAAGCACTGTGTGCGTTCATCAATCTTCGTATTGTTGACTGCTTTACCTTTTACCGATAAACACGGGCACCGCACGTCGTACTCCTTACAAGAAACATCCGTAGGTTTCTGAGAATAAACTCTAAGTAATATGCACTTTGACATAAACGTTTTCTGGGTGTAGTACCGCGTCATGATGTAAGGAGGCTATTACTATTATACAGACGTTTCGGCCAACGTTACAGTGGCCTTCATCTGGGTATACTGATGTTAACGTGATACAACACCCAGAAAACTTATATGTCATCTGACTCTGGCCGCGGAAGCCTACGCAATTAGAATATGCACTTTGTTACAAGCATTTACTAGCGTTGTAGATTTGGCCTTCTAATGTTTGCGTACGGGACGAAATATAACGATCCCATAGAATTAATCGCAGGTACGTCAGATGCCGGATTGTGTTTTATTGGAAGAATCTTCAAGAAAGGAAGCAGCTTAGACAACATCCGTTCGACCAATCCTTGAATAATGCTCGTCAATATAGGATCCGTAGCATAAGCGATTGGTACAGGCTATATTCTTTATTCATTGCGACGAGATATATTTGCGAAAGTTACATCACCAACTTTCTCATCCGAATGCGAACATTTTGCAGCGGCAGTAGCCGAGCGCTTTGAGGCGCTATGCTCCGATGCACGAGGCCGTTACCCGTCGGACGATTCGAATCCTCCCTCGGTTTTGGATGTTAGTGTTGTCTTTAGTATAAGGTAGTTTATAAGTAGTTTGTAAGTGTAGGGACTGATGACCCGCAGTTAAGTCCTATAAACTTAACAAACACTGAACATTATGTGAACATTTTGGCAGCACCCACCTACATAAAAAGACATGACCATCAAAATGAAATAAAAGAAATTAGATCGAAAATGGAAAGATTTAGTTGTTCATTTTTTCCGCGAGCTAATAGAGAATGGAACTGCAGAGAAACATCATAAAAGCGGTTCGATAAACCCTCTGTCATGTACTTCAATGTGACTTGCAGATTATTTACGTACGTGTAGGTAGATGTAGAGCAGTTCCAAAGATGGGCGCTGCACTCCATTGTAGGTTCATTTAGTGAGCAAGAAACCTCAAGGAAGACAGCCAAAGTACTCCCGTGGCAGACGCTGCAAGAGAGGCATTCCGCATCGTATTGTGGTTACTGTTAAATTTTCGAGTGCGCACGTTCCTAACAAAGTCAACATTTATAGTGCTACCTCTCTTTTATATCTCAGGAAAAGACGTCTTACCGCGAACCCTTCGCGACCTGAATAAAAACGACAAAAAATACCAGTTGTTCACAAAGAATCCTCCGCCACACACCACAGAATACTATGCAGCCCGGAAATGCTTCACGATGGCTAAATAAACATGGTAACTGGATATACATCCTGCACTCCATCACTCTACCCAACTCTTCCCCTGCCCCTATGTCTGTTTCTTAAATTTTTGTTCTGTAAGGCTTCTCTCTATGTTAGCTAGCTGAAGACCCGGCATTAGTCGGATATTTTAATCCAGTATTCAGTCTATATACTCCTCCCTCCTCTCGGCCTCTGTCTAGATACTCTGCCTCCCCCTCTGTCGCCCCCTCACCATCTTCCACTTCCTCCATCACGTCCTCCTTCCTCCTCCTCTTCCTGTATCCACCCATCCATCTACTTACGTCTGTATTTAATTCCTCCCGTCTCTAACTCCTTTATTTTCATAATCATTTATGCAACCCATCACCTTATACATTAAAGGGCCTATTTATGCTACTACGTTTACTAAGTTGGTATGCCCGTTTTTGTTGCGAGTGTTTTACATTTGATGTTAGTCTGACTACCATGTACGACTTTTTACTAATAACTACGGGGAGGATGAGAAGATGTACAGTAATTACTGCAGAGTCATAAATGTGCCAATGTTGAACAAACCTACATTGCGGCCATGTGTATGCCGAGCGAAACCTAACAGACGTGTCCCTGGCACTGGGCTCACCATTTCTCGCTGCAGAAGCAAAAGAAATAATGTGCAAGGGGTTTATGTACTACACTCCTAGCCATCAAAATTGCTACACCACGAAGATGAGATACTACAGACGCGAAATTTAACCGAAAGGAAGAAGATGCTGTGATGTGCAAATGATAAGATTTTCAGACCGTTCACACGAGGTTGGCGCCGGTGGCAACACCTACAACGTGCTGACATGAGGAAAATTTCCAAGCGATTTCTAGTACACAAACAGCAGTTGACCGGCGTTGCCTGGTGAAACATTTCCAGTCGTGACATAAAGTCCTTAATGAGGTATGCGCCCATATCAGTATTAATTGATAAACAGTGCTATTAGGACGCTGTGTAAAATTATTACATTATTAACATTACATGTTCAGCAGGGCCTTGACGCCATACAATTTTATTATGTAATGCCCCTTCTACGATTATGAAGATGATTTTTATCGAAATGCGTCAATAAACGCATGACCACATCACTATCTGTGGCTCTACAATTTTACAGCGTCCTAATAGCACTGTTTATCAATTAATATTGGTGAAACATTGTTGTGATTCCTCGTGTAAGGAGGAGGAATGCGTACCATCTCGAATACGGTTAATCGTATCGCGACCTTGCTACTCACGTTGGTCGCGGTCCAATGACTGTTAACAGATTATGGAATCGGTGGGTTCAGGAGGAAATACGGAACGCCGTGATGGATCCCAACGGCCTCGTATCACTAGCATCTTATCCGCATGGATGTAACGGATCGTGCAGCCACCTATCGATCCCTGAGTCAACAAATGGGGACGTTTGCAAGACAACAAACATCTGCACGAACAGTTCGAAGACGTCTGCAGCAGCATGGACTATCAGCTCGGAGACCATGCTGCGGTTACCCTTGACGCTGCATCACAGACAGGAGCGCCTGCGATGGTGTACGCAACGACAAACGTGGGTGCACGAATGGCAAAATGTCATTTTTTTTTTTTTTTTTTTTTTTTTGGATGAATCCATGTTCTGCTTACAGCATCAAGATGGTCGCATCTGTGTTTGGCGACATCGCGGTGAATGCACATATTGGAAGCGTGTATACGTTCCCGGTGTGATAGTACGGGGTGCTATACTGGCGTATCACCCGTCTCGATCACCTCTTGTTCGCATCGACGGCACTTTGAACAGTGGCCGTTACATTTCAAATGTGTTACGACCCGTGGCTCTACCCTTCATTCGATCCCTGCGAAACCTATAATTCAGCAGGATAAAGCACGACCGCATGTTGCAGGTCCTGTACGGGCCTTTCTGGGTACGGAAAATGTTCGACTGCTGCCCTGGCTAGCACATTCTCCAGATCTCTCACCAACTGAAAACGTCTGGTCAATAGTGGCTGAGCAACTGACTCGTCACAATACGCCACTCACATATCTTGATGAACTGTGGGATCGTGTTGAAGCTCCATGGGCATCTGTACCTGTACACGCCATCCAAGATGTGTTTGACTCAAAGCCCAGTCGTATCAAGGCTGTTATTACGGCCAGATGTGGTTGTTCTGGTTACTGATTTCTCAGGATCTACGCACCCAAATTGCGTGAAAATGTAACCAAATGTCAGTTCTGGTATAATATATTTGTCCAATGAATTCCCGTTTATCATCTGCATTTCTTCTTGGTGTAGTAATTTTAATGGCCAGTCGTGTACTTAAACCAACTTATAACTACCTTAGCCTACATCCCCTCTCTCCGTGCATCCCCTCCACCCACTGCATATGAAAAATCATAAACAATTGCCAAATTTATCGTAATAGGTAAAGCCGCAGTGGAGTAGTTGAGCGCTCAAAGGCGTCTTGCTGCAGAGCGTGCGGATGCTCCCCGTCGGAAGTTCGAGTCCTCCCTCCGGGCCGGCCGCGGTGGCCGAGGTGACTGAGGCGCTCCAGTCACGGTCAGCACGGCCACTACGGTCGGGGGTTCGAATCCCCCCTCGGGCATGGATATTTGTGCCGTCCTAGTTCGTAAGTAGTTCATAAGTAGTTTGTAAGTTTAGGGACTGATGACCCCGTAGTTAAGTCCCATAAGCTTAACAAACATTTGAACATCCTCCCTCCGGCATGTGTGTGTCTGTGTGTGTGTGTGTGTGTGTGTGTCTATGTGTGTGTTTTATCCTTAGCAAAAGTGTAAGTTGGTTTAAGTAGTTAAGTCTCTTAGATTTACAATATTTGAACACCGGATCGGTCAAATGGTTTCAGTCTGGAGTAAGGTACCCCCGCCTTGCACCGTACAGTAACGTTCGTCTTTAAATATGCAAAATTTTAACGAAATTGAATGAACGGTATGGCATTACATAAAATATGAATCTATTCCAAAGTGACGAGGGGCACATAAAATTCCCAATTCAGATAGCTTCCGTTTTTCATCTGTTTTTTTTTTTTGGGGGGGGGGGGGGTCCCTATTTTTTCTAAACCACCTCTGAAATAAAGCGAACAAAACAAAATAATTTCGTATCGGTCAAGCTATTTCTGAATAATAGCAAGAGTAACGCAAACAATATATATATATATATATATATATATATATATATATATATATATATATAAATTGAAATTTCAGCGTTACTTAATCGTTCAAGCCTTAGGATAGCACTTTTCCCATCCTTTTTCTCCATGTCCATCTCCTTTTTTTCTAAAAAAAAAAAAAAAAAAAAAAAAAAAAAAAAAAAAAAAAAAAAAAAAAAAAAAAAAAAAAAAAAACATGTTATATTTATCGGAGACTATACTAGGAATACGGCTGCCTTACGTAATGCACATAATTATAAGTCAGTAGCCACACAAAGAAATATAACAAGATACAAATGGTATGTAACATTCATACATAGATTTAATTCCGAACTTGACTATGAACAGTATTTCGTTTTACTTGTCAGCCTACCGCTGAGGAAGCGGCATGAAGACGTCCGTGTGAGAAACATGGACATGTCAAATCAACTCCGCTGTATTAATAGAATGTCCTGTGCTTTATTAATCCTAATTGAAAATACAAGTCTTACTGTAAACTACAGTTCCTTAAGGTTAAAAGGCAGATCAGTCGGGAATAATGAGTACTCGTAAATTGAACATTGTATCTTCCTTTTGCTTATAGCTCTATAGAAATCTATCGCTTCCGTCTGCAGGCGTGTGCGCTTCGTAGCTCAAAGTTGTCAATAGCAGTGTCACGTCCAGGAATTTCATTAAGCTGACTAGAATACAGGTGTATCTTAGTAATAAGTAAGAATTGAATTAAAATGTAGTGCGCAATGTGGCAGGTTTTTACACTTCGGGTATATATGAAATCATATTTATTGAATTATGTGTGTTACGACTGTATGATTTTGGAAGTATATCTATACATTTGTATAAGTTTTGTATGTCTGTAAATCTGCTGCGTAATCTGTTAGTTATAAAGAAGTAATGATTAAAACTTTGTGAGTGATGTGACGGTTTTCCATGAACGATACTGCTCATGTCCTCATTTCTTATTATCTATATGCCATACTGCCTTACAATTTCGAAGGTGTATGCATTTGGATGTGTGTATACTGTCTGTAAAATTTCCTGCGGCTACAATTTGTAGTGTATAAATTATATACTGTAATGTCATACTGAATGCTGCAGTTTTACTCCTTTCTCATACAGTCTAAAGTTTGTTGCAAATTGCTAAGTACTCTCATTATCATACAGTGTGTGAATAAAGTTCAAGTATTTCTAAATGTATGGGACTTAACTACTGTGGTTATCAGACACACACACACCCACACACACACACACACACACACACACACACACACACACACACACACACACCTGCCTGAGGGAGGACTCGAACAACCGACGCGGAGCAAACGCGCGCTCCGCAGCAAGGCGCCTCAGGGCGCTCGGTCATTCCACAGCGGCGTATGAATAAAATCTCGTCACTTTATCTGGCAGTTTTTTCGACTCCTATTATTTACGACTTTATATCACCCGAAACAAGTTGTTCTTACCTCTACAGCAAATGTTACATCGTGGTGACGAATAAGTGTACCAAATTTAGTTGGAATCGGTCCAGCAGTTCAGAAGGAAATGTGTAACATTGTTGCGTGATACAATATTTTTTTCTCGCATCTCATTGTTTATGACGACATGTATTCTGAATTATGTGTTGTATGTGGTTCTTACAGTTGTGGCAACCGTCCTCTTGGTTTGAAGGTCATGTATGCAAAACTTCATAAAGATTGGAACAAAACTGTA
This sequence comes from Locusta migratoria, assembly GCA_026315105.1. Classification (NCBI taxonomy): domain Eukaryota; kingdom Metazoa; phylum Arthropoda; class Insecta; order Orthoptera; family Acrididae; genus Locusta; species Locusta migratoria. Next base: position 838,191,076 of record CM048745.1, on the reverse strand, counting down.
GTTACAATGTGTACACACAAACACACAGACTCATTGCTTTATATATAAAGAAGAACATAAGTAAATCTTCCCACAGGATAACAACATAGTGAAAGAACTGCAATCAAAGTGTAGCAAAGCTAATGTAGTGAGTGCTTAGCTATTATCCACTCTCTCCTGCAAGAAGGTAGTCAGTACCTAGACTAAGTAAACAGTGCACCGTTCAATCTTTCGACCAACTTTGTTGTGTGGGTGCGAAGAGCTGGGTGGATACAGGTTACGTTATTAAATAACGTTGAGGTTACTGATGCGAAAGTTGCAAGAATGATTGAGGTACTTATATATGGAAACAATGGCAGAAGGATGTCCAGAACGAGGAAATAAAAAAAATCTGGGTTTGAACTCTATAAGTGAAGTAAGTGGGACGAAAAGGCTTAGATGGTGGTGTCATGTTACACGCACGAGAGAAGCAGTAATACATAAGAGGAAAGGGTAGGAAGGACGATGTAGATCAGGGAGAAAATAATTGGATTGGGTCAAGAATGATTTTGAAGTAACAGGCTTATCTTCAGATGAGGCATCGTTGTTAGTATTGAATAGGGGATCATGGAGGAGTTTTATAAGGGAGAGGACTGAACTGTGAAAGACATTAATTCGTAATGATGATGATGATGATAGTGAATAAGTAAAGAAAATATAACCATAATATTGCAAAAAAATTTACAACATACCTTCTACTACTTGTATGGTATTTTGGACCCCATGCTGAAGTCCTACCTTACTTATCCTTTGCCACATAACTTTTCACATAAATTTAGTTTCTATGTATGCTATGAGAACAGTAGACTGGCAGGGCGGGATAGGTGAAAACAGAATAAGCAGTCTCGCATATGCGGATGACTTAGTTGTAATTGCCGATTCAACTGAAAGGTTGCAAACTAATTTTTCAGTGCTCAATCAGAGATGCAAGGATCATGATATGAAGATCAGCATCTCCAAAACGAAATTAATGTCAGTGGGAAAGAGATTTAAACACATTAGGAGGAACAGAGTTAGTACAGGTAGGCAGTTTCCAGTATCTGGGACGTATTTTCCCAAAGGATGGCAACATAGCGAAAGAACTGGAATCGAGGTGCAGCAAAGCTAATACAGTGAGTGATCAGCCAACATCTACTCTCTTCTGCAAGAAGGAAGTAAGTACCAAGTTAGCGGTGCACCGCTCTATCTTTCGACCAACTTTGTTGTATGGGAGTGAAAGTTGGGTGGATACAGGTTACCTTATTCATAAGGTACAGTTTACAGATATGAAAGTAGCAAGAATAACTGCAGGTACTAATAGATGGGAACAATGGCAGGAGGGTGTCCATAATGAGGAAATCAAAGAAAAACTGGGAATGAACACCATAGATGAAGCAGTTAGAGCGAACAGACTGAGATGGTGGGGTCATGTAACACGCATGGGAGAAGCAAGGTTACCTAAGAGACTCATGAGCTCGGCAGCGTAGGGTAAAAGGAGTCGAGGTAGACCAAGAAGAAAGTACTTAGAGTCGATGCAGAATGAGGTATCAATGTTAGCATTGAATAGGGGATCATGGAGGAATTTCATTAGAGGTACTATGCTCCAGAATGAACGCTGAAAGGCATAATCAGTCTTTAATGATGATGATGATGATGTATGCTACAGACAGAGCAACATGACTAGCAGAATGTGAGTTTTGAGAGAGAGACACTGCAGGAACTTTTATCCCCGTCCAATTTCCGAAAAAAAAAAAAACCGCTTGATTTTCTAGCCAGTTGCAGCAGACAGCATGGAGAGCGCTGCAGTTTCAAATGATGATGAGCAGCACGTTTTGTGCGATGCGCCATCTCGTTTCCAAGCCTTCAGGATGCTCAACGGCGAGAAACGGCCCTTCTGAGGATGACTTTCTCTTCTAGCCACTGGCTGTAACCCTGTGTTCCACCGGCTGAAGATAATGGCTTGGCTTGCATTCACATTGCAAGAAAGGCCTCACTTCTCAGTACCGTCGGTTACGCTACCAGCAGTCGCGTCTTTTAGGTGTCGGCTGAGGTATCGGTGTTCATGTGCCGTCCGAAGGCCTACTTGTTTCCTTTAGCGTATCGAAACTGAGTTCGTGTCCGGTCTCCAGTGATATCGTCGACTCCAGGACGTTAAACTCTATACTGCAGCCTTCTTTTGCGTTTGGAATAAGTGAAGGTGACGCCATTATCTATCACTGACAGTAAATTCAATTTGTCGTGTGCCTGTGGCATCACAAACGGTGCAGTTGACGTCGGAATATGCATGGAATAAAGATGAAAAAAGCAAGGTGCATGACGAGTGGACTGGAGTAATCACAGCGAATACGTGTGTATTACTCAAGGAGCACACAGAAGAACAGATTGCATAATATCTTTTAAAAGTAAATAAATAAGTAATTCAGATAAGGGTAACGTATAAGATTGAAATGCAAAGTGGATTTGACATGTGGAATTTAATTCATCAGATTAAAATTCTGAAGTCAGCAGGGGAAAAATACAGAGAAAGGAGAGTTATTTACAACTTGTACAAAAGCCAGACCGCAGTTATTAGACTCGAAGGGCATGAAAGGGAAGCATCAGTTGGGAAGGGAGTAAGACAGGGTTGTAGCCTTTCTCCGATGTTGTTCAATTTGTACATCGAGCAGGCGGTGAAGGAAAGCAAGGAAAAATTTGGAATATGGATTATGGGGGTAGATTATGGGGGTAGAAATAAAAACATTGCGTTTTGCTGATGACATTGTAATTCTGTCAGAGACAACAAAGGACCTGGAAGAGCAGTTGAACGGAATGGACAGTGTGTTGAAGAGAGCGTATAAAATTAACATTAACAAGAGCAAAACAAAAATAATGGAATGCGGTCTTAGTAAATCAGGAGATGCTAAAGGAGTTAGATTAGGTAACGAAACAATGAAGGTGGTAGGTGAGTTTTGTTACTTGGGTAGTAAAATAACATGCGATGGTCGCAGTACAGAGGATATAAAATGCAGAATGGCAATGGGAAGAAAAGCATTTTTGAAAAAGAGAAATTTGCTAACATCGAATATTAATTTAAGGGTAAGGAAGTCTTTTCTGAAGGCATTTGTGTGGAGTGTTGCCTTGTACGGGAGTGAAACATGGACGATAAGCGGTGGGGACAGGAAGAGAATAGAGGCTTTTGAAATGTGGTGCTACAAAAGAATGCTGAAGATTTGATGGGTAGATCGCATAACTAATGAAGAGGCGCTGAACAGAATTGGTGAGAAAAGGAACTTTTGGCATACCCTGACTACAAGAAGGGATCGCTTGGTAGGACACATTCTTAGACATCTTCAGAATCGTAAATTTAGCATTGGAGGGAAGTGTGTGGGGTAAAAATCTCAGAGGGAGACCAAGAGACGCGTATAGTAAGCAGATTCAAGTGGATGTGGGTTGCCGATCTTATGAGGAGATGAAAAGGCTTGCTCAGGATAGAGTAGGGTGGAGAGCTGCATCAAACCAGTCTCCGGACTGAAGACCATAACAACATAACAACAACATTAAAATTGGAAATACTTTTGAGAGGGTGGTTGTGGAAGCGGTAGGTAGTTGGTGGGTGAAGCCAAGCAAGCATAGTCAGTTCAGGATAGATACGGTGGGCAGAAATATAAGACTGACAAAATGTCAATTAAAGAAGGATAAAGAATGAACACAATTGTTTCTTGTAATGAACGACAACGCTCTCTAATCGTGGAAAAACGTAAGGTAATTCAGACGAGTAGGAAAAAAAAATTATGTTCGAATCGGAGGAGTGCTGATTGACACAACGTTCCGTATGCGTTACGTTCAAAGCAACATCAAATTCAAGGAGTGTGCCAGGTCAGGCGTAGGGAAGGTGGGTGAATGGTCGACTTCGGTTTATTTTGGGAGAATTCTGGGAAAGTACGGTTTATGTACTATGCAGACCGCGTGTAGAGCACTAAAGCGAGCCATTCTTCTAGTTTTTCGAATCCTCACCACATCGAATTAAGAGGAATCGTCGAAGCAATTCAAAAAATTGTTGTTAGGTTTGTTATCGATTAAGACTATAACGTTGCCCTTGCTTCTTATGATGCCATAATTGTTAAAAGTAGATTCTGCGATTATATTTTTGGACAAAGAATTGATGGTACCGAATGTTTGAATTTGAAATAAGTTAAAGTACAGCACAAAATGAACATTAAAGCAAATAAACTGCGGATTGCATTTTAAAGTTGGGCATCATTCAAGCAACAGCACGTTATAAAACTTACGGAAAGCATCTAGCTGGATCCTGCACTTCGTATTGTAGAAGCTGTAAATGATAACTTTTATATCTTATTTAATAAGTGAATGTTCGAGATACTTTCCGCAGGAGATCAATGTTCAGACTGTTCACTTCGCTTTTCATTGTTGTGTGACCGTGGGTGGAACATGAAGTTACTGGTAATGATAAAATAATTTAAAAAAATGATCGGACTTCGTGAAATTACAAAAAGAAATGACTGCAGGTTCTAAATTCAAGCAAAGTATTGTATAAGGATGATTGATTGATTGAAATTTTGCAGACAATGCGAAGAGATTGTAATGGCGTCTGAACATTAAACTATTACGGTTAACGAGGAGCTGAAAAACATCATGAAATTAAATATTTGACGTGGAGGAGTTTGATTTAAATGAAAGCCAAAGAGAGGGGATGATTTTAAATGTAAGTAATATATTTTTACCACATCTTGCATCACAATTACTTACATTGAATGGATACATGAATGGAAGACGTCCGTACGGAAGGAACATAGACAAGAGAGTGAGTAAAAAACTACTATCTCGGTTCCGTCTTCTCGCTTGTTTGGGAGTAAAAAAAAAAAAAAAAAAAAAAAAAAAAAAAAAAAAAAAAAAAAAATGACGAACGAAATTAAATTAGGTGCATTGCGAGTCAGAGGGAACCGGAGGCGATAAGTATCGCTGATCAAAGATAAACAAAAAATAAATAAAAATTTCAGTGTATCGTTACAACACGTAACAATTTTCACAGCTTAAAACATACAGCCGCGACCCTCTCTGCTGTTGTTACCGTTGGGTTGCATGCATAACGGAATCGTCAAGTTACTTGCATGATCTTGAAAACCGCTGAAAATCATTGATTCATCTATCATATACACGAAGAAATACTTTCAAATGTATGGATGCAACTTATTCTGCTGGAAGCAATGGAATATAAACACGTATTTCATGTATCAGAAGCAAAAAGTTTTGTTTTGTCTGTTATTATTATGTAGCATTTTCTTTGACATATGATTTTTTCCTTCTTTTTTGTAGTTTAATTATTTATCCACTCTCATACTTCACTTTGTAATACATGAATATTTTTTTCTTTTTGTAAATGTAATCAATTTTCCTTCAGAAAGCGAAGTGTTGAGCCTTACCGTTTGTGAGATGAACAACATTTACACTATTGTTTTCTTCTGTATTGTGAGTTTTACTGCTTTGGCGTTATCGCATCCATGGGGTTTTTCCATGTAGCTACAGGTGTGGTGAATTATTTGTGACGCTAAATAACATGAGGCTTTTGCATTCCGTACAAGTCTCCTACGTTACATATTCATTGACTTTGCATACAGCAAATGTAACTTGCGTTGTTAACTAGATACACGACGTACTTCTAGGAAATGTCGTGTCTTCTGGTGTTTTCTACGAAGTTTCACTTCTCTGAAGGAAATGACATGCATCGGTGAATAGCTGTTCGCTACAATGTAATCGTAAAAAACCATCCATAACGTGCCGTTTCTTACCTCCCAGGGTCGGGAGGAAACTACAGGAAAACAAATGTGGTGTCAATTTTTGATTACACTGGATTTTAAAGGCAGTGCATGCACTACTTACTTTGAACACTGTAAGAAGTACAGGCGTTGCCAGAGTACTTCTGTATTCTAATCTGCTGTTGATCCGTCTCCTCTTCCTTCCTCCCTTTAACCATTTCTCTGTTCACCTCTCCTTCCCCCCACCTCCTCTGCCTCCTGCTCATGCCCCTCCTCCCTCTCTCCAGCTCCCTCAATCCCTCTGTCATTTCCCCTCCTCGTTGTCAATCTCCATCTCCTGTCCTTATATGCATATCCACTCTCTTTCTGACTATGTTCTGCTACGCCCCTTTCACTCCATCACCTTATACCTCTTCATATGAATCTGCAACCCCCGACGTTGTCCGGGTATTTATTTAAGCCTATTTAAGCGTATACCTTCTCTCTCTCTCTCTGTCCATTTTCTTTTGGCCCACTTTAGGTTACGGTAGTAACACTAAAAGTGGGCCTTTGCGATCGTCTTTCGACAGCTCGAAATTTAAATGAAAATAACGGCTTAACAATTCATCTGACACGAAAATTGAATAACTCAATTTGTAGAGGAGAAAATTCTCTACAACTTTGCTCTCTTATGTTTTTTTCATATCTTTTATCGTTTCACAGATATTTGCAAAAATAACGGCGATTTTGGGATGCCTGTCAGTCTGTCCGTAATGTGTTCCCGGTTTTTAAGACGAACCGTTCAACCGATCAGCACCAAATTTTACAGACATAATTGTAGGCCGACAGAGACCAGAACCTCCCTTTTTCAAATTTTTCGGACAAAAAATACGGTAGTAATACCAAAAAAATCCGTTTGTAATATAATTGTAATTGCAAACGAACCGTTCATCTGACACGAAAATTGAATAGCCTAATTGGTAAAGGGGAAAATTCTCTACAACTTCGCTCTATTATGTTTTTTTCATATCTTGCATCGGTGCAGGAATATTTGCAAAAATTATGGTGATTTGACGATATCTGTCTGGCTGTAACATGTTCCCACTTTTTAGGTCGCACCGTTCAACCGATCGGCACCAAATTTTACGAACATAATTTTTGGCTACCAGAGACCAGATCCTCGCGTTTTCAAATATTTCGGACAAGAAATACGTTAGTAATACCACAAAACAGCCGTTTGTAATTTTAATTGCAAATAAACCGTTCACCTGACGCGAAAATTGAATAAACGGATTTCTAGAGGAAAAAATTCTCTACAACGTTGTTCCCTTGTGTATTTTTCATATATCGTATCGTTTGAGAGATATTTGCAAAAATAACAGAGTTTTAACACCCTCCATTGAATTAACGAAAACCAGTCGTTCGCAGATGTCACGTGACATTCCTCGCCCAGAACTCTCTCTGGCATACGCCATCTTGCGTTGCGTATTTGATGATTTTCTTATTGTAACTTACACGTTGTCATTTCAAAGCAATGGCGCACTGAAGAATTAACAAAAACACGTCGTTCTTCGTACGATAAATGATAATCTAGTGTCTACAAATGCCATATTAGCATCAGTTAAAAACGGCAGTCAATATTATGAGATTAAAGAACATAACTCCTAACTTTTATTTGTAGCGTGGTGAGCAGTGGTTCGGAGCCCGCCACTACCTAATATTTTTTCCCCTAAAAGGGTTTGAGACACTATTATTAATTTTTTTTTATTATTTAGATTATTATTTTGGTCCAAAATGTTTGCAAAAATTTATAAAACTACAAATCTAAAGTGGGCTGTAAAACAGGTCAATGCGATTTTTTTCTAATAACATGTTATACTTAAAAGGTAAAGCAGTCAACAATCCGAAGAGCCAGCCGCGGTGGCCGAGGGGACTAAGGCGCTCTAGTCACGGTCTGCACGGCCACTACGGTCGGGGGTTCGAATCCCCCCTCGGGCATGGATATTTGTGCCGTCCTAGTTCGTAAGTAGTTCATAAGTAGTTTGTAAGTTTAGGGACTGATGACCCTGTAGTTAAGTCCCATAGACTATACAAACATTTGAACATTTGAAACAATCCGAAGATTGGTTTGAACACCACAGTGCTTTACTAGGCATTGTCCTGAGGTGGTATGCCGTTGCCTTCCTCCAACCTTCGAACTGACTTACCCAGCCAGTTATAGGGACACCTACAGTTTAACGTGGGTTCTGAACCACAGTGCTACTCGATATTTTTCACATCAGCAACACTGCCAGAGGTGAAAGAAGTAGGAAGTGATAAAAATCCCAGTACGTGGTGAGGATCAAACAAGCAACCTTTGTATCTACAGTCTGGCACTCTACAACTGTGTTAATGAGCAATAATGCTGTCCTGCATAATGTACAGAATTACAATTGCAGTATGCAGACAAAGGAAGATAGTAATCAAAAAACAAATGATTTGTCCAGCATCTAATATGAATAATTTCTTTGGTGGGCACACCCCTGAGAGAGTGACATTAAGTTGTCCGTTTGAGAAACATGGACAAGACAAATACACTCTACAGCATTTAATTATTTATCGTAATAGAAAATGTAAGTCTTATAGGAAATTGCAGTCTCTGGAAGTTAAAAGCTGGGCTACCTCTGTCGGAAATGATGGGTATTCGCTGGATGTACACTGTTTCATTGTCTTCCTTTCCTTGTAGCACTATAGCAGTCTATTGCTTTCACCTGGTGGCGGAGCGGCCGAGTGCATTGAGAAGCTATGATGCGATGCGCGAGGACGTTCCCCGTCGGGCGTTCGCATCCCCCCTCGGGCTTGTGTTGTCTTTAGTATAAGTTAGTGCATGAGTAAGATTAGGGACTGATAACCCTGCAGTTAAGTCCCCAACCTTAACAAACATTTGATCTTGCTTTCACCCGCAGCCGTGTGCGCTTCACAGTTAAAAGTTGTCAAGAGCAGTCAGCTTTCAGGAATTTCCTTAAGCTGACTGGAATACAGTGTGTCTTAGTGGTAAATAAGGATATGTATTAATATGTGGTGCATGATGTGACATCTTTTCATCCATAGCAATATATATGATCTCATATTTATTGAATTATATGTTGTACAATTGCATAATTTTGCAGTTACATATTAATTTGTATAAGTTCTGTACATCGGTAGAATCCGTTGCGAACAGCGTTAGTTGTAACGAAGAAATAGATTAAAACCTGATGCGTGATGGGGCTTTTTCTCATGAACGTTACTATTTATGTCCTTATATATCATCAACTACGTGTCGTACTGTGATACAATTTCGAAATTATATTCAGCTAATGAATGTGTGTACGCTATCTGTAAAATTTCCTGCGACTACAATTTGTAGTTTAGAAATTACAAACTGTGACGACATACCGAATGCTTTAGTTTTGCACCATGAACAGCTGAAAAGTAGTAAGAAGGAAACTTTTCTCCTTTCATTATTTTGACGTGGCTGTCAGCGAGGAAAAGTTTAATAAAGTTTCGAAATAATGTTTAAGGTTGGTTGCAAGTCACTAAGTACTGTCATTCTCAAAAATATTCAAATGTTTGTAATTCTATCGGACAAAACTGCGTGGTCATCAGTCCGTAGCTTCCAGACTACTTAAACTAAGGTAAACTAACCTATGGACAACACACACGCCCATGCCCAGGTGAAGACTCGAACCTCCGACGGCGAGCAACCGCAAGCTCCGCTGCGATGCGCTTTAGGCCGCTCGGATACTCCACCGCGGCTGTCATTCTCATACAGTGTATGAATAAAGTGTCGTCGCATTATGTGGCAGTTTATTGTAACTCTTATTGTTTTTATTGTTCTTGAACCAAGTGTCGTATGTCGCTCTTACCCTGACAGCATTCTTACGTCACGGTAAGAAATATGTCTACCAAATTTGGTTGAAATCGTTCCAGTGGTTTAGGAGGATAGATGAAACGCAATCGAAGTGTATTGCAGGGTACCATATGCTGGCCTAACTTAACCCACTTTTTACGGTTTTTTTATGAACTGTAATGTGAAGACGAAAATAAACATTTTCATTAAATTAGGGAGCATTCTCTGGAAAGGGGTCCTTGATACTGCTAACATTTTTTAGGCTTGTCGTATTGATCAGTTTCCTTTCTGAGTCTCCCTTAGAGCATCTTGTAAATAAACCTGGTTTGAACTAAAAAAATGTGCGTTCTCCTTTGTATTTATGTCATGACCGAAGTTCCACTTAAAATTCACACTCATGCTCTTAAAATTAATTCTGCCAAACACAAACTGTTCTTAAATACACATTTTGTTTATATAAAAATATATTTATCTAATAGACCTGTTGACAAACTAATGTCGTCGTACAAAACCATTTCGGCTGCGCAACAAATTATTTTTTTTCCTTTATTTTTTCAAAATATAAAACAAAGCTATTCTGTACGAACTCGAAATCAACAAATGGGTTAAGTGAGATAATGTCCCTATATAGGCTCTCTAAGACAATAAGGTTCTCAGACACCTCTGTCGACTACACATGACAACAAGCTCAGCCATTGGTTCACTAGATGGTAGAAGCAAAAAACTGATTTGACAACCCAGTGGCCTAATATACCCCAGTTGGCCGAAGTTACGCTACTTGATGGACCCTTCCGCAATGCACCATACTGTCGCTTGCGGAATATTCAGATCTTCTCCATGAAAACATATACAAGTGTATCTGCTTTCGCGGTGATCAGTCAAATGATGTAGAAGTCTGTTGTTCTCTCTGCTATGCACCAGTCGGTGGCTTGCGGACAACAAAAACCTTCTGCATGATAACTTACACATGTGCCAGCTTTCATAGTGATCGATAAAACTATCTCAACATATTTTAATATTCACGTGAGTCAGGTAACATTTGTTAATTGCATTCCATAGTTGGGTTTCAGGTTACAAACGTTGCTCGACAGCCTGAATCAAAGAAAATATATCAATAAATAAAATAAAACAAAAATGAAAAATAAAAGTTATCGAGTAACATAAGTTACTGTCCAATTTAGTTTACTTTATAAATCTATTATTGTAATTTGTTATATGCGGCTTCATATACAATGTCTTACATATTTTATGACCAATAAGTTTTCCGAAACAGTTTCTAAGAAATAATTACCTCCAGTAGTCATCAGTGGAAATAAGGTTCTCTATAATACACTAATTTAAAATCTATGAACTCACAAACTTTCACAGGCACGTATTTATGTCAATGTACTTGATAATGTCGTAACAGCCGAAAACCGGTTCATTACATAATAAATGTTAGAGAATATTACACAGTTGTCTTGGTTGTTTCATTCATAATGAAATAATATCATGTTTTACACTTATTAATGGATCTCAGTTCCCCTTCACACTAAAGTTGCAATCAGGAACGACGGCGGTCGAGTTTAGGCTTGGTCTGCGCATCTACGTCACGCATTCGTCGACAGCCAATGAACGCTGAACGCTCTGCTGAGACTGCCGAAGGCATTGCCAGAACTTATTCGGAGGCTAAGGCCGAAATGAAACTCGATTCTAGCGAGTCATTCAGTGGGTGTTACTCTATTTGTCGCAAGTTCTCTTCGTTGATGGTGGTGGCATGAAACAAATTCTACATAAGAAAGCGAGAACCATTATTTGGAGGCTATAAATTTTCTTAAGCGCAAAGCACGTATATATGCGTACTTCAACTGTCGCTTGAAACCAGCAAAGATGCTGTTATCTAGACATGCGTGACCTGACACTTTTCATGGGACCAGCTGTAAATAATTCACCTTTCCAGACATCCAGTTAGTTGCTAGGAAATAATTACTAAAAGAAATTAAGTGACGTAAGTCGGTTGGCCCATGTCTCAACTGATTCGGAGTCGATACGTGTTTCCTTTCTTCGCCTTCTAACATACCTACTACTATTTATACATGAAATATAAGATATATGTTCAATGACTGATCAGCTGACAGAATCTGAGTCATCTGAGTTTCGAAGATTGTAGTAGCTATCGTTTATATATTGTGTATGTTTGACATTTTTCAAGCAAGGGGGCAATCTAAATTATTTGTTGAGGACATATATACGGCAAAATCTTTTATTGAATATTTTATTTTTGATAACTGGTTTCGACAAACTTATCAGTTTTGATCTATACTTTTTTGTCGAATCCGGTTATCAAAAATAAAATATTCAACAAGCGATCTTAGCATATATATTCTCAACAAAATCCTGTATATATACGGATACTTATCTTCGTTTTCTTCGTTCCATTGGGTGGGGTAACTGGTATCGTAGTGTTGCTGCAAAAAATTTCATGGTTTTTGAAAATAAGAAACTGGAAGATATAAAAAATTAATACTCGTAGTTTCAGATTCCGTCCGACATTTATTGAACCAAAGCACACCATACAAACTTTCACTACACTGGCTCAGAACAACTACTCTGACAATAACTAACTCACAGCCTTGCTGCCTGAGTATTTATTTGCAAAAGAATCGCCGTCATTGGTAATAATTATAAATCCTTCATATTACAGGTTACAGTAAAAGACTGACGAGATTAATAGTTGTATAACTGAAATCTTAAAGCATAATTAACTATACATAATTTATATATAAATAAAATGTTGCGATTTACAGTACGACAATCCGAATATACGAAAATATCATTCGCTAACAATACATCCTGCATGATTTTAATTAATGTTTTAATGAGCGAAGGTCACGAAATACTAACATTGTAACAGAATTATTATGAAGAATATCTTCTAGTGACAATGAGGTTTATTTAAGTACGAAAATGTGGTAAATTGCTTTACGATATTAAATTCAATATTTTCCTATCAATTAGTGAACATTCTAATATTTAGAGCTTTTAGGTGTTTTGTTATTACAGTAATTGTAATATCTGGTAATAGATGTTTTTAAAACGTAGAGTAAGTATTATTTTATGGTTTACAATAATATCGAAACTTCTATGATGGACAAGAACTACATGTTCCAATTCAAACAGTTTTGGTTTTATCTCATTAAGTACGCAAAATAAGTTAATGAGATGACAATAAAAGTCTTGAAACATTGAATTGTAAAGAGTAACTTCAAATATCGAGATCACAATTGAAGGAGGCGATTCCGAGATTATAAATGGCCGCGATGGCCGCTTTAAGGCGCCTTGCTGAGTAGCGCGCAGCTGCTCGCCGTTTGCGGTTCGAGTCCTCCTTCGGGCATGGGTGTCTATGTTGTCCTTAGTTAGTTTAGATTAGATTAAGTAGTTTGTAAGCCTAGGGACTGATGACGAAAGAAGTAGTTACTTCCCTGGATTTAGAAACATTGGAACATTTTTTCATTACAAATGGGTCCTAGTCTGTCCTGTTTCACTGTAACCTCTACAGATTGCTTAAATTTGGATGTAGTAAGACGTTCACTTTTGGCTGTGCGAATGACAGTGAAGTGTTCAGATAGCTAGGCTAACGATATGACAGGTCATGCGGTTACGGCGTCTGAGGAATTCTCTGATGACTGGTCACGCGTCTTAGATCCACCACTTGCGCTTCGTGTTTGCGGTGCAGTAAGTCAAGAGCGCTGTTCAGAATCGATGATAAGCGTGTGAATACTATCGGCGCAAAACCGTGGCGCTTCTATGGCTGTATCAGTGTTTTGAGCGCGACATGTTTACCGATTTTGCTGGTAAACGCACGGTACGCCCTCAGAGGTTATCTCTCTATCTCTCTCTCTCTCTCTCTCCTCTGTGCGTGTGTTTTCTTGTTTTTATTTTCATTCATGTAACGTATCAGATTAAACCAACTTGTTCTTGTGACTCATCCAGACGCGTGTATCTTTGACTTCTTTGTTACATTTCGTTGTCTCCCAATGTCGAACTCATTTGTCAGTTTTGCCACACTGTTAATCTATTTTTTTTTTTTTTTTTTATTTTTATTTTTTTTTTTTTTTAAGTAAGGAAAGGTATCTAAACAATTTGCGTATTTTTTTTTTACTGCAAGTTGTTATTCCAAATATTTTTGTTGTAGTCTGTTGTCACATTTGTGTTAATGATTATGGCCGTATTCGTTCAGATTACAAACACTTTCCGAGGAACTGTTTTTGCAAAGCTGCTCCTCAGTTGGCTTCCGAATGTCAGTAAATTTTCAGTTCTCAACTACTGTTAAGTGTAGAACGGGTTACGAACCAAAATTGAATACGTTGAAAAATAGTATACCAGGTATTACAGTAAGGAAGAATGGTTAATAAGTCCCTTTTAACAGTCTCCGAATTCAATTTAACTTATTTCTTAATTACAAGTAAAACACATCTCTGTTGAAAATTGTTTATCACTAAATAACGCGTTCGTGACTTTGGCGCACCGTTGGATTTCTTGCAACTGTGAAAATAGCTTTAGGCATACGTAAAATTTCCTAAGAACGTGGCAGTTACGCAAGGGAGCGCGTCCGTCAGTGAATTAAGATAATCTCAGCTTAATCGAGTGCGCGTATAGTGCGAAACAGGTGAGCGATCACAGGCATGTGTTAAATTTAATAACGACCAGAAGTTCGAAGGATTACCCTAACGATCGTAGTTTGTTGTATACCGGATGACTGTAAGTAAACTCACTACGCAACAAGTTCGTTTGTGTGGCCTCAGCAAGTACCGAATTATTAGTTTCTGGAAATGTAAATCTGCAATGTGCTTATTTTTCCCAGACGCGTTTCGCCTTTTCCTTTCAAGGTATCCGAAGTGGATTAGTTATCGTCTTTCATGCTTGGGATTTTTGGTCCTTCCCTATCATCACTAATGCCGCACAAATTTTCCACTGATTTAATTTTTGTGCATTTTAGGACTGTGAAACACAGATGAATATCACGTTCACAAGGCAGAAAAAAAGACAAAATTTACATAAGTGGTAACTTTTAGTTTAAATAAGACACCAACCAGTTTCGGGATCGTAGTTTTTACTTCCGGCCGGTTTCACGCAATTATTGCCCTTACTGAGGTGTATAATTGTATCCTACGTGCTCGATCTGAACGTGATTGAAACCGGTGTAGAAAATCAAAGCGCTAGCATATCTGCAGCAGGCGTCCTGACAACTAATGCAACTGTGTGTGTCTGATAATCGTGGAGAAAATGGCAGTGCAGCAGCGAAGAGATATATGGGTTTTGTGTCATAAGTATACATTGCTGTGGTGTCTGTTTTTTCGGACATGTCAGAAAGAATAGATATCATACTAATATATTTATGTGTTTACACGAAGATGGTGTCAGAACACATTTCTTCAGCGCACATGCGTAAAGATCTTACGACCTCATGATTTGCGAATCCGGATAGCGAACATAGACTGTGGACGATACACCGGTACATCACTTCCGCAGCGCGCGAGTTGTGAGAATTTAGGGCGTACTAGGGATAGTCAAGCAATTAAGGCGACAGCTGCCACAGAGCGTGAATACCGAGTTCCGATCCGGCACAAATTTTAAGGCCATTGAATTGTATGCTGGCCAAGACAATCACTTCCTTCCACCTTTGGAAGGCATACTAAGCAAGTCTGACATCGAAACGTCAGATAGGATGAAAAGTCTTTAAGGACGTGATTGTTTGTCTTTAAAATGTTTTTCGATGGTATGCTGTACTTCGTGACGGCAGAGAGGCTATTAAGGAAAAGATCTCGAACAATGGCGATCCTGCTAATGACAGCACTACTAAAGCAGAGTTACGAAACATAGCTTTTACAAACTCATTCACCAAAGAAGATGAAACCAATATTCCAGATTTCGAATAACGAACAGAGGCCGTAATGAGTATCGTAGAAGTAGATATCATCGGAGTAGTGCAGCAACAAAAATCACTTAACAAGAACAAGGCTTCTGGTCCGGATTGTATACCCATTATATTTCTATCTGATTATGCTGAAGCGATAGCTCCTTACTTAACAGCCATATACAACCGCTCTCTCGTAGAAGGATCTGTACCGAAAGATTGGAAAGTTGCACAGGTCACATATATATTCAAGAAAGGCAGTACGCCGGCCGCCGTGGCCGAGGGGACTGAGGCGCTTCAGTCACGGTCTGCACGGTCACTATGGTCGGGGGTTCGAATCCCCCCTCGGGCATGGATATTTGTGCCGTCCTTAGTTGTAGGTAGTTAATAAGTAGTTTGTAAGTTTAGGGACTGATGACCCCGTAGTTAAGTCCCTTAAGCTTAACAAACATTTGAACATTTTTTTGAAAGGCAGTACGAGTAACCCAATAAACTACAGGCCTATTTCATTGACGTCAATTTGCAGCAGGGTTTTGGAACATATACTGCATTCAAATATTATGAATTATCTCGAACAGAACGATCTATTGACCCAAGGTCAACACGGATTTAGAAAATATCGTGCATGCGAAACACAACTACCTCTTTATTCACACGAAGTGATGGGTGCTATCAACAAGGGTTCGCAAATCGATTCCGTATTTCTTGATTTCCAGAAGGCTTTTGACACCGTACCTCACATACGGCTTTTAATAAAGTAGCGTGGTTATGGTATATAGCCCCAAATTTGAGATTGGATAGGGGATTTCCTGTCAGAGGACACAGTTCGTAGTAATCGATGGTAAGGCATCGACTAAAACAGAGGTGATATCAGGCGTTCCACAGGTTAGTGTTATTGTCCCTCTGCTGTTCCTGATTTACATAATCGATTTAGGAGAAAATCTAAGTAGCCCTCTTAGGTTGTTTGCGGATGACGCCATCATTTAGCGTCTAGTAAAATCATCCGAAGATCAAAACCAACTGAATAAGATATCAGTACGGTGTAAAATTGGCAATTGACTCTAAATAACGAGAAGTGTGAATTCGTCCACATGAGTACGAAAAGAAATCCGTTAAACTTTGTTTACAAGATAAATCAATCACAAGTGAACGTCGTAAACTCCACTGAATACCTAGGAATTACTATTACTTCAGACTTAAACTGGAAAGAACACGTAGATAATGTCGGGAGAAAGGCGAACCAGAGACTGTGTTTTATTGGCAGAACCCTTAAAAGATGCAACAGAACTACAAAAGAAACTGCATATACTACGCTTATCCGTCCATTTTTGGAGTATTGCTGCCCAGTGTGGGATCCTTATCAAGTGGGTTTGACGGAGGACATCGAAAGAGTCCAAAGAAGGGCAGCTCGTTTCGTATTGTCACGATACAGGGGAGACAGCGTTACGGAAATGATACAGGATCTGGGATGGGAATCATTAAAACAGCGCTTATCGCAGCGGCGAGGACTATTTACGAAACTCCAATCGCCAACATTCTCCTCCGAATGCGGAAATATATTGTTGAATCCCACCTACATAGGTAGAAATGATCATCAGAATAAAAGGCGAGAAATCAGAGCTCGAACGGAGAGATTCAGATGTTCTTTCTTCCCGCGCGCTATTCGAGAATGGAATGGGAGGTAAAATAGTGTAATGGTGGTTCGATGAACCCTCTGTCAGGCACTTAAATGTGATTTGCAGAGTACCCCATGTAGATGCAGAATTTGCACAGAAGAAAATTCGTAAAAACTAACAGAAATCATTACAGCAGTCAGATGTGTTTCTGCACGAATCGTCAACGAGCTGTCAGGAATACCAAAACCTATGGTGCACAGAATTTTGATGGCGGATTTGGGCAAAAGGAAGGTCAGTGCGTGGTTTTGTGCTCCACGCCTGTTCAGGACAGAAAAAAAAGTGAAACACTGCAAGTCTTGTTAAAGGCATCCTAAAGTGATCCGATTTCACAAAATCGAGTGCAGCTGGTGACGAAGCATGATGTTTCCAATGTGAAACCCTTGCAAAGCGACAGAGTGCAGCGTGGTTGAGCCCACAGAAGTGTAAACAAAAGGAAGTGCTCTTACAGAGAGTCGTGTTAAGACACTGGTAATAGTTTTCTTCCATTCCAAAGGAATAATTCACAAGGAGTTTGTAAAAGGACAAACCGTTAATTCTTAATATCAGTGTCTTCATTCGTCTGTGGATTCCCGCTTCCGTAGTCCATTGGACACAGTGGTATGTTGCCACGCAGGAGGCTCGGGTTTCATTACCGGTCCGGTAGGAGTTTGCTGTCTTCATCATAATACGATCATCATCGAAATGCAAATCGGCCAGGCAGCATGACCTAAAAGGACTTGCTGCGAGCGGGTCGAATACGACGCCATCTTGAACCCAACACCAGAAATCCCACACGATCGTCATCATTGTTGGCTGCGAGAATCCTTCGAATTTGAGCCGAATACCGCGACGGATAATGCTGGTCGCTCCTCCACGATATCGCCTAAGCTCAAAAAAAAAAAAAAAAAATGTTCAAATGTTTGTTAAGCTTATGGGACTTAACTACGGGGTCATCAATCCCTAAACTTACAAACTACTTATGAACTACTTACGAACTAGGACGGCACAAATATCCATGCCCGAGGGGGGATTCGAACCCCCGACCGTAATCGCCTAAGCCTATAAAGCGAAGATCGTGAGCGAGTTTATGGCTACGAAACGTACACAGTCCTGAATCCAGCGCCCTATAAGTGGCATTTGGTTCCAGCTGATGTCTGGTTGTTCTCCAATTAAAGTTGGCAACGAAAGGACAACGTTTTGATGCAGTTAAAGACACCCAAGACAACTGTACCGCAGAAGTAAATGCAGCCGGCCGCGGTGGCCGAGGGGACTAAGGCGCTCCAGTCACGGTCTGCACGGCCCCTACGGTCGGGGGTTCGAATCCCCCCTCGGGCATGGATATTTGTGCCGTCCTAGTTCGTAAGCAGTTCATAAGTAGTTTGTAAGTTTAGGGACTGATGACCCCGTAGTTAAGTCCCATAGAAATTTAAAAAAAAAAAAAAAAAAAAAAAAAAAAAAAAAAAAAAAAAAAAAAAGTAAATGCACTTCCAAACTGACTATAGTTACCGTTTCAAATCAGTTTTGAAACTATTTTAGCTGTGAAATTGTTCACGAGGAGACTATTTTGAATAAACAGGGTTATTTTGTGAACGTAATGCCACAGTCTCAATAGAATTGGGGTACAATGTGTAGTTTGATTTTTTTGAAACTCTAACAAGGAAAATACTCGGGCTCAAACAAACACAAATATACCAAAATCGTCTGAGAAATTATGTAGAGGTCCCTTATTCCACTAGCGATACTCTCGCATCTGCAAAACTTTGCAGTCGTCCATTAGAGGCCTCTGCGTGAGCCACGCCGCATTGCACTTTGACCTGCCGGTACACCAGTCGGGAACACTAGCGACAGTGCGGTGTACCTCTGAAGTTGCGTTTTGTGACGTCATGTGTATAGTGATGCGTCAGATGGGTCGGCGATTGGTAATCAATCCTGATAAGATATTGCGATTGGTTGAGATGAAATTCCAAAGAGCCCTTCTTCGTGAATACGGTCTTGGTGTAGAAGATCAATCATTGACATGTTTTCTGGTATCTATTATAGTGCAGAAATAAGAGCATAGATTAGAAACACTATAATACATATCAGGTAACATGCGAATGACTCATCTTCTACACCAATACCATCTTCACGAAGAAGGTTTCTTCGTAACTTCATCTCAACCAGTCACACTATATTAGCAGGATTTTTTTTTTCCAATCGCCGACCTATCCGACACTTCACCACACAAATAACGTCAGAAAACGCAACTTCAAAGGCACTGCACCGTCACTACTGGCGTACCGGCAGGTCAAGGTGCAGTGCGGCGTGGCACTCGCAGAGGCCTCTAATGGGCGACTGCAGAGTTTTGCAGATGAGAGAATATCACTAGTGGAATGAGGAACATTCATACTATCTCTCACACGATTTTCGTGTATTTATATTTGTTCAAGCCCAAGTACTTTCCTTGTAAGATGCTGCTGTTGTCCTTCCGGTACTGTCTTGTTCCTGCTTGGAGTTTCGCTAACTTCCTCGTCTCTGTCGTCGACCTAGTTGCTGATACCGGATGTTGGATGTCCTCTCTTCTACAATCCCTTTCTCGAACAACGGCTATTCCGTAGGTTAATGTTTCTGCTGTACAAAATTCTGAATTGCACCATAGTATCATTTTAAATCTCTGGGAAAATATTTTGGAGCTATGCTGCAGGTTAAATAGCACAAAAGGCTAGGAACAAACAGGCATGGGAAAATTAGAATAGTGCTACGATCGTAACAGGCACCATATATACCAGGAGTCCAACTTAAATTTTCCCTCTCCAAATTTTTCAAACAAAAATAGGTACTGAAAAAAATTCCCGGTCATGTACGAATGCCAGGGCCTTATGAAAGAAAATACTGTATAAAATTCTAAAACGTAAATAAAATATTAGTTCTAACATCATCATCATCATTAGAGACTGATAATGCCTTTCAGCGTTCAGTCTGGAGCATACTACCTCTAATAAAAGTCCTCCAAGATCCCCTATTCAATGCTAACATTGATGCCACGTCTGATGTTATGGCTTTTACTTCAAAATCATTCTGCACCGAATCTGAGTACTTTCTTCTTGATCTACCTCGACTCCTCTTACCCTCCGCTGCCGAGCTCATGAGTCTCTTGGGTAACCTTACTTCTCCCATGCGTGTAACTTTACCCCACCATCTCTGTTCGCTCTAAGTGCTTCATCTATGGAGTTCATTTCAAGTTTTCCTTTGATGTCCTTATTATGGACACCCTCCTGTCATTGTTCTTGCTACTTTCATATCTGTAACCTCTAACGTATGACTAAGGTAACGTGTATTCACCCAACTTTCACTCCCGTACATCAAAGTTGGTCGAAAGATAGAGCGTTGCACTGCTAACTTAGTCTTGGTACTGACTTCCTTCTTGCATAAGAGAGTAGATCTTAGCTGAGCTTTGCTACACCTCGATGCCAGTTCTTTCACTATGTTGCCATCCTGTGAGAAAACACATCCCAGGTACTTGAAACTGTCTACCTGTTTTTTTTCCTCCTATTTGGCACTCAATCTGTTTCAATCTCTTTCCCACAGACATTACTTTCGTTTTGGAGATGCTGGTTTCATATCATAATCCTTGCGCCTCTGATCGAGCTCTGAAATATTAGTTTTCAACCTTTCAATCGAATCTGCCATTACAAATAAGTCATCCGCATATGCGAGACTGCTTATTTTGTTTAGATCTATTTTAATTACGCCCTGCCAGTCTACTGTTTTCAACATATGATCCATGAATAGTATGAACAACAGTGCTGACAGGTTACAGCCTTGTCTTACCCCTGAAAGTACCTTGAACCATGAGCTTAATTTACAATCTACTCTAACTGCTGCCTGACAGTCTACGTAAAGCCCTTTTATCGCCTGCAGAGGTTTGCCTCCTATACCACAATCTTGTAGAACTGACAGTAGCTTCCTCCTAGGAACACGGTCATAAGCCTTTTCTAGATCTATGAAACATAGATACAATTTCCTGTTCTACTCATAGCAGTTTTCCATTACCTGCCATAAGCTAAAGATCTGGTTCTTTAACATGAACATAAAAAGGTAAAGAAGTCAACAATCCGAAGTTTAGTTTCAACATCACAGTGCATTCATGGGCATGGAACATCAAACTGACTTACCCAGCCAGGTATAGGGGGACCTACTGCTTAACGTGGATTGCAAACCACGGTGCTACTCGATATTTTTCACATCAGCAACATTTCCAGAAGTGAAAGAAGTGAGAAGTGACATAAATACTTTTTTTTAAATGGACACACCATATTATTTTCATGCAATCAGTAGCATGAAAACTCACAGAAAGAATGGCGTTAGTCGCATTCCAATATGTCTAATACGTTCTGAGAAATAAAGTAGTGAAGTTCACGCTTAAAATAAACGAAAAGGGCAGCTAGCGCACGTTCAAAAACTTGAGCGTGAATCTCACGCTGCCCGTAATCGTTATGTTTATTTCAAACGTCAACTTCGCTTCTCAATTTCTCGGGACTTAGTAGACGTATTGGAATGCTTTATACATTGACTGCAATAAACAGTATGTAATCAGTATGCCTGGATCGTAATTGAAAGGTTACGAATTTATTTTATGTTCAGTTTCAGTAGTATAAAGGTTACAAATATATGACCAATGCTCAAATATGGGGGATCTCATATTTCATTGGTAAAACAGATTTTGAAAATTCAAAGAACCGGACCTTATTCTATGACTGTTTGAAGTGGACATGTGCTAGTGCAAATATCGAAACATGTCATGAGTTCGTAGACTTGTTTCTTCCTTAATGGTTTGCATCTAAATTAATTTGAAAATAATCTGGCCAATCGACCGTCATTTATGGCTATATAGTTATGACTGAAGCAACAACTACATCTACATACATACTCCGCAATTCACCGTAAGGTGCGTGGCGGAGGGTACACTGTACCACTGCTAGGCATTTCCTTTCCTTTTCCACTTCCAAATAGAACGAGGAAAAAACGAATGCCTATATGCCTCCGTACGAGCCCTAATTTCTCTTATCTTGTCTTTGTGATCACCACGCGAAATGTAAGAGGCGACAGCAAGATCGTACTACATTCAGCTTCAAATTCCGGCCCTCTAAATTTCACGAAAAGAACGTCGTCTTTCCTCCAGCGATCCCCATCTGAGTTGCCGGAGCATTTCCGTGATACACGCGCATTGGTCGAACCTACCAGTAACAAACCTAGCTGCTCGCCTCTGAACTGACTTTATGTCTTCCTGTAAACTGATCTGCTGCGGGTTCCAAACACTTAAGAAATACTCAAGACGCGGTCGTACAAGCATTTTATACGTGGTCTCCTTTACAGGTGAAGTACATCTTCCCAAAATTCTCCCAACAAAGCGAAGTCGGCTGTCCGCCTTACTCCCAACTGTCCTTACATGTTCGTTCCATTTCATATCGCTCTGCAATGTTACGCCTAGATATTTGAACGACGCGACAGCATCAAGAAGCTCACTACTAATGCTGTATTCGAAAATTATGGGATTGTTTTTCCTACTGATGCGTCTCACCTTACATTTTTCTACATTGAGAGCTAGCTGTCATTCTTCGCACCAACTAGAAATTTTGTCTAAGTCATCCTGTATGCTATTACAGTCAGTTAAAGACGACACACTCCCATACACCAAGGCATCATCGGCAAACAGCCGCAAATTACAACTTACTCTGTCCATCAGATCATTTATATAGATAGAAAATAATAGCGGTCCTATCATACTCCCCTGGGGTACGCCTGACGATACACTCGTCTCTGATGAACACTCGCCGTCGAGAACAACGTACTGCGTTCTATTACTTAGGAAGTCTTCCAGCCAGTCACACACCGCTGAATACTGTTACTCAAATGTTAAGCGTAGAAGACAGCGTACGAACTGCAAGATACGTCGTCATTGGTGATATGAGCAGTCTTCGCAAAGCGCTACCCAGCTGGAGAGGCATTTCGACACGAGAGGCTGGAGAAACGAAAACAAATGGCGGGATACCGGAGCGGCTGGTAAACATCACTGTTTTTGTACCATTAAGAGTAACCGTCTGTCAACACCACTGACAGAAACAAAATCTAACCTGAAACAGAAACAAAAATTTCGATTTCTTACATGCGACTACATCTTCATATGATATTTTCAAGTGTACAGCAAACTGTTAAATTACCTTTTATTATAAGTACTAGCTGAAAACACAATATTGCCCGTGTTTTTTATTTTTATTTATTTATTTAAATCCAGTATTCTGTTAGTCCATGTCCTCATTCTTCCTCTCTATACTCTTCCGCTCCTATTTATTCATCTTCTCCTCCTCTCTATCTCCTTACTTTCGTGGTGATCACCGAACAATGTGGCGCAATGATAACACAATGGACGGCCGGCCGCAGTGGCCGAGTGGTCTGCGGCGCGACAGTCACAGTCTGCACGGCCGCTACGGTCGGGGGTTGGAATCCCCCCTCGGGCATGGATGTTTGTGTCGTCTTTAGTATAAGGTAGTTCATTTAGTAGTTTGTAAGTTTAGGGACTGATGACCAAGCAGTTAGGTCCCTTAAGCTTAACAAACATTTGATTCTGAATACACTGGACTCGCATTCGGGAGGAAGGTCGATCAAATCCACCTACGGCCATTCAGATTTAGATTTCCGTGATTTCCCTAAAATAACTCCAGGCAAATGCCGGGATGGTTGCTTTCAAAGAGCACGGCCGATTCCCTTACGCAAACAATCCGAGTGGAAGCTTCACCTGTAATGACTACGCTGTCGATGGGTCGCTAGACACTTCCTTCCCTTTGGCCCACTGTAGGTTACGGTAGTAACACTAAAAGTGGGCCTTTGCGATCGTCTTTTGACAGCTCGAAATTTAAATGAAAATAACAGCTTAACCATTCATCTGAACGCGAAAACTGAATAACTGAATTTGTAGAGGAGAAAATTCTCTACAACTTTTCTCTCTTATGTTGTTGTTGTTTCTTTTTAGTATCTCGTATCCTCGTATCGTTTCAGAGATATTTGCAAAATAAAGGCGATTTTGGGATGTCTGTCTGTCTGTTCGTAACGTGTTCCCTGTTTTTAAGACGAACCGTTCAACCGATCAGCACCAAATTTTACAGACATAATTATAGGCCCGACCCCCATGAACCACAGACATTGCCGAGGTGGGGTGGCTTGCGTGCCTCAACGATGCAGATAGCCGTACCGTAGGTGCAACCACAACGGAGGGGTATCTGTGGAGAGGCCAGACAAACGTGTGGTTCCTGAAGAGGGGCAGCAGCCTTTTCAGTAGTTACAGGGGCAACAGTCTGGATGATTGACTGAGCTGGCCTTGTAACATCAGCTAACATGGCTTTGCCACACGGTTACTGCGAACGGCTGAAAGCAAGGGGAAACTACAGCCGTTACTTTTCCCGAGGACATGCAGCTCTACTGTATGAAAATATGATGATGGCATCCTCTCGGGTAAAATATTCCGGAGGTAAAATAGTCCCCCCATTCGTATCTCCGGGCGGGGACTACTCAGGAGGATGTTGTCATCAGGAAAGACAATACTGGCATTCTACGGATGGAGCGTGGAATGTTAGATCCCTTAATCGGGTAGGAAAATTAGAAAATTTAAAAAGGGAAATGGATAGGTTGAAGTTAGATATAGTGGGTATTAGTGCAGTTCGGTGGCAGGATGAACGGGATTTCTGGTCAGGTGAGTACAGGATTATAAATACAAAATCAGTTGGGGGTATCACAGGAGTAGGACTGATATGTTGTTGTTGTGGTCTTCAGTCCGGAGACTGGTTTGATGCAGCTCTCCACAATACCCTATCCTGAGCAAGCCTCTTCATCTCCACATAAGAACGGCAACCTACATCTGTCTGAATCTGCTTACTGTATCCATCTCTTGGTCTTCCTCTGCGATTTTTACCCCACACACTTCCCTCTAATGCTAAATTCACAATTCCTTGATGTCTAAGAATGTGTCCCATCAATCTATCCCTTCTTTTAGTCAAGGTATGCCAGAAATATCTTTTCTCCCCAATTCTGTTCAGTACCTCCTCATTAGTTACGCGATCCACCCACCTAATCTTCAGCATTCTTCTGTAGCACCATATTTCAACAACCTCAATCCTCTTATCGTCCATGTCTCACTCCCATACAAGGCAACACTCCATACAAATGCCCTCAGAAAGGACTTCCTTAGGGTTAAATCAATATTCGATGTTAACAAATTTCTCTTTTTCAAAAACGCTTTTCTACCCATTGCCATTCTGCATTTTATATCCTCTGTACTGCGACCATCATTTGTTATTTTACTGCCCAAGTAACAAAACTCATCTACCTCCTTTATTGCTTCGTTTCCCAATCTAATTCCTTCAGCATCACCTGATTTTCTTACACTGCACTCCATTACCCTAGTTTTGCTCTTATTAATGTTCATTTTATATGCACCTTTCAGCACACTGTCCATTCCGTTCAATTGCTCTTCCAGGTCCTTTGGTGTATCTGACAGAATTACTATGTCGTCGGCAAAACGCAATGTTTTTAATTCTTCCCCCTGAACTTTTATTCCTTCACCAAATTTCCCCTTGCTTTCCTTTACAGCTTGTTCAATGTACAAATAACATTGGAGAAAGGCTACAACCCTGTCTCACTCCCTTCCCAACCACTGCATCCCTTTCATGCCCTTCAACTCTGACAACCGCTGTCTGGTTTTTGTACAAGTTGTAAATAACCTTACGCTCCCTATATTTTACTCCTGCTTGCTTCAGAACTTGTAAGAGTTTATTCCAATCAACATTGTCAAAAGCCTTCTCCAAATCTACAAAAGCTAGAAATGTAGGTTTGCCTTTTCTTAATCTATCTTCTAGGATAAGCCGTAAAGTGAGTATTGCCTCCCGTGTTCCTACATTTCTCTTGAACCCAAACTGATCTTCCCCGAGGTCGGCTTCTACCAGTTTTTCCATCCTGATAATGAATAAGAAAATAGGAATGCGGGTAAACTACTATGAGCAGCACAGTGATCGCATTATCATTGTCAAGATAGATACGAAGCCAACACCGACAACAGTAGTACAGGTTTATATGCCAACTAGCTCTGCCGATGATGAGGAGATCGAAGAAATGTATGGGGAGGTAAAGGAAATTATTCAGACAATTAAGGGAGACAAAAACTTGATTGTCATGGGGGAATGGAACTCGGTAGTAAAAAAACGAAGAGAAGGAAATGTTGTAGGTGAGTATGGACTGGGGAAAACAAATGAAAGAGGAGATCGCCTCGTAGAAGTTTGTACGGAACATAATTTAATCAAACACTTGGTTGAACAACCATGAAAGAAGGTTGTATACGTGGAAGAGACCAGGAGACACCGGAAGGTATCAGATTGATTTTATAATGGTAAAACATAGATTCCGGAACACGGTTATAAACTGCAAGACATACCTAGGGGCAGATATAGACTCTGACCATAACTTGTTAGTCATGAACTGTAGGCTGAAACTGAAAAAACTGCAGAAAGGTAGAAAAATAAGGAGATGGGACCTAGATAAATTGAAGGAACGTGAAGTTCTGGTGAATTTCAGAGGGAGCTTTAGGCAACAATTGACAGAAACAGGGGGAAATAAAACAGTAGAAGAGGAATGGGTAGCATTGAGAGATGAAATAGTAGAGGCAGCAGAGGACAAAATAGGTAGAAAGGCAAGACCTACAAAAAATCCTTGGATAACACAGGAAATACTAAATTTAATTGATGAAAGGAGAAAATATAAAAATGCAGCCAATGAAACAGGCAAAATGGAGTACAGACGACTAAGAAATGAATTGATAGGAAGTGCAAAATGGCTAAGCAAGTGTGGCTAGAAGCCAAATGCAAATCTGTAGAAGAATGTATAAGAAGGGGAAAAGTAGATACCGCCTACAGGAAAATCAAAGAGACATTTGGGGACAAGAAAAGCAAGAACTCAGATGGGAAACCAGTTCTCAGCAAAGAAGGAAAGGCTGAAAGGTGGAAAGAGTACATAGAGCAGCTTTACAAAGGAAATGAACTTAGAGACGATGTTGTAGGAAGGGAAGAGGAAGTAGATCAAGATGAAATAGGAGATACTATACTGAGAGATGAATTTGACAGAGCCCTGAAAGACCTAAGTCGAAACAAGGCCACTGGAGTAGATGACATACCCTCAGAGCAACTGAAGTCTCTGGGAGAACCAGCCATGACAAGGCTATTTGAACTGGTGTGTAGGATGTATGAGCAGGCGAAATACCTTCAGACTTTAAGAAAAATGTAATAATTCCCATTCCAAAGAAATCAGGCACAGACAGGTGTGAAAATTACAGAACCATCAGTTTGATAAGTCATGGTTGCAAAATTTTAACACGAATTATCTACAGGAGAATGGAAAACCTGGTAGAAGCTGACCTAGGGGAAGATCAGTTTGGATTCAGGAGGAACGTAGGAACCCGGGAGGCAATACTCACTTTACGTCTTATCTTAGAAGATAGGTTAAGGAAAGGCAAACCTACGTTTTTAGCTTTTGTAGATTTGGAGAAAGCTTTTGACAATGTTGACTGGACTGCACTCTTTCAAATTCTGAAGTCAGCAGGGGTAAAATACAGGGAAAGGAGAGTTATCTACAACTTGTACAAAAGCCAGACCGCAGTTATTAGACTCTAAGGGCATGAAAGGGAAGCATCAGTTGGGAAGGGAGTAAGACAGGGTTGTAGCCTTTCTCCGATGTTATTCAATTTGTACATTGAGCAGGCGGTGAAGGAAAGCAAGGAAAAATTTGGAATAGGGATTAAAGTTCAGGGGGAAGAAATAAAAACATTGCGTTTTGCTGATGACATTGTAATTCTGTCAGAGACAGCGAACGACCTGGAAGAGCAGTTGAATGGAATGGACAGTGTGTTGAAGAGAGCGTACAAAATGAACATTAACAAGAGCAAAACAAAAATAATGGAATGCGGTCTTAGTAAATCAGGCGATGCTGAAGGAATTAGATTAGGTAACGAAACAATGAAGGTGCTAGATGAGTTTTGTTA
Organism: Locusta migratoria; assembly: GCA_026315105.1. Taxonomy (NCBI): domain Eukaryota; kingdom Metazoa; phylum Arthropoda; class Insecta; order Orthoptera; family Acrididae; genus Locusta; species Locusta migratoria. The sequence continues at coordinate 838,162,866 of CM048745.1, read as the reverse complement.
CTTGGGTAGTAAAATAACATGCGATGGTCGCAGTACAGAGGATATAAAATGCAGAATGGCAATGGGAAGAAAAGCATTTTTGAAAAAGAGAAATTTGCTAACATCGAATATTAATTTGAGTGTAAGGAAGTCTTTTCTGAAGGCATTTGTGTGGAGTGTTGCCTTGTACGGGAGTGAAACATGGACGATAAGCAGTGCGGACAGGAAGAGAATAGAGGCTTTTGAAATGTGGTGTTACAGAAGAATGCTGAAGATTAGGTGGGTAGATCACATAACTAATGAAGAGGTACTGAACAGAATTGGCGAGAAAAGGAATTTTTGGCATACCCTAACTAAAAGAAGGGATCGTTTGGTAGGACACATTCTTAGACATCGAGGAATCGTAAATTTAGCATTGGAGGGAAGTGTGTGGGGTAAAAATCGCAGAGGGAGGCCAAGAGACGCGTATAGTAAGCAGATTCAAGTGGATGTGGGTTGTCGTTCTTATGAGAAGTAGAAAAGGCTTGCTCAGGATAGAGTATAGTGGAGAGCTGCATCAAACCAGTCTCCGGACTGAAGACCATAACAACAATTATAGGCCGCCAGAGACCAGAACCTCCATTTTTCAAATTTTTCGGACAAAAAATACGGTAGTAATAAAAAAGCCGTTTGTAATATAATTGTAATTGCAAACGAACCGTTCATCTGACAGGAAAATTGAATAACGTAATAGGTAGAGGGGAAAATTCTCTACAACTTAGCCCTATTATGTTTTTTTCATATCTTGCATCGTTTCAGAGATGTTTGCAAAAATAACAGCGATTTGACGATGTCAGTCTGGCTGTAACGTGTTCCCACTTTTTAGGTCGAACCGTTCAACCGATCGGCACAAAATTTTACAGACATAATTGTTGGCTATCAAAACCTCGCTTTTTCAAATATTTCGGACAAGAAATACGTTAGTAATAAAAAAAAGCCGTTTGTAATGTAATTTTAGTTGCAAATAAACCGTTCATCTGACGCGAAAACTGAAAAAAAAAAAAAAAAAAAAAAAAAAAAAAAAAAAAAAAAGAATTTGTAGATGATCAAATTATCTACAACTTTGTTCCCTTATTTTTTTTTTTCATATCTCGTATCGTTTGAGAGATATTTGCAAAAATATCGAAGTTTTGACACCCCCCATTGAATTAACGAAAACCAGCCGTTCGCAGATGTCACGTGACACTTCTCGCCCAGAACTCTCTGGCATACACCATCTTGCGTTGCGTATTTGATGATTTTCTTATTGTAACTTACACGTTGACATTTCAAAGCAATGGCGCACTGAAGAATTAACAAAAACACGTCATTCTTCGTACGATAAATGATAATCTAGTGTCTACAAATGCCACATTAGCACCAGTTAACAACGGCCATCAATAGTATGAGATTAAAGAACGCAATTCCTAACTATTAGCTGTAGCGTCGTGGGCAATGTGATGGAATGTGACGCTGAAGGTCAGTTGTTCGGATCCCTCCAGTACCTAATTTCTTTTTTCCTACAAGGGTTTCAGACACACTCTTTAATTGATTTTTTATTATTTAGATTATTATTTTGGTCCAAAATGGTTACAAAAACTTGTAAAACAACAAATCTAAAGTGGGCCGTAAAACACGTAAGTGCGATTTTTTCATGGTGATCGCTTAAATTTTGTCGAGGTTTATCACGAGGTGCTCCTGACATGCACCATACAATTGCTTTCAGAGTATGAGAACTTCCTCTATGAAACATACAAATGTGCAAACTTTTATATCTCCGTAATGCGGCAGTAGAAGGAGGTGAGTGTGGCAAGCAAAGTACGACCCTCCTATCGGTTCTCACCAATAAGCCGTGGGCAACACATAACTCAGGATAGTAAACGTTTATGTCTCGTTGTCTCTGTTCTTGGGGGTGAGTTATGTATGTCAGCTTCTATGTCCTAAACAGCTACCCAATCTGATCAATAATTAATCTGTAGTTTAGCCAGTCTATCAATCTGCATAGGATAACGTGAAAACAAACATAAATTAAACCTCTGAATGACCAAAGAAATGGATTCTAAGATAAAGAAGTGATTCACTCACGAAGTAATGCTTTATAAATGGAGTTTATTACTCTTAATAGACATGAAACGCGGAGGTGGTCCTACTTTATACATCTGTAAATAACTAAATATTTCCCCAACTATTGTTCACAATAAGTATCATACGCATTCGAGAGTAAAAGTTCCAAATTATCACTCGAAGGTTACAGTAGTCCATCGAACTTTGCAGTTCCAAGTTAATACGCGACAAAAGTATTTGTTATAAAACACAGTTTGTTATCACACGAGTACTCGATTTCTGAATTATCACAGTTCCATAGCCCTATTACCGTGCATAGTTTATCACTTTTCAAGCAGAGACTAATTTCTGCAGTCACAGTCCCGTAAATGTTCTAAGTCCACACATACCTATCTCTTCAAATCACGAGTTCGTAACGCGGCTTCAGAGCGCCCAGCGTCACAACATTTCACCACCAAGTTACGAGTCCCTTCCCAAGTGTTTGAAAGCATGTCCTCCCTGCTCCCAAAATTGTATCCTTCCGCACTTCCTAACGCCTCATCTTTTAAATACAATTTCCCTTCAAAAATATTATACACTTGAATATCACAGAATTAAATGTTTTGACCACCACCCTACAGATACTGTTTTCATTTAACAAACAAATATGTAAAAAACCGTTGAGACTGAAGCTCTTTTTCTCAGATAGCCATTAAGCATGGCATTTCGCTGTTCAAATGTACTGCCGCCGTCGGAATATAGTTACACCATTAATATTTAATTTATCATGGCTTTTTATGTAAATATATTGAATTCTTGTTCACAAATATTTATAATTGTTTATATATAAATTATCTTCTGCATAACTACTATTTTTAGTCGGCCATGAAATATTTAAGTGACAGTCTACAACACAAAACGAACGTTACTAAGAATAGTATTAAATATAATAAAATACATATATAAATGTAATGCGCTTTGCTGGGTTCATGTTTTGTGCTTCTGTGGTGGAATCTATGTTCTGACACAAGAATAGTATTACCTCAACGAAAAGCAGAACAAGAGAGTAAGACAAAGTTTTTTGAAAGAATACGGAAATAACGTGGCACGTCTTTTAAGATAGGTAGACTGGTGCAATGATGCCCATTTGCTTCTCAAACTGTTACTGATAAACACTACGTATCCATAATTTTAAATATAAGTCTTATAATATTATTATCGTAGTACTGAAATTTGTCGGCTTTGTATCTGTAAGGGATACTGAAATTGTAATTACGGCGTTTGATTCTCCCAAGTATCCTGAATGCATTCATATAATTATATTTGCCGTATGGTCAATCCCTGATTTTTTTGGATTTTTAGAATAATGTTTGCGGCTATATTGTATTTCAGTTGCAATCTGGAATAGCCTCCCTCGCTCAGCCAACCGTTTACAGTTTCTGAGCACATTAGGGAAACCCTGACCACCTGCGCATTCACTAGGTTCAAACTGTTAACCAGCCAGCTGGAGAACCCAACAGAATGGCAAAACCCACCTTTCACATGGAAACAATCAGCTTTCCCCTGTATCTGTAATATCACAAAAGTATGCGGACAAGGTCTGCAACATAAAGAACTGATTAGTCCACATATACTTTTATTACAATGTTCAAAATGATCAAATATTTAACTACGGGGTCAACAGTCCCTAAACTTACAAACTACATATGAACTATCTAATACTAAGGACGGCACAAATATCCATGCCCGAGGGGAGATTCGAACCCCCGATCGTAGTGACCATGTAGAACGTGACTGGTGCGCCGCAGACCGCACAGCCACTGTGGCCGGCTACAAATGAAAAAAATACTCAACTTCCCTGTGCTTGTGATGTACAATTCTTAGTAGTGTTCCGGGTTGTGTTTGCTGGCTCGCTGTAGACGGGTCCCCTGGAACTGTAGCACTCCTAGATCTGCTTCATACTCTGCCGTAATCCTGTAGTGACTGCTATACGGATTGTCGTGGCTGTGTGCGCCAACATATCTAGGCGAGTGCTCTTCTCCGGCCGGCGTGTAAAGCAGGCAGAGAGGTAACGAGACTGCGGGCTCCCTCGTCGGCCGAAGTACTATAGAGCGACTTATCGCCTCTTCGCCGGCCGCGGTGGCCGAGGTGACTGAGGCGCTTCAGTCACGGTCTGCACGGCCACTAAGGTCGGGGGTTCGAATCCCCCCTCGGGCATGGATATTTGTGCCGTCCTAGTTCGTAAGTAGTTCATAAGTAGTTTGTAAGTTTAGGGACTGATGACCCCGCAGTTAAGTCCCATAAGCTTGACAAACATTTGAACATTTTTTTATCGCCTCTTCTGGAAGTGGCGGGGCAACTTGTGTACACCGCCGGCGTTGTGACGAATGGCGACGGTACAACATAAAGTTTAACAGTGATTGGTTAAAGGGTGTGGAAGTCTGTTGTACTCTCCGCCAAGCACAGTTTGAAATCTAAGGGAAGACGGTGCTCTACCTCATATTTTGAAGGTCAAGTGTAAACAATTCCAACAAGATAGGAATAAAACTATTTATATGAATGAACAACAAATACAGTTATGAACGGACACACACCAATTTGCATACAGGGTGATTCATGAAGATATACAAATGTTTTAATATGTTATTGTACAAGCAAAAGTAAAGAAAAAAGTTCATACAAACATAGGTCTGCAAGTGTTTAGCTATGGATAATAAAGATTTTTCTCTGAAATTTAGCAATCTCTCTAATATGAAGACATTCCAAAACTATATGAGTTTCCATTTATTTTGTTGTTACTGATCTAGTGAATCTAATGTCCCAGACGTATATCTGCAGTAATTTTCCAGAAATTCCAGAGAATCAAAGAAATAATTTGGGAAAATTTGTAATTTATTAACTACTTGACCCATTTTTTTTAATTCCAGACAATTGCACAAAGTTTTCAACAAAAGTTTCTAGAGTTAATTTGGGAAAATGATGATAATAACTTTAACTAAAACTGTATGAAAATGTCACCTAATCTGCTTTTATTAATACCATAGCACACGTGACGTGAATTCATGTTAAGCCGGAAGAAACGAAGTTCAGTATTAAGGAAGTTGTACGGTTGCCGACATTCTTAATGGAAAGTAAACAAATTTACTTCTATAATCTCCGAAATATCAGAATAACTACTACAGATACACGACTGGGACATGTTTTATTAGATTCACCAAATGGATAACAACCAAATAAACGAAATTGTGCTTCGAACAGTTTTGCGGTGGCTTCTTATTAGCCTGCTAAATTTCAGGCAAAAACTTTTGTTTGCAGTAACTCTGTAACTAAAAATTTGAGGACTTAGGTTTATATGAACTTTTTTCTTCAATTGTACTTGTAGAACAACATATTAAATTATTTCCTTATCTTCGTGACTCATCCTGTTAAACAGATATGTTTTCCATAGTTACGGTGGCTATGTATATCAAACCGGTGCATGCAACGACTAAAACCAAATTATCCATCTCTATATACAAAAATCAACTGCTGTGCGTCTCGCAAAAGCTCAGAAATAGCTTGATGCATTTCAATAATACTTTTCTCTTTTTGTACACATGTATAAAGGGACAGTTTATAAAAAGGAGGGAAAACCCAAAGGAACAGCTGAAAAATCGAAACCGGTAATTTTATCTGGACATCGCCACTTAGGGTTAGATTTTTTAAAATATTCTTTTAAATTTTTTTCTAATTATCCTCCATACCGTTCATCCGAGTGCGATAAAATTTTGCACATCTGACCTTCCAGACAAGACGAACGGCACTGTCTACTAATTCGTACGGTGCATGTGGAGGGTACTTTAGAGCAGACTGCGACACCACTCTACAGGTTTATTCTCATCTTGTTGAAATTTTCCACACCTGACATTCAAAACAAGAGGATTGTCTCCATAAGGTTTCGTACGGTGCATGGTGAACGGTTCTGTACACCAGACTTCCACATCAAGCTACAGTTTTATTCCTTCAAAACAAGAGAAACATTATCTCTTCTATATAAGGAACTCATTGTTCAATGGGGCGATCGATAATTGTTTAATAATGATTTTTAGGTCAAGATTGCATTTTTCATTTATTATGTTACCGGTTTCGGCGTGCTCGACGCCATCTTCAGACCTGTCGTATTTTACATAACTTCACAACATGTTTTACATACTAAAAGAGTACATCCAGGTCGAGGCGTCACCAAACATAAAATTTCTAGTCACAAATAAAATACATCTTCCAATGGTTCTGAAGAGAGGTACTTCAAAGTCTAAGTTCAATATTAGTTAATATTGAACTTAGACTTTGAAGTACCTCGCTTCAGAACCATTGGAAGATGGATGTATATATTTTATTTGTGTTCTTTTAGTATGTAAAACATGTTGTGAAGTTATATAAAATACGACAGGTCTTAAGATGGCGTCGAGCACGCCGAAACCGGTAACATAATAAATGAAAAATGCGATCTTGGCTGCAAAATCATTATTATCTCTTCTACTTAAGTTTATACGATGAATGGCGGGGGTTTCTTTAGACTTCGACACCGTTCGACGGAGCACCGCGAAATTTGGCAGATATATGTAACTTTTAATATACATTGGAGGGAGAAAGTGAACAGAAAGGGGACCAGGAAGAGATTAGCAGACGGGTGGTTAGACAGAGATGGAAGAGGAGGCTAAGATAGAAGAGGCGATTGCAGGGGGGGGGGGGGGGGGATCCACTGGTGGGTGGACAGAGAGCGGAGGAAGGAGGAGATGGAGAGAAGAATACAAGGACTAAATGAATAACAGAATAGGTAAATATCTGAGCATCTCCAGGTATTCAGATAGCTAATAAATACAGAAGTCTAAGAGGACACATAAGTAAGAAATAGTAACAGAGATGGCAGAAGTGATGGACAGGAAGTTTAAGGGAAGGAGTGTGAGATGTATATCCAATCTCCATTCATATTTAGCAATTGGGAAGCAACTGGGAAACTGGCAAAACTGTCAAATATAATTTAATAACGCCAGTTTAACATTTAAAAAAAAGTTGACTGATATTAGTTTATAACGATGATGTATGTAGGGCATTATTTTTAAACATATAGAATAAACTCTGTAACTTTAAATATGTAGGTTCCATGCGAAAATAATTACATATTCGCAGGTCACTTGAAACTGGCAATAAAGAAAGCCGTAACAGTCTATTGTGAAATTAAAAATAACATCTCAACGTAGCACCAAATTTGGCCCATTTCAAAAACGATATCATTATATGACCTTTATACTGTTTTAGGCGTCAAAGAGCAGAAAATTATGATAAATTATATTAATATATTATATGTTTATAATATTATTACTGTAGCACAGTGGTAGAGTGGCAGACTACTATTCTATAGGTAGCGGGTTCGATTCCCGCCATGTCCTAGGATTTTTATCTGCCACTTTCCACTTCTTTCACCTCTGGCAGTATTGCTCATGTGAAAAATACCGAGTAGCACCGTGGTTCGGAACCCACGTTAAACTGTAGGTCCCCCTATAACTGGCTGGGTAAGTCAGTTCTGAAGGTCGGAGAGGCAACAGCATACCACCTCCATACCGGACCATGCCTAGTAAAGCACTTTGGTGTTCAAACCAATCTTCGGATTTAAATTGGATTCCATTATCCAGAAGGGTGTGCTCAATGGCCATAAAATCACTTTTATCAATAATGAAAGGAGCAGCATTAGCCGTAAAATCTTTTGCTTTATTTAGGCAAATCGATTTCGGTTTTCCAAGAAACCATCTTCAGTGCTGTTTCGAACTTGACAGTGAAGATGGTTTCTTGGAAAACCAAAATCGATTTATCTAAATAAATCAAATGTCCAAATGTTTGTAGAGCTTATGGGACTTAACTACGGGGTCATCAGTCCCTAAACTTACAAACTACTTACGAACTAGCTACTACTAAGGACGGCACAAATATCCATGCCCGAGGGGGTATTCGAACCCCCCGACCGTAGTGGCCGTGCAGACCGTGACTGAAGCGCTGCAGTCCCCTCGGCCACCGCGGCCGACGCCTAAAGCAAAATGTTTTACGGCTAATGCTGCTCCTTTCATTATTGATAAAAATCTACGGATTGTTGTCTGCTTTACCTTTTTTTTAATTATAAAGTGCATTTTTTTTGTTTAATTTATCGTTTACTACATTTTCCTTGCTCATTATGTTGCAATAACTTCAGCAGTTGCCATGACGTTTTAATTCATTACTTTTTAACTACTCCATTCGCACCACACTTCGCAGATAGTATCTATATACCTCTAAATGTACTTGCAAAGTGGTATCACTGTACGGCACAGATCTCACGAGATATGACGTCATAGACACACATGTTACAAACTACCATCTTGACGGCCTCGGTCTGGACTGTATAGTAGTCCGACATAAAGTGTGTAACAATGTTGTGGCAGTGTGAGGCGCCGTGATTGTTGCGCCGTGCGCTGTGGACGAGCGCCAGTCGCGCCCGGCCGTGCCCGCTGTACGGCGCATTTTCCGCACTCCCCACGGCGCTACTCTGTCCTGCTTTCACACTCTCGGTGTTATCGCAATTATTGGACTTTATACTATATATTTATTAGGGGAAATTCATTTAGAATAGAAACAGTTTTCTTCCTTCTTTCAGATAATTCGCGTAATTTTTTCGTAAATTCTAAAAGATCCAAGTTTTGGATTCAGATCTGGTGGGATGTGGACGTTATTATTATAAACGCATATTTCGCTTGTTAAATAATATTTATTTACAACTGCTTTACGTTACATTTTAGTTGCATTACATTACGATGTATGACGCGAGGCGGAACAGCTACAGCAGTCCACCGGGCCGGCCGCGGTGGCCGAGGAGACTAAGGCGCTACAGCCACGGTCTGCACGGCCACTACGGTCGGGGGTTCGAATCCCCCCTCGGGCATGGATATTTGTGCCGTCCTAGTTTGTAAGTAGTTCATAAGTAGTTTGTAAGTTTAGGGACTGATAACCCCGTAGTTGAGTCCCATAGACTATACAAACATTTGAACATTTTTTTGAGCTGTGGAGCACATTCGCTCCCGACTTCTGCAGAAGGGTTAAAAGCGACACGTGTAACAAGTGCTGGGAGTCGACAGGCTGCAGGTACGTGCACGGTTTATGCACTGTTTACGCCGGTGGAAACGACCGCCGCTGGTTATACATGAGCGGGCAAGGCCGTGCGGCCGTTGTCACAGCGCCAATGAGGCTTCGGATGTCGGTCAAGGATGCTGGCGCCACTCGGCTATCGCGTCCTGTGTGCTGCACGGATCGCGCTATCTTTTGCACTGGCCGCGGTTCTGGCGACATGGCCGTTCTCCTGTGACTGACGTAGCCAGAGATAAGAACCCGTGTCCGTCCTGACCAGTGCGACGACAACAGCAGGACAGGCGGCAGATTGGCAAGGTCACCCACTCGCCACTATCGCGAAAGCGAGGTACTAGCCTCTTCCGTTTGCTTCGAAACTGGAAACTTGGTGCCTTTGGAATAAACACCTCAATTCTTTTAAGAGCTGACAGCCATTTGACTGAAAGTTTTGTTTATTATCACTACCTGGTTTCGGCCTTAGGCCATTTTCAAGTGCTGTGATAAAAGTTGTCAGATAGATTTCCTTAGGTCATGGTCATAATAATAAAAACAATAAAATATTCGGAGTTGAATCCATGTCAGAGTTATAAAATGTGTGACACATTTGTTCTCACATCTTAATTTAAAATAATAAAATAGGTATGAGTTCACCATAAAATCAGAAAGGCAAGTTGCCTTTATCACAGCACTTGAAAATGGCCTAAGGCCGAAACCAGGTAGTGATAATAAACAAAACTTTCAGTCAAATGGCGGTCTGCTCTTTTAAAATAATTTATATGACTGAGGCTCCTGACGCCTACAAAATCATAAGCTCAATTCGTGTTCGGGATACCTCATGGAAATACGAAAAAAAAAAAATACTTCTACATCTACACCCACACTTCACAAGCCACCTCCTCCTATTCCGTTCGCTTAGGGTTCGCGGGAAAAATTATTGCCTATATGCCTCCGTGTGAGCCCTGATGCAATTCTTGTGGTCGCTTCGTAACAGATATGTGGGAGGATATTTAGCAATATTTAGGTTAACTCGTCATGAAATGTACGGTCTCGGAACTTTGACAAAAGCCCACACCGCGATACAGAAAGCCTCTCCTGCAGCGTCTGCCACCAGTGTTTCCTAATAGTCTCCGTTTCGCTCTTACTGAATGAGACCGTAACGTAGCGTGCTGCTCTCCGTTGGATCTTCTCGATGGCTCCTATTAACTCGACCTGCTACTGATACCACACTGATGAGCAGTATACAAGCGCTGGCCAAACTTGGGTTTTGCAAACTATTTCCTTTATTGACGGACTATCCTTCCTGAGAATTCTTCCTTTAACACGTTCGCTGCCGTTCACGCTCTGGCGCGTGTAAACGTTACTTGAGTCAGGTGCCGCTCACGCTGTGGCGCGTGCTGCGACCTAGCATCCTATTATGGGTTGTTGTAAACTGGCATCGTCTAATAAAGCTGTATACTCTTTAGGCATAGTGTCCTTTTTTTTTAAATCTACCTTGCAACATTCTTTAGAGGAACAACTTGTGTTATTCATGTAATCTTTTGTTTCTGATTTCATTGCTTTTGATTATTTTAATTTTATTTCGATTAGTTACCAGTTTATAAAAAAATACTTCTTAGTTTTGATATTATTCATATTTGTATTGCTGATGATATAGAAATAAGCATATGTTTTATGAAATGCCTTGTATGTACTTTTTATATTGTTCATTTGTTGTTTTCGCAAAAATACAAATGCAAATAAAAAAACATATCAAAAAAAACTTAAAACTAAAACCAAAACATTCAGTGGCTCAAAACTATGAAAAGATACTGTCAAAATACGATCACGCGCTAGAGTGTGAAGTGGCACCTAACATCATCGCGCCAGAGCGTGAACGGCAGCGAACGTGTTAAATCTCAGCCTGGCGTCTGCCTTAACCATGACTGATTTTATATGGTCGTTTCATCGCCCCTAAAGTTGTCTCCCTACTATTTTATGGAAGTAACCGCTCCCATTGTGTGTCCTGCTATTGTGTAGTTATATTATAAAGGATATTTCTTTCTATGTACAAGCAGCACTTTACACTTGTTTACGTTGAAGCCCAATTGCCATTTCTGCACCAAGTATCAATAGACTGCAAATCAGCCTGCATTTCGTTTTTCCCAATGTTGCGACGTCTCTAAATTACTGCTACAGCCGTGTAAAGACTCACTGAACTTCCGATGTTATCTACGAGGTCATTTACATGAGACACGCCTGCCATCGCATTAAAGTCTGGAGACTTCTCTCCGTTGGGAATGACATGCGGCGTTCTGTTATCTAGAAACGCCTCAGTGCAATCACACGGTTGGCCTTACATTCCGTATGCTCGTTCTTTGTTCATCATTCGCCGTCAATACTTAGGAATTACAGTTACGAACAACATCAATTGGAAAGTATACATAGAAACTATTGTACCAGAGTACGTTTCATTGGCAGAACAATTACAAGATGCAGCAGTTCTACTAAAGAAACTCCCAACACTACACATGTGCGGACTGATTTAGAGTACTGCTGCGCATTGTAGAGTACTGCCGCGGTGGAGTGGCCGAGCGCTCTCAGGCGTCTTGCTGCGGAGCGCGCGTTTGGTCACCGCCGGAGGTTCGAGTCCTCCCTCAGGCATGAGTGTCTCCTTAGGTTAGTTTAAGTAGTTTGTAAGCCTAGGGACTGATGATCAGAGTAGTTCCATAGATTTACAAACATTTGAATAACTCAATTTGATCCCCTCCTAGTGGAAATGATGGAGGATACACAGAAGAGCAGCTCGTTCTTGCAATATAGGAAGAATGTCACGGAAATTATGCACGAGTTAGAGCGGATATCATTAAAAGAAATGCATTATTCGTTGGGGCGAAACTTGTTTGTGTTATTCTTTTCACCAATTTGCTCCCCCGAATGCGAACTTAATTTCTTGGCAGCCGTCAAGGGGAAAGTTGGGTACGATAGCGTCATTAAGGTATATTATATTTTTTCTGTCCGTTACGTTGAAATCAGATACTTAATTTATGGAAAAACGATTACTTAATGAATCTCCTTCGTAATAAAGCTCTTAAACGTTTCCTAAGACTGAAGACTTTTTAGCTAGACATGTTTTTTGTTAGTGCTAGTACTATTCGTCAACTTGCCCTAAAGGTAGGGTAAGATGACGAAATGAAAATTTTATTTAGAAAACAAAGACTTTTGTTGCTTATCTACTTATCAAAAGAGACAAACATTTCTCCTTTGCAGCCCTGTAATTTAAGCCCGTACAATGAGCATATCCTACATCATCAACATGTTTTTTTACATAGTGACCTAAAGTAGCTTCAGGGAAGTTGAACTTCCTAGCGGCGCCTTTATCAGGCTCACCATTGCGGTTTGCCGAAGACATAGTAATTCTGTCAGAGACCGCAAAAGATCTGGAAGAGCAATTGAATGGGATGGACAGTGTCTTTAAAGGAAGATATAACGTGAACATTAACAAGAGTAAAACGAAGGTAATGGAATGCAATGTCAGAAAATCAAGCTATGCTAACGGAATTAGATTAGTTAATGAGACAATAAAAGTAGTAGATGAATTTTGTATTTTGGGTAGCAAGATAACTTCTGATGGCCGAACTAAAGAAGATATAAAATGCAGAATGGCTATGGGAAGAAAAGTGTTTCTAAAGAAGCGAAACTTGTTAACATCCAATATTAATTTAAATGTTAGGAAGTCCTTTCTGAAAGCAATTGTCTGGAGTGTAGCATTGTATGGGAGTGAAACGTGAACGATAAGGAGTTCAGATAAAAATATGATAGAAGCTCTTGAAATGTGGCGCTACAGATGAATGATGAAGATTAGGTGGGTAACTAATGAGGAAGTGTTTAACCGAATCGGGGAGAAAAGGAGTTTCTGGCGTATCCTGACTAAGAGAAGGGATAGAATGGTTGGACACGTTCTGAGACATCAAGGAATTGTCAACTTAGCATTAGAAGGAAGCGTGTGGGGTAAATATCGTAGAGGGAGACAGAGGGACGAATATAGTAATCAGATTCAAAAGGATGTAGGTTGCCGAACTTATTCTCAGATGAAGAGACTTGCAAGAACAGGGTAGCGTGGAGAGCTGCATCAAACCAGTCTGCAAACTGAAGACCACAACAACAACAACCACCATTTCTTACACGCTGCATTGCCTCTTTCCATTTCTGTCACCCTGTCTTCCATATGAACTGCATAATTCGTCATATTAATTCCAATCGACATTTTGGATTCAGACTTATACATGCACACAGTCTTACACAATAAATTAATTAAACCGTTATTAAAACACCATTAAAACCACGGTCTTACACAATAAATTCATTAAACCGTTATTAAAACACCATTAAAACCACAATGTATAGGAGGAATCAGTGCATATTCATTAATGCAGAAGTATTACTTTCATGAAGATTATTTATTTGTTACAAAAGCAGCATCAACTTCTGAGCCTCTGTTGTCAACAAAACATAATGACGCAGCGGTTCTATTTCAACAGACATGCCTGCAGAGCGCTCTAAGGAAGCAATACTACAGTGCACGTTGTACGATCTGTAGAGTTACAGGAGAAATTGAAAATCCGTCATCATAGACTCCTCGTCAACTAACCTGATTTTCCCCAACATAGTAAGACAAGATCATCAGAATAATATAAGAGAAATCACATGTAAAGAGTAAAGATGTAGGCGTTCCTCTCTCCTGGAACGGCAGAGAAATGTTATGAAAGCGTTTCGATGTATGTTCTGCCAGGCACTTAAATAGGGACTGCAGGAGTATCCTTATAGATGTAGAATTTATTATATGGCCAAAATAGAGCTTCGTGATGACAGGTTGTCAAGGGATATACATGCCACCTATACTCTTGGGTAGGATTAGACCAAAGAAGACTCATTTACCAGGACTAGCTGATCATTTTCTGAGGTAATTCATCATTGAGTAAAAAAGTATTCATTGCACAAAAGCGTGTAATCAGAATAATTGCTGGAGCACATTGAAGATCATCCTGCAGACAATTATTTAAAGAGCTAGGGATCTTCACAGTAGCTTCTCAGTATATATATTCACTTATGAAATTTGTTATTACCAATCCCACCGAATTCAAAAGCAATCGCAGTGTACATAACTACAACACTAGGAGAAAGAATGATCTTCACTATTCAAGGTTAAATCTAGCTTTGGCACAGAAAGAGGTGAACAATGCTGCCACAAAAGTCTTTGGTCACCTACCAAACAACATCAAAAGCCTATCAGATAGCCAACTAGCATTCAAAAATAAATTAAAAGAATTTCTGAATGGCAACTCCTACAGTATAGGTGAATTTTTAGATATAAATTAGTAAATCTGAAAAAATAAAAAAATAAATAAAAAATAAAAAACTATTGTGTCATGTACTATTTAGTACAAAGTAATAATTTGTAAAGACACCTTTCATTAACCTAATACGCTCCACATCATTACGAAGTATCGTATTCATGATCTATGGAACAGGTATTAATCTAATCTAATCTAAATCAGCATACTAATTTCACTGTCTTCGTCGTATTTTGCATAATTTACGCCCTTCTTTCAACTCAACTCGCTTCGGACATTTTATGTGATTTAAATTACCTATAACAGGTAAAAATCTGTGCTGTGTGTAAACCAGTCGAACATTGAAGTGCACAAAGTCCAAGTTATTTGATTAATACCATAACGTCAACGCGTGATACTCCAGCAAAACATTATGCAATATGGAGAAACGTCTTTTTCAGGTTAATCGACGCTCTAGCGGACATGGAAGACATTATGATCCATGATTCACGCTCTGTTTATCGGCCGGATCGTGGACCATCTGTTTCTTCCTGTCTCGCCGCTGCCAGAAAAAAAGAAGTGTCTGAAACAAGTGTCAAGTAACAACAGACACAGGCGAGACACTCCGATGGGCTTCTAAAAAAGTAATTGGCTGTCGTCCACAGGCCTCCGAATGGTGCGAGGCTTCAGCCACGGAAAAGCGCACGTGGGCATCTGTCTGCCTCCACTCTATTCAGACGATTAAAACCTTGTCTACGCTAGTTTCTGAGCTGCAGCATCTATTCAAAATCCTATAAGTACTCCCTGTGTAACTATTCCTTAATAGTTCAGTCAAATTAGGGTTTAACCTCGGAATGAGAGGTAACAAGCTGAATATTTGCATGAGCCTTTGTTTTGGAATTCTAAATGATGTGTCAAAAGTCTTATAAAATCTCGTGTCCGCGTCTTAAGTTATTAAAGGTCACGAAAATCAGTTTTTCACAAATATCTCGCTTCCTATGCGTTAAATGGTATTTGAATCTCCAATAAAAGTTGTAGAGCATGAAATTCTCTACAATTTTTGTTTTAAACATTTTTGGTGCAATTCATCGTTCTTTAGACAGAACGTGGAGAGTGCTCAGGTCACAGCGCTCAGACATATAAGACGTAATACGAAGTCAGCTGCGAATCACAGCCAATGGTACTTTGAATATAACAATTATAATTGTAAATAAAATTTTATTATTTCATTGTGGCCAGTGTAATGGGCAAGCTTGCCTCAATGCGTCATCACACCAGAACGATCTCGATGAAGGGAGTGCATATGACCCCGAAATCTTGGAAGGTTTAGAGACGACGATCGTCGATTACGAGGATGATGATAATGAAATGGACGTTTTCGAGCGACCGGATGAAGACGACGATGCGCTTGAGGAAAGCATTCGTCTCCTAGGGTCAATGTATCTGGTCTCCGTTCCCTCTGTCCGTCATCTCACCCACCTATATCTAGCTCCTGGACAGGGAGCGAAGAAGGAGTTTAATAAATAATGGAACAAATATATATCCCGATAATACCGGAAAATGACGTTAATATAACGATAAGTGTGACGTTTTCTGCCTTGATAGTTTAAATTTTGCATTTGTAATGATTCAATATTCATTTCAGCCAGTCAATAGAACAGTGCAAGTTTTTACCGAGCTCGATTGTACGTAACTTAGGCAGTTTACAATACGTAGTTCGCCTTTGATGTCTGGAAACTCCGATGGTTTGGAACGTATTTAAATTAAACTGTAGCCAGAAGCACTCCACCAGAGTGACCTTATTTTCCAGTGCCCTAACCTCGAAAACCTCCGTCACATTTCCCACTGGGAAGCAAAGTTAAACAATCGTGTGACCCAGCTGTGCCGCGCCAGATACCTTGTGCAAGGTCACCGCGTGGGATATCTGTTGAGAAAATAGTCTTTGTCCGTGACGCTCTCAACGTTCACTTGGTTGCGGCAGCAATTTGCCCAGCTGTCGCCCACACCTGTCTTTATCTCTGACGCCTGTCACCTTACAGCAGCGTACCAAATGCAACGACCAGAGGGCGTCTTGGAGACTCCAGAACAAAGAAGCGTGCAAACACTGTATGTTACGCTCTATGTTTTTTTTCTTCGTCTTTTTTTTCCAACTGCCTTCGCGGGCTTATTTCTTAGTCAACCCGTATAAATGGCTCCCAAAACCTGGTTTCGTAAACCAATTTTCCAATTCCGCTTTTGTTTGCTCACATAAACGCTCGAAAATCGATTCTGGAAATCCGCTTTTACTCATATAAAGCGATTATCGTGCCCAAGTAAGCGTAACAGTAAATGAAACTTGCCTGGATTGTCAGGTTGCGTCTTTTATTGATGAATTTTCGATTAATATCAACAATTCGGCTTTTCTGCAGTGAATGAGAAGTATAAATATTGTACTCAGAATCAATCTGTGTAAGTAAAGAGAAACTGAAGTTGTGATGCCTATAATCAGAAACCCGAATCAGCTGTTGCCCAGATGCCATATGGACTGGGCTAAGAAATTCGATTCATACTTAAACCTGTAAACACGGCAGCGAAAAACAGTTTACGAAATTCGGTTTTCGGCTTCCAGAAGACGTGTTGCATGTAAACGTAGTGATTGTTAGCGATCGCAACGCGAATCTTAACTATTCCTAATGTTCTCCGATCATTATTTTCGCAGACAGCTTGCGATTCTGTTCTACTGTAGATGTCTTTAGATGTATCCATTTATGTTTTTTTTTTTTTCTTAATTTATTTTTTATTTTTATTTATTTATTTTGCCTGCTGTCTCTACTATACCAAAATGAGGACACGTAAACCTCGCGTCATCGTAAAAGGAGCAATTTATTTGTACAGGTGGTATCACAACTAAGTGTTCTGTCTGCCCATATAGGGTCTCCGGGAAGTAAGAACGAATTTGAATTATACTCCATTTTGTCATAGGACGGTTGGTAGCCGTCATTGTTTCATATTTGTTTTTTGCGATTCTTCCCATTAGCAGCCTGATATTTTGGCCCACTTTAGATTACGATAGTAATCATCTGAGACGAAAATAGAATAAACGAATTTGTAGAGGAGAAAACCGTCAACAATTTTGCTCTCTTAGGTGATTTTTCATATCTCGCTTCGTTTCAGAGATACGTGCAGCCGGCCGCGGTGGCCGAGGTGACCCAGGCGCTCCAGTCACGGTCAGCACGGCCTCTACGGTCGGGGTTTCGAATCCCCCCTCGGGCATGGATATTTGTGCCGTCCTAGTTCATAAGTAGTTTGTAAGTTTAGGGACTGATGACCCCGTAGTTAAGTCCCATAAGATTTACAAACATTTGAACATTTTTTGAAAAAATTCTCAACAACTCTTAGTTTATTTCCATAACTCGCGCCCTTTCAGAGATATTTGCAAAATAACGGCGATTTGACACTGTCACTTGATTTTATGTAAGCCAGTACAGGCAAAGAAAATATACGTGGTAAAAAGGACAAACTATCACGGCAAAACAGGTGATAATATTTTAATGGAAAAAGATAATGAAAATATGGGAGAGATATGAAAATAATAGTTTAATGAGGTAAAAGTTAAAAAAAAAAAAGTGTATGTTTGTGAAAGCTAAACTCAAATAGTTTTGGCTGTTTATTAAAATATGAGCATAGAGAATGTTACATGTTGAGTGCAGAGATATTATCACAATAGTAGTCGTAATCGTAGCATCCATAATTTTTCGTTTAATTTTATATTTTTAACTTTTTTGTCCAAAATTTTTAAAAAAAGAGCATGAAACAACAGGAAAACCTAAAGTGGGCCGTAAAACACGCCAATGTCATTTTATTCTGTTGTGAGCATTGTTTCATCAAGGAGGAGATGACAACTAAGCCATGTATCCTAGTGTTAAAAAATTAATGAATTGCGTGTGACACTAGGACAGAACATAGCACCAACCGAATCATCAGTTTGGGAGTTGACCGCGGAGCTTGAGACCACGTATTCTGGTTTAGACGTTAAGAAAATATTAAGTTTTATTGAATCCATCATTACTGATGGAACCGGGACTGGGGCTGATCAAGAGTATGTAGGAAGTAGGATACCAACAGCCGTGTGTTTATTACAAACATTTATTCTTTCACTACCAGTTTCGGCATTCCTTTATGCCACCTTCAGACCACTACATCGGAGTATTTTATCCATTAAGTAGGGATGGAAACTGGTTGCGTGGATTTCTAGCTCTCAGTAGGAACCAACAACTCCGATGTAGGGACCTAAAGATGGCATAATGGAATGCCGAAACTGGTAGTGAAATAATAAATGTTTCTGTTAAACATACGGCAGTTGGTATCCTACTTCCTACATAGTTAAGAAAATAGGACGACGGCGTTCGAACGTATGGAAAATGACGTGGATGACAATGTAGCCGTAAGCATCATAAAATCGGTTCGCCGACGAGCTCATGCACGAAATCGTTTCGACAAATCTAAAAATCCAAGCGTAAAGACCCACATTAAGGCCGTTTCACACCGCAGTCACACTATGCCACGTGACTGACTTTTCTACATATCTGTTGCCATAGTTTCAAATAGGGCAATTCACACCGACCTCGCATAGCCTCACAAACGCCACAGACGTCGACAGACGAATCTGCGGGATCGCTCCGCGAGCGATCCTTTGAAAACGTCCGTCGACCTCTGTGGTCTCGCGCATGCGCAGTGGCCCACTACACTGCCTTGCGCATGCGCAGTGGTACTACACTGCCGTGCGCATGACCACTTCACACACTGTCGCTCAGTTTCGTGTTTCAACTCGTTACAACAAGAAGCTGTTTTGTTGTCATTTCCTTTTGTAAAATATCAAAAACTATCAATGTTTTTTAAAGAATTAGGTTTGGTTGATGGTCATAGGAGGACAGTTTAATGAACGTTTAGGAATTAGGGGAAAAATCGAACTCAGCAGCCACTACCATTAACTGATAATTTATTTTTCCTTTACGCCAAAAAAGTATTTGGTTATGACGTAAAGAGAATTAAATGAAAATAGATGCTGATATTCAAAGAAAATTAATAATTGTTTAAATGTTTCATTTTTTTACCAAAATTATGTTCCGACTGCAGTACGATTTCAAAAAAGTAAATTGTATACAGTATTAGTAAACTTACCTTAGGCATAGCGCGAATCTCTCTCTGCTGGAAATAGATCTCCTGTAGTTGGTGTTTTTTTACTAATATCGTTATTTATCAGTGTTAATACCTCTTCAAACTCAGGTTTAGAAAGCCGAAAGTATGTTGTGAATCTGTAATCATCTTGCTCCAAGTCCTCCATCAGATGATGATAATCGCCGCACATTCCTGTCTCTGATTAATGGGGTTACCCAGTGCGTTCCGTTTGTAACAGAGTACAACAGCATGTCTTCCTCGTCACTACTCGAACTACTTTCGCCATCACCCAACCAAGACACACTTTTATTAAACGAGCTTTCGCACCACGAACCACCTGCCATGTTGCCTGTTTCAACTGAACTGAGTAGAGCAGGAACGATGTCCTAATAGCTCACAGACGTCGGTGGCGGTGTGAATTGCACGTCTGTCACGTGACGTCACGTAACATAGTGTGACCGCGGTGTGAAACGGCGTTTACATAAGAGTTGAAATCTGCACATCGTGGAAAGAGACAACTATGTTCTCAGTGGGTCTTGGCTCGACAAGCGATAACTTCACATAAAGAATAATTTTCTTGGGTATACCACATTTTCACCTCAGAGGGTACGCCAATAAGCATAACTACAGAATTTGGGGTAATGAAAATCCTCGAATAACTTTAGAATATCAGATGCAACCGTGTAGCAGACTGTTTCACGTGGTTTCTGGGCAAGAGATGTGATCGGACCGTACTGTTTTGAAAATGATGAAGGAGCTGCCGTCATTGTTAACGGCGAACGATACCGAAACTTGCTTTTTAATGGGGTTTTCACTCTTATTAAGGAAAATGGCAGTTTGTTTGTTTGAACATGATGGTATAACAGGTCACACACATCTCGCGAAACGATTGCTCTGCTGAACGAGACGTTTGCTAAAAAATTACGCATGTCTTTGTGTGGCAACTAGAAATAGCCAGCCATATCATGCGATCTCACACCTTGTGACTTGTTTTGTGGGGATTTGTGAAATCAAAAGTGTACATGAACAAACCACAAACAATACACCAGTTTGAAGGATGAATTTAAAAGGGTTATTAACGGCATCCCACCATATGCTCATGAACGAATCAACGACAACTTCATTAAATGCACTGCTTGTTGCTCTGTGTTCTTCAGTAGTCTTATGGGGCATATAAATTTTCATACATAATATGGAGAATTTACTTAATGTGTATGTAAACAAAAATAATAATTAAAAAAATAAAAATAATATTTTAAATAAATTTTGTCCTACTTCCCGGACACCTTATCTTATTTGCAAGATATGTATCGAACCACTACCATGAACCACAGACATTGCCGAGGTGGGGTGGCTTGCGTGCCTCAACGATACAGATAGCCGTACCGTAGGTGCAACCACAGCGGAGAAGTATCTGTGGAGAGGCCAGACAAACGTGTGCTTCCTGAAGAGGGGCAGCAGCCTTTTCAGTAGTTACAGGGGCAACAGTCTGGATGATTGACTGAGCTGGCCTTGTAACACCAGCTAATGTGGCTTTGCCACACAGCTACTGCGAACGGCTGAAAGCAAGGGGAAACTACAGCCGTTACCTTTCCCGAGGACATGCAGCTCTTCTGTATGAACATATGATGATGGCATCCTCTCGGGTAAAATATTCCGGAGGTAAAATAGTCCCCCATTCGGATCTCCGGGCGGGGACTACTCAGGAGGATGTGATCATCAGAAAGACAATACTGGCATTCTACGGGTCGGAGCGTGGAATGTTAGATCCCTTAATCGAGTAGGAAAATTAGAAAATTTAAAAAGGGAAATGGATAGGTTGAAGTTAGATATTGTGGGGATTAGTGAAGTTCGGTGGCAGGATGAACAGGATTTCTGGTCAGGTGAGAACAGGATTTTAAATACAAAATCAGTACGGGGTATCACAGGAGTAGGATTGATAATGAATAAGAAAATAGGAATGCGGGTAAACTACTATGACCAGCACAGCGATCGCATTATCATTGTCAAGATAGACACGAAGCCAACACCGACAACAGTAGTACAGGTTTATATGCCAACTAGCTTTGCCGATGATGAGGAGATCGAAGAAATATATGAGGAGCTAAAGGAAATTATTCAGACAATAAGAGAGAGGAAAACTTAATTGTTATGGGAGACTGGAATTCGGTAGTAGGACAAGGAAGGGAAGGGAAGATAGTGGGTGAATATGGTCTGGGCAAAAGGAATGAAAGAGGAAGCCGCCTGGTAGAATTTTGCACGGAACATAATTTAGTTATAACAAACACCTGGTTTAAGAATCACAAAAGAAGGTTGTATACGTGGAAGAGACCAGGAGACACCGGGAGATACCAGATAGATTTTATAATGGTAAGACATAGATTTCGGAACCAGGTTTTGAAGTGTAGGACATACCCAGGGGCAGACGTAGACTCTGACCATAACTTGTTGGTTATGAACTGTAGGCTGAAACTGAAGAAACTACAGAAAGGTAGGAAAATAAGGAGATGGGACCTGGATAAATTGAAGGAACCTGAAGTTCTTAAGAATTTCAGAGGGAGCTTCAGGCAACAATTGACAGAAACGGGGGAAAATAAAACAGTTGAGGAGGAATGGGTAAAATTGAGAGATGAAATAGTGAAGGCAGCAGAGGACAAAATAGGTAGGAAGGCAAGACCTACAAAAAATCCTTGGATATCACAGGAGATACTAAATTTAATCGATGAAAGGAGAAAGTATAAAAATGCAGTAAATGAAACAGGCAAAATAGAGTACATACGACTAAGAAATGAGATTGAAAGGAAGTGCAAAATGGCTAAGCAGGAATGGCTAGAAGGCAAATGCAAGGATGTAGAAGAATGTATAAATAGGGGAAAAATAGATACAGCCTACCGGAAAATAAAAGAAACATTTGGAGATAAGAAAAACAGCTCTATGAATATCAAGGACACTGATGGAAAACCAGTTCTCAGCAAAGAAGGGAAAGCTGAAAGGTGGAAAGAGTATATAGAGGGGCTCTACAAAGGAAATGAACTTCGAGACGATGTTGTAGGAAGGGAAGAGGATGTAGATGATGATGAAATAGGAAATACTATACTGAGAGATGAATTTGACAGAGCACTGAAAGATCTAAGTCGAAACAAGGCCCCTGGAGTAGATGATATCGCGTCAGAGCTACTGAAGTCTCTGGGAGAACCAGCCATGACAAAATTGTTTCACATTGTGTGTAAGATGTATGAGACAGGTGAAGTACCCTCAGACTTTAAGAAAAATGTTATAATCCCCATTCCAAAGAAAACAGGTGTAGACAAGTGTGAAAACTACAGAACCATCAGTTTAATAAGTCATGGTTGCAAAATATTAACACGAATTATGTACAGAAGGATGGAAAAGCTGGTAGAAGCCGACCTCGGGGAAGATCAGTTTGGGTTCAGGAGAAATGTAGGAACACGGGAGGCAATACTCACTTTACGGCTTATCCTAGAAGATAGATTAAGAAAAGGCAAACCAACATTTCTAGCTTTTGTAGATTTGGAGAAGGCTTTTGACAATGTTGATTGGAATAAACTCTTTAAAGTTCTGAAGCAAGCAGGAGTAAAATATAGGGAGCGTAAGGTTATTTACAACTTGTACAAAAACAAGACAGCGGTTGTCAGAGTTGAAGGGCATGAAAGGAATGCAGTGGTTGGAAAGGGAGTAAGACAGGGTTGTAGCCTTTCCCCAATGTTGTTCAATTTGTACATTGAGCAAGCTATAAAGGAAAGCAAGGAGAAATTTGGAGAAGGAATTAAAGTTCAGGGTGAAGAATTAAAAAAATTGCGTTTTGCCGACGACATAGTAATTCTGTCAGATACAGCAAAGGACCTGGAAGAGCAATTGAACGGAATGGACAGTGTGCTGAAAGGTGCATATAAGATGAACATTAACAAGAGTAAAACTAGGGTAATGAAGTGCAGTGTAAGAAAATCAGGTGATGCTGAAGGAATTAGATTAGTTAACGAAACAATAAAGGAGGTAGATGAGTTTTGTTACTTGGGCAGTAAAATAACAAATGATGGTCGCAATACAGAGGATATAAAATGCAGAATGGCAATGGGTAGAAAGGCGTTTTTGAAAAAGAGAAATTTGTTAACATCGAATATTGATTTAAGCCTGAGGAAGTCCTTTCTGAAGGCATTTGTATGGAGTGTTGCCTTGTATGGGAGTGAAACATGGACGATAAGCAGTGTGGACAGAAAGAGGATAGAGGCGTTTGAAATGTGGTGCTACAGAAGAATGCTGAAGATTAGGTGGGTGGATCGCGTAACTAATGAGGAGGTACTGAACCGAATTGGGGAGAAAAGAAATTTCTGGCATACCTTGACTAAAAGAAGGGATAGATTGGTAGGACACATTCTTAGACATGAAGGAATTGTGAGTTTAGCGTTGGAGGGAAGTGTGTGGGGTAAAAATCGCAGAGGGAGACCAAGAGACGCGTATAGTAAGCAGATTCAAGTGGATGTGGGTTGTCGTTCTTATGAGGAGATGAAAAGGCTTGCTCAGGATAGAGTAGGGTGGAGAGCTGCATCGAACCAGTCTCTGGACTGAAGACCACAACAACAACATGTATCGAAATTGGAAACGTACAATTTTTGCAGAAACATTAAAATCATTGAACATAATATTATTAGTAGTATTTGTATTGCAAACGAAAAACACATTTTACACCGAAATAAAGAAATTTTGTTTTATGGATCACGTGGAACGAATATTTACTGAAATATTCATCTGTGTAATTATAGGCTTTGTTCTGAAGAACTGAGTTCAAATGTTGAAAATTTGCTTTTCTGTGTGTCTACGTAAACGATCAATGATTTCTGTGACTGCTCTCCGAATTCCTTTCCGAGCTTCTAACAACCTTGCTAATGAAGGCCACTTTCTTCCTCTTGTTGAAGGTATTACTATTTATTTCAAATTAATTTGTATCATTCATAATACATTTTATTGGCGAACGATTATCATCACAGACGCCATAGGAGAAGAAGAACAGTGGAAAGAGGATAGACAGTTGTCAAAACACATTTGGGTGGAGTGATTTACAGGATGCGTGATTCGAACCGCGGTGCAGCGAACACTAGCCCTGGCCTTGAAACACATCGCATCAATTCTCACGAATACAAACGAACACGAAATCTACCTAAAGATAATTTTGTGCAAAAAAATTCAGCATTTCAGCTATACTGAAAACCAACACCACAGTGGAAACAAAAAATATGTAAGTTCTCACATAACAACGTAATAAGGTGGGGTACAACCAACGTTGCGCAGCTTGGGACAGATATCTAAAAATGGCTACTTTACGTGTCGTTTGGAACGGCCAACGCTTCAACCCTATTTCCAAGTCCTTGGCCCAAGAGAAGCTAATATGAATTTCATGAACCTTGAGGCATTATCGCGGAGTTAAATATTCATTGCCTCTACCTGTTTTAAAAGAATTTACGCAGATTCATGTAAGAGGTCACCCTGCTGTTTAGTGGCAAGTTGGTTACAAGGGGGCTATTATAAGGGACTGCCACAGACTATTGCTCCTTTTTATCTATTAGGGTTCCGAAAGCCTTGACAGGGCAGGCGAGTTGGTTGAGACGGAATATTGCACAGTACAGTATCGTACAGTGACATTAAAGTGTTCTAAGAACACTTGCATGGAGACAGACATGAACCGGGCCAGGCTACCCTCACTAAAAAGTCTCATCGCATCATTTCTTACGACTGTTGCAGCCGTATGGTGAGCGCCGTTTTAGGTTGAAATAATAAATTGACAAATTTATATGTGTACTGTTTGTCTTCCGTCTCCAAGTGTTCTGCAAAAATAGTACGTTCTCTATTTTGATACATATGTTACAAATACGATAAGGTGTCCGGGAAGTAGGAACGAATATTAAAGTGCTGTAGAACATGCAAAATTGATTTAAAATATTATTTTTATTTTTGTTATTATTATTTTTGTTTACATGTGCGCCTCAGTTGCACAGTGGCAGAGTGCCAGGCTACAAGTCCAAAGCTCGCGAGTTCGATCCCCGCAAAGTCCTAGGATTTTTATCTGTCACTTTCCACTTCTTTCCCCTCTGCTCATGTGAAAAATACCGAGTAGCACCGTGGTTTGGAATGAGATTGCATGATCTGTTGCCACACAAAGACATACGTAATTTTTTAGAAAAGTTCTCGTTCAGCAGAGCAAACGTTTCGCGAGATGTGTGTGACCTGTTGTACCATCATGTTCAAACAAAAAACCGTCATTTTCATTAATAAGAGTGGAAACCCCATTAAAAAACATGTTTCGGTATCGTTCGCCGTTCACAATGACGGCAGCTCCTTCATCATTTTCAAAACCGTACGGTCCGATCACATCTCTTGCCCAGAAACCACGTGAAACAGTCTGCGTTGCGGTTGCATTTCATCTTCTAAAGTCATTCGCGGAAATTTGTATGTAGCACCCATTTTATTTGAACGTTAAATATGAAAACTATTTCAGTGAATACGACTTATTTTTCCGTCCAGAAAAGTACCAGATATATGGTACTATTCCAGGAATGCCAATTCGAAGACAAGCTTTTAAATTCAGTCTTGGCAGTGAAGTTCTATGAATGAATTGCGTTCTCTTCATTGCTTAAAGCAGCTTGTGCGTGTAAATCTTAACATGACATAATCGTAGCTGTTGACTTGGAAAAAGGCGTCAAAATTTACAATGAGGAAACCGACGTCTACGATTCTAATTATGCTGTGAAACGCAAACACTGTAGGTGTATAACTTCGAACTGCAGGCGAGTTCCGACACTCCCAACATTCAGTATCACTACGCAACTCCTATTCAAGATGGAAGCAGTATCGCGTCTTGATTCAGTGGAAGAAGACCCAGCTGCAGATTCATTCGCTGAGAGCTCCTGTAGAAAACAAAAATGTATTTTTAAAGTGTAAATATCGTCATGATTATTAAGACTTTCATTTGTCTGTTCCCATAAGATGAATACATTTTTCAGTCATGTCACTTTTTTTTACATCGGCTTCTCGCTATTCGGCTTCCAACTATCCATAATGTTTTGCATGGAATCTATCATTGTTGTAAATTGAAATTTTTCACATATTTTTGGAAACATTTTTGTTTCACTTTTTCGGGCAACAGGGCTCTTACTTAAATTTATATATAAAGAACAGTCTAGAGTGTAATTTTTTTTTCCTAATAGTTTCGGCCTTCTTTTAGACTATCTTCAGGAAATTTAACTTCATTGATGTTGTGGAGCTGGCAGGAAACTTGGAGACGTCTAGTGACCACAACATCAATGGAACTAAATTTCCGGAAGATGGTCTAAAAGAAGACCGAAACTAGTCGAAAAAAATATTTTTGCACTCTAGACTGTTCTTTATATATGAATTTTTTCGTTTTGTTCAAAATTTTGAAGCACATTAATAGAACAATAAGCCTATCAGGACACCATACAATAAAAATATAGACTAGGCATCTTCAATTGATACTTTGATGTGTCCTGCAGCCTTGGAGTTACTAATCCAGCCACCTTGCTACTTTTCATCCCTTTGATTGCAGCTACTCTATATTTTCATCGAGAGTATAATGCTGTGAGGTATAAATAGTGGCAGTGCCCAACCTACAATATGAAAAGGCACGTACCAAAAGTAAAAACACAAGAAGTACATAAAACATAACACTCCCACATTTAGTCCCGTTTTGTTTTCGTTTCCTGTTCCTACAGTTCAGTCATTTTATCAGAATTACCATCACAGCTTCTACCTAAACTTGGCCCAAGATAATATAACATCTCCACTGATGATGAGCATGCAGTGGCTCGGAACCTAGTTATGGAAGAATAAAAAACATCCACAAAAGCAACTGGTTACATATTTTTACCAAAATAAATTGTAACTTCACATTGTAGCAGCAGTTGCTGATTTTTCTATTTATGGACTTTCCAGGGCTGTGTTGTAATAAAGGAAATATTTATGTTTCAGATTTGTTGATTTCTTTTTATGTACTGACGCACACATTGTAACGACAATTATTACAACGCTCTGCAATGCTTTTGACTATATGGCTTTCTTGATTTATGATTTGCACAACTTATATTTTTAATCTTATTAATGTAGTGAAGACTTGCCGTTTGTGCTCGTACTACTCATGTGATATGTTTGGGCCTGCCAATCCAAAATTAAAAAGATATGTTGACCTACGATTGTATTGTAGGATTTAATTTGGCATGTAAAGAGCAATTTTTCAACTTACCTGTACTTTGGCAGTGTGTTACTGTACACGCCAAAAAAGTAATAACTTATAATCTCTTCCATCAGATTGATTTGCAGATGCACTAAATTCACCGAAACCAGCGGTTATCACAAATTATACAACCTTACCCCCGTCCAACTCCTACTGTCAGTTATAGAAAACTGTTCACAGAAAACCTCTTCTGGTACTAATCGTTTGCTGATGTTCAAAATATTCACCCTTAAAATTTATACGCTTTTGCATGCGTTATAGCTAACTTGCGAAGCATTTTCCATCAAAAATGTTCAAATGTTTGTAAATCTATCGGACCAAACTGCGTGATCATCAGTCCGTACTTACAAACTACTTAAACCTAGGTAAACAATCTAACGACAAACACACACACCCATGCCCCAAGGAGGACTCGAACCTCCACGGCGAGCAACCGCGCGCTTCGCAGCGTGACGCTTTAGACCGCTCGGCTAATCCACAGCGGCCATTTTCAATCATAAACATGATTGTTGGAAGATTTCAACTTTTTCATTAAGTGATGAAAGTCTCTGCATTTCTCATTTACGTAGGGAAACATAGAGAAACTGTTACATCAAGCAGAAGGTGCGGCTATTAGACATAAATTTGATGTTTCTCTCCGTCAAATGATCATTGTCATGAGTAAGAATTATGCTATGCTTTTTGCTATTTTTCCTAGTTTCATAGATGACTTGAGCCAGACAATTGTTGTATACTATCCAGCATTAACTGTTCTCCGATCAAAAATATTGTTAAAATATTTATACCAAGAACGCTGCTTTTAAATAAAGTGTTTATTACGAGAGGCTTGTTTCGGCTTGATTAACATAGCCAGGTAAAGTGAAAATACAATTAAATTTATAGTTAACCGGACGATGGCAGTCACGCCGAAACAGGCCTTTCGTATTGGATAATTTATTTAAAAGTAGCGTCCTTGGTATAAATAATTTTGTAACAATGTCTCTAAATGGCATAATGCGCAGCGGGCCCAGAGAAATACAAAATGTTCTCAGATTCTCTAAAGTAGATTTCGCAATATTTTCGACAAGTGGAACACCCCTTGAGGCTTTTCGTTGTCGATCCTAAGCGGCAATGTGTTTGAAATGTTGTTCTCGAGCACACATACGAAAACCACTTGATTTCAATGGGTGTTCCTTTAATTGCGCAATGTTTGATGTTTTATATCTGGAGTGGCGTGCACTTTGTCTAACAGATTTCATGCCGACTAGTTCCTGAGTATTTTTCGTCCCTCCAGAATTCATATCAATCTGAAGATAAGAGACAGGAAATTCTGTAAGAATTTGGGAACGATTCCTCACTGATTATTTCAGTCATCGCGAGAGCGTCACATAAATTTTCGACGGTTTTCCTGTTAGGGATGCTACAGGAAAGACTCGTACATAATGGAATGTTACAGGGTGTCCAGAAAAGGGCTCCCTGATTTCAAAATTAAATATCTCGAAAACAAAGACCAATAGAGGAATGCAGTGAACGGTATGTTTATTGTGAAAGCTGTAAGACGTTTATACAGCAGTTTGAAATAAGAGTTACAAAAGCTGCTAACAGATGGCGTTGTACGCTTTACAGCTCATATCAGCATACATAAGTGAAATAATCGTATGAAAACACTCTTTGCAAACAATCACATCACAATGTTTTCAAAATGTTCACAATTGGCACTACAGAGGTGGCGCAAACGAAGAATGAAATTCGCCATCACATTTCGTAGTGTCTCAACCGAAATGGATTCACATGCCACAGAGATCACCGATTCAAGCTCGTCCAGCGTGGCGGGATGCTTCGGGTAGACTATGTCTTTCACCGTGTCCCACAAAAAAAAAAAAGTCACAGGGCGTCAAATCCGGCAAATATGGAGGCCAATTCATGCCCGCACCAGTAAATTTGGGATATTCTAAAGCAATGACTCGATTCCCGAAGTATTCCTCAAGAAAGCGAAACACTTGTTCGGTCCGATGTGGTCGGGCTCCATCTTGCATAAACCATTCAGTACCTGATCGATCCTCTAACGCTTGCTGTGTGGCGACAAATTGTTCCAAAATTACAACGTAACGTGCACCAGTGACCGTTTCTCGAATGAAAAAGGGGCCAATAATGCCTCTGCTGCATACTGCAGCCCACACAGTAACTTTAGGAGAATACAGGGATTTCGCTTCACACCAATATGGCTTTTCGGAACCCCAAATTCGCCAGTTCTGCTTATTCACGTATCCATTCAGGTGGAAGTGTGCTTCATCTGTAAGCCAGATGCCGCCAACATCAAATCCTTCACTATCAATCATTGTGATCATCTGATTAGCAAAGGCAACCCTTAGTTGCACAGCCTGGTGCGTTTGAATTTTGAATGGAAACATGTGTAGGCTCTTTCTCAGTATTTTCTGCGTGCTGGAACGCTTCAAACCAGTCTCAAATGCAATTCTACGGACGGATGACATTGGATCTCGCTGAATAATTCCAGAAACTGTGGCGATGTTTTCAGAGGTAACTGCGGTTTGCTTGCGGCCAACATGCCCCACTAGATCATCAGTTACGCTGCCTGTTCGTTGAAAATTTGCGAAGAGCGTACGAATGGTTTTCGCATCGGGTCCTTCTGGAAGATTAAATCGTGTTTGAAAACTTCGCCTTGTTGACGTAGGACTCTCTTTTATCCTGTGATACTCTAGCACCAGAAAAACGCGTTTTTCATGGAGTACATGGTTTTAATCTCTTCCTTAGGTACGCTAACCTCCTTTCACGTTTCAATAGTGGAACTGATCGCTCTGGGCTTCGGATCACTATTTATACTAGGCATTACGTATGGCGATTACAGCGCCATCTGTTAGCAGCTTTTGTAACTATTATGTCAAACTGCTGTATAAACTTCTTACAGCTTTCACAATAAACATACCGTTTACTGCATTCCTCTATCGATCTTTGTTTTCGAGATATTTAATTTTGAAATCAGGGAGTCCTTTCTGGACACCGTGTATTATGAGAACGGGCGTCATTATATGATCGCATTACCCGATCCCACCCACATGTTACCTAAGTCCAGTACAGTGAAAGCCTATATGGTAAACGTTGTGGGGTACAAGGGAAAACGCTCAACAAAAGGTACATTGTAAACAAAGCGAGCAGCCTAGTTTAGACATGACGCCACCTGCCTCCGCCCCTCCCCCCCCCCCCCCCGTCCCTCCTGTTTTTCGGGTTAATGGAAACACCACACATCCGTCCGAAAGCTCTCTCGCGCGCCAGAGGGCGTGGCAGCCAATAACCACACCCTGCTGTAGACCGTGACGTCACACCCCAAGCGGCAGGAGTAACTCACAGGTGCTGACATATTACGCCTGTCCGATGCCTAACAGGGCGGGGTCCAAGTCACACCTCCCCACGTGTGTTTATGGCTCACCAGCGTCCAAGATGCGTATCTCTGCTTTGTTATAGGGATTGCCAACACCGCTTTTGTTGAAACTATTTTATTTTAATGGTTGATACGTTTCTCTACAATGTGAACATAAATAACATAAATATTGATTTCATTTGATGACCAATTCAGCACAACTAGCTGACATCCTCAGATGCTCTCTACAATATGCACGTAACATAACCGGAATATAAATGATAAATCTGAAGCATTGAATTAAAATTTGGGATGCGGCCGGGAATCGAACCCAGACCTCCATGATTACTAGGTAGACGTCTTACCGTTAGACCACCACACCACTAACGATTAAGGCACCTTAACATTGTTCCAATATGTCCATTATCGAGGTGCTATTCCGCTGCATGGAGAGCATTGGCAGTAGTGGCAATTATCTTTGGAACACAGAAGCTGAATTAAAGTTTGTGATGTGGAGGGAAATTGTACTTAGACTATTCCAAGGCGCCTTAATCGTTAGTGGTGTGGTGGTCTGATAGTCCTTCGATAAGAATAGGACAAAAACAATCGCACTAGGATTGTGGAATGCACTGCTTAAAAAATGAAAATAAAAAAAATAAAAATAAAAAAAAAAATTAAAAAAAAAAAAACGGTAAGACGTCTGCCTAGTAAGCATGGAGGCCCGGGTTCGATTCCCGGCCGCATCACAAATTTTAATTCAATGCTTCAGATTTATCATTGATGTCTTTGACATATTCGAGACGAAAATCCCTCCCAGGGATTGTTTATACGGAATATAAATGTTTGTAGTCAGTTTGTTTTAACTTAATGTGAACACGTCATAGTAATGCATGCTCATGATGGTTTTGTTAATTTATTTGTGTTATGACAAGCCAACAATAATGATGGTGAATAAGTATTTTTTAAACGGCGTGATATTATGAATGAAATGAAACATCCTGTGATGGCATTTTAATCTGCCAAAAGCGGTAATCTGATAATGTCTGCAGCGATTTTGGCTGTTTACATAATAAAAAACATAAACAGTTTCAACATAAGTGGTCTTAGCAATCCATGTATCAAGCCACACTACATCGCCCCAAAAAGTGAAGTTATATCACCGCTTTATTGTTTCATGCTGGAGACTTTTACTCTGTCCATCACAATAAATTACGGCAAGCACTAGAAAACGTAGAGTTCCAGGTAATCTCATTTGCTGACCAAGAGGCCAAGGTGACAATCTTAAATGGATCAAGACACGGAAAGCAACACGCTGAGATCCTCCTACATTTCGCTAACTTTTCCGGAGTTGCGATTTCTCCATATACTACACCATCATCCGCTAAAAGCATCATTGAACTTCCGGTGTTATTTATGAGTAATTTAGCTATATCGTGAACATTGTCGAGCCTATAACACTCCCCTGGGGTACGCCGTAAATCACTTTCGCCTCTGTTCATTAAGGATGACGCAGTGTCTGATGCCTCCGCGCAGGCGTGCAGCCCATAGTGGCTAGCTTTTTCTAAAAATTTCTTTTTAAATTTTGTGACGTAAGTTTTACAGCTGAGTTGTATATTTTATTATGTGACTTGTTTTATTTTATATTTTCTGATGAAGGCAATCATAGTCATTACCAAAACCAGGTAAATTTTTAATTTGCTACCGAGGGCTGCTTTTTTTTATCCTTTGACGTTGTAACGGTCGCTGTCAATAGCAGATATGTTTTTAAAAATTTTATTATATCATATCACATTATGGTCTGAAAGTAATCAAATCATGCAAACTTTTTTATTTTTATGTCTCCTATGTCTGACACCACTCGTATTGCAAACACAGATTTGTGAAGTCGTTTCTGCAGTTCTGAGGTGAGCACCTCCCAACCGAATATTTTTTAGCAGTTTCGCTCAAATAGATAGCTTCCTTTGCGTAAGAAACTGACAAATAACCGAAGTTGTTTAAGCAGGTGAAACGAGAGAATGTAAGATGTGAAAGTTTCTCGCTTCTTCTTCGCTCTTACAAAATTTCCGTCTGCTGTGTGTTTGAACTTGTTCTTGGTGAATGCCTCTGTACAACGTTATGTTAATCTGACTGCGTATTTTAACTGTATTCTATGTGAATGTAAAGGTACTGAAAAACCTGCGTAATGTTTATTACAATGAGACACAAACTGGTAATTGTTTCTGTATGAAAGTGTCGTAACAAAGTTAACTGTCTGAAAATTACTGATAATAAAAATCACTGTGTTAATAATTCTGGCCCTACAAACTTGTTTCTGACTGAACTGACAATCTTTAACGGAATGCAACGAACACAATATTTATCAATGCAATCTGACTCAGTGCAAACACTTGTTAACCTGAACACTGTATGAATTGTCCTGCCCTGAAATCTGTAAATCATACTGAACTGTCAGCTGGACAAAAACTGATTCTTTCTCACCTTCACTTACTGCATAAATTTGCGCAACTCCAAACTGCTTCCTGCTGTACTAACCACTGGAAAACTAAGTACAGAAAACATCTATGGCACTTTTAATGAAAATGTGAGGAGGGATAAACTGGTAATCTGTTTAAGAAACTCGAACTAATTATTAAAAATGAAATATCTGATTTATTTTCTAACTGATGTAACTTCATGAAAATTACTAACAATGTCATGTTTATGATTTTAAAATCTTTCAGAGAAAAATATAACTCAGATATTTAATCTGCCTTCAAAATTATTTTTAAACATAGATAAACATTTCTTTACTGTTAATAAATTTAACTCGATTTACACTAACAATGTTACAACAATACCATATTTCAAGAATACTACCCATGAAATTCCTATTTCATAAAAAAACGCAATTTCAAAACTAAACTTTGCAATAAATATTTTTCCTTACACAGAAAGGGGTCCCTAGCATGAATCGTGAGACCACAAGCTAACAGCAAGATCTTTCCCGACCGTTACTGTTACCATTAATTCAGCCTAACAATGCGAAGTTGTGCCATAGAAACATGCCAAGTATTTCATGAAAAGCTTTAACATATAAAAATTGCAAAAGGTCGTTTCTCCAACGTCATCTCTACCTTTCGTCTGCATATCTTAAACAAACAGCTTGGCTCAGCATTCAAGTCTCAAAATCTCATCTCCTCGGCTATCCCGCCGGAACGACAACTACTTAAAACCACAGTCCCCACGCTTCTGCAATCTCATCCGCACGCCTAGCAAAGTCTACACTCTCAATAATCACAACCCTACTTCCCGGCATCAATACTATCACCGTCTCCAATATCGATAGTACTGCCATCGAAAAATAAGCCTGCAACCAAAGATAAATTATCCATGCCTGACTAGCTTGACACTGGTCTCAAATTCGCGGTACATTTGAATATGAAATGTATAGCTTCCCATGGAAAAGCTGGTAGAAGCTGACCTCGGGGAAGACCAGTTTGGATTGAGGAGGAACATAGGAACCCGGGAGGCAATACTCACTTTACGTCTTATCTTAGAAGATAGATTAAGGAAAGGCAAACCTACATTTTTAACTTTTGTAGATTTGGAGAAAGCATTTGACAATGTTGACTGGAATACACTCTTTCAAATTCTGAAGTCAGCAGGGGTAAAATACAGGGAAAGGAGAGTTATTTACAACTCGTACAAAAGCCAGACCGCAGTTATTAGACTCGAAGGGCATGAAAGGGAAGCATCAGTTGGGAAGAGAGTAATACAGGGATGTAGCCTTTCCCCGATGTTATTCAATTTGTACATCGAGCAGGCGGTGAAGGAAAGCAAGGAAAAATTTGGAATGGGGATTAAAGTTCAAGGGGAAGAAATAAAAACATTGCGTTTTGCTGATGACATTGTAATTCTGTCAGAGACGGCAAAAGACCTGGAAGAGCAGTTGAATGGAATGGACAATGTGTTGAAGAGAGCGTATAAAATGATTAACAAGAGGAAAACAAAAATAATGGAATGCGGTCTTAAAAAATTAGGCGATGCTGAAGGAATTAGATTGTGTAACGAAACAGTGAAGGTGGTAGATGAGTTTTGTTTCTTGGGTAGTAAAATAACATGCGATGGTCGCAGTACAGAGGATATAAAATACAGAATGGCAATGGGAAAAAAAGCACTTTTGAAAAAGAGAAATTTGCTAACATCTATTATTAATTTAAGGGTAAGGAAGTCTTTTCTGAAAGCGTTTGTGTGGAGTGTTGCCTTGTAAGGGAGTGAAACATGGACGATAAGCAGTGCCGACAGGAAGAGAATAGAGGCTTTTGAAATGTGGTGCTACAGAAGAATGCTGAAGATTAGGTGGGTAGAACGCATAACTAATGAAGAGGTACTGAACAGAATTGATGAGAAAAGGAATTTTTGGCATACCCTGACTAAAAGAAGGGATCGCTTGGTAGGACACATTGTTAGACATCGAGGAATCGTAAATTTAGCATTGGAGGGAAGTGTGTGGGGTAAAAATTGCAGAGGGAGACCAAGAGATGCGTATAGTAAGCAGATTCAAGTGGATGTGGGTTGTCGTTCTTATGAAGAGATGAAAAGACTTGCTCAGGATAGAGTAGGGTGGAGAGCTGCATCAAACCAGTCTCCGGACTGAAGACCATAACAACCTTCCCATAGCAGGTATCTTACAGATGACGTTGTTTTGATGGTGTTGCAGTCGCTGGGGAACCACGAGTTCGACGACGGCGTGGCGGGGCTGGTGCCGTTCCTGGAGAACGCCAGCTTCCCCGTGGTGGCGGCCAACCTGGACTCCAGCCTGGAGCCGACGCTGGCCGCGTCGCCGCTGCGCAAGTCGGTGGTGCTGCACTTGCCCGGCGGGCCCGACGTCGGCGTCATCGGCTACCTCACGCCAGAGACCAAGGTACCGCTGCACATCTGCCACAATGGAAGACGATACAATCTTACACTTATCTGACCCCGCGTATGTGTGAGCGTATAGTTCCAGAATTGAGGCACTGAGAGCAAGAGTGGACTAATCCACATTTGTTGCCGTGTTAAGTAACCTATTTCCACGCTGTTCGTTTCTCCATATTTCAGTCGTGGAAATAGGAAAGGGAAGGAAGTGTTAAGTGCCATCGACAAGGGATCTCAAATCGATTCCATATGTCTGGATTTCCGGAAGGCTTTTGATACTGTACCCCACAAGCGGCTTCTAATGAAATTGCGTGCTTATGGAATATCTTCTCAATTGCGCGATTGGATTCACGATTTTCTATCAGAAGGGAGACAGTTCGTTGTAATTGACGGTAAATCATCGAGTAAAACAGAAGTGATATCTGGCGTTCCACAGGGAAGCGTTATAGGTCCCCTACTCTTTCTCGTGTTTATAAACGATTTAGGAGACAATCTGAATAGCTCCCTTAGACTGTTCGCTGTCGTTTAACGGTCAGTGAAGTCAACAGAGGATCAAAAGCAACTGCAAAGCGATTTAGACAAAATTTCTACTTGGTGCGAAAATTGGCAATTGACACTAAATAAAGAAAAGTGTGAAGTAATACACATGACCACGAAAAGAAATCCGCTGAACTTCAATTACGCGATAAATCAGTCAAACCTTAAGGTCGTAAATTCTACCAAAAGCCTAGGAGTTACAATTACGAACAACTCTAACTGGAGAGAACACACAGAAAATATTGTGGGGAAGGCGAACCAAAGGTTACGTTTCATTGGCAGAACGCTTCGAAGACGCACCAGCTCCACCAAAGAGACTGCCTACATCACACTTGTTCGTCATCTCCTGGAGTACTGTTGCTCCTTGTGGGACCCTCACCAGGTGGGATTGACGGAAGATATTGAGAAGGTTCAGAGAAGGGCAGCTCGTTTTGTTTTATCACGTTACGGGGGGAAAGCGTCACGGAAATGTTGCACGAATTGAGGTGGAAATCATTAGAAGAAAGACGTTATTCATTGCGGCGTGATCTGTTTGCGAAGTTGCAATCACCGACTTTTACTTTTGAATGTGGAAATATTTAGCTAGAACCCACCTACTTAGGGAGACATGACCATCCCAATAAAATAAGAGAAATCAGATCGAAAACGGAACGATTTAGGTGTTCTTTCTTCCCGCCTACTTAGGGAGACATGACCATCCCAATAAAATAAATCAGATCGAAAACGGAACGGTTTAGGTGTTCTTTCTTCCCGCGCGCTACTAGAGAATGGAACGGTAGAGAAAAGTTATGAAAGTGGTTAATGAACCCTCTGCCAGCCACTTAAATGTGATTTGCAGAGTATCTATGTAGATGTAGATGTTGTCTGTCGCCAAGTATCTTCAACCTGTATGGAGAAATGCTGGCGAGAGAAGCGCTGAAAGGATGCGGAAACTTCAAAGTAGGTGTACGTCTCACCAACACCATCAAGCATGCAGACGACCTGGTAGTGCTCGCGAAAAACCTGAGACAGCTGCAACACACGATGAACCGTTTGGTGAAAATAGGAAGAAAATACGGCATGGAAATCAATATCGAAAAATCAAAAGTGATGCGAATATCAAAACGTGAGAAACACTTGAAGATAATTGTTGGCAATCGGGAACTGGAAAATTTGAATCAGTTCCAAGTGCCTGGGATGTTTTATCACAAAGGATGCACACTGCACCAACGAAATCCGAGCAAGAATCGCCATGGCCAAAGCTGCTTTCAACAAGAAGAGGTCTCTGCTGACCAGCAAGTTGAGCTTGGAATTAAGGACGAAACTGGTAAAGTGCTACATTTGGAGCGTTGCACTGTATGGAGCAGAGACGTGGCCCATGAAAAAGAAGGATAAAAAATACTTAGAGAGCTTTGAAATGTGGCGCTGGGGGAGAATGGAAAAGATCAATTGGACAGAACGCATGAAAAATGATGTACTGAGAACAGTAGGAGAGAAGTATTCTGTATACAATTCTACAGAGAAAGGCCAACTGGATTGCACACGTACTTAGACACGAGGGACTCCTACGCGATATCATCGAAGGAAAAATAAGAGGAAACACAGGACAAGGAACAAGGAGGATGCAGCATCTGGAAGACATGAAAGATGGAAGGAGATACAACAGACTGAAAGAAGAAGCTGAAGACAGGAAACAATGGAATCAGAAATTCTCCATACGAAGACATGGACCTGCCACTAGGCAGAATACTACATAATAATAATAATAATATAAATAAGTAACCTGCATAAAATGATGTCTATGTGAAATATAAAAATCCTACAAAACAAGATATTTAAATTCTGTATGGTAAACGTAAATGGAAAATCTGGTAGAAGCCGACCTTGGGGAAGACCAGTTTGGATTCAGGAGAAATGTAGGAACACGAGAGGCAATCCTCACTTTACGGCTTATCTTAGATTAAGGCAGTGCTTTCCAAACTTTCCCTCATGGCGACACCCTTTTATAGCTACAGTTTTGCGCGACACTCTTTCACTAACATAAATACATATGGTTGACTTTAGATGGTTCTAGCGGGGAGTTGGTGGGGGGGGGGGGGGGTTGGAAATAAAGTATCGCTTAAATGTAGTTTGTAAACGAAACTGAAATCCTCATACGCATTGACATGTTTAATGTTGATCCTGACTGCAGCAATTATGTACGCTCATCGCAAGAAAAGGAAACATTAGGAACTACGGAGATGTTCAACAGAGTAACACCGCAGACAACAATGCCTAACTCACACCGTAATACTTGCTTCTTCTACATGCCATTTTGTGTTATTTTATGACAAGGCTTTTTTGAGTCTAAATTTGTTCGTCTCGCGACACCCTTGATACTGCGAAGCGACACCACAGGGTGTCGCGACATCCAGTTTGAAAAGCTCTGGATTAAGGAAAGGCAAACCTACAACATTTCTAGCTTTTGTAGATTTAGAGAAACCTTTTGACAGTGTTGAGTGGAATACACTCTTTCAAATTCTGAAATCAGCAGGAGTAAAATATAGGGAACGGAAGGATATTTACAACTTGTACAAAAAGCAGACAGCGGTTGTCAGAGTAGAACGGCATGAAAGGGATGCAGTGGTTGGGAATGGTGTAAGACAGGGTTATAGCCTTTCCACAATGTTATTTAATTTTTGCATTGAGCAAGCTATAAAGGAAAGCAAGGAGAAATTTGGAGAAGGAATTAAAGTTCAGGGTGAAGAAATAAAAACCTTGCGTTTTGCTGATGACATCGTAATTCTGTCAGAGACAGCAAAGAACCTGGAGGAACAATTGGACGGAATGGACGGTGAGTCGAAAGGAGCATATTAGATGAGCATTAACCAGAGGAAAACAAAGGTAATGGAATGCAGTCTTAGAAAATCAGGCGATACTGAAGGAATCTAAATTATGTAACGAATCAATAAAAGTGGTAAATGAGTTTTGTTACTTTGGTAGTAAAACAGCATATGATGGTCGCAGTACAGAGGATATAAAATTCAGAATGTCAATGGAAAGAAAAGCGTTTTTGAAAAAGAGAAATTTGTTAAGATAAGGAAGTCGTTTCTGAAGGCATCTGTGTGGAGTGATGCCTTGTATGAGAGTGAAACATGGACGATATACACTGCGGACAGAAAGAGGATAGAGGCTTTTGATATGTGATGTTACAGAAGAATGCTGAAGATTAGGTGGATGGATTGCGTAACTGATGAGGAGGTACTGAACAAAATTGGGGAGAAAAGGAATTTCTGGCATACCTTGACTAAAAGTAGGGATCGATTGGCAGGACACATACTTAGACATCAAGAAATTGTGAATTTAGCGTTAGAGGGAAGTCTGTGGGTTAAAAATCGCAGAGGGAGACCAAGAGATGAATATGGTAAGCAAATTTAAATGGATGCGTGTTGCCGTAGGAGAAGAAGAGGCTTGCTCTGGATAGGGTGGAGAACTGCATCAACCCAGTCTCCGGACTTAAGACCACAACAACAGCAAACGTAAATACGTGGTTTTGTAGGGTTTTTATACTTCACATAGGCATCATTTCATGCAGGTAACCTAACATGGCAACGAATGTGGGTTAGTCCACTCTTGCTCTCAGTACCTCAATTTGCGCCTATACATACCCATAAGGCTGATTTATGGTAGATTTAATTTGTGGAACGGAAATAATAACGAAAATAAGTGTGGCCCGTGAGTAAGGAACCTTAAGGTAGATAACCATAGTTTAAATACACTGCTCAAAACAGGGGATCAGTTAGATATCATACACAATACACTTATGGTATATATTTTCAACTGGATAGGGGATTTTCTGTCAGAGAGAACACAGTTCGTAGTAATCGAAGGTAAGGCATCGACTAAAACAGAGGTGATATCGGGCGTTCCACAGGGTAGTGTTATTGGTCCTCTGCTGTTCCTTATTTACGTAAACGATTTAGGGAAAAATCTAAGTAGCTCTCTTAGGTTGTTTGCAGATGACGCCGTCTTTTACCGTCTAGTAAAATCATCTGAAGATCAAAACCAACTGCAGAACGATCTAAATAAGATATCACTATGGTGTAAAAATTGGCAATTGATTCTAAATAATGAGAAGTGTGAAGTCGTCCACGAGTACGAAAAGAAATCCGTTAAACTTTATTTACAAGATAAATCAATCAAAAGTGAAGGCCGTAAACTCCACAAAATACCTAGGAATTACTATTACTTCAGACTTAAACTGGAAAGGACGCGTAGATAAATTCGTGGGAAAGGCGAACCAGAGACTGCGTTTTATTGGCAGAACCCTTAAAAGATGTAACAGAACTACTAAAGAAACTGCATACACTACGCTTGTCCGTCCTTTTTTGGAGTATTGCTGCCCAGTGTGGGATCCTTATCAGGTGGATTTGACGGAGGACATCGAATGAGTCCAAAGAAGGGCAGATCGTTTCGTATTGTCACGATACAGCGGAGACAGCATTACGGAAATGATATAGGATCTGGGGTGGAAATCATTACAACAACGGCTCTTATCGCTGCGGCGTGGGCTACTTGCGAAACTCCAGTCGCCAGCATTGTCCTCCGAATGCGTGGCCGTTTTTGTCAGGAAGCGGCAGCAACCGAGAGGTTCGCGTCCGAGCCCCTTGGTCCTTGGTCGCTGGATCGAGTCCCGTTTGTCACTTTTTTTTCAACACAGTCAAATTCGTAACTATTTATATTGCAGTTGATATAACGGGAAAATACGCTATTAAACTAAACTACACTCGATACTACATGACCAATTATCAGTGCCGATATTTAAGGAAATGCTGCGTTATGCATGGCTTCCAAAATATCGGATGAAAGAGAGGTTTTTAATAATGTAAACGAGGTTTGTTTTTCCATAGAAAACATCAAAAGACCTTGCGTATTCGGAAACATAGCGTTTATTCAATGCAGCCGGTGCCGTTTAACTTTATGTTTTCCATGTTTTTACGAAAAATACCATCCTGCATCTTGTATTGTCGAAAGCGACGATTAGTTGTACATCTTTCGAAAGCCGTCTGTGGCGATCAAAACTTGCAGGGTAACAAGTAGTTTCGGGGTCCTTTCAGGAATGAGGGATTTCTACAATCACGGACAAGCAAACAATTTCACGTCAGTATCACTTTATGCGTTTGGTCGTTCACTAATCGATGAATATTATTTGTAATAATGAAACTTCATAGACTACCAAATAACATTGTAAATTTAATAAACGTCCATCTGATTACACGTATTTTTCTCGTTATATCAATTTAATATAAATAGTAACGAATATGACTGTATTAATAATAATAAAAAATAAATAAAAAAAGGTGACGAACGGGACTCGATCCAGCAACCAACGATCAACTAGTACGGGGCTCATACGCTAACCACTTTTTATTTTTTTATTTTTATTTTTTTTTATTTTATGTTTTTTAAATCAAATGGGTTTCTTTGTTCGAAGTTACTTCGCCGTCTGTTTGACAATTTCTTCGGGTGAGTATTCGCGTTTGCAATATAGTCTTGCTCAAGAAATTAGCAAAGTGTTCCTTGTAGTTTCGTTTCTGTTCTAGTAGATGGTGCTGTATGGTGATGTATAGTACAAAATCCTCCTGGGTCTTTTCTTTTGTACTAAGAAGATAATACACTGTATGACCCATTATCCAGTTGGCAGCATTTCGTTTTGTTTTTGGGAATGGGATTTCATCAGGGTTCGTAAAATAGGCTGGCGTTATTACATGTGGTTCTTTTGATGCTTGCCAGTTTCTGCCGGACATAGTCCCATATACGTTTGACACCATCGCACACGAAAAGATGTTCATCGCTTTCAACGAGGTTGCATATTGAGCACAATGGTGAATCTGTTAAATGTATATCATGGAGTCTTGATTTAGTGGGGATTTTACTATTAACAAGTGCATACCAGGAAGCTTTCCAATTGATGGAAGATGCGGGTTGTGAACATTTTCCCATGTTGCACTCCAATTTTTGTTCGGCATTTTTCGTTCTATCACATTTATTGTTTTGTTTTCAGTGAGTGTCTTATATATTTCTCGGACGATTGTTCTTTTTAGCACAGGTAGTCTGTCATGGATATAACTATATTCGATCAGAAATTGTCGAAAGTGGTAGAGCGTTGTCGGTATGTGATGGACATCAATTGGTGGGTGTCCGCCGGCGCGATTTCGTTTAGCAAGTGCGCGGTGAGACTGTTCGGTGATGTCCTCCATAACTTGCAGGTTTTACTGAGGTAAAGAGCTTATGCCTTTTTGTGCACGTCGATTAAATTGAGTCCTCCATCCCGTATCGGGAGAGTTAAGGTGTCATACTTCACTTTAAAGATATGTCCACGACATACAAAGTGTCCAAGTGCCGACAGCATATTACTTGAGATACCGGGAGTGATAGGCAGTACCTGCACTACATGATTTATTTTCGATGTTATGATTGTGTTTGACAGTGCCATTTTCTGAATCTCATCTAATTTCCTCATACTGTGCAGCTGCACGCACGCACGAATCTCTCTGAGTAGCTGTTTATAATTGGCGGCTATGGTCTTCCGTATTGTACTTCTGAAGTCGACACCCAGACATTTCAGTTTATGGATTTCTTGTATTTGGCCAAGTTGTGGTGTGCCTATTCCTCTTCCAACATTCATTACTCCTGATTTTGTACGGTTTAGCTGTGCACCAGATGCTCTCTCGTATGTGGTTATTATCTGGAGAGCAAGCTCTAGTTCATGTGCGTCAGTGATCAGGAAAGCGACATCGTCAGCGTAGGTCCTGCAGACAATCTTCTGATTGTTTATTTTGAGACCTTGTAAACGTTTCTTTATAGTGACGAGTAGTGGCTCTATAGCTATGGCGAAAAGTGCCATTGACATGGAACACCCCTGCCTGACTGAACTGTTG
This sequence comes from Locusta migratoria, assembly GCA_026315105.1. Lineage (NCBI taxonomy): Eukaryota > Metazoa > Arthropoda > Insecta > Orthoptera > Acrididae > Locusta > Locusta migratoria. The sequence goes on along the minus strand of CM048745.1, from coordinate 838,119,279 downwards.
ATGGGAATTTCATAGCCCGCTTGGTCGTTTATTATAATCGTTGTAACAAGTTCTTCATCGTACTTATGAACTCTAGGGGAAAGCCCATTGCCTCCATGATTTTGAAGAGAGACAGATGTTTGACCCTATCAAACGCTATCTCGAAATCAAGGCTTACTACTGCACATTTAATCTTACAAGCGTCTGCGACGGCTATAATATCCCTGTAGTCCGCCAGCGTTTGGTATATTGCTCTGCCTCTTCCGACGCTCGTCTGGTGTGGCGCGATGACTGCGTTAATGACATTTTTCATCCGAGCTGCTAAGACACGGGCGAAGATTTTGTAGTCCCCGTTCAACAGCGTAATCGGTCTCGGGTTCGTGATTGTGTTATTGTTAGCTTTTTTTGGGTATCAGAACTACTAACCCTTCTTTAAATTCCGGCGGAATAATCGAGTCCGGCTTCTGTAGGTCGTTGCAGATCGCTGTCAACTTTGTCTTCAGCTGCGACCAGAAAGTTTGATTGAGGACTGTTGAATACAGCGTCTTTCACCTCGTCTTCTGTTACGTTCGTCGTGAGCTCTACTGCATCCGCAGGGCTAAGTCGTGTCGTTAAGTTCCTTTGTAAGGCGTCAAGTGCAGCGTTTTCTATCATTGTATTGGATATCAGGTCAGCGTAGTTGTTTTCAATAGCTTCTCTGATGTCCCTATGTCTTGTGGAAATTGTTCCGTCGTTATCTTTTAGTTCATTTATCATCTTTGTTTTCGTGCGTTTGGTCTCCCGTATAAGATGATAGATGGATGGCTCTTCTTCTTTTACAGTATGTGGAGTTTTGGATCTGATTTTAAAACCTTCTAGCTGTTTCCTTTTTAAGAGTAAAATTTTGGCTTGAATTTTTTTTTTTTTTTTTTTTTTTTTAATTTGCGAACAATTGTCAATCATTGTGGCGTCGAGTGTATATAATTTCCGAAGACATTGGTAGTAGAATTCAAGAGTTCTTTTATACCACCAGTTTTTGTCTCTCGAGTATTGGATCATAGCTTTCCGTAGTTTCGGTGTGGCACATTCGAGCCACCATTTGATCGCTGAGATGTAAGAAGTAAACTTAGCTTCGCCTTCATTCCAGGCCTGAGTGAATGCCTCCCTACACGCTTGATCCGCTAAATGCGAGACGTTCAGTTTCCGTTGCCCTTTGCCACGGAATGTTCCCTGTCTCTTAAGATTTAACGTACAAATAAAGGCAGCGTGGTCAGAAAAGCTGGTTGGCCAGACTTCTGCGTGTAAAACTTGATGTTTAAGGTTCTCTGAAACATATATACGGTCTAGTCGACTATCCCAGTGACTTGTAACGTGGGTGAATCCAAGCCTATCGCCAAACTTGTGTTCCCAAGTCGGTTAACATTAGATCTTTAACTATCTTTTCTATTTCTAGTGATTTGTTAAGATGCGGAGTCTGGTCTTTTGCATGCAGTACACAGTTAAAGTGTCCCGCTAAAATTAGTTGGTCATACTGTGTTGCAAATAGCGGAAGGATATCTTCTTTGAAAAATTCTGCTCTGCGTCTCCTGTTGTTACTGCCAGATGGAGCGTACATATTTATTATTTTGGTGGTATTGACGGTTGCGGCAATCCCTCTGCTAGTTGCTAGTCGTTCTAAGTCGTAGGGAACAATACCTTCTTTGAACAGTATGGCCGTTCCCAAATCGGCACCACGTCCCGGATTTGATGTGACGTTGTACCCAGGGATTCGGTCTAAATCTATTTCTCCTGCCTCTTGAAGCAAGAGTATATCAATATCCGCGGCGTACAAGAAGTCTTTAATGCTGTTAAGCTTGAGGGAACTCTGGCTCTTATTTATATTGATGTTACTATTCTGTAAGCTTGTAGGTTATTCATTCTGAGTTGTTTATACGGGAGACAGTTGTTATTTATTTAATAAAATTCAGAGTCCTCGTCGTTGTCTTCTTGTCGTGTGTCCATGCTTGAGCCTTCTTTTGGTTCTTGAGTGTTGTGTGAGTCGCGTCTAGTGCTGCTTGTTACATCCATCATCTCGGCGTCCGCGTGTTCATTTTCGACGTCCGTTGCCCATTCAAATGTGCTGGCCATTTTAAACGGCTCATTGAGGCGTTGCACCTGTTCTTCTGGCATTTGTGCAGGTTGTTCGTGATGTTCCGTAGACTTCCCTCCGATGAGTTCCACCCTGCCTTCATCATTGTTGGCTGTCCTGTCATCAGCCTTCATTTGTGCCGGTGTCTGTTTCTGTGGGTTGCCAGATGCGGGGGAATGTAGTTTTTCTATAACCTGCTTCGCCTTCTCCTTTAGTGACGCCGCCGCCTCCTCGGCTCCCCGGTGCACCACTCTTCGCTACTTGTTCCTTCGGCGACGAGATTTTCCAGATGTTTGACTGTCAAAAAATTAAATGTTTGTAAATCTATCGGACCAAACCGCGTGGTCATCAGTCAGTAGCTTACAAACTACTTAAACCTAGGTAAACTAACCTAAGGATAAACACACACACCCATGCCCCAAGGAGGACTCGAACCTCCACGGCGAGCAACCGCGTGCTCCGCAGCGAGACGCTTTAGACCACTCGGCTACTCCACCGCGGCTGTTTGACTGTCATCGGAATCAGCAATGTCACTGTGGGTTACTGGTGGCTGCTGTTCGTGGAGCAGTTCTACGTCCCTAATCAGACAACTGGGATCAATTTGTTGTTTTTCCGGCTTCCGGGATTGCTTTTCCACTTCTGACTGCGGTTCGTCAATCATTTCGGTTTGCCTCATCTCGTTACTTGGAGATATTTGTTGTTCTTCCGACTTCTGGGATTCCTCTGTTACTTTCGGCTCCGGTACCGATACATCCTGCGTCTCAGAAATCTCCATCAACACCTCGGTTTGGATTTGGTTTGCGTCTCTGGGAGGAATTTCTATGTGTACTTCACTAATCGAGTTGTCTGTCGCATGGCCACGTACCGCAGCAGCGTAAGTTGTGGGCAAGGTGGACATTTGTGGCGGCTTCGTTGTTTCACCAGTTGGCAACTGTGCAATTCGTCTCTGAAGGCACTGAGAACGTACGTGACCTGTTTTATTACAGGCTAAGCACGTTCGTGGTTGACCGTCGTAAATGACTATTCCCCTGTACCCACAAACGTTGATGTATGACGGTATATGTCGCAGAAGTTCCACCTTAAGTTGCCTCACACCGTTCAACACGGGGAACTTGTGCACAGTCGACCATTTCTCAGCTAAATTACTGAGAACTCGACCGTACGGAGATATTACTTTATTCATCTCATCGGTAGGGACCTCAAATGGCAACTCAAATATTCGGACGGTTCGATACCAAGTCCAACTTGATCTACTGTTACGTCACCGACTTTACCATCTCTATCAGTAAACTTTAATATGCCGCCAGTACGTTCCATAACTTGTTCACAAAGTTCGGGCTTGCTCATCTTCAAATACACAACCGTATCGACAATTGACAAGTGGTATCCTATGGTGGTATGGAAAAGCTGGTAGAAGCTGACCTCGGGGAAGATCAGTTTGGATTCAGGAGGAACGTAGGAACCCGGGAGGCAATACTCACTTTACGTCTTATCTTAGAAGATAGATTAAGGAAAGGCAAACCTACATTTGTAGATTTAGAGAAAGCTTTTGACAATGTTGACTGGAATACACTCTTTCAAATTCTGAAGTCATCAGGGGTAAAACACAGGAAAAGGAGAGTTATTTACAACTTGTAGAAAGGCCAGACCGCAGTTATTAGACCCGAAGGGCATCAGTTGGGAAGGGAGTAAGACAGGGATGTAGCCTTTCTCCGATGCTATTCAATTTGTACATCGAGCAGGCGGTTAAGGAAAAGCAGGGAAAAATTTGGAATAGGGATTAAAGTTCATGGGGAAGAAATAAAAACATTGCGTTTTGCTGATGACATTGTAATTCTGTTAGAGACAGCAAAGGACCTGGAAGAGCAGTTGAAGGGAATGGACAGTGTGTTGAAGAGAGCGTATAAAATGAACATTAATAGAGCAAACAAAAATAATGGAATGCGGTCTTAGAAAATCAGGCGATGCTGAAGGAATTAGATTAGGTAACGAAACAATGAAGGTGGTAGATGAGTTTTGTTACTTGGGTAGTAAAATAACATGCGATGGTCGCAGTACAGAGGATATAAAGTGCAGAATGGCAATGGGAAGAAAAGCATTTTTGAAAAAGAGAAATTTGCTAACATCGAATATTAATCTAAGTGTAAGGAAGTCTTTTCTGAAGGCATTTGTATGGAGTGTTGCCTTGTATGGGAGTGAAACATGGACGATAAGCAGTGTAGACAGGAAGAGGATAGAGGCTTTTGAAATGTGGTGCTACAGAAGAATGCCGAAGATTAGGTGGGTAGATCGCATAACTAATGAAGAGGTACTGAACAGAATTGGTGAGAAAAGGAATTTTTGGCATACCCTGACTAAAAGAAGGGATCGCTTGGTAGGACACATTCTTAGACATCGAGGAATCATAAATTTAGCATTGGAGGGAAGTGTGTGGGGTAAAAATCGCAGAGGGAGACCAAGAGACGCGTATAGTAAGCAGATTCAAGTGGATGTGGGTTGTCGTTCGTATGAGGAGATGAAAAGGCTTGCTCAGGATAGAGTAGGGTGGAGAGCTGCATCAAACCAGTCTCCGGACTGAAGACCATAACAACAACAACACTCTATGGTATCTTCAGAGCAAATTTTCACTACTTTCTCTAGCCAATCTTCAATTTCGAAGGACTTAGGTCGAATAAGAGTTCGATCGAATGTGAATTTCAGAGTGTCTATTCTAGATACTTCAGCCATCACTGCATCTTCGACACATACAGAAGACACACACTACTACACCGCGCGCGCGCGCAATAGCACCGACTTACCCTGCGGATGTAAACAAACGGCCGCAGCGCGAAGCACAGCAGAACGTCCGCTTACGACCGCTGCTGCCGGCGGGAATGAACCACTCAGCTGCCGCCGCTTCCTGACAAAAACGGCTTTCACTGTTGATCCATTACACCGCAACACAGCCATTGTTAACCAACCGCTACCGGGTTGAGGATTCGCGCTCTTGAAGTATATCGAAAAATTCACTACACATCCTCGAAACACAGACGCTGCTTTAAGTATTTCTTAAGCACCAATATTAGTTTCGCTGTTAAGATCCAAATTGTCGATAACCTTATACACAACAGCACGAGTTCTTCGGGCTATCGACAATTTGGATCTTAACAGCGAAACTAATATTCGTGCTAAAGAAATACTTAAAGGACCGTCTGTGTTTCGAGGATGTGTTTTGATTTGATTTGATTTTTCCAGGGAAGCCAAAACAGTCTTGGACCAACCCGCCACTGCCAGCACCGAAACTAAGTTTATTGTGCGGTATCGCTCCCTGTGTATCTAGTAAAGCCAACCAATGCCCTTGAACAGTGCAAGGAGTCCCTTTACCAGTTCTTTATTAGACACAATTTCTTCGGGTCTGGTTGTCCCAAATATTCTGTGCCTTTTATTCTCCAATGCAATGCATTCGAATATTAGATGTGATGCAGTTTCATCACCGTCATCACAGATCCTACATTTAGGGTCATCTTCTGTTATTCCCATTGTACGTAGGTGTTTTTTGAAATTCCCATGGCCTGTCAGCAATCCAACCATGAGTCTAATCTCTCTCCTGTTCAGCCCCAGGATTGCAGAGCTTCTTTTAAAACATGGCTTGGCATCATTACCTTGCCATGTTTTTGTTGATGGACTTTGGTCCAAAATTCTACGTGCTGTCTTCTGAGCCAGTTACGTAGCTCCAATTTGATCATTGCCTTGGTGATTGTCAGGACAGGTTCCGGTCAAATAAATGGAGTCTCTGCCCCCATCCTTGCTAATCAGTCGGCATGTACGTTGCCACTGATCCCCGAGTGGCCAGGGATCCACAATAGGTTTACTCTGTTGCTTTCCCCTAGTTCCACCAGAACCCTGTGACATTCTGCAACAATTTTAGACTTTGTTGCAGGAGCTGCCAGTGATCTCAGGGCTGCCTGGCTGTCTGAATAGATATAGATGCTACGATCTTTGTAGCACCTGCGCAAATTCTCCTCCACACACGCCCTGATGGCAGTGATTTCGGCCTGGAATACTGAGGCCAGTTTTCCTAGAGAGATGACGCCCTCCAGTCTTGGCTGCACCCCATATACCCCGGCCCCAACACCTTGGTCCGATTTTGACCCGTCAGTGAACCAGACAATATCCCCCATACGGTGTCGAACTATTTTCTCCCACTGCTCCCTACTTCCAATTGTTATATTGAAAGGCTTGTTGAAGCAGTATGGGGTTATAATATAGTCGGCTGGCATTTCCCCAACCTTTCCTATATTTACCTCATTCACTATTTTAGTGTGTGATTCTGGATATCCCAAAGAGTTCCAGTTGTTGCCAGATTTGAGTCTGTATGCACCAGCCGCTGCCTCCATCTTGACCCAAAGGTGTAATGGGGGCATATCCAGCATGGTTTCCATCCCAGCAGTTGGTGTGCTGCTAATTCCGGCTGTTATGGCTAAGCAGGCTAATCTCTGCTCGAGGATGTGTAGTGAATTTTTCGATATTCTCCAAGAGTGCGAATCCTCAACCCGGTAACGGTTGGTTAACAGTGGCTGTATTGCGGTGTAATGGATCAACAGTAAAAGCCGACCGAAATTCTCTTGCGATTTTCCCAATAACGCTTGAGAAGTACGCGATACTGTTTACACACATTGTTGTCCTCATGGAGTATTACGAGTGTACGAAGTTTGTTGTAAATCCGCGTTCCAAACATCGTGGCCTCCACTTGTTAGAGCGAGGCACCATGTTGCTACCATCATACTGAAGAAGTCATTCTCATTGCCCTCTAATGTGGCTTGTGATCACCTCAGACGGCCAGCGCAGTTGCACACCTACGTGTCATGGACAGTACGAGATTATCAATCAACTCTTGAGGGATATTTGGTCATTCTTCCATGAGTGCAATATCCAGCTCTTTAGCCGTTCTGGGAGGTGCTGGCCTGGCTGCAATGCGTCTGCCAAATGCTTCCCAGACATGCTCAATGTCCGGTGAACAAGCTGGCCACTACATTCGTTCAACTACCTCAACTTCAAGCATTTCCACCTGTACAGCTCTGTGGGGACTAGACTTGTCCACCAGGATGTCTCCTGTGGCATCAGAGCAGAGAACAACAAAATGTCGAAGGGTCTTGTCTCAATCACTCTGAGCAGTCAAAGCGCCATTCATAGAGATCCGTAACTCCACTGACTCCTGCGCACATCATTCGTCCACCACCATGACATAGCGATGTGTTCTGCGCATAACCAGGATTGTTCCGTGTTCCACGTTCTCTCCTGATGCGGGAACGACGCTTGTCCGGCTGAACACTAAATCTTGACTCATTTGTGACAGAACCCAGAGCCATTCATTACGACTCTAATCCTGATGTTTCTCCAACCACTTTCAGCGGACTACACGGTTTCTTGGTTTAAATGGGATACCCACCATAGGACTCCTTGCGCTGAGGCTACATTCACGAAGGCGATTTGGGCTCTCTGTGCTGATATTGCGCGTCCTGTTGCTGCCTACGGGAGCGTTTCAGTTGAGTTGCATTCAGCCTCCTGTCTTGACGGGCTGTTAACCTGACATGACGGTCGTCTCTTGTTGATCTTGCCCGTGGTCTACCTCAGCATTGCCTTCTTTTAACGGTTCCTGTTCTATGAAATCGTCTCTACGTCCTTGAAATTACACTTAGGGACACTCCAATACCTACAGCCACCTCCTTGTGTCTCTCTCTCTCGCTTCCAACCTTTCTACGGCTGTTCATGCCTTAGCTTCGGGCAAGTCACGTTGTTGTTGCTTTGCACTACCTGCTCACTACACTATCTGACCCCAACTGCTTGTGTAAATCGTTTGATAAGAGTCAACACAATCTCTACCTCCGTTGCCGTAATGTTGTCTGTAGAAACAAACGCCGAACTATTTTAATTCATGTTTTTCGTGTTTTGAGCTCTTTTTCCGCAGTTGTAGTTATACAATTTGTATAGGTTATGGAACTGTAAATTAGTCTACCTTAGACCAGACGCGTTTCGCTTTATTCTAAAGCGTCTTCAGTGGTCAGCTGTACAAGAAATGGTTTGTATTACATTATTTGTTTGATTTTGTACTAAATTCGATCGGTAACAGTTCTCATGCAATTGGATGGTTTTGATTCTGAATAAATTGGACTACTAATATTACTCACGAATTTTTATGTTTTCCTCTTCATGTGTGATTTGTAGCACATTGCCACTTGCTGTCACTGCTTATATTTACACTTTTTACAGTAACACTTACTACAAAGGTTTTGAAAAATAGTCATTTCTGTGGTCTGGTAGGCTCTGTATGTCGTATGTTTTGTTTCTGTTTATTGTCTCTGTGAGTGTTCTTTGCTTTCGAGTTCTTTGGTTCAACTAGCGACTTTCTGTATGTGTGTGTGTGTGTGTGTGTGTGTGTGTGTGTGAGAGAGAGAGAGAGAGAGAGAGAGAGAGAGAGAGAGAGAGAGAGAGAGAGAGAGAGAGAGAGGAAGGGAGGGAGAGAGAGAGAAAGTCGCTAATTGAACTAAAATCACATTTATAAACACACAATACAGTCAGAACATCACACACAAAGTTGCTAGCAGACGTCTGTTTTGAAAGAAACGAAACAAAAACACACCTCACAGCACGAACCAAGAAACTCGAAAGCAAAGAACACACAAAGAGACAATAAACAGAAACAAAACAAACGATATACAGAGCCTACCATGCTACAGAAATGGCTGTTTTTCAAAAACTTTTGTAAGAAGTGTTACTGTAAAAAGTGTAAATAGTGTAAATATAAGCAGTGACAACAAGTGGCAATGTGCTACAAATCACACATGAAGAGGAAAACATAAAAATTCGTGAGTAATATTGGTAGTCCAATTTATTCTGAATTAAAACAATCCAATTGCATGAGAACAGATACCGATCGAATTTAGTAAAAAATCAAACAAATAATGTAATACAAACCATTTCTTGTACAGCTGACCACTGAAGATGCTTTAGAATAAAGCGAAACGCGTCTCGTCTAAATTAGACTAATTTACAATTGCATAAGACGGTCCGATAACCTATGCAAATGGTATTTTAATTCATTCTGCGGATGACAATACTTCAGAACCTACATATCTCAACTGATCCCCTTATTGTTTTGAACAGTGTATTACGTGATATGGAACAGAATTGCAGGGAAAAACAATTAATGGGAGTGTAAAAGATTGTAGGTAGGATAGCACTGGTGATCTTAGTAAATTAAGGTTAACTTTGTTACGTTAGGTCTACTATTGCCTGTAGAAGTTGGACAGACGTTTAAGCAAACTAAATGAGTGGAATTCTTCGGCCTGTTGAAAACCGACCTTTGTCCTAAAATGATGATCTAGTAGTTCAAGGACTAGATTTCCCTGTGATGATTAAGCAGCGTACTTCTTACCGTGGCGACATTCAAAGCTGTTGCTCTGCAATAGAGAGTTGCTGCCTCCGTGAACGCACGCCTCTTGGTACCCCAAAGCGTTGGTTGGAGGTTCCAAGACTGAAGTCTCCCGCAAAAGGAGTGGAAGCTATCGTGCAAGTACTGATTTTTTCGTGCCCGCTTAACTAACTTGACTCACTCGCGCCAGATGATGGAGACAGCCAATCGTCTAAAAGTTGTTTAATTATTTCGACGTTGTATTTTTGCTTCAGCGAATAGCGTGAGTGTTCACCGTATCATTAAAGCCTGCCTATTTGCCTCACAAGGAGCGCCAATTCCAATTCTCCTTACTAACTAGTATCGCGACATTTCCAGATGTGCAGCCATTTGACGTCATAGACATTCAGTGCAGTTATGGAGGGTATACTAACACTGTTGTTAGTCCGTCACGTAGGCCGTAGGAAAATAAATATCATGGATGCAACTTGTGAAACTCCAGTTCTTGAAGCTACGTGTGGGAGCTCTTGTTTATTTCGAGATTCAAATTCAAATGTTCAAATGTTTGTATAGCTTATGGGACTTAACGACGGGGTCATCAGTCCCTAAACTTACAAACTACTTATCAACTAGCTTAACCTAAGGACGGCACAAATATCCATGCCCGAGGGGGGATTCGAACTCCCGACCGTAGTGGCCGTGCAGACCGTGACTGGAGCGCCTCAGTCCCCTCGGCCACTGCGGCCGGCAAAGCTGCTAACAGATGGCGCTGTAATCGCCATACGTAATGCCTAGTATAAATAGTGATCCGAAGCCCAGAGCGATCAGTTCCACTATTGAAACGTGAAAGGAGGCTAGCGTACTGAAGGAAGAGATTAAAACCATGTACTCCACTGAACAGCACGTTTTTCTGGTGCTAGAGTACCACAGGTTAGAAGCGAGTCCTACGGCAACAAGGCGAAGTTTTCAAGCTCGATTTAATGTTCCAAAAGGACCCAATGCGAAAACCATTCCTATGCTTTTCGTAAAATTTCAACGAACAGGCAGCGTAACTGATAATCTAGTGGGGCATGTTGGCCGCAAGCAAACCACAGTTACGGCTGAAAATATCGCCACAGTTTCTGGAATTATTCAGTGAAATCCAATGTCATCCGTCCGTATAATTGCATCTGAGACTGGTATGAAGCGTTCCAGCACGCAGAAAATACTGAGAAAGAGCTGTTGACGAACGAGGTCAGGTGGAAGACTCTGCGCGGGACGCTGGAGGAGATAGTGTCTCGCGATTAGCTACACTCTCACGATAAAGTGCGGAGTGTTAAAGCAGCTGTCACGATGACGGAGTAATGTTCCAATTTGCTGGAACAATAGCTGCGAAATAACGGAAGAGCCAGCGCGCATTAACAGCATGACTAATAACTGGAGTGCGTCAATCCAGTTCCTGGCAGATGACCCCAACGTTACCGTTACAATCAGCAACTCATTTGTCAAATGTTCAAATGTTTGTATAGTCAATGGGACTAAACTACGGGGTCATCAGTCCCTAAACTTACAAACTACTTATGAACTAACTAATACTAAGGACGGCACAAATATCCATGCCCGAGGGGGGATTCGAACCCACGACCGTAGTAGCCGCGCAGACCGTGACTGGCGCGACGCAGCCAGCTCGGCCAACGCGGCCGGCATTTCGAGAGCCATGGACTGGTCCAGTTAAGTGGTTCCCAGCCTTCTTGTGGACGCTGAAAGCTGAGCGGTGCCGGCTTTGCTATTCAAATACAAAGGGACGCTGACAGCTAAGCCACAGACAAATATATAGACGGGAAACCTCAGTAAGGGCCCGGTCCTACCCTATGGGGTGCGGGGAGGGAGGGTTTCCAGCAGTTCCGTAAGATGTCCCATGATGGCGCTGCGGTCAGAAGCGGCTCTTTAAACTGGCCAGAGCAGGCGGCAGGTAGCAGCTCTCCCCACCACCACCTCCCCTCAAACGCCAGCAAGCCCGACCCAGCCGTGGCCTCGTGGCAGGCGGCACAAGCTCTCCCCTCAGCCTCCCCTCCACGTTACCCTCTGACGTGCGAGAGGCACCCTAAGCCAGTGATCCGCCTGACACCTGCTAGCATCTTACAGAACTACGAGGGGAGCGTAGGACAGTGGATTAGGGGTGGCTGCTCCTCTGTGTATGTTACTCTGTGACATTGTTTAATTCGAGAGTTCTGGACTGGTCCAGTTGTGGTTCCCGGCCTTTTTGTGGTCGCTGTAAGCTGAGCAGTGCTGGCTTTGCTATTATTCAAATACAAAGGGAAGCTGACGGCTAAGCCCACCCAGAGTATCCGCTCCTGTAGCGGCGATGGCCCAAAGGGTTCCTTTGTATTTCCATAACGAATTTCTGGTAAATTTCAAATTAAGCAAAAAGGAACATCTATCCAACTACTGCGTGGCGACCATTTTGCATACTGACCCCTTCTACTAGGAAATTTGCATGTCAATAACAACTGCAAAGACTTGAATAGGTTATGAGAAGCGAGAGATCCCGACGCTTTTCAAGCTTCGAAAACGTTTAGGTTGTATTACCGTAGGCACTGCTCCACTTTTGCACGTCTTTTGTTGGTTCTATAAACGTAAATTAACGTGTTGTTCGTTGGTCGTTGACGATAACCTTAGAACTTCGCGGTAATTTTTAAGATTATATGTTGGTTTGAACTGATTTACTGAGAGTAATTAATAACGTGTATTACAGAATCATTAAGGGCAGTCAAGAGAAATTCCTCGTTATTCCTCTGTTGGCTGTAGAAACCGAAATAAAGATTGTTATGTGATGCTTGTGTTCGCAAAGATTAGGAAATACGGCAACATTGGGCGATGAAAGTTAAACGAGAAAGCGGGAATCGTAAAGGCGGCTTTTGGAAACTAACGAATTATTCCTGCCTGTGTAAAGTAAATATTTTCTGCTCCACCACCCCCTCCCCAAAGCAGAGAAAGGCACTGATCAAATTCAGCAATAGTACTACTGCCCCCAGAATTCCCGCTTGATGTAGTGGTTGCGTACTGAATTCATAATGTGACGGTCGTGGCTTCGAATATGGAAAGCGGTACATTTTTTTAAACAGCATTTTCTAGCTTCTTGTTACTTCATGGTTCTGGTTTTTGACATGTCGTGCTACAAGGTATGTTTCAACATGGCTACGGCACCTCTCCCTTAGCTGTGTATTATTGGCTATTCATAATCCTATAATTGGTCACGGGATGTGACGTGAGAAAGGGAGGGGGCGAGACTATTAACTCGTTGCAGATATTCAGTTACCTATTTTGAGTCTGTTTCTGCTGTTTCACTACAGATAGTATTGGTATTTTCCTGATTTTTTGTGATACAGTGTCCTTAAAAGTATCTGCAGAATGACGTTTTTGGTATTTCCCAGTTTAGTAAAATGTTATAAAATCGACAGCACACTTAAAATGCATTATATCGTGGCGGAAAGCGATGATACTGTACTAATTTCATCGATGGATATGCAGACAGAAAATTCTGTAATAGCATTATTTTCTTTGAGATACATAACATGAAATACCTCTCTTTCTTATTAATCAACTGTCAACTGTCGAAATTGTCAGAACATCGTAAAATATGGTATTAACAACCGACAGTCATAGAAACTGTTTCACGAGACTTATTTGCTTTCAAATTTATTAGGCCTGTATGAACACAGATGAATGGCATTTCTATAACCACGTCCTGATTAGTAAGCTAGAAGACGTGATTTGGTGTCATGGGTAGAACCGATGCCTTATTTCAATCGTCAAGTGGCTGAACTTCTGCCAGGGGTGCTACGTAAATGCACGTCCCGCGCGCAGTCTGGTAAAAACATGGCGATCATCGGTCTGTTGGCCACACTCTACGTATATAGGCTCTCTACCAATCTACCAAGAAGGTTAGAATAAAGTCCTTAGGTTGGATTAACTTAGTTTAAGTAGTTTGTAAGTCAAGGGACTTATGACCAAAATAGTTTGGTCCCATAAAATTACAAAAATTTGAACATTTAGATCTTGATGTTTACACATTGCTCCATTGCAAAAATAAATAATAAAAAAATAAAATGCACCTTGTATATTAGTATGTAGTAATAAGTTTTATGTCCTATAAAATGTAAATATTCTTAAGATAATGGGTTTTCCTGACCAATTCCACATCGACGAGGGCAAATTACATTTGGGATCTGTGAAAGGTACATAGGTACATTAACACATATGCTCTCTTTTTGTAAGTACATATTGTGTATTTTGTTCTGACATGTTCTACATCCAAGAGGTTTTCCTCAATTCGGATCTACTGGAACGAAAAGTACATCTAATCTAATCTCTGCGCTGTGACATTTCCTCTCACACTGGCTACGTTCAACTGGTCGCAATTTGTTTACATTGCCAGTCACATGCAAGGGAGATGGCATTATCCATGCCAAGCACATACGTCAGTTGAAGCCTGTCCACCATCTTGGTCAGTTTTGGAATGCTATTTATCTCTTAAAACTATGCATTAAGTCCACTCTCTTACTGTCAACGCATTGGACTGACAGTGACTGCAAAGTATTTACTTTCAAACAATATACTTTCATGAATAAATAGTATTAATTACACAGCCTAATATATTTGAAAACTTACTTTTTAACGGATAATTTGCACTCTGTTAACACGTTGTACATCACGGCAAAACTGTCGGCAGTTATTTTTTACCTAAGTGACAAAAACAATAGCTCTACAATACGAACACTTCTCCAAAACTTAGCAATATGGCTGAGGCAGGCTTCAGTTTTTCAGCGTAAGGGCGTCTCCATTCTAACCTCCTTGCTCTCTACATTCTGATTGCTTGTAGCGCCATATTTTCGCCTGGTGGCAGAAAAGTGAAACTGTATTCTTTTATCATATTCCGCGAGCGCACCGATTACTGAACAAGTTTCAGCCTTCTGCGATGTACTCAGCACTCGCAACGTCGTCAGTTTAATTATAACTAGCCGGTATACGCGTGGTGTGTCTGAAAAGTTCGGTGAATCAGTGGCGTAACTATGGGGGGGGGATGAGGGGGATAGAACCGCCCCCCCCCCCCAGAACCCGAAGGGAAAAAAAATCGGATAACAGCAATCTGGTAAAGGTAAAGATTGGAAACTTGGGATGTTTTACCATAAGCTTTCATTGGATGGGAGTGAATTAGTTTCTTCAACGGAAGTGGTAGAAGGTAGTCTGTCTGGAAACTGACTAAAATTGTGCTCGTCAAGCAGATCTACCCCCCCCCCCCCCAAAGCATAGTCCCAGTTAAGCCACTGCGGTGAATGGTGTCACACATGGATGGCAATTTGTCGCAAATGTGTGTGCATGATGCCCATGGGTCTTCAGAGATTTTAGTAGACTCGCTACACAGCATGCATTGCATGTGACTGGCAGTGTAAACAGAGTGAGACCAGTTGGTTGGTTGGTTGGTTTGATGTTTTAGGGGGACAAAACTGCGGAGGTCATCAGTCCCCCATTCCATCAAAGGTCGAGATAAGTTTGGGAATACTGAAAAGTAAAAACATCTACGGGAGGAGAATCCCACTCAATCAATAAAATGTCAACAAATTCGACAAAGGACAACATGGCAGGAGACAACACGAAAGGAGACAATCACATGGAAACAGCAAACAAGTGTGGAAATGAAATGACAAAGCCAAAGTTCGTGGTTGACCGACCATGAGAATAAAATAGGAAGGGTCAGCCACAGGGCAACACAGGGAAACCTGCAGGTGGAGAACATTCTGACAAGAGAAACGAATACAATGCGCTAAAGCAAAGCTTCATATGGAGTTGTAAAAACCACTGTTACGAATAAAACCTAAAACAGAATCAGCCATATTGGCATCGTTACATAAAACGTCAGATAAAATTGCAGGAAGATTAAAATCCCGCCACAGGGCGGCTAAAAGACGACAGTCCGTAAAAATGTGGGACACCGTCAAGGGAGAGCCACAACGACAACGAGGCGGGTCCTCACCGCGCAGGAGATGGCCGTGGGTCAGCCAAGTGTGGCCAATGCGGAGCCGGCACAGGACTACCGAGTCCCGGCGAGAGGCCCGCATGGAGGATTGCCACATAGCGTGGTCTCCTTTATTGCCCTGAGTTTGTTGGGATGGCTCAGGCGACGCCACTCAGCGGCCCACAGCTCACGTGCTCTACGGCGCAACACAGACTGGAAATCAGAAGCCGGGAGGCCAATCTCTAGTACGGATGCATGGACAGCTTGTTTGGCGAGCTTATCAGCTAGTTCGTTGTTCGGGATGCCAATGTGACCAGGAGACCAAACGAAGACCACAGAACGTCCTGACTGATTGAGAGCAAAAAGTGTCTCATGAATAGCCTTCACCAAAGAAGAACGTGGGTAGCACTGATCCAGAGCGCGAAGACTGCTCAGGGAGTCACTGCAGAGCAGAAAAGACCCACCTGAGCAGGAGCGCATATGCTCAAGAGCGCGGAGAATGGCCACCAACTCGGCTGTGTACACACTGCAGCCATCCGGCAGAGACCGCTGCTCTGCGTGATCGCCATGGACATAGGCAAAGCCAAAACGGCCACAAACCAACGAACCGTCCGTATCCGTCGTATCCAGTATACTCTGCAACAACAGCAAAGAACTGACGGCGGAGGGCCTCTGGGGGAACGGAGTCTTTGGGTCTATCGGCCAAGTCCAGCCTAGAGCATGGCCTCGGTACACACCATGGGGGCGTAAGCGTACGGGCCCGAAACGGAGATGGGACAGGGAAAGACTCTAGTTCCAACAGAAGGGACTGGACACGGAAGGCGATCGTGTGACCGGAACGTGGTCGCCGTTGTTGAGGACGGATGACCGTGCGGGAGAAAAGCAAGCGTTGGTTCGGATGGCCTGGCGAGCTATGGACGTGAGCAGCATAGGCCGCGAGCAGTTGCTGGCGGCGGATCCACAGAGGTGGGACCCCGGCCTCTGCAAGTAAACTGTCCACGGGACTGGTGCGGAAGGCACCCGTCGCGATGCGAACCCCACAGTGGTGAATGGGGTCCAGCAAACGCAATGCCGAGGGGGATGCGGAGCCATAGGCAAGGCATCCAAAGTCCAGATGGGACTGCACCAAATCTTGGTAAATCCGCAACAGTGTGGACCGATCGGCACCCCAGGTCGTATGGCCCAGGTGGCGGAGAACATTCAGTTGGCGCCAGCACTTCTGTTTCAGCTGTCGAATGTGAGGGAGCCATGTCAGTCGAGAATCAAATTCGAGCCCTAAAAACCTGTGAACGTCAGCAACCTCTAAGAGGTGGTTGTCAAGATAAAGTTCGGGCTGTGGATGAACCGTCCGACGCCGACAGAACTGCATAACTCTGGTCTTTGCAGGAGAGAACTGGAAGCCATGGGCTAGAGCCCAGGACTGTGCCTTCTGAATGTCTCCTTGTAACCTACGTTCAGCAACTTGAGTGCTGGAAGAGCTAAAAGAGAGGCAGAAGTCGTCAGCATAGAGAGAGGGTGATACTGACGACCCAACTGCTGTCGCTAAGCCGTTTATGGCTACTAAAAATAAGGGGACACTCAAAACAGAGCCCTGAGGAACCCCATTTTCCTGCACATGAGGGGTGCTACGAGAAGCACCAACTTGGACACGAAACGTACGGAGAGCTAAAAAGTTTTGGATAAAATTAGGGAGCTGGCCTCGAAGACCCCATTCATGTAACGTCTGAAGGATGTGATGTCTCCATGTTGTATCGTACACCTTTCTCAAATCAAAAAACACCGCAACAAGATGTTGACGTTGAGCAAAGGCTGTACGAATACAGGACTCCGAGCAAACGAAGTTGTCTGTAGTGGAGCGGCCTTGACGGAAACCGCCCTGACATGAGCACTGGCACAATGACACTTTCTCGCCATTGTGACGGAAAGACACCATCGTTCCAGATGCGATTGAACATGGATAAGATGTTTCGTATAGACTGCGCTGATAGGTGTTTCAGCATCTGGTTATGAATGCGATCTGGCCCGGGCCTGGTATTGGGACTATGTGCAAGGACACCGAGGAATTCCACCATGTTGGTGGAGGTGTACAACTGTGAATAGAAAATTTGTTTACGACAGGTTTAAACGCTTCCGTAAAGGGATGGAAACAACTGAGGATGAGCCATCTTCAGGCCGGCTTTTCTGCCCACGACTCCCCCCCCGTTCATCTGCACCAGCAGTCCCTGTGTCTCAGAAGAAGTCTTCTCCGATGTCTAGCAGAACGACATGTTTACACGTTGCTCCATTGCGCTGTGGCACTTGCCCTCACACTGACTACGTTCAACTGGTCTCACTCTGTTTACACTGCCAGTCACATGCAGTACAGGCTGTATACATATTGCTATTGAATCTTCCGGGTTATATGGTCGTGGTCGAAGAAACATATCTGCTCCTGACGTTTCGTCCAGAGCTGCGCTGGTCATCTTCAGAGGTGCTACTGGTAGCGGCGAGTCTCGCTGACTGACGAGTTGGGCGTTTGGGCATCGGAGAGCGGTATAAATACTGTCTAAAAGAGAGCGCGGTCAAGTGTTCAGTGCGCAACAGAGATAAACCTTGTCAAAGATAAAACATAACTTTCGATAGTCGATGGTCAAAGATAAAAACGTAGCTACCTACTATGAAGAGTCACAGTCCATATGTCATTAGTTTCATTGCTTCTTCCTTTCTATTAAAATTATCCCCATGTTTGTATATTTCGATTGCTTCTCTGTACAGTCGTTATGCGACAGACGGATAGAAGTTTGAAGCATAAGGTTTTCCGGAAAGTCACGCATACAGACAGATACTTGTACAAGGATTCCAACCATCATCCTCAGCAAAAGAGAGGGGTCATTAAAATTCTTATTGACAGAGCTAAATGATATTTGTACGCCAGAACGCCTAGATGCCGAGTTACATCATCTGATGCAGGCTTTTGAGAAAAATGGATATACATGGAAAGAAGTAAATAAGGTTCTGCGACCAAGGAACGGTAAACAAAAAGAAAGCAACAAAAGACAACGATGGAAGAACACCGTTTCCCTGCCCTTCATTAAAACAGTTACGGATCAGATAGAAAAGATTTTACGTAAACACGATATCAGACCGGTTTTTAAACCAACAAAAGAGAGAAGTCAGGCACTCCGATCTGTAAAGGACAAACGCCCTCCTCTATCGTCAAGTGGGGTGTACAAAATTCCGTGTTCTTGCGGAAAAGTGTATATTGGTACTACAAAAAGGAGTGTGAATACAAGACTGAAAGAACACAAAAGTCTTTGCCGACTCGGTAAAATTGAGAAATCAGCTGTAGCTGAACATTTTTCCCAATCAGGAAATCATGAAGTGAAGTTTTCCGAAACCGAAATTTTATCTACAACGACGAACTATTATCCACGACTGTACAGAGAAGCAATGGAAATATACAAACATGGGGATAATTTTAATAGAAAGGAAAAAGCAATGAAACTTAATGACATATGGACTGTGGCTCTTCAGAGTAGGTAGTTACGCTTTCATCTTTGACCATCGACTATCGAAAGTTATGTTTTATCTTCGACAAGGCTTATCTCTGCTGCTCACGTGAACACTTGACCACGCCCCCTTTTAGACAGTATTTATACCGCTCGACTCGTCAGTCGGCAAGACTCACCGCCCCAGTAGCACCTCTGAAGATGTCCAGCGCAGTTCTGGACGAAACGTCAGGAGCAGATATGTTTCTTCGACCACGACCATATAACCCGGAAGATTCAACAGCAATTATTTCAGCCGCTCGTGAAAGCCTTCACTGTATATAGATTCTCAGAAAGTCTTTGAAGACCCATGCGAATGCACGCAAACACGCGGCAAGTTGCCGAACTTGTTAGACACAACGCGTAGAGTGAACTCATTTTACTGTTACATCTGATACCAAAAGTCATACTAGAATTCTTTTCGCGACAGCTTACTTGACCTACTGTTGAGAAATTACGTCCAGTCATCCAGAAGTGCCCCCCCCCCCTCCAAAAAATGACAAATGACAAATGTTTGTTAAGCTTATGGGACTTAACTACGGGGTTATCAGTCCCTAAACTTACAAACTACTTATCAACTACCGTATACTAAAGACGACACAAATATCCATGCCCGAGGGGGGATTCGAACCCCCGATCGTAGTGGCCGTGCAGACCGTGACTGGAGCGCCTCAGACTCCTCGGCCACCGCGGCCGGCCCCCCCCCCCCCCTCCCCCCCCACACACACCCGAAATATTAAGACCCTGTTTTGCCATTTAATATTGAAATTAAATATCTTTTTCCCTTTTATCTAATACATAAAGCAGACTGTTCGTATTTTTGTTTGTGTGTACTTGTTGCATACAAATCTACAGTTTTGTTCCAATCTTTATGAAATTTTGTACACGTAAGCTTCAATCCATCAGAACGGTCGCCGTAAGTGTAAGAATCACGCACAACTCATTGTTTACGAGATATGAAGTCATGAACAATGAGATGCGCGAAAAACTGTTGCATTAAGCAACAATGCAGCTCATTTTCTCCTAAACCAATGGACCGATTTCAACCAAATTTGGTACACATATTCCTTACGTGAGATAACAATTGCAGCAGGAGTAAGAACCACATACGATACATGGTTCAGGAGATATAACGTCATAAACAATGGGAATCGCAAAAAACTACCACATAATACGGCGAGTCTTTAAAACTACGCTATATGAGAATGAGAGTACTTAGCGACTTGCAACCAACTTCAAACATAATTTCAAACCTTTATTAAACCTTTTCGTGCTGACAACCACATCAAATAATGAAAGGAAAAAAGTTTCTCGCTTACTACTTTACCGCTGTTCATGGGAAAAAAAACTACTGCATTCGGTATGACTATACAATTTATAATTTATACACTACAAATTGTAGGCGCAGGAAATTATACAGACAGTATACACGCACATAGTTGAATGTACCATCTAAATTGCATCACAGTACGATAGGTAGTTTCTGAGATATGAGCACATAAACAGTAACGTTCATGGGAAACCGCCCCATCACGCACCAAGTTTTAATCTGTTA
The DNA here is from genome assembly GCA_026315105.1 of Locusta migratoria. Taxonomy (NCBI): domain Eukaryota; kingdom Metazoa; phylum Arthropoda; class Insecta; order Orthoptera; family Acrididae; genus Locusta; species Locusta migratoria. Next base: position 838,098,726 of record CM048745.1, on the reverse strand, counting down.
CTTCTTTACTGCTAATTGTATTCCCAAGAGATTTTAGCGACATACAGCCCTTATAAAAATAAATATATACCTGAAAAATGGCGGAATAGATAAATAAATCCCCGGGAAACGCCGGGTTTCAGCTAGTTGTTATATAAAGGCCCCCCCCTCCCCGTGTAATTTCAATGACGCAATTTGTATCATGCCCCCCCCCCCCGTGAGCACCTCTGCAGTCATCCATTGAACTCGGGTATACCCCTCACTTGCCGCGTCAAAAGGAACCCGTAACAGTGGACGACTTTCTGGTCGGCAAGCACGGTCCAAAACTGCTCTGTCCTGTCTGAAGCGGCGCAACACCGCCTGTGGAGACAAACGCTTCGTCACGGTATGTGGAAACGCCGTGACACAGAAGTCCACGGAACCCTCTACACTATCGTCTCCCTCTGGTTCGGTAAACGAGAAACCAGGTCCCGGGCACAGTGCGCACGAATGGTTTTCTTTGACGTGCCGACGCTGCGCGGAACTTATCCGCTGTTGATTGATAGTGCGCAGAGCGGCTCGGTTTGGCTCCCAGAAAGTGTTGCCAACCGCAGCGGATAACCGCTAGGCTTAGCGGAATTTTTTGACTCACGCGACTAGTGAGGGAATTCTAAAATTGTCGACAGTGTTGCCAGGCGTAGGAATTTTCCCTACACGTAGGTAGTTTTAAGAGCCAATGATATTTTAGACGGCATAGTTGTTTTCTGTTCATAGTAAACATTATTAATTTGAAAATCTAGTTTCAGACACATTAAAACTTATGTGAATTACGATGATTTCAATGTATATCAGTGGAATGGAGAGTCGTTTTGGAAATAGTGTTAGAAAATGTCAGCACAAGAAAAATTCATTGTTTACATGAACGAAACAGGTTTTATTACCTTTACTAGACTTGTTTATTTGCGATAGGACGATATACTAGTAAGTACTTGTAAATGAGAAGATGCTGACAAAAAAAACTAAAACATTTACGACGGCCAACGTTATAATGAAAAGAGCGCTAGATATTCGTTGTCAACGTAGCACTACGCTTGACAATAGAATCGTGTAGAGTGATGGACTTCCATTTTTTGTGCTGACTGTGAACTAAATAATTACTACTGTTCCTACTCTATGGTTGATAGTGTCTCGATGTATCCTTGCCGGCCGCGGTGGCCGAGGTGACTGAGGCGCTCCAGTCACGGTCAGCACGGCCACTACGGTTGGGGGTTCGAATCCCCCCCTCGGGCATGGATATTTGTGCCGTCCTAGTTCGTAAGTAGGATAAGTAGTTTGTAAGTGTAGGGACTGATGACCCCGTAGTTAAGCAGTGGCGTAGCTATCACAGGGCTAGGCGGGGCAGTGCCCCGGGGCCCCCGAGATCAAGGGGCCCCTCGGCCTCCGTGAGCAAAGTTCGGAAAAAGTTACAACAGAGCGTCGTTTTTTTAATTTTTTTTTTATTTATTTTCTGCCTTCCCACTCTACCGTCCATCAATTCCCCTTTTCGTTAAACTGAGCTGCGCATAATAGCCGCACTGAGCCACAGGGTGACGGAACATTGCTTCTAGTGCGGCCTGCTGACAAGCCAAGCCGACAGTCCCTGAGTACAACAGTCAGCAGAAGTAGCGGCAGCATCAAAGCTGCTCACAGCAACAGCTGCGCCTTGCAAGTGTTGCGGCGTGCAATGTGAATGATCTCGCGACTCCAAATAATGTATGAATACATTTACTCTACAGTACTTCTTATTGGCAAGTAGAAGTGTACAGTTCGATTATACAAATAATCGGTTATCCGAACATCCATGTCCCCCAATTACACTTCGGATAATCGACGTTCTACTGTATATAATATTTTAGCTGAATGAAGGATTTTCGACTTTTAACTTTTTGAATACTGCCAACAAACTTCAAACGCACGAAGTGAAATCCAAAAATTATTCCCATCTCAGAATATAAATGTCCGCTAAGACGTGCACCCTGTCACCTGCAGAATTACTAGCAGTGTGTGACAATTCGTGGTTGAGTAAAACTTCATTGTTTATTTTTACTAGCTTCTGCCTGCGACTTCATTCACCGAGTATGGAGCAACTTCGAAAACTATTCCATGGTAGTTTTATCTGTATGTCCTACCCAGGTCCAACTCTATCCCTCTCCCAAATTGCAACCAAATCCACCCAGTAGTTTCTGCTTGAAAGCATAATTAACTTTCACAGTTATAACTATATTAGAGAGTACGATTAAATATTATCTGCTGTGTGACACACAGTAATTTACTTAAGAGTAGGTTTGCCTTATTATGTCTTCTAGTAAACGGTAAGGACCTGATGAAGTAGTATTGCATCTGTATAGTTCATAGGCGCCGAATACGGGTATGCTCGATCGCTCAAGCATATCCCAAAATTTGAGTGTGTATGCTCGGCATACCCCACTGAAAATTTTTGTATTAATTTTTTCTTTACGTTATATTCCTTTGATTGTAATTAAATTCGACTCTCTCATTCCACTGATGGGCGGCTGGCTTTTGTAATACACCGCTGTAAAAAGATTGTCTAAAACAAACAGGTAATTGAATTCGTAGGTATTAAAATTCATGTTGACACGTGAATGAAGTGATCATTTTCTAAATAGTCCGAATGTTAACGGAATGCTGTTTGTAAGTTCAATATCGTAAACTGAAGGAGGTAACCTTTAATTGTTGTATCAAATAACTATAAAATGAAGTGGGTTTGGTACGATGCGATGAAAATGGCTATACTACTAATTTAACTTTTATGTATTCTCTTAGAAGTCAATTGTCTTAAAGGAATCGTGTTAGTGTCAAGTCGTGACATTTTTCATCCTGTTTACTCAATTGATGTGTGATGTAACAATGGGTTGTGAACCTATTGGTATCGACAGACATGGTAGGACAGTAGAAGTGGTTATGGACTATTTTCGTAATACTGTATAGAAAATAAATCTGCAGAAGAAGGCAAGAAGACCATTCGATGTTTGTCTTTGCTATAATGAACACAGTATTCACAATACAGGACATCACTATCTGATATGCATGTCTAAGAAGACGAAAACTCTGAAAATGACTTCAGTAGTTACCACAACGGGAAATACAGGTTCAAATAGTCGCAAAAGCCGCCCAGTAGTTCTGAAAAGTGAAACTGAAATTAATGGCTGTTAATTTCTTTCGTGTATGTTAAAAAATTACTTTTCTCCTTTCAGAGATTAAAATGGTCCTAAATTAACACCAGATGAAGCAAAAAAGAAGTTCTAAAATAAAACAAAATTATTACTTTACCTTTGTACCTGGAATTGGAAAAATATAATAACGATTTTTTTAGAAATACCTGTCCGGGGGGGGGGGGGGCTGCAGGCCGGCAACCACCTCCTCCTATTGGAAACGCCACTGATCACACCCCGAGATTTTCAAAAGTCGGCGCATGTGGTATAGTTTTAGTTTAGAGGGCCCCAACGTCATTTTTGCCCCGGGGCCCTTGGTGTAGTAGCTACGCCACTGTAGTGAACATTTGATGTATCCTTGTCCGGTCAATAAATCAGTTATCCTCGTGTAACAGTGCACTCGGAATTAGCGGCATATTTGGGGAAACTAATCAATGCTGTACCTCTCTATGGTTGCCATGTTCTTGATATACCCTTGTCCGATCGATAAATCAGCGATCTTCTTGTTACAGAGCTCTTGTAATTCGCGGCATAATCTACTCTTGACTCCATCAGTAACGATCAGTCAGTGGAAAAACATATCTAGCAAGTGAAGCATGATGCCAAATATTTATTTTAATGTTTTTCAAAATTGTAACATGTCACATTAATAAACTGGTTAACGTCTGCTGGTGGGACTCCTGGATTCAGCCCCTCCCAGCCCCCAATACTGGCTACGACCCTGATGTAGGGACATTAATGGGGTGGTAAGGAGGAAGTAGGGAAAACGTAGGTACATTTTTGTGAGACTGTAGGTATTTTCTCTCTCTGCCATCTGGCAACACTGGTTGCAGAGTCCAACTTCTTTTGGCTGACTCCAGTAAATTTCTATACGAAAGTACAAAAAAATATTTAATTCAGGAATGTGTTTATTTGAAAACGTTAGAAATTTAGGGAGCAATACAGATTTAATATGTACCGAACACGTTAAGTACGGTTTAATCTGCACGCTTACATATTTTTTCGGACATGAATAATCTAATAACTTCCGAGATACTGAAGTTTAAGATATGACATATACTAAAGTACGCCAAAGACAGAAGGCAGACGAAATAATAACCGTAACTATGAAAGTAAGCTACCAACTGAGAAACGAGACGGTAGCAACACATTATTAAAGGAATCCATTACAATAAACCGTGTGAAACAGGTTTTTATTTGGATACAGAAGCGTTAAAAGTATAAATAAGGCTACAACATAATGAATGAGACAATCTGCTCTTCAAAACCAAAGTGCCAAACTGAATATTGGAGTGAACTTGTTGCCAGATGAGGAAAAAAAATAGATAACAATATTGCCGCGAGACCCCACGTAAACCCACTGCCGGCGTGGCGCAGGGGATAGCGTCACCAACTGCGGTGCTGAAGGTCGCCGGTTCAATCCCGTCCACCGGCAAAAATTTATTTCTTCGTAATTATAATTTCCAGAATATTCTACATGTTTCTTATGTTCACTTGTAAAATCTACTTGTTTCTT